>CM019064.1:85889798-87089798 GCA_009667805.1 Leptobrachium leishanense | reverse complement strand
GTAGGAGCTGAAGAAACACCCCTAGCTGAGGGGCGTCGCTGGAGACGATGAAATGACAGAGTTTAAAGCAAGAAAATAAAATTTTTTTTTACACATTTAGAAAACTTTTATTGATTTATTCTAGTTTGTCTAGAAGTATAAAAGTGTTTAAATCGGCGGTGGTGTCTGGAACCCGAGGAGAGCAGCCGTCTTCCTGCAGAGCTCTGAGCTACGACATTGATTTTAGGTTGATTTCGGCCGCTATTTTACCCGGAAGTTGGCGAGCTTTCCTCGGGTCGTTTGCTGAAGGTCCCGGGCATCGAATGTTGCACACTGTGGCTGGTTCTGAGAAGTGGAGTGCAATTTCGGGACTTTATTCTACCTCACCCTGCTGAGACGGCGGCCATCTTGAGGCCTAGCATAGTGCACCTGCGGCCTGGTACCCCTGAGGTAGAGGCCTCCACGCATTTGCCTAGATGGGCAAGAAGACTGTTAAGCCGGAGGCGCCGGGCACCCGCCTCCCTGACATCCGCACCTCTCTGGGTGTTGGTCGAGTGGAGGAAAGCCGGCGCCATGGATCTGAAACGCTGCCTGTATCTCTGAGTGGAGACATTCTTCCTGAATCTGATGTTTATCGGGGGGAGCCCCCTTCTGCGCGGCCGCTCACCACCGCAGATCTACACACAGTTATGGAGGATTTCCGTTCCTTGTGGCGTCAGGACTTGGGAGAGGTACGTTCAGCCCTGGAACCCCTGCAGTCACAATTAGCAGAAGTACGAGCCCGGGTCCAGGAGACGGAAGCATCGCAGTCCTCCACCGCCTCCAGATTGGATGACCTCCAATCTCAAGTGGCTCGCCTTAGCTCAGCGATCCTGACGCTGGAGGATCGCCATCGCCGGCGCAATCTACGAATCCGAGGGATCCCTGAAGATGTGAGACCTGCGGACCTCCTGCCCTACGTGTTAGGCTTACTGGCTTACCTTCTCCCAGCTGATGGTGTATCCTCGGAGTCTCCGGTGATATCGGTGATGCGTCTCCGCAAAGCTGTCGCTGCGCCGGAGACGGCCTCTCGCGATGTCCTTGTAGTGACCAGATCGGTGGATGTTCATTCTCAGATCCTGGCGGCAGCTGGCCCGTCCTTCCGGGTCACCTATGCCTCCAGCTGTCTCACTTTTTTCCGGGACCTACCCTTTTTGGCATTGGCGGCCCGGCGCTGCTTCCGAGAGGTCACTGTCCTGTTGCGGGACCAGGGAGTGCGCTACAGATGGGGGACTTCTGGCTCTTTGATCGTCTACGCTGGAGGTAAACCACACCCTGCGGCAACCTTGGATGAAGCGAGAGCCTTACTCTTCACGCTGGGGATCGTACCTGCGCCACTGAATCCTGGGGTTTCACTGACGGATCCGGGCTAACTGTTTCCCTGGCTGCGCCGTAGTCCACTCTGTTGTTATTACCCTCCTTTTTCCTGCTCACATTTGGACACTGGCTGACAGTCCCATACCTGTGTTTGATGCCCCCCCCACCTCCCCCTGATGATACCCTCTCCACCCGTTCTGGAAGTATTAGATTGCTGATCCTGGGCTCTACCTCGCTACCATTCCCGAATTCTTGATGACACCTCCACCATGCTGATACACCCCCGCCTTGTCAGTTCACTATTTGATGACTCTATTTTTGCCCTGTCTATTTCTCAGCTGACTCTATTTCTCGGATAGTCCATTGAAGAGTTTTCTTGTTTGCATTCCCCCCCCCCCTCCCTGCTGAGACACTATATTTTCAGACTTTGCTACCAGTCTGCAGAGGTTGGCCCCTTTTACTGTCTGCAAGGATCCAGGTTTTTTTTATTCTTTTCTCCCATTCCCCCCCCCTTTTTTTTTTTTGGCGGTAGAACACTGGGATGAACTGGGCGAGCCGCTAGAGCGAGCACCATGGCTCTGGCCGTCTCTTTTGGCCCTAGCTCTCCCGGCCATGCGGCCTCTTCCACGGCCTCTGGCTTCCTGTTTAGGCACCAGAGTGTGCCGGGAATGCCACATATTTTTTGGCAGTTCTCCTCCAGCTCTCCCTTCCCCTATTTCTGGTTTTGTTTTTTTGTTTTTTTCTGTCCGCACGTATACCTGGACCCCTAATACTGTTTTTTCTGCTGACTCGGCCAATTCTCCTGCTTTGCTCATCTGGATTGTCTGTTTGCCCCCCCCTTTTTTTCTTTTTCTTTTGTTTTTTGTTTGGCCCTACGCGGCCACCCTAATATATTGTATGCTTTATTGTTGATGCCTTTTTCAAAATAAAAATTTGAATATTGAAAAGTGTTTAAATCTCAATTAAAAAAAATTCTAGACATGCATATCCCTTAAATTAAACAGAGAATTGTTTTATTATTTTTTTACTGTATAGTTAATGAAAAGTGATTTTGCAAATAAATAAATAAAATAAAAACCACTGATCCCTGACATTTTTAAGGAAAATTGTATTATAGTGAAGTGGTTAAACAAACACTTTTCAACTTTAATTTTTATTCAACTTAAGCTCAGATTCTGAGAAATAGTGCTGCTACATTACCAGTTAGATATATTATTATTTACCATTTTAAAGACACTTTTTGCTTGGTATATGAATCCAATATGTACCAGTAAACCTTGAAAATCTGCTTATTTTCTTTTACCACAAAGTAAGTAGCATTGCTTTAGTTGAATTCTTCCGACGTCCTTTTACAAAGACCTCTGAAATCATAATAAAGAGCAGCATGGATATAGTTTAAGGTACCCAAACATAACTTGAGAGTTAATTCCTAAACAGCTCTTAGTCATTTTGCCTTTTGTTAGATTAAGCCATGATCTGCAGAACTTGCTCAGTTGGTGAAACATATTTAATTTATTTTTAATTAATAGCATGAAACTGACATGTAACAGCTATGCTATGGTCCTAATACTGTTTATACCAAATAATTAATATATGTTAATACCTTTTTATTCGGGTGATTTTTGCATGGACACACAATAATGCAAAATAAATTACACATCTGCTGTGCATTTTTACATGAGCTTAAAACATATTGGGACGATAAGAGCGATTTTGAGTTTTTTGCAAGTCCATCCATGCACTCTCCTTTGCTTGATTGGTTTGCGTTAGGTCGGCTGACGTTTAATTAGCACACAACATATAATTCACACCATTCTAAGGCTAGGGTCAGACGAAAGCATTTTTCCCCGCGAACGTGAAAAAGTGCGTCCGAACGCATTGACGTATTTTTTCACGGAATGCGCAAAAACGGTCAGATGACGCGCATTTTTGGGCGTGATTTTGTACGGATCGTCAATAAAACTCTTTTTGCATCTGGACGTTATGTAGGCTGGACATTAGCAGTGTCTGACATCTCCTAATCACGCACACACGCCGCTATGCCGCAGCTGCGCACTCAGTACGTCAGTACTAGCGGTTCTGCGTTCTCAAACAAATGCGTTCAAATTCCACTTGTGTTGCACGGCCGGACTTTTGTGCGGCCGTACATCGTATATTGGCCGTCATTGCCCGTCATCTGCTGCTAGTGCGGCCGTAATTATGTGCGCCAGAACGCACGTTAAAAGTGCGCTGGTCTGACCCAAGCCTAATTGCTATGCAAAACCCACCAACAAGATATATATGCAAATAATCCATAGCTGCATCATGTGTTATATTAATCTCCCACCAGATGGTCTCCAACAAGGAGTGGAAAATTCATTATAAAAAAAAAAACATGATTGGATGGATAGGATCAGTAACATTGGAGTAAAATGATACCAGGTTAGGGTCCATAAATAAATATTCCTTTTTTTTCCAGAAATAATAGTTTATTTTCAGATGAATTGATCATGGGATGGATGGTCTGAGTTTCCTTTTTACTAAAAATGATAAACCTGCGAGGCATTGTACCAAAGGTTTCCATTAAAGAATAAACCACATACAGGGTTATTCTGAGAGAGGTGAAAACCAGGAGAATGACTGGAGAAGTGAAAATTCTAGGTCAAAGTAGCCAAACCAGAAAATTCCTCCCATTTAGCTCACTTTCCAAATCGGCTATTTTGACCTAGAATTTTCACTTCTCCAGTCATTCTCCTGCTTTTCACCTCTCTCTGAATAACCCTGATAAACACAAAACGTTAATTAAATTAACACCGTACTATCAACATGCTAGGGCATAGCACAATGCCATTATAGACCATTATAGAGTTGCTTAGTGAGGGTTACACTGCTATGGCTGGGGTCAGACCAGCACATTTTTAACGTGCGTTCTGGCGCACTTAATCACGGCCGCACTAGCAGCAAATGACGGGCAATGACAGCCAATATACGAAGTACGGTCGCACGAAAGTCCGGCTGCGCAACGCAAGTGGAAAATGAACGCATTTTTTCGAGAACGCAGAACCGCTAGTAAGGACGTACAGAGTGCGCTACGCCCGCTAGCGGTGTGTGTGCGTGATTTGGAGACGTCAGACCCTGCTCGTGTCCGGCCAACATAACGTCCAGACGCAAAAAGTTTCCTGGTTTGGATTCGTAAAACATCACGTACGAAAATGCGCATCGTATGACCGTTTTCGCCTATTGCGTGAAAAAATACGTCAATGCGTTTGGACGCACTTTTTTACGTTCGCGTGTAAAAATGCTTTCGTCTGACCTTAGCCTAAAGCCAAAGCTGTTCATCGAACCCTTCACTTCCAGGTTATTTTCCACAAATCCAATAGAAGGACCATTCTATTACCCACACAGTAAATATATAAAGAGGGATCTCCCTGTATATGTTTACTGTAGGTAAGGTCTGTTTGACTGCTAGAGTGCTCCCTCTGCTGACCAAAAAGCGCTGCTACATTTACAACAAAGCTTGGCCTCTGTGGTTCAGTGTAGAAAAAAAACAGATCTTAAAATGTTTCAAATAATTTTAACGCATCGGCTGTGTTGTTTGAGGTGTTGAAATTTAGGGGCATATCCTGGAGCCCATTTGCAAACTAATATCAATTGCAATAGGCAAAATTCCTTGGCATTGCTCCAGAAATAGACCGCAACAAGGATACTGGCTTTCTGGGCACCAGCAGGTGCTTTTGAAGATAGAGTGTACTTGGTAATGAAGGGGTTAAGGGTAGGAAGATGTAATTCAACATAGCCAGTCTATACCAGGGTACTTCTGTTCACCATGCTATGCAAGTGCTAGGCAAACCTACCACCCAACTCACTGATACACCTCACTGACCCAAACAGTCCATCACTCTGACCTTGCAGTCCTCTCCTCCTGTTTCCACTCTAACCCTTCTAGATTGTAAATTCTCAAGCGAATAGGGCCCTGGTTTCCAACTGTATTGGTTTATCAATTGTTGTTCAGTCTCAATGTATTGTAACCCTGTCTCTATTGTGCCCATTGTTCAGCGCTGTGGAATATGCTGGCGCTTTATAAATAAAGAATAATAATAATAATAATATGGACAGCCCTGGATTAAAAAAAACTCGAACTTTGAGTTACAGTTCCCAAAGCCACCCTCTTACCTTTTATCCCGTGAACCAAAAGCCAGAAGATGACAAAGATCTCCCAATGATCTCCTATGCCTCACCATACGCTAACTACGTACCCAAATCATGACTCAGCTGTCTTATCGTGCGTAGGAGGCTACGATGCATAGCCTTCTAATTAACACATATGAATTATTGTATCAGGACCAACCTTTTAAATATAAATAAATAAATTACAATGATTGTGTGTCACCCGGGGACCTCCGATTTAATCTTGTAAATTAAAAATATTAAGAGTTTTCAATTGTGCCTTGAACTTGCAGAAAAATGCAAGGATCAATATAGCTCAGGTTTGTATTGTTCACAGGAATACCAGAGTTGGAAAGAATTTCAGAAGTCAGATTAACATAGAGACTATGAGGCTAATGTCAGACAAACGCATTCTGAGCACACTGTGCGTCCGTGCACAACTGACGTACTTTCTGACTGATGATACTGTAGACAACACACGGTCCGTTTTTTTGACTCACTTTTTTGACTGATGTAGATGGGAAATAAAATTAATATGTAAAATGAAAAAAATTGATACATGATATGAAAAAACATTTTGTCTGTCTAAAATGCTGGATGTCAAAAATGCAATCCGTCTGACTACATTCCATCACTCACAAACAAAGCTACGCAGACGTGGCACACTCTGTGCGTCCGTCCTAGCGGTTTGACGTTCTTGCCTAAATTGCGTCCGGTGGCACGTGCGTTGTGTGTCTGCGCTTCTGTGTGGACGTACTTCGTGTGTGGGTCTCTATTGATCATAATTTTATGCTATGACGGGAGTTAAACTGTGTGGCAACACGGACATGATCACTGCGTTCGTCTGACACGGGCCTTAGAGCTGTAGTGATATGACAACGGCACAACGGAGGGAAAGAAAAGAATTGAAGAATGGCACATTGAGTATTGAATAGGGGTTGGACAATGGCACAATCAAGGGTAAGAGGCACCAGGCAGAAGTCTAGCCAAAATCTTTAGTTGCAGGCTGTATGGCTTTTTAATTTGGCACTGAATCTCATATTTAGTTATTCTGGTCCAAAATGTACAATTTTCCACCAATTAACCGCTATTGATAGCCACTTCTTGTTATGAATGTTTTTTTGTGCTTGTGTAAATTGAAATAAATGAATGTGTAAATTTCAAGACTTTATTTTTTATTCAATTCCATTTTATAGTTTAATATATTGAATAATGGGCATTTTTTTTATTTACTCACCGCCGTTATCTTACACTTTTTTCCAGTCCTATGGTTTTTGTAGATAAACTTCTAAATGTATCACTAAGCCAAGCAGTGATCTTGCTAAATCAAAATTCTGTTGATAGAAAATGGAACAGATGATATATATGAATTAAGGTTTATAGTGGAATGTAAGTCTGAAGCAGGAGGCATCGATCACAGACAGCATGGGGTCTTGTAATAGGACAAAATATAGATGTTCTTATTAGGTCAGGTCAGTTATATATATAACATCCTGAGTAGCATTAAACCTGAGGCAATATTTATTGGAAACCGGCACTCTGCAAACCCTGTAATGTTGAATTCGAGACCTACTGGTCTAAAGGTATTAAAGATGATCATAAATTGCCTGCACCATGCAAGCTCTTGAGAATGCAGTGCCAGGACCTGGATTTATAGCTCTGATGCTCAACAGAAAAAGTAGCTCTAGAATGTAGCAACTTTCAGATTTTATTTATTTATTTATAAAGGATTTTACCAGGAAGGATACATTGAGATTTCTCTTGTTTTCAAGTATGTCCTGGGTTCAAGAACATTAAAATGTTACAGTTGTTACAGAAATACAAAGTAATACAATGCAAGATATTAAAAAAAAAAGCAACACAAATATACAGATTAACGTAAAATAAATATGTAGGAACTAGTCATTATGTTACATGTTTAAAGGTATCTTAATAGGGAGCTCTTGAGTGACATTAGACTGGGGGAAGATTTGATGGCGTCTGGGAGGTTATTCCATAATTGTGTTGCTCTGTAGGAAAATGAGGATCGAGCCACTTTCTTTTTGTATTGTGGTATTGCATGTAAGGTGCAGGTCCTGGATCGGAGGTTATAGGATGAGGGAACTGCTGGGGCAAGCAGCCTATTCAGGTAGGGTGGTAGCTTCCCAGAAAAGCTCTTAAACACCAGGTTGGAAAGGTGAAGGGTACGTTTAGACTCCAGCGACGGCCAGTTTAGTTCTTTTAACATGTCACAATGGTGGGTCATGTAGTTACATTGTAGCGCAAAGCGGCAGCATGAGTTATACAATGTGGTAAATTTCTGAAGGAGTGTTTGCTCCATACACTACATCTCCGTATTTAATAGCCGGCATAAGCATTTGTTGTATAATCTGCTTTCTTACCGTGGGGTATAGGCAGGATTTGTTTCTGTACAGGGCACCTAGTTTGGGGTAAAGTTTAGATGAGTTTTTCGATGTGGGGGCCAAAGGATAGACTTGGGTCTAACCACATACCTAGATATTTGGGAGAAGTGACTGTGGTCTGTGTGCCATTTGATTTTGTCCCCACACATAGATGGGGATTTTGTAATTTATGTAGTTTAGGTTTTGTTCCAAAGAGCATCGTTACCGTTTTGTCAGTATTTAAAAAAAGTTTGTTGTGTTTGATCCACTTTTCTACCTCTGTGAATTGGTCTTGCAACACGGCCTCCAGCTGCGGGAGATCTGGTTTGCTGGTGTAGATTACGGTGTCGTCTGCGTACATGTGTACAGTTGGTGTTTTGCAGATGTTAGGCAGATCATTTATGAATATTGTAAATATCAGGGGGCCGAGTATTGAGCCTTGGGGTACACCGCAAGTGACTGGGAGGGGGAGGGAGGAACTGCCAGAAATGGACACATATTACGACCGATCAGATACATATGATTGAAACCAGGTTAGCGTGCGATCACCAATACCAGAGTCTTTAAGTTTTTTTAACAGGATGCCACAAATGATGTGGCAAACGTGTAGGTAGAATCCAGATTCCCTAAACCTAGATAATCGACTACATAAGAAAAAAATAGTTATAGGTTAGCTACAGTAGGTAAATTTTCATGATTAGCATCGCTCCAGAAATTAGCGCAGGCACCAAGTGATCTGTTACTTACTAAAGCGCTAGAGAACTCTAGTGCTCCCCATGTTAAGTATAGGATGCGGAAAGTGCAGTAAGCTCGTGCTATGAATCGCTAATTGCGAGGCGCTAAATGATTTTTCCCGTTTCTAGTGAGAGGCAAATGATCTGTTGGTCAGGCACTAGACTCAATTAACCCAGCGGCGCTAATGGAAAAACATGCCAACGCTAACGTTAGCTCAACCAGTTGATAGTGCCCCTGGAGGGCTATCGCTGAACACCCCAGCTTTACAGAGTTATTATTATTATTTATTAAGTGTCAACACATTCCGCAGCACTGTACAAGATGCAATGGGTAGAGACCGGACAATACAATACATACTGGAGAATGTCAGTATTCTTGCCTGCAGATACAGGAGGACATGAGGGTCCTATTCCCGTGGGAGTTTACATGATTTAGATGATTGAGGGGATTAGAAACAGGAGGGGGGACTGCAGTGATCAGTTAATGCAGGGAGCGGTGAGGGCGAATTTTGAGTCGGTCCGATCTCTTGTTACGGAGTCAGGTGGTAGGATTCCCTAAACAGAAGGGTCTTTAGGGAGCGTTTATATGAAGCCAGATTTGGGGACAGTCTGATATTGCGAGGAAGCGCATTCCATAGGATCGGCTCCGAACGAGAAATGTCCTGCAGTCTGGCATGTGAAGAGGTAAGGATGGAGGATGTCAGGTGCAGGTCGTTGTTGGATCTTAGGGGGGATTGGGGGTGTATTTGGTGAATAGTGCGGACAGGTAGTGAGGAGCAGCGTTATTGAGGGTTTTGTAGGTCAGGGTGATTAGTTTGAATTTGATTCTGCTGTGGATGGGGAGCCAGTGCAGGGATTCACAGAGAGGAGCGGCCGAGACAGAGCGACTGCTGAGATGGATAAGCCCGGTTGATGTGTTTAGGATGGACTACAGGGGGTAAATTTGGAGATAGGAAGGCCAGTCAGGAGGTTGTTGCAGTAGTCCAGGCGGGAGATTACAAGATAGAACATTGTAAAAAAAATTAATACAAATGATTTTTACTAATTAGAAATTGTCAGGATGCAAAGAAATTGGCATGGTGAAATGGTGGATAATTACTCCATATTGTGTAAGTTAAAATTCAATCGACTTATGGTATGTGTAATGAACTCTCAAGCATGAGAGCAGAGCAAGGAAGAGACTGCTAGCTTGAACCAGCCTTATTAATGAGTGGTACTGAGAGAACAAGATCACTTTTTCAGACTTATTACATGGTTTGTGCTGTAGTCGGGAAGCAAGAATTGTTTGATTATTTTAGTCTATTGTTTTCCCATGAGTACTTTGTATCTAGCGCTTTTAATTTTACTGTTGAATCGTTCTTTTCCAAGCTGATAACGTTTTGTGATTCGAATTAATTTAGTTGTTTGATTCACTGTACTCATCTTGTTCATGGCCAGAATTAATTCATATATGCACACTTTTTTCTTTGCTATCAACCTCTGTTTTCTTAGCATGCCAATATTATGAACCTTTTTTGATTAACTCCTTCACTACCAAGTGATTTAAAAAGAAAACATTGTCAGAAACCAGTGTTTTTTGTAAAATCATTTTTAATTAATTATATATCAAGAAATATTTGAGCATATACCCATTGTATCTCATACTGTAACCTATTTTGGCCAGTAGATGGTGCCATCTTCTGTCAAATTGAGTTTCAGCAGTTTGAGCTGCTGGTCTATTTTATTCTTTTTTCCCTGCACCAGCTGCTGAAAGCCCGCTGTAAGGGCAGCATCAGACAATTTTACACAGTTTTAGCTCTTTTGCTGCAAACAAATTTAATTTGCTTTTGGGCTGTAGATCAGCAGATCTCGATATCTCGATATCGGAGCACCAGATGGTGCCTTTGAAGCCAGAGATATCTCGATCTTTGTAGTGTAGGAGTTAATCGTAATCTAAAACATAACAATACCTCAATAGAAAACACTGTACCTGTGTGGTTGCTTTAATAAATGTGGCTTGCAACATCACACACAGATATGCCTTACTATGGAATTTTGCCTCCAAGATATCCTGTCAATGGGACAATTAAAAAATTAACTTGCAACCTGTCATAACATGCGTCGACGCAGAAAAGCCCAGACCAATGCTGCTCCCCCATGAAATGCTCCGGCAGCCTCTTTCCTGCATGCCACAATTTCTCCAGTTCTCCTGCAGGCACCACAGGTGCTCCCATCAGTATCCCTGGACTTCCCTATTTAAGATGGACACACCCCTTCCTTAGTGCTTTCTTAGTAGGGATGAGCTGTTCGGTTCGATCTGTTCAGAGTTCGCATCGAACATCGGCCGTTCGACAGTTCGAACTTTTTGGGACGTTCGCCAAACGTTTGAAAAAAAATAATCTGAAAAAAGTATAAAAAATGCTTAACAAATACTAAAAAATCTAGAAATAAAGAGACTCTTTACTGCAGAATATTATAAGCAACGGTTTATTAGATATTGAATTAAAACGGGAATATTTTTAACATTGAAGCCTATGGGATAAAACATTCTTGTTACTAAAACATTAGGCAGACACGGCCCTCTAATCAGGCACTGTAGAGGGCAGCCTGCAGGGGCCTCCCAAGGATCCCCTTGAGGAGCATGCGGCCGCCGGATGACAGAGCTGCGACTGTGCGGGCTAGCCGCCCAGGTGCATGTGACAGAGACAGGCAGCGCAGGGAGGGAGCCACTGCACCTGCGGCCACTGCAGACCCCCCACAACCAGGATCCAGGGAGCCCCCACTGACCACCAGGCTAAGGTTCTAAAAAAAATAAAATCCGAGGACATTTTTAAATGTCCCCGGGAACATAAAATAAAACCTTTTTTTTCTTTTTCTACCTGGCTGAATGTATTTAATTATATATATTAGATACATTCAGCCAGGTAGAGGGGGGAGGGTGGCATGTGGGCTGTGCGGGGTCTCAGGCAGTGGTTTGTTTTTCTTGTGTGTATATTTTTAGCAAATTTATAGGGGAAGGTAAGGGCAGGTATGATATATATATATATATATATATATATAAGATATATATCTATATTCTTATAAATATATATATCCAGACTTGTATTACACACACATTTTGGCAACTAATTGCCCCCCCCCCATTTGGCTGATCCCTCCAGAAGAAATGTTGAACCCGATAGAGCAGAGAATAATATATATATTCTCTGCTCTGTCGGGTTCAACATTTCTTCTGGAGAGATCAACCAAATGGGGGGGTGCATTTAGTTGAGATTGTCCATATGCCACCCCCCATGTGCGTATGTGTATATATGGTCTGAGGTCTGTGGGTGGGTGTATATATATATCTGCGTGTTGATATATACGTATATATAGGTCTGCGTGTTGATATATACAGTACGTATATGTCTGTGTGTGGTATCAATGCATCCCTACTCTATACACGGCGCTCCGTGTCCCTATAATATATATGATCAGGGGGTTACTTTTTTATATTTTTATACTATTCCTATTAAATTAACAGTAATTTTTGATGTATTTTATTAAGTAGAAACTTTTTTTTGCCTATATAACATGTGCTTTGTGAAAATAAAACGGTTTTGTGTGTATATTTTAATTTAGTTAGTGGATTCCTGTCCAGTGCGGTGAGAAGCAAACGTAATGTAGTGTAGACACGCTGCGAGGCGGAGCGGACTGAAGTCAAGCCTGCAAAATGTTTGCTTCTCTTCGCTTCGCGATGCTGTGCATCGCTACACGTTCAATGTGTCTCAGCCTTTATTCCCGCATCGCTAGCTTACCGAATCAGTTTGTATACTTGTTACTGACACCGCTTGTTCTGAAGACCCGATCTGTTGCGGACTTTGCCTGCCATTTGACTATTCTCTCTGTGTATTCCCTGCCTGTTCTGTTTGCTTCCTGTTGCTACTGGTGTGCGCCAATTCTCACCATATACAGTAGCGCAGTACAAGTGCCTAAACATTGCTGACCTGGTTTTGTTATAGCTGCTGATGTAACTGAATAGATCGGGGATCTCTTCTGCATTACCAAAACCTCCACCACTGCACTCTTCCACAATACCTCAGAGGGGTTACTTACGGTGTGAAGGCACTTGCTGCCACCAAAGGCACAATATTTGGGTGCACTGCCACTGACGCCTATACCAGATTCATATAATTTTAATATTGGACCGCAGGGTCCACCACTGCACTCTTCCACAATACCACAGAGGGGTTACGGTGTGACGGCACTGTTGCCGACACTAAAGGCCCAATTTTAAAGCACCTATTGTTACTTTCATCCAAAGCCTGCATAAGTTTCACCATAATTTAGCCAAAAAATCACTAAACTTGTTCTGCGTGTCCTAAAATGTCTCCTCTTTTCATACAGACTGCCGCCCCAAGCAGTTGTCTATGAATAGATTAAAGGAAAACCGTTTACCGTCATTTGAAATGTCATTTTTTTGTTTTTAAATGTTTCTATACATCCTACAAATCCACCACTTCACGGGCAGGTTATGGGGACCTCCTAGGCACGATATTTGAAGGAATTTCAATTTTTCATGAACCTTTATTTCATGGAAAACGCACTGTTCCTTTAAAAACGTTTTTTTTTAACTTTTTGTCCTTGTTTCCTGTCCCCAGGGCACTACCCGGACCCCCATACACCTTTTATGACAAATATCTTGCATATATGCCCTCTACCAGGGCACTCTAAAATTCGAACTTTCGAGTCCCATTGACTTGCATTGAGTTCGGTTCGTGTTCGCGTTCGAACTCGAACTTTTGAAATTGTTCGAGTTCGAATGCGAACCGAACACGGGGGTGTTCGGCTCATCCCTATTGAGAACCACTGCTGTAGAGGACCATGTTTTTTTACAAGGACTTGGTTTCCTGTGCAGGTGCTCAATTACATTATAGATGATGCAATGATCGCCTTAAGTTCTCCTGTGGAACAACAATAAGTAATGAGATATAGAAAGGAGCAGATTCCCCGCAATGTTTCTTACTTTCCATTATAACCAATGTTTTTATGCTATGCATGTTGTAAAAAGAATTTATAGCCATTAAAATCACCTGCTTTCAGGTTCCTCTACAATGAATCGATAAACCGATGCTGATTGGCTATGATGGTGGAGGGGGAAAGAAGAAATATAAAACGTTTATCAATGAATTCTAAAATCAAATCATCGAAGGGGACAGCGCAGATATATATGTTGCTCAGAGCTCCAACTACAGTATCACATATTTGTATTTTAGGGCATTAGTCTATGCAGAGATTTATCCTTCCATAGCCTCGTGATAAACTAGCAAATGTTTAATGTATCATTTCTTATGAAGTACTTTAATATAATTAAACCTAGGTGCATAAAACTATAATGAAAACTAATATGGTGATAGACAGCATGTACACTCTAAAATATCATTATAATGAAAATGTCTGAATAAGTGGTAACAGCAGCATATATCAAGTACATCTGAAGTAATATAGGTCTGAATGATTCAGTGAGATTTAACAATATCTCAGAGTGAATATAATGTGCGGATGGAATGAATGCTTTTTTTCTTTTTTCATTATGTCAAAGCTGTTAAAGAATATTTATAATTTACTGTAAGAAAAGCTGCTGTAGCAGGAAAATAGAAACAAAAAACAAAGTCGATCTCAGTCGATCTCTGAGGCTAACTACTATACTTTCTGCAATATTCTAATATTGTAATTATGAAATAGACAAAGGCACCAGGGCATGTTCCCACAGGTCTTTTTAAGGCTCAAAAATATATTTAAAATATTTTAATAATAGATATATATTATTATTTATAATATAAAAATAGTAACTCTTATAAAATTTAAGATCAGAGTTTATAATAATCAAGCCAACACTAATCTCTTGTGGATCCATAGGCCAAGGGTGGTTTATACTTTATATACAGTAATAAAAGTAGTGGTATGAAGTTTACTTATCTGGCAGACTCAAAAAAGTAGGATTTTCAATTGTACTTGCCTACATTTAAGCACATGCTGTCCACCCACATGACTCAAACCAGCGGCCCACAGGTGGTCTCACACATGCAGCCTCAGCCTCCCTCCCCTTCTGCCAGGGTCGGATTTGCATCTCAGGAGCCTGTAGGCACAGAAATGTGGAGTGCCACCCCCTCCAAACAAAAAAAGAAAAATGTCAAAATGACTTAACATTTTCATTTGGGAAAACTAAAATTTAAAAAAAAAAAAAAATAATTAAAAAGTTGAAAACCAGTTTCTCTCTGCACTCAAATCAAAAGATGGGGCAGAATCTGTTGCCTTAGTTGAGTTAGTGCAGCGGCATTGGTTGTATTATATGTAAAAGCATGTATTTCCTCTGCCATAGAACAGAAAAAAAATAATTATGCATTTATTTTTTTATCATTTTTTTTATTTTTATACATTACAATAATACCAAACATGACCATGTAAAGACCAGACTCTGACCTTTCCAATGACATGTCACTTAACCTTGTGCTGTGTACAATTCAGAAATGCCAGTTCCAAAGTCCCTGTCTCTCCTCACTGCAGTGCCATGGTCTAGTTTGTATCTGAAACAATGTGTTGCATCATCAGCTCCACACTTGCTGGCAGTGTGGGAAATGAGAAGGTGAGTTAGTGCGGTGTTAAATAAACAATCAAATCAATATTCCTATTCAAATTTACCAGACAAGCAAGGTAAATCTCTGTTGCTGCTGTCTGTCTGTTTCAAATATAAAGACTTAGTCATCGCAGCGCCACGTTAGCCAATGGGAGAGCTAAAAAAGGACAACCACACAAGATGTAAAGTAGAATTGCTCTCAGCATACTTTTGTTTATCAGGTTCTAATATAGAAAACAAGGATGTGGTTCAAAAGCCAATCGTGAACAAGATCACGTCAGAGTTAAAATGGCGCGGATACATTTCCCACATCTGAGATAGTTACATTTAACCACTTATGGTTTACATTTTTAACGTTTGGAGTAACAGAAACATTCCTAAACCGCCCAGTATCATAGAAAGGGAAGGGGGAAGGGAGAAGCATAGCCCATCTGTATTAGAACACACTTTTCAAACTAAATGGGGTATGTTAACTAAGGAAAGCTTTCATGTACAGGAAATTAAAAGCTAATTATTTTTACACGCAGCATCACTGGTCACTTTATAATTGGAAACTGAATAATAGGACAGCTGTGAGGAAACAGCCGTCCCATTATTTATTTGCATTTAATTTTCCTTATTTTTATTGTCTCTGTATATAGGGTAGAGTATTGTGTGATGTGCTGTCCTGTTGTCAAAGTGTGTATCGATATGTTACAGTTACAAGTTGTTATAAAGTACTAACAAGTTCCATAGCACTGTGCAATAGATAAGACAGGATATCATGTGCATGCAAGTTGCACTCACAGAACAGTAGGAGAGGACCCTGCTCAAGAGCTTGCAATCTAAACTTTTGTCTGCTTCCACCCCCACTGTAAGTCAAGAACTCCTTTGTCTTCACATGCTTCCATCAACCCACACCTCCCCCCAGCAACAAGTCACTCAGATGATTGTTATCTGACTCAAGCCATTGTTCCAAGGCTGGGCGTGTGTGGGGAGGGGGAGGCTTTGTGAGGATCTGGTATAGAGTTATGTAGGGGTGTGGTTTTTACATTTGAATGTGTCTGTACCTGAAAACCTGTAAATAAAGCATTGTGCATTTTTGGTGTGCAAGCGGCAGCATCACAGTTTATGTGTTGTCTATTCTGTGTGGGTACGATCACCTTCTTGTACAGTGGAAAGGGACGCCCAGATGGAGGTTCCCGAGCTTGGGGGTAGCATGATCCGTAACAACTGCATTAGAAAAATATTATTTGTTATTTATTTTTACTTTTTTTTTACAGAGCAAGGTGTGCCCTTGTGGCAGGAGCTTGTAGGCACATGCCTATTCTGCCTAGTTATAAACACAGCCTTGCCTCCTGCCCTTGGTGCCGATTTCTATTCAATCATTATCAGTCTACCAAATGCAAGGATTGCCGCGTTGCAAAAATGATTGCTGCCATCATCCATATTTTCCATAATTTTCAGTCCTAATACACGGCACCCATCACTATTGCGAGGTCCTTACATTGGTTTGACATACATGTTAGAATCCAGTTTAGAAAACAGACATAGACATCTTTGGTGCCCGCTGGATGAATTGGTCCTGCCTTTTCCATGTTTTACATCCGTATCTATATTTTTGTGTGTTGCTTATTTGGTTCTTTAAAAAAAAGCATTAAAATTTACTGTTTTTTGTCATACAGTTGGTAATTAATCAAGGTTCCAAGTGTGAACACCCTATTATGTTGGCTACATAAGCTTATGAATACAGGCACATACTATGAACACTATCAACAATTCTACTCCTCCTTACATATCCTACAAGTACACCCCCTCTCCATTGCTCTGATCTGCTGGTAACCTCTGGGGCTGTCCTTCCCCTAATCTCCAAACCTTCAGGAAGTCCATCAGAAACGGATTTTTATTTATGCTAGTTTATCATCTAACTCAATGGTTTGCACCACTGATCCTCAAGTACCCCTAACAGGTCAGGTTTGCCAGATATCTGAAGTACAGCACAGGTGATATGATTTGTTGCTCAGTGATTTCAGGATTCAGTCTGCATTTCCCCAAGGTAATCCATAAAATCTGGTCTGTTACGGGGACTTGAGGATCAGGATTGAGAACCAGTGAGTTGACGAATTCTCTAACCTTTATATCACCTCAAATTTTCAGGTTTCAGAGAAGACTGCATTTTCATACCTTTCCAATCTACATCCTTCTACTCTTCTCTTTCATATCTCACACATTTGTCTTTGCAGAATTTTAAAACTTCTTCTCGCAACCCTAAACCCTCATTTCTTAATATGTAGATAATTAGCTTTATGTGTTGTGGAATTTCCCTTTAATACCAATATTTAGCTTGGTATAGTGTAAAATAAACTAATTCAGAATAATTTCTCAGCAGAGCAAAGCGAAGATTTATTTACAAACAGACATGTACGTTAGCAGTAATTATGAGCACTAATAAATGCGCTGTAAAATTGTCCTAATTATTACAAGAAAAATAAATGAACGCCACTTAGCTAATTTAACTGCTGTATGCCTGTAATTATATCTGAAAAAGATTTACAAGAATATACTTACACTCAAGCACGTGTTTTAATTTATTTATCCTGGTGAATGAGTTAATCTGCATTCCATGTATGTTAGTTTTTTTAAAATAATAATTATCTCTTTTTTAGTTACACGTTGCATATGTTCCTATTGTGGAGCTAGTGTTGGGTAATATTTTTTTCCAAGGAATCCCAGTTTTTTGCCAATCTGTGATTTTAGGGTAAAGGCTATTATAAACAGATTACGTTGTTTTTTGTTTATACTGAACTACCACCCGATTTGACACACTGAAAACCGTCTTTTGCCCCACTCACTCAAGTGTAACAACAAAACACATATTATTAATCCTTTCGCTGCGGACGATGTGTGGAAGACGTCATGGAGTGTCCCCGTTGTATGAGGAGGACGTCCCTCACATGTCGTCCAGTCAGTGGGGTTTTCCACCTTATACTTACCTCTCTGTCCGGGGTCCCGTAGTGGTCTGACTTCGAGGAAGTCAGACTCCACTTTATACACACTTTAGTTGCCGGCAGCAACATACGCAGCACTACACTGACGCAGCTGTTGGGGATGGTACCAGGGTGGCACTGGGGTGAGGGGAAAATGAGCCCAGTGTACAGTGATCTCCACAGATAAACAGGTGGATATGGGTGGAGGGTGAATATATATATATATATAAACTGATCAGGTAGTATTCTGAGGGAGGTGTTGCGGTTGCAGGAGCCAGAAATAATATGGATGAACAGGAACAAGTTGGAAATGCAGAGCAGCAATACAAAGTTGTTCTCTCTTTGAATGCATAAGCTGTAATGAACCAGCAATGGTCAGTATGGGGCGGAGCCCTTTATTCTGCGTGTCACATGTTTTGTGTTTTAACTGATTGTTTGCTGGACATTGATTGATGAATGCACATCCAGGGGTGGAAAAGAACATGAAGTGTACTACCAGGGGGGTTCCAGAATGCGGTATGACAGCAGCACTGCTGCTTTCAGCGACTCCTGCCACTAACTTCCCAATGGGACGTAAGGGGACGTCGCTTGTTCTTAAAGGGATTTAAACCATGATGTGCTGATCCATTTGTATTTTGCGAGGTGTTATGACTGCGTCACAATAGCTTAAATTGACTGCAAACCTAAGATTTGTAAAACATTGTCGTAGAAATACACCAATCAAATCATTGTCAGAATCTTCAGACTAGATTGATTTGCAAAACCGACTGGTCATTTAAAAAAAATCAGCATAAATAATGTATTTTTCTTTCCCAGGTCTGTAAGCAGCCAAGGTGCCCATTAGACCATATTATGTAGTGTGTATACATTTATAACTCTAAACGAGCTGTGAGCCTGTTAGCTATACACTGACTGAACGTGTAATTTATTTTACACACACTCATGAAATATGTAATATACCGTAAAATAAATTACCTTTTCCTCTCCCCCATTTAACGCATCCATCTTCTCTAACACAATATCTGAACAACCCCCAATCCCTTAATCATCTCAGTCTTTCTTCTTCATGTTAACGTATTGATTTCCTAGATCCTCACATCATTTCATCCTTTCCACCCAGACATGCACCTTGTATTTTCTGCTAACATCACTATTCATTACAGTAAGCTCCCTCCCAATTTATCTTACTTGTCCCACTCACCTCATCTCTCCCCCTTTCAACTGTGTCTGTGACCAAATTTAAAAAAGGAAATCAGAGATGTTGCAGGTCAATCCCTGTGAAGGAACCTGCAGAGAAAGCGCATGAGCTCCGTATGTCACACAGTCTTCCATTATTTTCTTCACATGGTAACATTTCTCATGCCGCCACATCAACACTGACAAAGAAATAAGAGCAATAAAGAAAAAATATTATTCTACAATCTAACACATAGTTAGAAGGAAACTATGACATGTGATATAGACAGCATCCTCTTCTATCTCTTCTTTGGACCAACAGTAAAAAGCTGGATATCTCAGAATGACTAGAGTCCAGGGGAAAGTTGTTATACTCTGCTGTGAAAATGGTTTCAGTAAGATATACAATTGTTGCATAATAATAATTGCAGATGACTAAAACCAATTTATAATGCCACAAAGATCTGGGATTAAATTCCAAGCCTGGCATAAATGTAACCAGACGTCTACTAACGTCTTCAATAGCTCTGGTAAATTCACCTGAGCTCTGGTTAAATTTAGACCAGACTTGGAAATTAGCTCCTGTCACAGGGGCACCCGACATGATCTGTGGTGGGACTCATATATGGGGCTAGGAGCCCAAAAGGCAGGAGTCCGCTGGCTGAATAGCAGGTGGAGACACTGCTGCGCAGAGAAAGCAGCAAGAAACAAACAGCACAAACCAGAAGGCAAAACAAAGTTAAGGGGTAGCCAAAAACACACACATACACACCCGGCAGCACACTAAAGGGAACCCTACTGGGGATGTGCAATTAGTTTCGTAAAGATTAATTTTTCCTACGAAATCTACTATTTTCGTGCTTTCAAGAGCATCCCGAATCCGAAATTTCGACCACACAAAACTTCGGATCGATTTGAAATTTCAATTCGAAATTTCGGATTGATTCGAAATTTCGAATTGATAATTTTTATTTTTTTTAAAAATGCTTAAAAGATCCTAAAAATTCAAAAAAAAAGAGACTTTTTACTGCAGAATATTATAAGCAATGGTTTATTAGACCTTGAATTAAAACTGGAATATTTTTAACATTGAAGCCTATGGGATACAACATTTCCCACACTATCGAATTTGATATCAAATTTAAAATTCAAATCAACTATCAAATTAATTTTAATTTACAATACAAACAATAGTCAGCAAAGGAATTTATGAAGCAAATTAATTTAATTTCAGTGTTTAACCCCTTCACTGCTGAGGACGTTTGGGACAAGTCCTCATTGACGCATGTTACATGCTAAGGACGTGCCCCACACATCATCAGCTGTGCGGGACCCCCAGTGGAGATACTTACCTATCTGTCCAGGGTCCCACGGCGTTCTGACTTCACTGTCCTCGGACGCTGAAGTCAAGCTCCTCCCGACGTAAATGACATCATTGCGCCGTTCGGATCCCTCTCCCTCCCGATCGGGAAGGAGCAGCGCCAAAAGCCAGGCACCGCTTAAAAGGGGAGAGTCTCCCCTTTTAAGCGGTGCCTGGCTTTAACCCCTCAAGCGCCGGGTTGCACTTCAGCGCCTTGCGGCGCCGAAGTCCGGCCTAGCTCCGGTGAAGGCTGCCATCTTGGATGGCGGCTCCACCCCCGGGTCCCCCCTCACTGCCTGACGTCATCCCGCATAGCGTGATGACATCAGATAGCCGGGGAAGCCCTAGCTGCCCGGGGATTTCCCAAGGAAATCCCCGGGTGGAGATATCGGGTTTCAAAGGAACCCCCTATCTCCAGAACCATGGCAGCTAGGGGATCATGGCCTTTCGAATAAGAAAAATAATAAATAAATTAAAAAAGAAAATAAAAAATAAAAAGAAAAAACATGGTTTTTTTTTGTGTGTTGTTTTTATTAATGCAGCAATATTGTTCCCATTTCAGTTATAATGTAAATAATAATGCTGCACTAATGATTTTTTTCTATGGGGTGCGTTTGCTAAAAATCACATAATGCCCCCCAAAAAATGTAACAAGTCCCCATTTCTAATTTTTGTACAAGCGCACCCCATAGAAAATATAACTGCAAACCAGGGACGTGCAGTCAGGGGCGGCAGGTGAGGCAGGGCTTCACCTGCCATTCCATTAAGTCAGTGGGGTCAGGTCTCAGCCAGGTAGCTAGAATATTAAATATATAAAATAAAATGTGAAATAAAAAAAAAGCTTAACTCACCTGCTTGTTCCATGCTCCCTCGCCGTCCTTCTCTGTCCGCTTTTCTTTTTTTTTTTTCTTCAGTTTGCCCAGCTGCTGTGTGTGTGATTCATCACACAGACAGCAGGGGCAGCACTGAGCCAGCTTAGCCAACGCAATTTGTGTAGCTGAACGCTACGCTAATTGCTTAGCTAACGCTGGCAGGGTGATTCAGACTGAAGTCTGCGGCGTGCCTCCGGCGCGCTGCCTACTTCCCGAATCAACGCTGTTTAGTGGAGATGCACTGAGAGCAAGTGAATGACTTGAGCCAATGGGAAAGCTCCATTGCTCTGAAGTCATTCATTTTTTTTAAAAACGCCCCCCATGGGAGGCAGAGCTCCACATGAATTGACTGACACAGGACAGTCCTGTGACTGTCCTTGTCAGTCATGAGGGTGTTGCCGCAGTGGGGGGCAATGCTGACCCACACTGCCACTCTCAGATGTCCCTGCGCGACCTACTCTGGTCTTGTTTCCGCTCATGCGCAATGCGGGCTGCTGCCTGTCTGCTCTCTGTGGTGTCTGGGCTGGGTGCTTGGTGATTTCCTGTGGGCTGCTCCGGGTTCCTCACTCACTGACATGCAGAGGTAAGGGGCCGCTGCCCTCCTATTCCTCTTGAACAATGATGGGTGTTTTTAAATCCATATGTTGGATTATGGCCAGGGCTGAATATATATATATGCAAGCTTGCAAATAAATATATTCCACCCTGGCTATAATCCAACATATAAACTTCAAAACATCCATGTGACAGAAACTGTAGCAAACCTGACTCAATTTTTCCTCTAACGTTATGTGTTGAAGGCACCATACAATTTTTTTTTTCTTGTGCTGCATTTCTAATCGAGACCGTGCTTTCCTCTACCTTCATTACTCCTGGAGATTTGGCTTTCATTACAGGAGAGACAAAGGGGTCTATGGTCTATTTAAAGATTGTCTCGCTAATTTCCACACTCCAAATGAACATGGCTGCCTAACTTGGCTTCTTATTGATTTTCTATGCGTCTAAGGGTTCTGCATGCACTTATTTTTGGTTCCTTTCATTATGTCAATACAGCAGTGCAAATCCCCTTTATTTTTGACTTGCAGGCTTGCTTTTCTAACTAATGATCCTCATCCTTTACTATTGTGTCTGAAGTACTAATTGCTGGTAATTTATGCAGCTTCTGGTTATTGAACATTCATTTACTTACTCTTTTTTCTAAAAAAAATGATATGCTCTTTTATGCAATCTAGAACCTTATGTATAGGTGAATGTCAATTATTTCTTTGTGCAATCTGCTATTTTGTTGTAATCTTTGGATGACTGAAAGTCAATTTAAATTTATTCTACTAATTTTTCTAGGATTTTGGGATTAGTAACTGGTGGGGGAAGCATGAGCTAAAATTGCTTTGTCAACAGTTGCCTCTTTATACCAACCTCTAAGCTTAATGGCTTTATATCTCTTGCCAGTCTTTTCACTAGTTCCTTTATGATTGTATACAACCAGATCCCCTGCAAGTAATTAACTGCTGCATCTTTGCTAAATATTGAACCTTATTGTCCCCACTATGTATTTTTTGAGATACACATTTATATGTGTATATATATATATATATATATAATCTTGCAAAAGTTTTTTTAAATAATAAAGTTTTTCTCATTCCCTCACACTGGCATCCTGTGTTATTGCGCGCCGGTGGTTCACATCAAGACGCACATCGCGTGGCGCCAGTCCGTTAAATGTTCGGCCACATTCAGGCCTTTTAATTCCAAATACGCTCCGGTCCATCACTCCTCGTCCATGAAGTACTTTCTATGACGTTGTGAAGCACAAGTTCCTCTCTGCGACTTTTTAAATTCAGCTCAATTAGGTGTCCCGGTCACAAGGAGCACGAGCTACAAATGTGTGCGGGAGACCAGCAGGTAACATACTGCCATGTCTTCATTTATCGCTGTTACTATGTTGTGTTTTTATATTTTGTGATGTAGAAACAGTTGCCGCTGGAATAAATTAATATCTAACTCACTAGGACGCCTGGGTCTGACATGGAGTATTATAATTATTACACGTTTATTTGTATTGCGCCAACATATTCTGCAGCGCAGTGCATAGGTTACAATAAGTTAGGGTAATAGTAAAATGAGGTAGAGTGTGCCCTGCTTCCTAACAAGCTTACATTCTAGAGGAATTGTTTTTTGCTACGTGTTGCAGTAACGGGGTATCGTACTGTAACCAAAGTGAGAAAGACATTGTGGGGAGCACTGAGAGCAGCCAGTTCCTGGGGAGTACTGAACCTGTACCTACGTAAACTATGTATATCTGGCTCTGATACTAGCCAGTGCCTCACCAGCCACTGACCTCACCGCACGTCACTGCCGTAAACGCTCATGTGATAAAGTGTGAAAAAAACACTTTACACACTGCAGATGATTAAAAATTAAATTTTTAGTGAATTTTTTTGTCATAATATACAGGCAGGACTTAACGTATACGTATAATAATGATATATTATGAATCTGCCGAGTCTGCCGGAAAGAACAATATATAATATGTCTGGGTCGTATAATACAATGTGGCTTCAAATCGCATTTAAACATGATTAGCGAAAGCGGTAAAAATGAGCTCAGCACACAGCGGTGAAATGCCTCAGCAGTGAAAGGGTTAATTTGATTCAAGTACAAAATCCGTGACACAGCTTAATATTTAATAGGGATGTGTGTTTCAATTCGGACGATTCGTTTTTTTTCACGAATCGGGTCGATTTGGTGCTTCGGATTCGTCCGATGTTCCGAATCGGATCGGCACCGAAATACACAGCATCCGAAATTTTTTCCGATCCAAAACAAAATAATTTCGTTATTTCGTATGAACGTGAAATTTGTAAAATTGCAAGTCATTTTCGTTCCATTCCTGATTTCAGTTCCATTTCAGTCATTTTGGACTTTGTATTTTTTGGTTCCATTGCTGATTCTGTAATTTTGTATCGTTTCGATCAAATTCGATAGTTACTTGATATTCATTTGATAGTTCATTTCAAATTCGATAGTTGATCTATTTGATAGTTAATTTCAAGTTCGATAGTTGCAGCATATGAATCCTCACACTGCCGGGCAGCACCTCTACAGTATAATTAATGCAGCATATGATTCCGCACACTACCGGGCAGCACCTCTACAGTATAATAATGCAGCATATGATTCCGCACACTGCCGGGCAGCACTTCTATAGTATAATTAATGCAGCATATGAATCCTCACACGGCCAGGCAGCACCTCTACAGTAGTGATGGGCGGAACACCCCCATGTTCGGCTCGCATTCAAACTCGAACTTTTGAAAAAGTTTGAATTCGAACGAGAACACGATTCGAACTCAATGCAAGTCTATGGGGCTCAAAAGTTCGAATTTTAAAGTGCCCTCCAAGAGGGGATATATGCAAGATATTGCCCATAAAAGGTGAATGGGGGTCCGGGTACTGCCCCGGGGGACAGGAAACAATGAAAATAAAGTAAAAAAACAAAAAACAATTAAAAATATAAAGAAATGCGCACCGATTTGGATATCGACTACTATCAAATTTGAAATGAATTATCAAATGGATATCCATTTGATAGTTCATTTCAAATGTTAAAAAAGGTGTGAGAAATGTTTTACCCATAGGCTTCAATGTTAAAAAAGGTGTGTGAAATGCTTTACCCCATAGGCTTCAATGTTAAAAAGGTGTGGGAAATGTTTTACCCCATAGGCTTCAATGTTTAAAAGGTGTGGGAAATGTTTTACCCCATAGGACCCCCAGCCCACCACAGCAGCCATTTCACACAAGTTCTGCATCTGAACCACTAAGGACCCCCAGGTATTCAGTTATCAAGGATGAAGTCCCTCGAGTCACTCCACTGCTCCAAACCTGCTGTTTCTTTATTATATTGCTTTATATGTATTATTCTTAGACTGTTTATTTTTCCTCTTTATCCTTTCCTTCTGTTTTTTATAGACTCTCACAGTAATTTGGCTCCCCCCAGCCCCTCCCTCATGCATATCCCTCACTTCCTGCATACAGACCCCCCTCCTAAATCTCTGTCTTTATATCAACAGCCCACCACAGCAGCCATTTCACACAAGCTCTGCATCTGCACTCTGCAGTCCCATCCAGCCCTGGCCCCAAACTCATTGCTTCTCTTCCAGCTGCTGCCAATTTCGTTTTATCAATCTCCAGGCTTCTTGCCATTCCTATGCAATCCTTGATCTTCTGTCTCTAGCCACCAGCTCCACACTCCCGTGCTCACCTTTTTGTTTCATTTACCTTTGTCCTTTAGATTGTAAGCTCACGGGATGTCTGGCTGAGCACTTGGTTAAAGTTCTGTATTTCCTAGACTAGCTATCCTACGGTCAGGGTTTTCTTTTGCTTATTTATCATGTATGTCTCATGTTTGTGCTCCTCCATTGTACAGCGCTACGGAATATGTTGGCGCTTTATAAATAAAGATTAATATTAATAGGCTTCAATGTTAAAAATGGTGTGGAAAATGTTTTACCCCATAG
Source organism: Leptobrachium leishanense (assembly GCA_009667805.1). Classification (NCBI taxonomy): domain Eukaryota; kingdom Metazoa; phylum Chordata; class Amphibia; order Anura; family Megophryidae; genus Leptobrachium; species Leptobrachium leishanense. Next base: position 87,063,716 of record CM019064.1, on the reverse strand, counting down.
GCTTCAATGTTAAAGGTGTGGGAAATGTTTTACCCCATAGGCGTCAATGTTAAAGGTGTGGGAAATGTTTTACCCCATAGGCGTCAATGTTAAAAATATTCCCGTTTTAGTCTAATAAACCGTTGCTTATAATATTCTGCAGTAAAGAATCTCTTTATTTTTAGATTTTTTAGGATCTTTTGAGCATTTAAAATAAAAAAATCTATTTTTTTTTTATCAATTCGAATCGATCCGAAATTTCGAATCGATCCAAAATGACCCAAAAACAAAAAAAAAAACACCTGGAAAGAAAAACAAAACGAAACAAAATTTTTAGCGGTGCACATCTCTAACGAATACTGGTCCTTAGATGGCTGTATCTCTTCCAAGGTAATAGAACTGTTGGGTGTTACCTCAGACTCACACACAAAGAGGGACTGGGGGAGGAGGTGTTTTAACCATCAGCATCATGTGATATCCCTCATACAAACAGGGGATAGGCATCCACACAGACAGCATCACATGATCTCTCACGCATAGCAGCTCAACTACAAAACACACAGGAGAAAGGAAGGGAAAAAGGGAAACAGGGAACCAAATATAAAATGAACAAAATATCCGAAAGGAAAATAACAGAGGCAAATACAGGCAGCAGGAAAGGCAAACTAACAGGCAGCAAAATGAACCTTATAACAGAGCACAGAAGAATGGGCAGGGCCGGATTAATGTAGGGGCGGATGGAGCGGCCGCTCCAGGCCCCCTTCTGAAAATAGGCCCACAGTACTGGCAGCAGCCAAGATGAGCCGCTGGCCAGCAGGAGACCATCACCTACCACAAGAGCCAGCTCGTAGCGTGCAATGAGTGCACTGCACCCGGCCCCGCGCTGTCACACTTGCAGGCACACTGTGCCGAGTGCTGGCTCCGCCCCCTTCCCTCTCTGCAGCACTGGCACTCTCCGTCCCTGGAATTAACACATACAGTGTGATGCCCACTGGTTTGAATGGTGTTGCCTCTATTTTACTGATACAGGCAAGGCAAATGCATGTTAATCTTATCCAGGGTGAAGCAGGCATTATCCGGGCAGCCATCTCTCCTGAGTGCTGGGTCCTCTTGGAGGAGGAACAAAAGGAGGGGGGTTCCCACGTGTTCCCCAGGCAGCACACTGCTCTGCAAATGCTCTGCACGTTAATGGCCCCTTGTGACAGGTAAAAAGACTATCCATTTACATTGGGTAAGAGGGCAGAATGGGGTTGATGGTAGGAGGGAGGAAGGAAAGTGGTGGGGATTTGGAGGTATTGAATTGATCTGAGGAATGGAGAAAATACTGTTTGGGAGGGTGAGTGCAAAGCAAAGGGATTGGTGGGGTGGAAGGGGGTGACTTGGGGGTATAAATTGACAAATATTTTTGTGTATCAGGGATAAGAGTTTCAGAGCTGTTTTTTTTTGTTTAAAAAGCAAACCATAGATAAATCCTTACAAATGAAAGCAATACATTCAAAAAATATTTTTAATAAATGTGTGTATGTGCTATATATAATATATATATATATTAGCACTGGGTATTATACACGCAGGGTACAGTATCAGTATTTATCACATACAGGCCCCAGAATTTAAAGGGCCAGACCCCTGTGTTTTCCTCCTTTTCACAGACATGTCTCCTACAGAGCTGCATTCTCCCTCTGTGCTTTGACCCATCCCCTATATCCGTGATGGTGAACCTCGGCAGCCCAGATGTTTTAGAACTACATGTTCCATGATGCCTAGTGAGCCTTAAAGCTGCCAGAGCATCATGGAACATGTAGTTTCAAAACAGCTGGGGTGCCAAGGTTCGCCATTGTTGCCCTATATGAACTGCTCCGGCTCCTGTCAGAGTGTGAGTCTGTGCAGGCTCCAGCGACCGGTGTTTGCAGTGGTAATGTTTTCCTTTAAAAAAGCGGAATAATGCTAGAAATACCCTGAATGCGAGGCACCTGTAAGCGGCGCTGCGCTTCGAGACGCACTCAGTATATACAGAGGTCCGTTCAGTTCCTCAGCAGCTGCTGAATTGCTTCAGTGCAGCAGTGCAGTTTGCTGCAGCAGTCTCACTAAACGCTTTGGCTGTGAATATGGAAGTGAAAGGGTGTTGGATCGCTTAATGAAAGGAGCGGTTTCTGCAAAATCCACTGTTGTCCATTTTATTACCACTTTAGTGTTCATGTTTACCATGTTCCAATAAATATTTGGGGCACCATTACAGTCTTATCACTAACTTTAACGCTCACCTGAGTGAGCGCTAATGTTAGCCCTTGTGGGCCCTGGCACGGGCCACCCATATTACAATCCAAACACTAAGGGGTTAAAAAAAACGTTAGCGATTGGAATCTTGTGCTTTTCAGTGCGAGGTTACTGTACTTTGTGCTTCCTATGCTTAACACAGGGAGCTCAAAGAGTTAATTAGCGTTAGGATTAGAATATACTAACGCTAATTACCGTCCGGCTGTGGTTACACAAAAGTTAACCACAGCCTGGACTTGGTGCTAAGAGATTCCACTGCTGCAGAATCCGTCAGCACCAGCATTCTAGGGCTTAGCGCCTGATAACGATGCAGGCGGCTTTTCTAGTGCCTGCATCATAATATCGCACTAAAACGGGGAAGCAAAGGAGAACACTGCGGGCGCAGGTTTTTCTCCCTAGCATCCCCGTTTTAGCGCGGTGACTGTAATGGTGCCCCTGGTGTTTTCCTCCACTAAAACCTCAAGCTGAACATTTCCTTATTGGAATATTTGCTCCGTGGAGACGGCCATCTTTCCTACGTCACACTCAGCTACTCTGCAGCACCTCTGGACTTGGCTGCAAGTGCTAAATTAGCAGTGCTGAGTGCTGAATTGCAGCACAGCGTCCAGTGACAACATGCTAACTTAGCACTTGAAGCAGCTGAGGAACTGGACGGACCTCAGGTCTGCATGGCTGAGGGCCCAGAGTTGGAAATGGCCAGCTTCGGCTGTGATGGGGCGCAAAGCAACCTGCTTCGCGCCGGGGTATCTCCAGCGTAATAGTGGCCCCACAAAAAGTAGAACCGGCCCTGCCTGCCACACACTCTGCGATTTGTTTAATAAATTTTAATATATGGTTGCTTCATATAGTGATCCGGTCCATCCTTACTAGCTTGTCTGGTTGAGTTGTAGTGATTGACTAATATGTGGGCCACACATGCTAATCCATCAGGAGGCTTGTGATCCAGCGCACTGTAAGTCACACTATGTATCATAGCACACGTGACATACGCACAGCGCACCGACAAACTCTCTAAACGAGAAAGCAGCGCGGGCCGATTGCTATCTCAGTATCTCTAAAAAGGCCCATCGAAATACTCAGCACCAGGCCCATGATACTCTTAATCTGGCCCTGAGAATGGGAGAGAATGGCTTAAATACTAGGCTAGTGCTCTGGGTCAGGTGATCAGACCTGACAAGCTGCAGAGAAATCCTGGAGCGGAAGGTGCTGAGGGATGAAGCAGACAAGGATAAGAGCCGGACAGGATCAACTCACCTATAGGGCTCAGGGCTGGAAACGTGACAACTCCTGATTTCGAGATCAGGTATCATAGTCAAACGCTTAGGCCAGGGCTGTCCAACTCACGGCCCCCCAGATGACAATGCCTACAATTCCCAGAGATCCTTCAATGCAATATATAGCCGGGGAATCATTTGAGTTATAGATCAGAAACCTTGGGTGGGGAGTTGACAACCAACCCTTGCTTAGACTTTCTGAAAAGTCATTAGCAGAACGTTGTATAGTGTATAAGCACAGTGAGGGTCTTTTAAGCAGCATATTTAATAAAAAATATTAAGCTTTTTATTCTAATGACACCAGTGATTTCAACCAGGATGACATGTGTCTGTTTGGAAATAACCAAAGGGCAAGACATGCTTTTGTTCTCTATCTCGGTAAATTTGTCTTGTTGGAAATTAAGCTGAAGACATTCACGGCATGCTGTGAACACATTTCTGAAGTGGATACAGATGAAAGGTTTCTGCATTGCCACACACAGAACTGTTGCTCAGAGGACACATCTCAGAGCAAGGCACCACTTAATTAATTTGATGCATAACATGCATATAGTTGTTAAGTAATTAGCACCTTTTAAAGGCTTCAGTGATCGCTCTCTACCCCAGAAAATCATCTTGTGAACATATATCCATATATTTTTTAATATAGGTACCTACAACACCCAATGTGCATATTAATTAAAACATGTGTGTTCTAATTTTATTTCTCATATGTTACATAATGCTACCACCTCTCCCTGGTATGAAGTTTGCATTACAATCATATTGGTCAAGGGGTCAAGTACTTGAAAAAGAAGAGAGGGAACGCACCAAGATTTCTGTCCCCCCAATTAGCAATTATTATATCGCACTTAACACAAGCAGACATTCAAACCTGCTATATTTATGTACATACAGTATGTGGATTTTAACAAAAATATATGATAAATCCTATAGTGGTTATTCAAAGAGAGCCAAATTGGCTCCAAAATTACACCGAACAGTGAATTTCCCTGTACGGTACAATTTCGTGGTCATTCGGCTATTCAAAAAGCTGGCAGTTCACCAAATATTGGCGAATGAACTCCCCATAGAGAAGCATTGGTTAATCTATTCATTACATAAATCATGTAATTCCCCCCAAAAACTGTAGCGAGTCCCCATTTCAAATTTTTTTAACAAGCGCACACCATAGAAAATATAAACGCTCGGATGATGAAATGTGAAAAAAAAAACACTTTACACGCTGTAGATGATTAAAAATTCTAATTTTATTGCATTTTTTTGTTATAATATACAGGCAGGATATGACATATAATAATGATATATTATGAATCTGCCGAGTCTGCCGGAAAGAACGATATATAATATGTCTGAGTCGTATAATCAAATGTGGCTTCAAATCGCGTTTAAACATGAGGAGCAAAAGTGGTAAAAATGAGCTCAGCACACAGACGTGAAATGGCTCAGCAGTGAAAGGGTTAGTTTGTTAATGCAGCACTATTGCAATGATGCTGTAAGAAGTCAAATGATTCAACAGCGAAGGGGATAAAAAGCAAAAAAAACATGTAAACATTAGGTATTTCTAAACTCAGTACAAAATTTAGAAACGATTCAGGCTAGGGTCAGACTAACGCATTTTTCACGTTGTCCGTGAAAATGTGCGTTCGAAGAATGGACGTATTTTTTCACGGAATACGCAATAGCGGTCATACTATGCGCAGTTTCATCCGTGATTTTGTACGGATCATCAATAAAACACTTCTTGCATCTGGACGTTATGTTAGCCGGACATTAGCAGCGTCTGATGTCTCCAATTCACGCACACACGCCGCTAGCGGACGCAGCGCACTCTGTACGTCAGTACTAGTGGTTTAACGTTCTCGAAAAAATGCGTTCATTTTCCACTTGCGTTGCGCAGCCGGACTTTTGTGCGACCGTACATCGTATATTGGCCGTCATTGCCCGGCATCTGCTGCTAGTGCGGCCGTGATTAAGTGCGCCAGAACGCGCGTTCGCACTGCCTCAGTCTGACCCTAGCCTCAGACATGTGTCAGACGAACGCATTCTGTGCAGACTGTGCGTCCATGCACAACGAACATACTTTCTGATTGACGACAAGGTAGTGGCCACACGGTCTGGTTTTGTGACTGACGGTTTTTTTGACTGATGTAAAAGGGAAAATACATTAATATGAAAAACATTTTGTCCGTCAAAAATGCTGTACGTCAAAAATGCAGTCTGTCTGACTACGTTCCATCACTCACACACAAAGCTATGTGGATGTTGCGGACGCAGGGCACTCTGTGCGTCCATTCTAGCGGATTTACATTCTTGCGTAACCCGTGTCGATTTGCCACGTCTGTTATGCGTCCACAGTTCGGTGCGGACATACTTCGTGTGTGGGGCTCCATTGGTCATAATTATACAGTATGCTATAACGGACATACAAATGTGCGGCAACACAGATGTGATCAGTGCGCTCGTCTAAGACGAGCCTTAGCTGGGGTCTTTTTTGGCCGTTGTAGACTCGTAAGAGATTTTGGGTGTCAAAGTTCAAAAGAGCGTTTTTTTTTTTTTTCATTATCATCATTTAATAGATTTTTTTTATTGGAAATTATACGATATGATGAAAATAATGCTTTCTTTAGAAAGTCCATTTAATGTTGAGAAAAAAATATCTAATATATGTGGGATCCATGAACAAGTAAGAGGAAAATTAGACATAAACACAAACAGCGCAGAAATGTAAAAACAGCAGTGGGTACTTTCGAGCAGACAATGGTAAAACAGTCCGGTCACTATGGGGTTAAAGCATCTGACTTAGGTGCCATCTCCAAGCTTGTTAGTGTTAACAAAAAACTAATTTGTGAGAGTACAGAGAACAAGCAACAGTGCTAGTGTCCTGCCCTATGATGGTTCATCGCTCAGGTCTCACAAAGTTTTAGTTCAATGGTGCCATTACAGAGAAGACTAATCCATATGGAAATCAGTCTGCAATCACTCAGATAGCATGGCCACTACTGAAATGCCAAGTAAGCCATCTCTGCACGAGACATGCAGCAACCCCGACAATCCTTTTGGCCAAATTTTGGTGAATTGCCTGCACGCACGGTGCCTGTTCGAGGGCAGTGAAATCCCCATAGAGAAGCAATGGTTAATCTATTCAGAGAACACCGAACAGCAGTGAAAAGTGTCCTGCTGTTCGGTGGTTTCATTCTGCAGGTTTATTTAGGCTTAAATTTAAAAAATATTCCTGATTCAATTCAATATCTAATATACATTTTATTTTAATCTGCAGTAAAAAGTCTCTTTATTTCTAGATTTTTTTGATATATTTTAGGCATTTTTTGTGGATTTTTTCCAGCAAAAATGTTTTTTTTTTTTTTTAAATCGTTTTTTCATTTTTCCCTAACAGACCTTTTTATTGCTATTCATAGGACCTTATATGTAAATTCCAGACATTTTCGTTTAGTAGTTTTTTGCAAATAGCTTTTCAATTCTGAAACTTTCAAACATACTTTTTTTTTTTTTACCCTGTTCGTTGGCTAGTCAGCTATTTCCGACGGGCGACGGCTGCTGTGCGCTGTGATCGGTGGCTCGTCGGTGTGTTCGGCGTGGTTTTTCTGGAGGTTCCGGCGGGTTTTCAGTGGGTTTTCGGCGGGATTGCGACAGGTTTGCGGTGGGTTTTCCCTGCAATGTTTACTGAATACACCGCAGAGCAAGAGGGCACCGAAATGTCGGCGACATTTCGCTGCTCTCTGAATAATCCCTTATTTCCGCACTGTCCCTAACCTCAGTGTTTGGAACATTTTCCCTCTGACATTTATTGAACGTTTTGGGGTCTTTATTATGTCTCATCTCTCCATAGTGGGTGATTGTCATGTAGTGAGGTTTTAAAACATGGATAGGTTCATAATCAAAGGTAAATGATGTGCTAAATGTGCAAAATAATTGGATGTATAACTTTCTTTAAAGGTCAATTTCAAATCCCAACTCAAAATCATCACCATAAAATAATTTATCCTAAATGTCAGAGTGTTGGTATGCCACTATAACATCAAAATCTACCATCCATAATTCAGTGGAATGAGGGGGTCTGGCCAGCAGGATGCAATCAAAGAGTGTCTCCCCTTATAAATTGTTGTTCAATGACCCTTTTATTTTAAATTTATATTACTTGTTTTATTGTAATCACGTTAAAATTGGATTATTTTATATTGTTTAAAACTACTTTCTCACTAGTATTGAAGAAAGCATTTCTGTATTTTGGAGATCTTATAAAAAGGGTAAAAAAAATAAATTGCAAAATATGCTTTTCTTCAAAATCTGCCCAGATACAATAGAAGTTATGGGGTCAATTCATAAAGCATTTCAGCCCATTCTGTTTTTTTCTTAAAACCCCCAAAAAGGTCTGTAAAAAAAAATAAAAGGGGTTTTTTGAAAAAAAAAAAAAAAAAGGTCTTTAAAAAAGAAAAGTGCATTTATTACACTATTAGATTCACTTGTTTATATCTGTCTAATTGAAACACCAAAAATCAGGTTATTTTGCCCAAATTTCGGTGCAATTTGCCTGTCTGTGAATAGACTAATCGATAGTTCTCAAAGGAAAAACATTGGTGTTGTTGAATTGCGGCTAAATGCAACGTGGTTCACTGTCAATTCGCCGAATACATGGTGAAAACACAAATTGCACTGAAATTGCACCTATGGTGAAATTCACTGTTCAATGCAATCCGGTGGCAAATTCGGGGGATTATTGAATAACCCTCTATGGGCCATATTACATTATCATGCTAAAACGGGGACGCTAAGTAGGAAAACCTGCACCTGCAAGTTTCTCCTTAGAGTCCCCGTTTTAACGTGATATTACGGTGCAGGTGCTAATCCAGCAGTCAGCACCATAACGCCGCGCTAAGCGTCGCTGCTAGCACCCTCCGTGGAGTCCATAAGACTCCATTGAGGCTTCCACTGCTGGTCAAATGACCTGCAGGATCTCGCTTTGCGAGATCCGGCAGGTCGGCAGAGTGGTTTGCAGAGGGAGATGGGAGGACTATTTTCCCCAGTCTCTCTCTCTGCTCCTGGTGGCAAGAAGAAGCAGATTGAGCCGCCGTTCTCGCCGCGTAATGACAGGTGAGTATTTGATTTTTGCTGTGTTTTTTTAGCTGGTGCTAATGGAATCTGCAGAAGGGGTATCAGTTAGCACCAGGTCCTAGCTGTGGTTAACTTTTCAGTTAACTGCAGCGGGACAGTAATTAGCGTAAGGATTTTGTAATCCTAACGCTAATTAACACTTTGTGCTCCCCATGTTAAGCAGAGGAAGCGCAAAGTACAGTAAGCTCGTGCTGAAAAGCGCAAGCTCCGAATTGCTAACAGGTTTTTTTAACCCGTTAGTGTTCAGGACATAATATGGTCTGCCGGTGCTACGGCCACCAAATCTAACGTTAACACTCACACAGCTGAGTGCTAACGTTAGCGTTATGTATGTAATATGGCCCTATGTGTTTTGTAAAGTAGATATTTGCTCCTAAAACTTAATGGGTATGTCTGATACATATTGGCTTGTACTCTGCTATTACTCCCCGTCGGCTCTTTTGTATTTATCTGGTACCATACAAATAAAACTGTTCATGCATATTTGACTCAGATGAATCAGTGATTGATTTCCATGTTCACCAGCAGGATACAAAGTGTCTGGAATAAATTTGTCCTCAGAAATTGTGGAAAAAGTAAATGTTGCGGATCTACTACTGAAGTTTTAAATGTTATGTTGAAAGCTTAAAACTGCCAATTAAAACATATAATATATTTCGATAATGAAAAACAAAGGAGTGAATACGGCTAGACATTCTGGTTTGCTACAAGCTCTGCTATTGATCTCTAGGTTCCTTTCTTATTTTTTTTTCAAAACTATCAGGGTTATTCAGAGAGCGTGAAAAGCAGGAGAATGAAAAATTCTAGGTCAAAATAGCCAAACCAGAAAAATTCTCCCTTTCATCTCACTTTCCAAATTGGCTATTTTGACCTAGAATTTTTCATTCTCCAGTCATTCTCCTGCTTTTCACGCTCTCTGAATAACCCTGATAATGTTTTAGGCATGTTGTTTGTTGTGCCGAACAAGTTTCAGAATTTTTGTTGTACGTATATGTCCCAAAGGTTTTTTGTTTGTTTACTTTTTTTGCCAGATGTGGAATGGCAACATACACAGATTTGCCAATAGGTCACAGATAACACAAACATTAAAAAGCTGCATCTACGAAAAAAGGACTGAATAGCAGCAACACGTGAACATTAACGTGCATTTATTATTTAGAACAAATAATTCTGTATCTTCCTGATCGAATATGCAACTAATAGTTTTATTATTTTTTAATACTAAAACAGGACAGCATTATAGTCCATGAAACTGTTAGCGCAGAAGAATACAGCAATGACTCCTGTGACATCCCGATGACTCCAATAACATTTTATTATATAACAATGTGTGGTGGAGTCAAAAAATTGGACACTGGGTGTCATGGAAGGCTCCTCGACCTGAACTACAGGAGAGGCCTAAGGGCCAGCCTCATCAGCTGGAGAAGGGAGTATTCCTGATTCTACCTATCAGTACAGAAACCCCAATGGACTTCTTGGAGTTCCTTGGAACATTTTCCCCAGAAGAGACAAAACTCTTAGTTTTCTTTACTGCCCGTGGATTATCTCAACGAGCTTTTACCACAGAACTAGGGCTGGAGGAACTGTTCCCGGACCAAACCGTGGATCTGTATTGAGGAGACAGTTTCTGCGGCTCCTCAGTCATACCTTATGTTTAATCCACTGTCACTATTATAGATACAGGGTGTGAATCCAGCAGCACTCAAGAGGTTAACTCTGTACCTGGACTCCTATTTAGGTTGTTATTTGGTTTGCCCATTTGTTTCATTGTTTTATTAATGGTATTAACATAATGGACTCTAGGTGTAGATGAGTAAATACTCATTTAGGAGATAGCCAATCATATCATATGATGCATAGCAAGCAGAAACAGCTCTAGATAATCCCTCAAATACAAAACATTGTATCTACAAACAGAAGAAAATCAAGTAGACTACACTGGGCGGTCTTTGCCGACTGTGTTCTGCACGTGAACTGGCTGTTATTCAGACTCCTAAGAATGTCAAGGTGAATTGTTGTCAGTAACTAGAACTACAAGCACAGAAACGTCTGGAGAAATGAATGGACACTCAGCAAAAGATTTAACACAAGAAGATGAAGTAACATGCCATGAGAGAGAGTATTATCAAAAGAAGCAATTCAAACTAATTAACGTCTTAAAGACTTGAAGATCAAAGTAAAATGATCTGCGCCTAGCTTCTCCCCGCATCACCTCTTCCCATGATAGACTGCAGGATTTCTCACGCGCAGCCCCCACTCTCTGGAACGCTCTCCCTTGTACTGTCAGACTTTCCCCTAACTTCTCTTCCTTCAAAACGCTCCCTTAAAACGTTCCTATTTAGGGAAGCCTACCACTCAACTCACTGACACAACCATCAATCACTCTCACCTTACAGTCCTCTCCTCCTGTTTCCAACCCCAACCCTCCTAGATTGTGAGTTCCTAAGGGAATAGGGCCCTCATCTCCTCCTGTACTGTTTGTCAAATGTTGTTCAATGTATTGTAACCCTGTCTATACTGTGCTTATTGTACAGCGCTGCGGAATATGCTGGCGCTTTATAAATAAAGAATAATAATAATAATGGTGATCACAGTGAAAACACTAGCATCGCAAGCCCAAAAGTACGAAGGGACCTATTCCATGTTTGGTGTTAAATCACAGATCCTAATGGAAAGCCTGGGCATCTGCCGTGTTCCATTAGTGCTTGCCATTTAACACCCGTGTTAAAACCAAGCCACTTTCTCAACAGCTCCAGTCATAATGCATTGCTAAGCACTGTTGGTGTTATCAGCTCAAGGAGTCCAGTCATTAGGACTTCATGGAGATGGATGCAATCTTGCATTAGCAAGATCTGGCCAGGATGGAGGAGGGATGCGTGGAGCTTGCGTCTCGGATGGAATATGCTGTTAAAAATATAAGCACAACACTCGAGCCAGTATGCTGTAAACTCGAGCACTGTGCTTAATGGAAACATTGGAACAGGGCTCCAACTGTTCGTACTTCTGGTGATTTCAGATACAATACAGACTTAGGTTTATGGGCCACACTGAATTAAAAGGAAATATCTTTCTAGATTGAGAAAGATTCATTGGAAATCAGCACTGGGGTTTACCAATTCAAAGTGAGCATACAAAAATCAAGTCTTCTTTTCCTCAAAGAATATATTCCATTCTACCATAGTAAATGGAGAATGCTAGTTCTCAAGAAATGCCAGTGTATTCTCCCACAGAAAGAGAACCCGACTGTTTTGTGTGCAAACTTTCCTCTAAAGTAAACTACCTCAACTACAGTTTTTACTGGGTTTGATGACTGTCATTTTACGTATCTTGTTCAAACCCATGTGGGCTCTAAAACTAATATGAACTCTATAATATCAGACTCAACATGAATGCCTGGTCAAATGCTCACATCAAAATTCAGGTTAATTAAAACAGCAAACAAGAGCAGGATTATTGAAGGCACGAACTTCAGGGATTACCTTTAGATACTCGAGTATACCACTAGATTTTGGTGAAAAAAATTTACCTTAAAATTGGAGGGGTCGCGTTCTATTCGAGACATCTGCATCGCGTGTAAAAAAAAAAAAAAAAGGGCCTTGCTCTGGCTCTCAAGTCTCCCGGAAGTTCTGGTAGTCTTACTGAAGTGAATGCGGGCTCCCTGATGCTTGCAAACACTTCAGGAACTCCCGGATTCAGGAGAGGTGGGATCCATCACGGCCAGAGGGCGCGCTCGGTTTAAGCCAATCATTCACCTTGCTCGCCTCCGCTGGCCATCTAATCACTAGTAAAGAAGACAGGTGGCCAGTGGCTTCATGCTTGGTAACAACTGCAATCATTCTAGAGCAGAGCACCCTGGCTTGTGGGGTGGCCTGACTGTGTTAAGAGAACCTGCAAGGATTTTAATTGTTTATCGGTACAGTAAAATTTTGTTCCACGCGTTATATTTGAGTCTTGAATATTCTCTCATTTCCATAATAAATCTCTATCCACCGCATTATATTTGGGTCGCATTATACGCGAGTATCTACGGGTAATTGAAATGGCATAATGAGGTTTGGCATTTCGGGAGATGATTAAATATTTGGTTCACCAAACAATGTTAATATCTGAGGATTGCTTGAATTAATTGCCAGGCTTGGTCCCTTCCTGCATGCTCAAATAAATCAGTATGTATTTAAAAGCTCTGGCCAGTCATCGTACATATAAAAAACCCTATGTCAAGAGGTTATCAAATTGATGATTAACAAAATTTGATGAGAATCAATACTGACCCCCTAGGCAAAAAGATAATCCCCCCCCTCCCGTCAACATGCATTGGTCCCCTCCAGATCCACAATGTTGACTCCAGACAATCAGTATCACATTTTTTTCCAGGTCCCATTTTCTTTATGTAATGTGCACTATTTGTATCTCACAGAGCTCCACAGCAATAAAACTCACAGTAATGTGCGCGTGTGTATGAGCGTATAACAGAGCGCCACAGCAATAACTCTCACAGCAATGTGCGCTGTGTATGAACATATCTCAGAGCTCCACAGCAATAAAACTCAGTAAAGTGCAGTGTATGAACATTTCAGAGTTTCACAGCAATAAAACTCACAGTAATGTGCAGTGTGTATGAGCGTATCACAGAGCTCCACAACAATCAAACTCACAGTAATATGCAGTGTGCATCAGTGTAAATTAGAGTTCCACAGCAACAAAACTAACAGCAATATGTGGTGTGTATGAGCGTATCACAGAGCTCCGAAGTAAAACTCACAAATAAGTATAAACTAAATTCAAAAAAGAATTGTATATATAAAATATAGGCAGCCCCTGGCAGGCGAGTGTGGGCCCCCTGGAGTCAAGGGCCTGGGTGCGGTGGCATCCTCTGCCCCCCTCGTAGTTACGCCCCTGAATACTGAACAGAATAAAAAATGCAGGTTATTTTAGTTTATCAGTTGATTCAAACCCCTTCGGCTGTGGTCAGACGAGCGCACTTTTAACGTGCGTTCTGGCGCACATAATTACGGCCGCACTAGCAGCAGATGACGGGCAATGACGGCCAATATACGATGTACGGCCGCACAAAAGTCCGGCCGTGCAACGCAAGTGGAATTTGAACGCATTTTTTTGAGAACGCAGAACCGCTAGTACTGACGTACTGAGTGCGCAACTGCGGCATAGCGGCGTGTGTGCGAGATTAGGAGATGTCAGACACTGCTAATGTCCAGCCTACATAACGTCCAGACGCAAAAAGAGTTTTATTGACGATCTGTACAAAATCACGCCCGAAAATGCGCGTCGTCTGACCGTTTTTGCGCTTTCCGTGATAAAATACGTCAATGCGTTCGGACGCACTTTTTCACGTTCGCGGGGAAAAATGCTTTCGTCTGACCCTAGCCTTAACGTTTTCTATGTTGATCAACTTATTGTCATTGCTAGCTATGTTTCTCCATGTGTTACAATACCTGTTGAATGTTTTCTGAGGTTTATATAATGGCAAGATTACACCAGTGGAAGTATGGCCAAGCTGGTACTCAGCTACTTCAGAGAAATTGAAACAGATTTCAGTAAACGTAGAGTGATTGCATATTGCAATGCATCCAATGTGGATAGAACGTATACATGTAACATAGTGAATATACTTTATTTCCTACATATTTATTTTCTGTAATCTGTATATTTGTGTTGTTTTTTTAATATCCTGCATTTTATTACTTTGGATTTCTGTAACAACTGAAACAATTCAATGTTCTTGAACCCAGGACATACTTGAAAACGAGAGAAATCTTAATGTATCCTTCCTGGTAAAATACTTTATAAATAGATAAATAAATAATTCAACAATTAATTCTGGCAAGGAACACATTTGCAAAGTTTCTTCCATGTGCAGGACATTCCTGAAATCTAGTTGGGCGAACTGTGGTTGACTTGTACTTTAATGCAGTGAATTTATTTGGCCCAATAAATGATCTTTAGGCTAGGGTCAGATGAACGCATTCTGTGCGTCCGTGCACAATGGACATACTTTGTGACTGATGACGTTGCGGACGCAGTGCACTCTGTGCGTCTGTTCTAGTGAATTTACATTCTTGCCTAACCTGCGTCCATTTGCCGCGTCCGCAGTTCCGTGTGGACATACTTTGTGTGTGGGGCTCCATTGGTCATAATTATATGCTATGTACAAATGTGCAGCAACACAGATTTGATCAGTGCGCTCGTCTGAGCCAAAAGCTAGGGTCAGACGAGCGCATTCTGTGCGTCCGTGCACAACGGACGTACTTTCTGACTGACGACAAGGTAGTCGCCACACAGTCCGTTTTTCGGACTGACATTTTTTTGACTGATGTTGAAGGGAAAATAAATTAATATGAAAAACATTTTGTCCGTCAAAAATGCTGGACGTCAAAAATGCAGTCCGTCTGACTATGTTCCATCACTCACACACAAAGCTATGCGGACGTTGCAGACGCAGCGCACTTTGTGTGTCCGTTCTAGCGGATTTACGTTCTTGCCTGCCTTGCGTCCATTTGCTGCGTGCGTTGTGCGTCCGCAGTTCGGTGCAGACATACTTCGTGTGTGAGGCTCCATTGGTCATAATTATATGCTATAACGGACGTACAATTTTGCGGCAACACGGACTTGATCAGTGCGCTCATCTGACACGGGCCTTATTGTATTTCCTTGGCCTCTACAGAAAGATGGGCAGTGCCAAAAAATGTCTTGACACCTGAGTCACCTGCAATATGTCGCCAATTCAGAGGTTAGTGAATAATCTCTATAGTGTACATAGTGGTCTTCAGTTGGGGTAGCCCCATCACTAATAAGGTGTTTGGCTAGCAAACGACAAGAATATCATCTCTGTCCTTTAAATCTGACACCATGGTATCAGTTCCTCCTTAATGAGATCTTTCCCTGCAGAAGAACTGACCTTTAATATAGGATAACCAGCAGGAATTCTTCTTAACCAAGCCTCTTCCTTTATTATCAGCTCAAAAAAAAGAATAACTCCTTACAATTACAATATACACATTACGCCTAAACAACACAATGGTTTGTCCATATACACATGAAGACTAATAAGCAGCATTTTATTATTCAATACATTAAATCGATCTACTAGTTTCTCTTGGCAAGTAAAATCATTTTAACAAGCTGCACACAAGGACAGAGTTACATTAATAAATAATTCGACTTTAGAAGGTGACATCTAAATTTGTTAATAAAAGTATTCTCTGCGTGCGCACATAATATATATATTATTCTTCTATTAAATAAATGTGCCTTCTTGGACAATGATGTGAACAACGCATTCCGCAATTTAAGACAGTTTCCTTCTGACCTCTATGATTTTTTTTCTTTATCAATTTTGTGACTCTGCATACAAATAGTTGCTTTGCTTCAGAATGAATAAGTATACATGGTGTGTGGATACCTGCAATTAGGACACCATGTCCAGGCTTTGTTTACTGAACATGTTGTATGATAATTAGATAATATCTCAGATATAGAGCTGAACTAGATAAATAATTATCTTTAATAAGTGTGTGTATGTAGGGGGAGAAGTGGCAAAAAAATAATGTGCGCCATTAATTGCTTTGTTTTTGCAGCTCTGGTGCTGTCTTTGGAACCATCTACATCTCCTTAATGAAAATAAATCTGCTTCCAAGCAGAAGGTAAATAACGCTTAACAAGAACAATGGATAGGGCACGGCGTGTGAGCAGCAAATAATATTCCGTTCCGCAGAGAAACATTCATATACAAAGAGATGTGGACTGGATGCACTGTGCAAGGTAATAATGTCTGCATTTGCATACAATTCATCCAAAATAAAATAATTATGCCGTGATGACTTTATTTTTAGATTTCATTGTAGATAGGTCTTTTAGAACCCAGTTATTGCCAAAGTATAAATGATGGGAGATAACAGGTTTATATCCTGCGATATCAGGCATTTCAGCAGGTACAGATGGTGTAGACGTTTTAACTTCATCCACTGGTGTCAGATTCTCTCAGGCATGATTAATGTGAAACCCAAATGCCTTTAGTAATGGAATGGAATGAACCTACCTTGATATTGTAATCTTCATGACCTCAAAAATGACCAATGTACAGTAGCTACTCCTCCGTTATACTTGGAATTTAACCGATTCACGTAAAGTTTTGATTTGCATTGAAAAGACACAAACATAAATTTAGCTCATATAACCCCACTTTCCTACATTTTTTAAATATAATTTATTTTCCAAAAAGCCGGGAAAGACCAGACTTACTGAAAACAGTAACAAAACCCCATCACAACACATCCACGTTTTCTACAAACTGCGGCAGAATAAAAGGGAAAGAGAAATAAAGATATGAAACAGAGAAAAAAAGAGTAAAAAAACAGAGGGGAAGGGATTCTAGTTCAAGCAGCCCAAAAACAACATATCTTGTCTTCAAACAAACTGCTCGCTACCAATCACCCTCCCCAAAGGTCTCATATGGATCTCAGACTTTGAGGTATGAGGGTAGGGTACGGTGCAACTTTGTAGCAAGCTCGTCCATAATCCGAACGTGAACCGCTATCTAATGAACCCTGTGCATAGACGGAACCTCAGCTGCCCTTCATTGCTCCACAATGAAGATTTTTGGCAGATTTTCAGGTCCATTCCCTGTACTTTGCGGACCCTGCGGTGAATACTGATTTCACCGCAGGGTCGGAGAATTTGTTTCCCTAAGTGCAAGGAAAGAGAGAGCACCAAAATGTCAGCGACATTTCGGTGCTCTCTGAATAACCCCTTATGTGTGCCTTTTCTCAGGTTGCTCGGTAGATATTTTCTTTCTCCTTCCTCACATTTGGCATCATTAGTGCCTTTTTGGGCAAAAGGTGTGCGAAGCATGGACATTGCGCAGTTTCATCAAAGTTTTATTCGGCTCAGTGCCCACATTCACTCACACTTCTGCATTTGCTTTGATAGAGGGCCAGCCTCATGGTCAAGGTTCAGCACTTTGGAGCAAGCAAGGTGTTATATTATTTCTTTAATGTGCATGCTTTTCTGCACTAATGGTTATCTGCTCACCCTCTGGTTCAGTATACTGTGGAAAAACATTTGAGTTTACAATATTTACAGGTTTATTCAAAAAGAATCGAAAAGTCACCGCATGTTCGGTGACTTTTCGTTCTCTTCAATTCGGTGGGATTTGGCGATCCCATTTCGGCGACCCTGCGGTGTATTCAGCAAGCACCACAGGACCGTTGTAGTGCAGGGAAAAGCCGCAGAAAACCCGTTGAACACTCACCGCGAAAACCCAGCGAACGCACACCGAAACCCACAAAAACATCTGGATTAACCCTGCCAAACATGCTGGAGAAACCAGAGCAGCCGCCGATCACAGCGCAGAGCAGCCGCCGGAAAAAGCTGACACCACAGACGAATGGAGTGGAAAAAAAACAGTTTGCTTGAATGTTTGAAAAGTGAAACGCTGTTTGCAAAGAAACTACTGAACGAAAATGTCTGAAATTTACATAAAAAATCCAATGAATGATAATAAAAAGGGCTGTTACAGAAAAAAGAAAAAAACGATTTAAAAAAAAAAGAAATTTTGTTTTCGCAAAAATGGCTAAAAAAATCTATACATAAAGGGACTTTTTACTGCAGAGTATTAGAATCAACGGTTTAATAGATATTGTATTAAAACGGGAATATTTTTAACATTGAAGCCTATGGGATTCGCCTGAATTAACCTGTCGAATGAAACCACCGAACAGCAGGGCTATTCGGCGATTTTTCACTGCTGGGTTTTGTTCTCTGAATAGACGAAGCATTGCTTTTGTATGGGGATTCCACTGCACTCGAACAGGCAACGAACAGGCACCATATGTGCAGGCAATTCGCCAACATTTTGGCGAACTGCCTGCTCTCTGAATAGCCGAATGGCCAGGAAAGGTAACCATATGCTGAATTTCACTGTTCGGTTACCGTTCGGCCACAATTCGGATCTCTTTGAATAACCCTGATGGTGTTGTGGATTTTACTACTTTAGAACCTACTTGTGAGCCTGGGATGGGACAATGAAATGAAACCCTGTTACCTACTGATTAGATGTATCATCTAGCAAATCTTTTCTTAAATAGATATATTATTATTATTATTTTAGTTCTACTTTAATAGAATACGAGATGCTAATGAAACTCTTTAACCTCCCTGGCGGTATTCCCGAGTGTGACTCGGGGTTAAATTTCGCTACCGCGAACGGTAACCCCGAGCCACACTCGGGCTGGATGTTTACTCACCTCCTCCTGGCTCCCTTGCTGTCCCCCGCAGTGTGATCGGGGCGAGCTGCTTCCTGGAAGGCTCCCTGCGAGTCACACGATGCAGGGGGCGGGGCTAGCATAAAAGGAATCTTTTTTACAGTTTACATTTTGGATTATACAGTGTAATGTTTATGAACGGCCACTAGGGGGCAGTACATGATAAGAAATAGACCATACATCATCTCACACTTGCTTGCAGAGAGATTTCAGTGTTTTTTGTTGTATTTTATTGAATATCATTAATTTGCATTATTTTGGATACCGGTAATTATTTTTGGGATAATAAATTATTATGTCGTGTTTCAAACTTTATCGGACTCCGTGTATTTACTATTTATTTATTAATTTATTTATAAAGGTTTTTACCAGTAAGGACTCTTGATTGCACGGATTTCAGTGCGTGATTCCTAATTATTACAGGCTAACTATGTACAAAAACACGTTTCCTTTAAAAAAAAATTGAGACGCTTTTAGACACGAAAGTTTGAAAAAATTAGACCGCCAGGGAGGTTAAAATGTAAAATGACAATATGGAATCAAATACTAGTTTAGCTGTTTGCATAACAGTTGTATTGATGAAATTGATCCATGATGCAAGACAGAGAATAATATGGACAAAATGCCAGCCATTGCAATTATATTCTGGAGCATATGGCAATTATTAATAACTACTTTTTGATGAATTCACAGCAAGAAAAATATATATTTGAAACAAAGCTGTGGGGATATAGACACATTGATGAGAAATCTGTACATCTAGTTAAAATGAAGAAATTATCTGCAAATTGAAATTAAAGTGGACTTACCATCCAAATAAATCGATAAAGCTTAGAAAACCATCACTGTGTTGTGTTAATGTGTAATTTCTTGTTAAAATGGTTACAGCATCAGGTTACTAACATAGAATATATTCACACATTAACCTCTTCAATACAAAGTAATATTCTATTAAACCAGGAACCAGTGTTTATAAGAAAAATCACTTTTCATAAATATATATCAGCCCCTATGCTAATCTCGCCCTGCTTGGACCTGACACCTGAGGTGCTAAAGCAGTTTGAAGAACTGAGACTGCATCTAAAACATGGAGCCAGATGATTCGCCACAGAGCCTCCAGTTGCACTAGTCCTGTCTCACCTGCAGATGGTGCCATTTGTCTGTCAAGTAGGGCTACTACAGTAAAAAATTAATTGTGAATTATTTTTTACTGTATAATTTATGAAAAGTGATTTTCAATATATACACTGTTTGTCTGGATTGATGGCAATTTGGACCCCTGTATCTCCAACTCCATAGCAGCTACAGGGTCATGTGAGGTATCACTGGAAAGGCCAGATCGTGTCCTTTGCAATGATACCAAAGATGACCAGGTTCTATGTAACAATAATAATAAAATAATATTTCATTATTTTTAATTTTTCCTTCTAACACAGCAATATTTTTCACTTTTCAATTCTAAAATAAACCATGATGCTGCACTAACTCACCATCTCATTTCTCATGTCACCAACAAGTGTGGAGGTGATGGCACAATCCATTGTTACATCAAAAACCTAAACCCGCCGCATTGCAGCGAAGAGCGCGGGGAGGACTTTAGAACCCTGTATCTAATCTTAACATCTCACAAGGTCAAGTGAAGCTTCATTGGACAGGACAGAGACTGGTCTTTGTTTTGATACTAAACGTGACCATGTAAAATCTAAAAGAATAGAATTTTTTAAAAAAACACTTTTTATTTATTTATTTTTAGTTCCAAAGCGATGGTATTGTTCATTTGTCATGTATAAAGTGAGCAAAACCACTGCTATTTACTCAACTTTTCATTTCCCACGATGGGAGCAAGGTAAGTGTTTTATACATACAGGTCTATTTAAAGAAAGGAGACACTGCGGAGAATTGAAAATTCTAGATCAATATAGCCAAACCAGAAAAATTCTCCCATTAAGGTCTAGATTGTTTTCTTCTGCCAATTCTCCTGAGTTTCACCTTTCTCTGAATAGCCCTGATAGTCATATTATTCGTAAAACTACATCCTTCAAAACGCAAGGGAAATATTTCATTTTTTTCATTTTTTGGTTAGAATTGCATATTTTCTTGGGAACCTGTTACTGCATTTTTCCATTAAATTTTTTTTACCAAGAATTCCCTATAGAATATATAACCATAAAGGTTTGGATGATAATATGTAAAAAATATATTTTACACTGTGAATGATTGAAATCTGAATGGAAATTTCCACACACAGTATCTGCCTGGTTAGATATAACCGTATCTGTACTAAAATATGTTTTCATTTCACTAAATTCCAAAAAAAAGCCACCAAAATCTTCAGCTCCAGGCCCATAGAGATCTTAATCCGGCCCTGGGTCCAAGGTACTAACATTTTGCAGGTAAATTCTGGAACCCATTTGTAAACATACGTGAGATTGGCACCAGCAGGTGCTTTGAAGGTAGTGTATACTGGATCTTTGTAGTGAATGGGTTTAGGCTAGAGTCAGACGAACGCAGTCTGAGCGCACTCTGCATGCGTGCATAACGGACAGATGTACTGCTGGAAGATACTGTAGACAGCACATGGTCCGTTTTTGTTGACGGACGTAGAAAAAAAGGGAACTATGGGAAATAAAATTAAAATGAAAAATGATAAAAATTTGAAAAGGATATGAAAAGCCATTCTGTGCGTCAAGGTGCTGGACGTCGCAAATGCGTTGCGTCTGACATCTCATCAGTCACACAGAACGTTACGTGGACGTGGCGCACTCTGCGCATTCGTCTAAGGCTAGGGTCAGACTAACGCAGTATCAACGTGCGTTTAACAGCACTAAGGCTAGGGTCAGACGAACGCATTTTTCACGTTGTCCGTGAAAAAGTGCGGTCGAACGAACGTACGTATTTTTTCCCGGAATACACGATAGTGGTCATACGATGCGCCTCTTCGTCCGTGATTTTGTACGGATCGTCAATAAAACACTTTTTGCGTCTGGACGTTATGTTAGCCGGACATTAGCAGCGTCTGACGTCTCCTAATCACACACACACGCCGCTATGCGGCCGCAGCGCACTCTGTACGTCAGTAGTAGCGGTTTGACGTTCTCGAAAAAATGCGTTCGTTGGCCACTTGCGTTGCGCGGACGAACTTTCGTGCGGCCGTTCGTCGTATGTTCCCCGGCATTGGACGTCATTTGCTGCTAGTACGGCCGTGATTTCGTGCGGCTAAACGCACGTTAAAACTGCGCTAGTCTGACCCTAGCCTAAATCACGGCCGTGCTAGCAGCAAATGATGTCCAATGCCAGGCAGCATACGAAGAACGGCCGCACAAAAGTGCGACTGCACAACGCAAGTGGCAAACGAACGCATTTTTTCGAGAACGTGAAACCGCTAGTACTTACGTACAGAGTGCGCTGCGTCCACTAGCGGCGTGTGTGTGTGATTAGGAGACGTCAGACGCTGCTAATGTCCGGCCAACATAACGTCCAGACACAAAAAGGGTTTTATTGATGATCCGTACAAAATCACGGACGCAAATGCGCATGGTATGACCGCTATTGTGTATTCCGTGAATAAATGCGTCCATTCGTTCGAACGCACTTTTTCACAGACAACGCGAAAAATGCGTTAGTCTGACCCTAGCCTAAGGGTTTTACGTTCTTGCCTAACTTGCGTCCGTTTGCCACGTCCGTTGTGCGTGCGCAGTTCGGTGTACACGTACTTCGTGTGTGGCTCTCTATTGATCATGATTCTATGCTACGACGGACGTTAAACTGTGCGGCAACACGGACGTGAACACTGCGTTCGTCTGACACGGGCCTTATACGTATTATGTGGATAGACAGAAAAAGCCAGTACTATTTTCTATTTCCTTTTCAGCTCAAGGCAGTGCACAACAAAGTAAATAGCAAATTCCAAAGCAATTCTGCTATTGAAAGTTTTAAAAACACATGAATAGGAGGACAGTGCTGCTTTTACCAACCTAGGCTAGAGTCAGACGAATGCAGTCTGAGCGCACTCTGCGTGCGTGCACAACGGACGGACGTTCTGACGGAAGATACTGTAGACACCACACAGTCCGTTTTTTATGACGGATGTAGAAAGAAAGGGAAATATGGAAAACAAAATTAATATGAAAAAGGATATGAAAAGACATTTTGTGTGTCAAGGTGCTGGACGTCGCAAATGTGCTGCGTCTGACGTCTCCTCCTCACGCACACAGAACGCTACGCGGACGTGGTGGACGTGGAGCACTCTGCGCGTCCGTGTAAGACTAGGGTCAGACGAACGCATTTTTCGCATCGTCTGTAAAAAAGTGCGTCCGAACGCATGGACGTACTTTTTCACGGAATACGCAATAGCGGTCATACGATGCGCAATTTCGGCCGTGATTTCATACGGATCCAAACCAGGAAACTTTGGGTGTCTGGACGTTATGCTGGCTGGACATGAGCAGCGTCTGACGTCTCCTAATCACGCACACACGCTGCTATGCGGACGCAGCGCACTCTGTACGTCAGTACTAGCGGTTCGGCGTTCTTGCGAAAATGCGTTCGTTTGCCGCTTGAGTTGCGCGGCCGAACTTTCGTGTGGCCGTACTTCATGTGTGGGCCTGCGTTGGACATCATTTGCTGCTACCACGGCCGTCATAAAGTGCGGGTATACGCACGTTCGCACTGCATTCGTCTGACCCCAGCCTTAGCGGTTTTACGTTCTTGCCCAGGCATGTACTTGCCATAGAGACTACAGGGAGATTCCTGGTGGGCCGTTGGCTCTGTGGGCCAGTGTGAATGCTTGTTCACCGTGTAGCTCGTACTACCCTTAATAGGTGACGTAAGAACTTCCTCACCATCTGTAAAGCAGATGTAGTCTGCCACAGTCTCATATTGGGACCAATGTGCCGGTGAGACCCACTGCACATCTGCCTCACCTTAAGACATGCTGCCCACTCAACCTCTGCTTGCTTTACCCAATAATTAAAGTGGGCCGGTCTGGATGAAGTCCAGGACTGATTTTTTTTTATCCCAGTCCAGCCCTGTTCTTGCCTAACTTGCGTCCGTTTGCCACGTGTGTTGTGCATGCGCAGTTCAGTGCGGACACACTTAGGCTGGGGTCAGACGAGCGTAGTGTTCACGTCCGTGATTGCGCCTAAAAGTACGTCCGTGATAGCATGACAGAAAGCCCATCGGAGCCCGACACACAAAGTACGTCCGCACTGAACGGCGGACGCACAACGGCCGTGGCCCAAGGACGCAAGGCAGGCAAGAACGTACAACTCCTAGAAAGGCCGCACAAAGTGCACTGCGTCCGCAACATCCGCATAGCTTTGTGTGTGAGTGATGGAACGTGGTCAGACGGACTGCATATATACAGTCAGGTCCATAAATATTGGGACAGCGACACAATTCTAACATCTTTAGCTCTATACACCACCACAATGGAGTTGGAATGAAACAAACACAATGTGCTTTAACTGCAGACTGTCAGCTTTAATTTGAGGGTATGTACATCCAACTCAGGTGAACGGTGTAGGACTTACAGCAGTTTGCAGATGTGCCTCCCACTTGTTAAGGGACCAAAAGTAATGGGACAGAATAATAATCATAAATCAAACTTTCCCTTCTTAATACTTGGTTGCAAATCCTTTGCAGTCAATCACAGCCTGTAGTCTGGAACGCATAGACATCACCAGACACTGGGTTTCATCCCTGGTGATGCTCTGCCAGGCCTCTACTGCAACTGTCTTCAGTTCCTGCTTGTTCTTGGGGCATTTTCCCTTCAGTTTTGTCTTCAGCAAGTGAAATGCATGCTCAATGGGATTCAGGTCAGGTGACAGACTTGGCCATTGCATAACATTCCACTTCTGTCCCTTCAAAAACTCTTTGGTTGCTTTTGCAGTATGCTTTGGGTCATTGTCCATCTGCACTGTGAAGCGCCGTGCAATGAGTTCTGCAGCATTTGGCTGAATGTGAACAGATAATATTGCCAGAAACACTTCAGAATTCATCCTGCTGCTTTTGTCAGCAGTCACATCATCAATAAATACAAGAGAACCAGTTCCATTGGCCGCCATACATGCCCACGTATGACACTACCACCACCATGCTTCACTGATGAGGTGGTATGCTTAGGATCATGAGCAGTTCCTTTCCTTCTCCATACTCTTCTCTTCCCATCACTCTGGTACAAGTTGATCTTGGTCTCATCTGCCCATAGGATCTTGTTCCAGAACTGTGAAGGCTTTGCTAGGTGTTTGGCAAACTCTAATCTGGCCTTCCTGTTTTTGAGGCTCACCAATGGTTTACATTTTGTGGTGAACCCTCTGTATTCACTCTTGATTGTTGACTTTGACACACATACACTTACCTCCTGGAGAGTGTTCTTGATCTGGCCAAATGTTGTGAAGGGTGTTTTCTTCACCAGGAAAAGAATTCTTCGTCATTCACCACAGTTGTTTTCCGTGGTCTCCCGGGTCTTTTGGTGTTGCTAAGCTCACCGGTGCGTTCCTTCTTTTTGAGAATGTTCCAAACAGTTGTTTTGGCCATGCCTAATGTTCTTGCTATCTCTCTGATGGGTTTGTTTTGTTTCCTCAGCCTAATGATGGCTTGCTTCACTGATAGTGACAGGTCTTTGGATCTCATCTTGAGAGTTGACAGCAACAGATTCCAAATGCAAATAGCACACTTGAAATGAACTCTGGGCATTTTATCTGCACATTGTAATTGGGGTAATGAGGGAATATCACACACCTGGCCATGGAACAGCTGAGAAGCCAATTGTCCCATTACTTTTGGTCCCTTAACAAGTGGGAGGCACATCTGCAAACTGCTGTAAGTCCTACACCGTTCACCTGAGTTGGATGTACATACCCTCAAATTAAAGCTGACAGTCTGCAGTTAAAGCACATTGTGTTTGTTTCTTTCCAACTCCATTGTGGTGGTGTATAGAGCCAAAGATGTTAGAATTGTGTCGATGTCCCAATATTTCTGGACCTGACTGTACGTCCAGCATTTTTCATGGACAAAATGGTTTTGCTTTTTATTTTATTTTCTCTCCTACATCCGTCAAAATATATGTCAGTGAATAAACTGACTGTGTGGCCACTACTGTGTCTTCCGTACTGACGTATGTCCGTGTACACGGACGTACAGTCCGTAGAATTCACGCTCGTCTGACCCTAGCCTTAGTGTGTGGTTCTCTATTGCTCTTGATTCTATGCTAAGATGGACGTTAAACTGTGTGGCAACACGGACGTGATCACTGCGTTCGTCTGACACGGGCCTTAAACATCACAAAGGATGCAAGTAATCTGTCAAACAGTTATAGATTTTGAATTTATAAATGCACTTGCTTCGGTTTCATGCCCACAATTTCATTATCTATTGCCATCTGCATTCAACTGATTTGCATCGCAGCCGTTGTTGATAAAGGTCTTTACTAGGTGTAGACTTGTAAATTTGGTATTTTTTATTGCACACAGTGAAAGACAAGGAGCTGAAAACAGAGTAAAAAATATATATTAAAAAATTGGCTATGTGAAAGAGAGAGACTGAGATGGGAAATTGCAGAGAAGAACCATGTCAAACTCTGCAACATTGCATCTGATTATTTTAGACAGGCTAACGTGATTATTAATCCCATTGAGAATGAAAGACAATAACATATCCTGCATAAGCAGGAATTCATTGCATTGTGTATTCTAATTTATCATTGACAGATGTTCTGAGCCTGTTTGGGAGCCGCAGCAGAAGATAACATATAAACTACTCTGAACTTATTGGAAGTCAGTCTGACCTCTGAGACTGCACTTTTTTTGAGAAAGTATTTTACTAGGAAGGATACGTTGAGATTTCTCTTGTTTTCAAGTATGTCCTGGGTGTATGTCTATGTACCGTTAGGTGTCTTGCCCAAGAACACTTACTGGAGAGGTGCTCTTGCTGGGAGTCAAACCTGTGTCTCCACGGTTATAGAGCAGTGATGTTACCTCTACTCCACCCAGCCGGTACAAGCAGCATCCTCTACGTTCAATGAGTTCAAAATCATATTAATCATTATAAGTCTTTCTAAGGGTTTATTCAAAAGGAAATATACAAGTACTTCTAATGTATATGGTCATTAAGGTTATATAAAAATGTACAGATTATATATATAAATGTGTGCATTTACAAAATATTATGGGGGTTATTCAATAAGCGCTGTTTACAATTATGGTGAAACTGAAACAATGGTAAAAAATCACCATTGATGTTCCTATAGAAAACTTTGGCTATTCAGAGAAGGAAAATTCAGCAACGGCAGGACAAGTGCCTCTGCATGAAACAATAATATGTGTCCGGGCAAACATGGTCGATTGGGCAGCCCTAATGACAGCATGTATCTAAAGGATCCACTTCAGGTTTGCCAGATTGCCCATGTACTCTTACCTGCAGCATCTACATTCTACATGGTGCGGGGTTGTACTTTTCATGCACTGTGTATCAGCATAATTTTTATGTGTCCAGGAAATCATGGCCGATCTGACAACCCTAGTCCACGCAAAGGTGAAAAAGCAGAATGTTGGATCAAACACCAGCAGATGGAAAACATGAAACCCAATCTTTAAGCAGTGGCTCGAAAAGGAAACATATAAGCAACAGCACCGCAGAAACACCAAAGTGTCACAGCGAAGAGAAATACATAAAAAGAAATGTGTGTGTGTGTAAGATTGGACTTGAAGAGAAAGATAAAAACCAGAATAACGTGAAAACATCTCATAAGTAAAATTGGATCAATCAAACCAACGCCACCAAAAAGTGGACGTGCTATGTGTTTCACATTAATACATATTGTACCTAAAAACAAAAGATACACAGGGTTACTCAAAGAGATCCGAATGGCTGCCGAAAGGGAACCGAACCGAACGCTGAAAAACAGCATTCGGTTACCTTTCTTGGCCATACGGCTATCCAGAGAGCAGGCAATTCGCCAAATCTTGGCGAATTGCCTGCACATACGGCGCCTGTTCGTTGCCTGTTCGAGGGCAGTGAAATCCCCATAGAGAAGCAATGCTTTGGCTATTCAGAGAACAAAAACCAGCAGTGAAAGGTTCCCTAAATGCCCTGTCATTCGGTGGTTTAATTCGGCAGGTTTATTAAGGCGAATCCCATAGGCTTCAATGCTAAAAATATTCCCGTTTTAATTCAATATCTAATAAACCGTTGATTCTAATATTCTGCAGTAAAGAGTCGCTTTATCTATAGATTTTTTAGGATATTTTAAGCATTTTTCAGGATTTTTTAAAATGTTTTTTAATGTTACTTATTTTTTTCTGTAACAGCCCTTTTTATTATCATTCATTGGATCTTATATGTAAATTTCAGACATTTTCGCTCAGTAGTTTGTTTGCAAACAGCGTTTCACTTTTCAAACATTCAAGCAAATTGTTTTATCTAATTTATTCACTTCATTCGTCTACGGGGTTGGCTTTTTCCGGCGGTTGCGCTGCGTGTGATCAGCTCCTGCTTGGGTTTTTCTGCCGTTTTCGGCGGGTTAATCCAGATGTTTTTACGGGTTTCGGTGTGCATTCGCCCTCATTTTGCGGTGAGTTTTCGGCAGCTTTTCCCTGCAATTCAGGGACCCTGTGGTGCTTACTGACTACACCGCAGGGTCGCCCAAATGGGATCGCCAAATCGAACCGAATTGAAGAGAACGAAAAGTCACTGAACGTGCGATGGCTTTTAGATTATCAGAGTTATTCAAAGAGAATCGATCATATACATTTGCAACCGAGACAAGAAATAGACTCCCATACAGGGTAAAACAAGTCCCATCATCAAAATAGAATTCTGCATACATTGCTTAACCTGCCTGGCGGTATTCCCGAGTGTGACTCAGGGTTAAATTTCGCTACCGCGATCGGTAACCCCGAGCCACACTCGGGCTAGATGCATACTCACCGCATCCTTCGCTCCCTCGCCGTCTCCGCAGTCACCGCAGTGTGATCGCGGCAGCCGGCGACTTTGCTTCCTGGTTCTGCTCCCTGCGAGCCACGCGACGTAAGGGGCGGGACCAGGCGGCAAATTCAAAATCTGTAAATAAGAAAAAAAAATCTGTAAAAATACTGTAAAATAAACTTTTTGGGTGCTGGGATTCTTGTTCAGAACAGATGTACACTCCTTTGCCAATGAAATATACAGGACACGGGGGTACATAAAAAAGTGTATTTATTCTCAAAGCAGAATTACAGAAATAAGAGGCAAATAAAAATATTTTCTAAAATGTAATAAGGCTTTGCAATAAAAGTTTCGCTGGTGCTTGCCCAGACCCACCAGCGAAACTTGTATTGCAAAGCCTTATTACATTTTAGAAATGATTTTTATTTGCCTTTTATTTCTGTAAAGCTGCTTTGAGAATAAATACTCTTTTTTTGGTACCCCCGTGTCCTGTATATTTCATTGGCAAAGGAGTCCACAACTGAACAGGAATCCCAGCACCCAGAGGAAAGAGGCAATTTTTTTGGTTTGATTATATTATTGAATATAATTTATTTCCATTA
Source organism: Leptobrachium leishanense (assembly GCA_009667805.1). Classification (NCBI taxonomy): domain Eukaryota; kingdom Metazoa; phylum Chordata; class Amphibia; order Anura; family Megophryidae; genus Leptobrachium; species Leptobrachium leishanense. The sequence goes on along the minus strand of CM019064.1, from coordinate 87,034,247 downwards.
TTTTGGGTAATTATTTTTGGGATAATAAATTATTTTGTGTTTCAAACCTTCTCTGACTGTGTTTGTTTACTAGACTCTTGCTTGCACGGATTTCAGTGAGAACTCGAACAATTTCAAAAGTTCAAGTTCGAACTCGAACACGAACCGAACTCAATGCAAGTCAATGGGACTCGAAAGTTCGATTTTTAGAGTGCCCTCCAAGAGGGCATATGTGCAAGATATTTGCCATAAAAGGTGTATGGGGGTCTGGGTAGTGCCCTGGGGGACAGGAAACAAGGACAAAAAATAAAAAGTTTTTAAAGGAACAGTGAGTTTTCCATGAAATAAAGGTTAAGAATAAAAACTAAAAATTCCTTCAAATATCGTGCCTCGGAGGTCCCCATAACCTGCCCGTGAAGCGGCGGATTTGTAGGATGTATAGAAACATTTAAAAACAAAAAAATGACATTTCAAATGACGGTAAACGGTTTTCCTTTAATCTATTCATAAACAACTGCTTGGGGCGGCAGCCTGTATGAAAAGAGGAGACATTTTAGGACACGCAGAACAAGTTTAGTGATTTTTTGGCTAAATTATGGTGAAACTCATGCAGGCTTTGGATGAACGTAACAATAGGTGCTTTAAAATTGGGCCTTTACTGTCGGCAACAGTGCCGTCACACCGTAACCCCTCCGTGGTATTGTGGAAGAGTGCAGGGTTGGACCCTGCGGTCCAATATTAAAATGATATGAAACTGGTATAGGCATCAGTGGCAGTTGTCGGATTATTTTTCTATAAGAAACTTATACGAGACACAAATATCAATTGTTTATATTTCCTAGAAATTCTCCTAAATTCTTTTAATTGTCTGTGTTTTGCTTTGAAGAATACACTAATCAATAATCAGATAAAAATATATATTTATTACGTATACAAAAAAGTTTCAAATCTCATATCATAAACAAAGATTTATAAACAACCACAACATCCATCAGCACATAGACACTAGCTTCTCAATATATGTATCTCCTGTTAGTAACTGCATATATGATTAATATCATTTACCTTATCAGTTAGTAACTATACACAAATGGTTAATAAACATTTCTGCTTAACAAAAACAATTAACATGTATTTCCCAGCAAACCAATGTTTAACAAGTTAGATCTTGTAGAGATATATGTATCTCTCTATGCTACGTGGATCAACAAAAGATGAGCTATCACTTATTCTATTTCTAGAATGATAAGTAATAAAAACTTATTTAGTGAATCCTCCCCTAATATCGAGAATTAAACTTCTAATCTTCTGCTTCTTATATTGCAGATATATAATTCCTTGCTTATTAATTTCAATCACAGTAATTTCCAAATTCAATATATTTATACACTATATTGCCAAAAGTATTCGCTCACCTGCCCAGCTGCTGATTTGGATGGGTGAGCGAATACTTTTGGCAATATAGTGTATATATATCTTTGTATTTCACTTGGCAACAATTACTTTAGGATAAATCCTTATATCGGATTCTTCTTCATATCTCTATCTGCAGAATAGAAATATTTTAAAGACTTTGGATCTAACAGTAATCTGAGATATCTCAGTCTATCTGTTGCAAGAAATACTCCAGATATATATAATTACATTAATTACTTAATTTGCTTTCATACATTACCTGTCCAAGAGTCCCTATATTCAATCCTAGACTTTGGGTCTCTCCTGTCAAAATTAAATTAATATCTCCACTCCTCTCAAAGTTTTTGCTAAGTAAATTCCTTTCTAGTTAAAATCAACAGAATCTATTCTTCAGTAATTATACTGTTTACCAGTTCTACACTCTACAAAATATATATTGGAGCATCTATTTTTACTGTGAATATATTGATTATAAAAATATATTTCGTGAATATTTACCTATAGATTTTAAATTTGTTCCTATACCCAGAAAGAAAATATCTTTTTATTTTTAAGGACTTGTTAAAACAAACCAATAAATTTAAATATTGCAAGTCTGGCACTTAGCTCAGCATTATATCACATAAAGACATTTTATCGTTTATAACATCATGTCTGGCATTTATAGAAAAAAAACTATAACTCTTAAGGTTCACCTAGCCATGAACTATTTAAAAAAAAATCTCTGTCCATTTCTAAAACTAGGGAAAATTGAAAAAGAAAGATTTTACATTAAAACAAGATGGCTACAGGCATCCATTTTAATTTTTCCATTAATATACCCGACATAACCCCCCCTTGGTTTCATCTGATCCTTTTTCAAGAGATCGATGGAAGCATGCAATATTTCCACCTTTGACCAATTAGGCTAGGTTTCCACCTTTCACAACACGTCTTTCTTCTTTCATCCATTTAATAATTGAAGATGCAGTGTTTTTAAACTTCAATGTACGTACTTTCTTTGTTAGTACAATCATCCAGACAGTTAGAAACATAATTACTATACAAATCACAATCTCTGTAATTTTTGGCCCGTTATAAGAAGATAGCAATTGATGATCACGCTGTGAATACATTGGAGCATAAATCGTTAGATTATCTTTCTTTATTAGATGTTCAATGATATGGTCAGGCTTGTTCTCTAGCAGAAATTTCAAATCCGGATTCATAGGTAGCTCTCGTCCTTGGAATGCGTCGATGATTTGTATCTCGTCATACCAGACTTCATTTCCGACTGGATAAAGAGTAACAACTCTTGATTCTTTAGGAACTTTCACGAGAATCACTGGTGTAGGTATTAACACTTTCTTGTTTTGTACCAGATCCTTCCGGTAAACATTTGCTTCTCTTTCTGTGTAAAACAGCGGTTGCAATAAAATATGCGGCATATCTTTTCTTTCGGTGGTTCTTGTACATAGCAATAAACGGTTTCCTGGCTTTATCCAGCATGTCTTTCAGGCTTGCATGAGCTTGATTCACATGGGACTTAAACATTCTCCTTTCTGTCAGAAGAAATTCAGGCGCTTCTTGGTTTATACTACCAGAAGACGGTCCTGGTTCAAGTATTGGATCTGCTCGGAATTGTGCGGAAAACTGTAGAATTTCCAGATAATCGCAATATCCTTGGTGGTCCGACTCATCTTTGCGGATTAGCGTCGCAGTTTGGATTAACCACTTTTCTCTATTTCTGTTGAAAGAAAGAGTATAAATAACCATTCATAGATTTCAATCTATACACCAGTCAGTTTTCCTTAAACACAACTAGCTTTTTCACTCAAATTCCCTATAGACACTCTGATCTCTGATTAAATTTAATTAACCGTACGGATCTAGTCTACCTACTAACTTGAGTTAAACATCTGAATGCTGGGAAGAATAATCACATGTTAATCAAAACAATCACTTCACATGATACCAGTTAAGTGTCTTCTGCTGGTCTTTCTTCACACATCCTGAGGTGAGATTTAGGATGACAATCATGCAATTGAGCGTGGCAGTTTTATTTCTTATAGAAATACATAACATACATTTTCCAATAACATTATGACTGTCTCCATCATTATCTAGATCTGTTATCCACTCATCTTGAGGATTAGGGTATCTGATCACTTTAAGGTTGGCCATCTTATTCTGCAGCTCCCTGCTAATGTAGCTATTTTCCTGGCGCAAATCTAGCTTAGCCATTTTTTCTCTAGCTAAACTATTTATACGTATAGGGAAAAATACCTCTTCATTTATCTTCTCTATTTCAGTTAAGAACTGAGAATGGTCACTATGCCCATTTGGTTCTGTCTCTCTCTTGTGGAGGTGAATAATTAGCACGTCATTCTCCAGACATATATCTCGAATTCTCTCAGGGGGAACACATATGGTGTTATCCTCCTGCTCTCTTGGAGTCAGGGGCTTTGGCCTTAAGAAGAGATATCAGGTGTCTGGCTATTTCTGAAGTGGACTTCAATAGAATCTGGCCTTTCCTCAATCACGTGGCATTTACGCTGAGCGTGATGGGATTGGGATCTATCGTAGCTAATTGGAACATTTACTTGGGACCAAATGACCTCATTGATAAAATCAATGATTGGATTTAACCTTTTGAGAAGGTCCATTCCAATAATTAGGCGATTTTGGGGCAGATCCACGATAAGCGTTGGATGCCGAATTACTTTATTCCCCAATTTAAAATCCAATTTAGCTGTGCCCAGAACTTTCAGAGATGTGCCACGCACACTCACTAGATTAGCATTAGATTTATCTAATCTAGGCATCCTGGTGGACAGTTCTTGAATCTGATCAAAATAATTAGCTGATACTAATGTAACCTGGCTTCCTGTGTCTAGCAAAGATATAATATGTGGTAAATTATCTTGTATTTCTACATTCACATAATATCGGTCTTCAATGCTATGCAATTTACAGAGAAATTTAGTGTGAGATATGAAATTAGGTTTTGTACAGATTTTACCGACAGAATTTCCTCTCTCAGGCATGCTCTTGGCAACTGTGCTGTCCTTCTCAGATTCAGTCTTCTCAGCTTGCTCGCAATTCGACTGGAGAGATAAAATACATTTTTCTTCTCTTGGCAGGGAAGGGGTTAAATCATCAACCATACAAACATTTGTATTAACCATTTCATCATCACTTTCTGGTAAATTGTCATGGACACTGATTACTTCATCAGAATCATCATCTAGTCACTGGTTGGGCGGGGCTGCAGGTGTTGCATCGTGTTACAACCTGACCAGGGTTATTTCCAGTCATCAACTGAGTGATCTGATCCAGTTTTTCTGTCAGCACACGGAAATTTTCCTGCATTTGGCCAATACGCTGGCGTACATTATATCTCCGCTTTCTATTCGTCCTTGGGGATGAAGCTTGCGCATTCTCAGACTCATCAGTTTCAGTTTTACCTCTGGTCGCTTCTTGTCTAGGCACATTTTCCCTTGATTTAACCCACTGACTTCTAGGTACCCATTGCTTCCTAGATTGAAATTTACTTCCTGAATTTTCTCTGGCAAACCCTCTTTCCTGATCTGACTTGGATTTCTCCCTTTTAAGTATCGAGTCACGCACAATTTCCGCATAGCTCTTTTTCTGGGACTCAAATTTAATATCACCCTTTTTAACGTGAGTTTCCGCTATTTCCTCAGGTGAGTTTTTCACTCTTTTCCCCTGAGTTTCTTCACTATATTCGAATACAGTAAATAGGGTCATACTCTCTTTTAGTACCCAATCCAAACCATTTCTCGGGTCATAATCTCTTGCCAAAATAACCTTTATTTTATTTACAAATGCGTCATAAAATAATTGGATAAATTCAGGGTTTTCAAAATTTGGGTTTCTTTCAGCCAAGCTGTATGCATTTTTAAGGACTGAAATAAATTCACGGGGGCTTTGATTAGGTCTGCATTTTAGAGTTAAAATTGCTCTTTTCGCACCTAGGCTGGTGCGGTGAGGCCCAAATTCAGATTTGACCTCGGAGACTATTTTACTCCAGTTACGTATACCAGATTCTTTCAAAGACTGAAAAAAATACCTATGTTTGCCTTCAAAGACCCATGGGATAAACTCAATTTTCTGAGCATCTGAATTGATACCTAGGACTGATAATGCTTCTTCAAACACTTCTAAATGGCTTACGATTGCTGGGGAATTCCTTTTATCCCATATCCCAACTGAGTCCTTCAAAAATTGGACGATTTTAGTTAAATCCTTCACTTTATGAGATTTTCTATTATGCTTAATAGGCTGTGGCTGACTAGAGTGATGTGATTTGAAATACTCCTGTGTAAGAGGCTTTGCTCTTTTTTCATCATGAGAGTTAGTTTCACTTTCGCAATCACTCTGCAGCAATCTGTCACCAGATGTAATTTATAGCTCACAGCTTTCAATGTGAACTTCTCTAAGGAAGGAGTTTTAACCCTTTGAGCATCAGCTTCAACCTGACGTAACTCATCAGCGAATTTCTCATGTTCGCGCTTCATTCTCGCCAATTGTACACTCAGTTCCTTATTTGAATTTGATAACTGATCAATCTCATTTTGCAGTTGAGTTTTTACTTTTTCATAAACAGTCAATTCTTTGATCATACATTTCGATTCATGAGTTATTTGATTTACAGCAACATGCAATTTGCTGTTTCTTTTTTCTACACTTTGCATAGTCTCATTTGTATCATTCCATCTTTTGTTTAATTCTACAATCAAATATATACATTCAGGCAAAAATTGACAAGCCAAAATTTCCTTGTCTCTTTTTGTCTTTGCGGTACAGATTTGTCGCAAATAATTAAGAAAAGTTGAATGATCAGACCAAATTGCCTTAGCATATTTAGAAACATTTGATTGTAATACTTTTGTTCAATCAAATAATTCATCTGTGACATGTAACTTGTCTTTTAAATAAGACATCACATCTATCAAAATGATTTGATTTGCACGTACATCATCTTCATTAGTGTTGTCACAAATCTCAGATTCTGATTCAGACATTGCTTACTAAACAATTCTAAAACCACAATCAGTATACAACAACAAAATCTGAATATATATATATTTTTTACCTGTCTAATCAGACAATACTGACAGTTATATTCCAAACAAATACTACAATCTCGGTTCAGTGCCTCCAATATGTCGGATTATTTTTCAATAAGAAGCTTATATGAGACACAAATATCAATCGTTTATATTTCCTAGAAATTCTCCTAAATTCTTTTAATTGTCTGTGTTTTGCTTTGAAGAATACACTAATCAATAATCGGATAAAAATATATATATTTATTACGTATACAAAAAAGTTTCAAATCTCATATCATAAACAAAGATTTTAAACAACCACAACATCCATCAGCACATAGACACTAGCTTCTCAATATATGTATCTCCTGTTAGTAACCGCATATATGATTAATATCATTTACCTTATCAGTTAGTAACTATACACAAATGGTTAATAAACATTTCTGCTTAACGAAAACAATTAACATGTATTTCCCAGCAAACCAATGTTTAACAAGCTAGATCTTGTAGAGATATATGTATCTCTCTATGCTACGTGGATAAACAAAAGATGAGCTATCACTTATTCTATTTCTAGAATGATAAGTAATAAAAACTTATTTAGTGAATCCTCCCCTAATATCGAGAATTAAGCTTCTAATCTTCTGCTTCTTATATTGCAGTTATATAATTCCTTGCTTATTAATTTCAATCACAGTAATTTCCAAATTCAATATATATATATATATATATATATATATCTTTGTATTTAACTTGGCAACAATTACTTTAGGATAAATCCTTACATCGGATTCTTCTTCATATCTCTATCTGCAGAATAGAAATATTTTAAAGACTCTGGATCTAACAGTAATCTGAGCTATCTCAGTCTATCTGTTGCAAGAAATACTCCAGATATGTATAATTACATTAATTACTTAATTTGCTTTCATACATTACCTGTCCAAGAGTTACAGCAGAAATATTCTTTGATTGTTTTGGAATATGTGAAAATTATCAATGTCAGATAATCAATGCATGTGAGTTAGAGATGTGGACCTGATTAAGTGATGTGAAATATGGTGTTGGAATGATCTGCAATCTGAATCGTGTCTTGGGATGATCTGAAGTGCGTTGTGTCCTGGGATGATCTGAAGTGCCTTGCAACAAACAGTACAGCTCCAATTATAGTCAATTTGACGTCACTGACAATCTACTCTTTCATTTAAATATTACATTCTTTATATTAATATAATATTAACTATGCCTCATGAGGGCAGTGTTGCTCTTCAAATTAATTCCACAATTAAATTTTTATATATCTTATCTCAGGTCAAAAGATCAATCTGTCTTAACAAAGACCCTATATTCAATCCTAGACTTTGGGTCTCTCCTGTCAAAATTAAATTAATATCTCCACTCCTCTTAAAGTTTTTACTAAGTAAATTCCTTTCTAGTTAAAATCAACAGAATCTATTCTTCAGTAATTATACTGTTTACCAGTTCTACATTCTACAAAATATATATTGGAGCATCTATTTTTACTGTGAATATATTGATTATAAAAATATATTTCGTGAATATTTACCTAGAGATTTAAAATTTGTTCCTATACCCAGAAAGAAAATATCTTTTTTTAAGGACTTGTTAAAACAAACCAATAAATTTAAATATGACATGTCTAGCACTTAGCTCAGCATTATATCACATAAAGACATTTTATCGTTTATAACATCATGTCTGGCATTTATAGAAAAAAAAACTATAACTCTTAAGGTTCACCTAGCCATGAACTATTTAAAAAAAAATCTCTGTCCATTTCTAAAACTAGGGAAAATTGAAAAAGAAAGACTTTACATTAAAACAAGATGGCTACAGGCATCCATTTTAATTTTTCCATTAATATACCCGACACAGTGCACCCAAAAATTGTGCCTTTGGTGGCAGCAAGTGCCTTCACACCGTAAGTAACCCCTCTGTGGTATTGTGGAAGAGTGCAGGGTTGGACCCTGCAGTCCAATATTAAAATGATATGAATCCGGTATAGGCGTCAGTGGCAGTGCACTCAAATATTGTGCCTTTGGTGGCAGCAAGTGCCTTCACACCGTAAGTAACCCCTCTGTGGTATTGTGGAAGAGTGCAGGGTTGGACCCTGAGGTCCAATATTAAAATGATATGAATCTGGTATAGGCGTCAGTGGCAGTGCACCCAAATATTGTGCCTTTGGTTGCAGCAAGTGCCTTCACACCGTAACCCCTCGGTAAGCTAGCAATGTGGGAATAAAGGCTGAGACACACTGAGCGTGTAGCGATGCATAGCGTAGCGAAGCGTAGAGAAGCAAACATTTTGCAGGCTTGACTTCACTCCGCTCCGCCTCGCAGCGTGTCTACACTGCATTATGTTTGCTTCTCACCGCACTGGACAGGAATCCACTAACTAAATTAAAATGTACACACAAAAACATTTTATTTTCACAAAGCACATGTTATATAGGCAAAAAAAGTTTCTTCTCAATAAAATACATCAAAAATTACTTTTAATTTAATAGGAATAGTATAAAAATATGAAAAAAAGGTAACCCTTGATCATATATACTATAGGGACACGGAGCGCTGTGTATATAGTAGGGATGCATTGATACCACACACAGCCATATACGTATATATCAACACGCAGACCTATATATACGTATATATCAACACGCAGATATATATATACTTCCACCCACAGACCTCAGACCATATATACACATACGCACATGGGGGGGGTGGCATGTGGACAATCTCAACTAAATGCGCCCCCCATTTGGCTGATCCCTCCAGAAGAAATGTTGAACCTGACAGAGCAGAGAATATATATATTATTCTCTGCTCTATCGGTTCAACATTTCTTCCGGAGGGATCAGCCAAATGGGGGGGCAATTAGTTGCCAAAATGTGTGTGTAATGCAAGTCTGGATATATATTTTTATAAGAATCTATATTCTGTATCTTATCTATAAATATATATATCATACCTGCCCTTGCCTTCCCCTATAAATTTGCTAAAAATTAGGGATGTGCGTTTCGGGTTTCGGAATTTCGGAATTTCGGAATTTTCACGAAATTTCCCGATTCGTGTTTTCGGATGCGGCCGAATTTCCGAAAATTTTTAGATCCGAAAATGTCAGATCCGAAATGTTTTCCGAGCCGAAACGAAATATTTTCGGATTTTTCGAATGGACTTGAAATGTGTCAAACGAGGAGAACAGATGTTCCGAAAAACGAAAATTTTCCGAAAAACGAAAATTTTCCGAAAAACGAAAATTTTCTAAACACGAAAATTTTCTGAAAAACGAAAATTTTCCGAAAAAACGAAAAGTCGATACAAAAACGAGCAAAATGACACGAAAAATACGAAAAGTGGTCGATATTCCGAAAAATGTGCAATTCCGAAAAACGAAAATTTCCGAAATCACGAAAAGTCGATACAAAAAACGAGCACAGTGACACGAAAATACGAAAAATGGTCGAAATTCCGAAGAAAAAATGTACCCGAAAAACGGGCCGAACCGAATCGAATCGAAACCGAAATCGGTCGAAACGAGCCGAATCGAAAAGTTTAAAAATCCGAAAAATCGAACCGAATCAAACCGAAAAAAAAATCGGTGCACAAGCCTACTAAAAATATACACACAAAAAAGCAAACCACTGCCTGAGACCCCGCGCAGCCCACATGCCACCCCCATCTACCTGGCTGAATGTATCTAATTTATATAATTAAATACATTCAGCCAGGTAGAGAAAGAAAAAAAAAGTTTTATTTTATGTTCCCGGGGACATTTAAAAATGTCCTCGGATTTTATTTGTTTTAGAAATGTGTCGCCTTATCTTAGCCTGGTGGTCAGTGGGGGCTCCCTGGATCCTGGTTGTGGGGGGGTCTGCCATGGCCACAGGTGCAGTGGCTTCCTCCCTGCGCTGCCTGTCTTTGCCACATGCACCCGGGCGGCTACCCCCGCACAGTCGCAGCTCTGTCATCTGGTGGCCGCATGCTCCTCAAGGGGATCCTTGGGAGGCCCCAGCAGGCTGCGCTCTACAGTGCCTGATTAGAGGGCCGTGTCTGCCTGATGTTTTAGTAACAAGAATGTTTTATCCCATAGGCTTCAATGTTAAAAATATTCCTGTTTTAATTCAATATCTAATAAACCGTTGCTTATAATATTCTGCAGTAAAGAGTCTCTTTATTTCTAGATTTATTTGTATTTTTTTAAGCATCTTTTAAACTTTTTTCAAAAAAAATAAAATTTTCGAACTTTTGGCGAACGTCCCAAAAAGTTCGGAGTTCGCGAATTGTCGAACGGCCGATGTTCGATGCGGTCTTCGAACAGATTGAACCGAACAGCTCATCCCTAAATCACAATCACTTAACTTTCTCTGAGTGTTTCAATCAAGTGCATAAACACGAGATTTCTGTCCTCGTTGATCGCTAGATGGGCAGAATGTGTTCCATGGATGTTCCTTGGTTTTCTCACAGCATTAATTGGACCAGTCCAGAGACTTGATAAAGTCTTTGGGCTGACCTCTCTGTCAAGACTCGACAGTTGGAGTTGGAGATTTGGCTAGCTTTAGTAAAATTGCACATTTTCTACACACTTGATATTTTGTCTGCACGTTTCAAAACGTGTTGGAGACATATAGAACGTCTCCATGTTTATTAGTCACTTTTTTCAACTGCACTATATAAATTTAATTTTGGTCATAACTTTATTGCTCATAGGTCAAATCACACCCGTGATTGTGGGTTCCTAGATTTAGGATGGTGAGGAGATTTGGCTCCACTGTGCTTTAGCAGTGCATGATAACTGTCAGATTTTTCAAACTTGCAGCTCTAGCAACATTGTATTTCATAGGATTAGTGTTTCTCGGCCATTGAGTTGCTAAGAATTTTCACCAGAGGTTTGAATTTAATCCAATTTACAATCTCTAAATTCTCTGGTGGCCTAAATTGGAACTTCAGAATTGTCATGAACATATTCCAATTCTAAGTTAAAATTACATATGGGATGACTTTTGACTAATTTGTCCCACTGCTTAAGTTCTATTTTATGCTATTTTATCTATCAGCATAATGTGTTGTGCTTTCAATATTTAAGAAATATACGCTCAGTTTATAGCTTTTGCATTGGGTAGACGCCCTTTAAGATTATTGATTCTGGTATTCTGAGATGATATAGAAATAGCTGATTCTTTACTTCTAAAACACATAGAAATTAATCGCCTTATCATTACAAATCTGCCCATAAACATATTCACCGTCATAGGCCAATAAAAAGGAATGGAAGCAAAGGTTAATTAGTTTGGTCACCTTGGAGAAATCTTCTCATAGAGTTATTTGCAGCTTTTATATTGGTGCTATTGCCAGCCGGCTCTCTTCATTCACCTTTTGGAATCTTGCGAACGTTCTCCAAGAATTGTATAGGAGCATGAAATTCCCCATGCAATTACTTAAGATGCATTTTCTTTAAGAATGTTGTGAAATGCAATTTTATGGTTGTTGATCTTCCGTAACCAAAAGTATGTTGTTGTTTTCTTTTTTAGTTTTGTTTTTTTTAAATAATTTCAAAGTTGTCAGACTCATTATAAATGGATGCTGGGGGGTATCCAAGAGCTGTGAATCATCATAACACTGGTACCAATCTCCCTTATAATGAAGAGGACACTAATACACAAGTATTAGTCTTTGTGTATTGTGTAAATCTTTGCATGTGTTGTTATATAAATTTATAATTAACACATAATACAGTTGTGATTTATGACATTCTGCAAATTTGGAGGATTTTATAAAGCATAAATATGATGAGGGTGTACTAATAACAGCTGGTGACATTTTATTATTGTGGAGCTCTGCAATTTGACTTCATTCTTGTCTCTGTAAATCCCATATCTTTCCCTAAAGCATCATGTCAAGAAAGAGCTACAAAACAAGAGTTTTATATAACAGAATATAAATAATAAAAATGGTATTATCTAAACCAGCAAGTTGCAGTGCTTTATACACCAGAATATAAGGATTTAAAAATTAATGTGCTGTCCAGTACAATGCAATAGAATCTAATTTAATCCTTATTAACCCCTTAGGCTGGGGTCCGATGAACGCAGTGCGAAAGTGCGTTTACCCGCACTTTATGACGGCCGTGGTAGCAGCAAATTACGTCAAACGCAGGCCCACACACGAAGTACGCCCGCACGAAGTTCGTCCATGCAACGCAGGCGGCAAACAAATGCATTTTCGCAAGAACGTCGAACCGCTAGTACTGACGTACAGAGTGTGCTGTGTCCGCATAGCAGCGTGTGTGCGTGATTAGGAGACGTCAGACGCTGCTCATGTCCGGCCTACATAACGTCCAGACACCCAAATATTCCTGGTTTGGATCTGTATGAAATCACGGCCGAAATTGCGCATCGTATGACCACTATCGTGTATTCCGTGAAAAAGTACGTCCATGCGTTCGGACGCCCTTTTTTACGGACGATGTGAAAAATGCATTCGCCTGACCCTAGCCTTAAGGTCCAGAGATCTTTAAAGTCAATGCATTTATGACGTAAACGTTACGCCGTTGGTCCTTAAGGGATTAATAATACAGGAATGGTCTGTACCTCTGGCGCCCCCAGTGGTGTTAGAGAGCAGGTATAGCCTTTACACAGAATAAGGAAACAGAACAGAAACACCAACTGAAGAAGCTTTTAAGGTGAAATGCATATTGGTGTACTGATAATTTTTATTTTATACTAATGTTTATACTATTTTTTAATAAAAAACACCTATTTGGGTCCTGGCTGTTTACATCTACCAAGGAGGTGGCTGATAGGTGATCCGGTGCACCTAGAGAGATCACTGGCTGCCTTCAAATCTGGTGTCTGAGCTATGAGACGCCAGTAAATGTGAGTAATATACGTTTTGGTATATTTGCGTTTTCATTTAAACTTTATTATGCTATGTACAATTTTTACTTTTGAGGGCCACGGAGGAACTACACCCCCAGAAGTTAACATGGAACCTGCAAATATATCACAATCAGAATATTGAAGCGCCAATCTCTGCCACATCTTCTTTTGTTTTTAATCCTTACTAATGACAGGGAGTAATTCCATAACTTCTTCATCTAGCAAACACTTTTCCGCTTTTAATTTTTTTGTATTAACCTCTGTGCTGTGTTATGGATCCCCCTGAGCCAAGGAAAGCCCCAAAAAAATGCTGCCTCTTTTATTGGGACATAGCTACATACCTGTCCCAGTGCAAATTGAATGGTCAATATCAGATCTTTTCTGTGAACAAACTGGGCATGCTTAAAACAGCCTTAGTTGGGTGATTTGCATCAAAGCCCTGAGGTGTTTACATTGTTGGTTGCTCTCAAAATCTTTGCCAAGAAGGCCACAGGAAATTTCCAAGATTGCAGTTATTAAAGAAACAGCTAAGGCTAGGGTCAGACGAACGCATTTTTCACGTTGTCCGTGAAAAAGTGCGTTCGAACGAATGGACGTATTTTTTCAAGGAATACGCGATAGCGGTCATACGATGCGCATTTTTGTCCGTGATTTTGTACGGATCATCAATAAAACACTTTTTGCGTCTGGACGTGATGTTGGCCGGACATTAGCAGCGTCTGACCTCTCCTAATCACGCACACACACCGCTATGCGGGCGCAGCGCACTCTGTACGTCAGTAGTAGCGGTTTGACGTTCTAGAAAAATGCGTTCGTTTGCCACTTGCGTTGCGCGGACGAACTTTCGTGCGGCCGTTCTTCGTATGTTCCCCGGCATTGGACGTCATTTGCTGCTAGCACGGCCGTGATTTCGTGCGGCTAAACGCACGTTAAAACTGCTTTCGTCTGACCTTAGCCTAAATCATAGTTTTTTTAAATATGTATTACTTAAGTTTGCAGATGTGTTTCAAATGAAAATGGTCTCATAGCCTTTGTCAATGTGAACTGATTTTTACGTTTTCCAAATTATTATTTGTAACTTTATCCGTAGCGCTGCCCCTATGTATGACTATATAATTTAAAGATGTTTAGCTAAGAGTACGAATTGATGCAATCGTGTGTGGTGCTGTTTGAGGTTGTGGCATCTTCTAGCACTCTGTGAGTTGGAAATGCCAAGAGATTATTTTTCAGGCGGCATGACAGTATTTATTGACACAAAAGGATGACTTCTAAGTGGGATTTTTTTTTTGTCTGGTTCTAGGAAGTAAGATAAAAATCTGGTCCGAGTGAAAAGGAAGGTCCTAAAATCAAGAGTGTTCCTCTGCATCCATGCCAAGAGTGAGGTATGTACTAGATCTAAAAGTAGAGCAGTACTCTTCAAAGACTACTACTGATGAGGAATTGAAAAACACAGATGGGTTCAAGCACGAACCCGGAGCAGCAACCTCTAACTACATACAAGCAAAGAATGGGGGAAGGAACAACCCTTTTTTTCTTCGTTCCTGGGCAGGTTTATTGGGAAGCCAATGTTTTGGCTTGTCATGAGGCATGAGAAAGTCTCGTGACAAGACGAAACATTGCTGCTACAAATTCTTCCAAAAAACCTGCCCAAGAAGGAACTATGGAGCGCCTGCTCCCCCCTTTTTTTGTAGGAGGGAGTTAGGTGGCATATTGGTAGCTAATGATTTGGGGCAATAGACCTACCAGTGAATTATTGTTATGATTATTGAAAGGTTTTTATGTGTTGACAACCTTTTATTTCACCCAAGAGAAATCTGAATGTGATTGCAAACCAAAAGAATAAACTCCCAGCGCACCTGTAAACATGATGATGACACAAATCAATCATGTGCTATACTATGCATGCTCATATTTTTAAACACCCTAAGGTGCAAATGTGACAAAGTACGTGATAAAACCAGATACTTATATTTCAAACCTCCTGGCCCATTCCTACAGTTACAGTATACATGTGATTCACCACATTTCTTATGAAGTTCAACTTTATATAGTTCAACATAAGCACTAGAAAAGAGAAAAAAGAAAAATAATTGCACAGCGCAGTCACTTATATGGAATTATTTTCTTAATAAAGCCTCCCTTCCCTGGAGGGACCCTCGCTATTTCTTTTTTTTTCTTTTTTTATTAAGAGCGAAGAGTACATAACAAAATATCAATGGACAGCAAGAGTACCACAAATGTGGCGTATGATAGCAGATACAGGCCACGGTATGTTCAAAAATACTAAAACAAACTCAATCTTTTATGTTCATGTTAGAAAAACCAATAATAGTTAAATAGGAAAAAAAATAAGGGGGAGAAGGGTATGGGAAAGGGAGAGGGACGTGGGGTGGGTAGAGAAGTAGATGAAAGATATAGGTAGGAAAGGTAACGGAATATGAGACATATAAGAGTGAGAGCGTGAAGGTAGTGATAGAGGTCAAGCTAGACTGAGAGTGTAGAAATTGAAAGAGTAGGGAAGTGTTCCTACAGGAACCAGAGAAGGAAGAACAAGTGGGAACAAGAGAGGAGATTGGTAACCTCTGGAGTAGGTCTCCACTCGGAGCGTGAGTAGGGTACCTGGAGTAGCAGAAAGACCTGTGCTACAACTGGGAGATCTACGTCTGTTACCTGTTTGATAGTATCGCGAACCGAGATCCAAAAGGGACGTATTTTCGTACAGGACCACCAAATGTGTAAATAGTCTCCAAGGACAGGGTCGCATCTCCAGCACTGTGGTGAGGTTCGGAGACCTATGTGAAATTGCAGCTCTGGGGTGCAGTACCAGAATGTTATAAGTTTATACGCTTGTTCCTGCAATTTAGCCATTTGCGTGCCATGATGGATTAGGTCATATGTCTTAGACCAACTCTCGTCTGTTATTGGCGTTTCCAATATCTCCTCCCACTTAGCCTCAAAGGAAGGTGGGTCCGTCTGAGTAGTGGAGTTCAGTATGGCATATAAGGCCGAAATGCCATGTGTGAGTGCGGTGGTGGAGACACTAAGGCGCTCAAAGGTAGTGAGGGTCCGCACTAGTCTGTGTTGTCCCGGTATGGACCTGAGATAGTGAAGGATTTGAAAGTAATTAAATCTTTCAAGAAAGGTCGGAAGTGTCAGTTCAGCCGAACTGTCCCATGGAGGTGTGAATGCAGCATCCTTCAACATCGCCAGGGCAGCGGGGGTGCAGTAATCTTTCTCATAATACGGGGTTCAGCCCTGCTAGAAATGAGGGATTATCCGCGAGCGGCAGAAGCGGGGATGGATAGGAGGAAAGTCGTCTTCGCGTGATGGAAGAGGTCCCAGATTTGTAAGGTCACCTTGATCATTGGGTTTGTCCGAATGTTGTCTGGCCTGCAAGATCTTGCGACCCACGGCAAAGCCTATAGACGAATCCCCGAGGAAGCTTCCTCAAGGTCCATCCACAAGGGCCTCCGGCCCCCCGTGGACCACTCCGTGACGCGCAAAAGGTGCGATGCCAAGTAATATTTATGTAGGTCCGGCAAAGCCACTCTACCTGCTGATTTAGAACGGATCAGTGTGGTCCATCTCACCCGTGGTCGTGAGTCGTGCCAGACAAATTTCAAGATCGCTGATTTGAGCATTGCGAAGAAAGTCTGTGGGATGTGTGTCGGTATGGTCTGGAAGAGGTAGAACAGACGTGGTAAGATATTCATTTTTATGATACTAAGTCGTCCAAACCATGAAACCTTGACTTTCCTCCAAGAAAGTAAATCTGTTTTCAGGGTTTCCCACGGGGGGGGGGAGTTAGTCTCAAAGAGGGAGGTAAGTCTGGACGTTAGTTTAATACCCAAATATTTCATGGAGTGAGTGCACCATCTGAAGGGGTGTGAGATTCGTAAAAGGTGGGCTGTTTTGGTGGGTACTGTGATATTAAGTATTTCCGATTTCGCCATGTTGATCTGCAAATTCGACAGCTCCCCATATGTCCGGAACTCCGAGACAATTTCGGGTAGGGAATTTTGGGGGTCAGATACAAAGAATAAGAGGTCGTCCGCATATGCGGTAACCTTATGTTCTTCAACGTGCCCCTTTGTTCCTTTGATCAGCTGATTATTACGTACCGAATCCAAGAAAGGTTCTAAAGATAATGCGTATAAAAGTGAAGACAGGGGACAGCCCTGTCGTGTGCCGTTGAGGACCGGAATGGTCTTGATAACGCTCCGTTCACCCTCACTGCAGCTGTGGGGGCGTGTATAATGCTGCAATCCAAGTGTAGAATGAACCCACTATTCCCATCGCGTCCAATGTGGCAAATAGGAAAGGCCACGCTACACGGTTGAATGCCTTCTCGGCATCGGTCGAGAGCAAAAGGACCTCTTCCTTGGAGTGATGTGTCTCATGGATCACATTCAGGGCACGAATTGTGCCGTCTCGTGCTTCTCTTCCCGGCACAAAACCCACTTGATCCCTCTGTACCAACAAGGGAACGAAAGGTTGGAACCGCAATGCCAGTACCAGGGAGAATAGTTTAAGGTCGCAATTGAGCAGCGATATCGGGCGATAGCTGGAACATAAGGTGGGATCTCTGCCTTCCTTTGGGATGACCGAAATGTTAGCTAGAGTAGATTGTGAGTGAAGATGAGAGCCATCTCTCAAGGCGTTGACCGAAGCTGCTAGATGAGGCAGAAGAGTCCCTGCGAATTTCTTATAATATTCGGAGGGGAACCCATCTGGACCCGGTGCCTTTCCTTTTTTCTGGCGCTTCAACGCTGCTAGCAGTTCACAGACTGTAATCGGGTCATTCAGCGAGTCCCGTTCTGCCCTAGTCAGTCGTCTGTGAATTCGAGTAGAGAGATATTCCGAGATCTTGTGATTGAGGTCTGGAGTCGGTGCCATGGCACTGGAGTACAGTGCTTCATAATAATCGCGAAATGCCGTGACAATAGCATCCGGAGTTTTTAAAGGGGGAGTCACTCCTGTCCGTATTTCGGGGATGTAGTTGTGTGCCCGCTGTTTCCGCAGCATCCTTGCCAGTAGTCGCCCCGGCTTATTCTCGTGGTATGCGAAAAAGCATTTGGTTTGGAGAACCGCTCTGTGTAGTTGATGTTGGGATAATTCCTCCAGTCGCGATTGTTTCTGGAGCAATGAGCTATAAATTCGCGGGTCTCTGGTCTGCATATGAACCAGTTCCAGGTGTCTGATCTCATCCAAGAGGGTCTTAGTCTCTAATAAGCGGTCCTTTTTTTTTGCCGATGCCAGGCCTATTAAGGTCCCCCGTATGGTAGCTTTATGCGCCTCCCATACTGTATGTGCCGAGACCTCTCCGCCACCATTTTCCGCAAAGTAACTACAGAGAGAGTCATTTACTGTGTCTTCTATCAGCTTATCTTGTAATAAGGAAATATTCAGTCTCCATTGGAAGTGACGTGGGCGGAAGTGCACCGACCTGAGAGTGAGGGCGACCGGGGCATGGTCCGACCATGTTCGGCTCTGAATAGAGGAAGATAGTACATCGTCCAGTGCAAAATGTGAGATAAAGATATAATCAAGGCGTGAATAAGATGAATGCACATCCGAGAAAAAGGTGTAGTCCTTTGTAGTCGGGTGTAGGAAGCGCCACCCGTCTACCAGTTGCAGTTCTTGTAGTTTGCGGCGCATCGCTCTCAGCACATGTAAGGGGACCTTCGTCGTGCCTACGGAGGAGTCCTCGGGGGGGTGCATCACTACATTAAAGTCCCCTCCTAGGATCAAAGTGCCTTCCATGAAGGGGATGAGTTTAGCGGCAATTTTGTGAAGGTATATATGTTGTTTTGTATTAGGGAGGTAGATAGACGCGAACGTGTATTTCATCCCCGCTATGGAGCCTTTCAGAAAGACCCCTCTGCCGTCTCCCATATACTGAGCCTCTTCATAAACAAAGGGGAGATGTTTTGATAATAAAATAGAGGCCCCTTTCATCTTCCCCTCCGGGGTCGTGTCATGATACACGTGTGGGTAGTTGGAGTCTCGGAGTACTGGGTGGTTCGTTGAACAGGAGTGGGTTTCTTGAAGCAGCGCTATCGAGCATTTCATAGAGTGCAGGTCCCGGAGAAGGCGGCGACGTTTCTCCGGGATATTCAACCCACGTACATTGAAAGAGATAACTCGTAGGGAGTCCGGTGTGAAGATTGAGCTCCGACCCCCCTCTCCCGCCATCTCCGAAGCCAACTCGAGGGTTAGGTAAGTAGAAAATGTAGAGAAGTCAAATGCAACAGATATCTGTAAATAGCGTGGAGGGAGGTCGAAGAAATAGTGGTGAGCAGAGAGGGGCA
The DNA here is from genome assembly GCA_009667805.1 of Leptobrachium leishanense. Classification (NCBI taxonomy): domain Eukaryota; kingdom Metazoa; phylum Chordata; class Amphibia; order Anura; family Megophryidae; genus Leptobrachium; species Leptobrachium leishanense. The sequence goes on along the minus strand of CM019064.1, from coordinate 87,014,583 downwards.
CGGGAGCAGGTAGAGAGCAGTGACGGGTGAAAAGAAGAGAACGGAAAGGAGGGGAGAAGAGAAAGAGAAGGGGAAGGAAGAAGAGGAGAGAAGAGGAAGGGAAAAAAAAAATTGGAAGTGAAAATTCCCAAGGGGAAGTGGCGTCCGTCCCAGGAGGTAAAATCGCCCCACTCAGGTCGAGTGAGAGCACGAGTCCTCCAAGGAGAGGTGCAAGGATGCCAAACCAAAAAGGTCCCCGTGGGGGTTAGCCGACTCAGAGACAGTGGAGTTTTGAGCCAGTTAAACACAAAAATATTACTTGATGAACTTATATACATCTAATAGCGGTCCCCTCCAAGTCTATTAGAACATTTAAGTGCGAGGTATGTCAGCCTACCATCATTAAGTACAGAAACATATCTATAAAAAGCAATAAGAATACACGTATGACAGTAGTAGTATGGAACCGTTTCCTCCCACACTCCCTTAATAAACTATTGAGAAATAGGAGTGTAAAACTACTTCTCCCCTTGCCGTAGGTCCCAGCAGGCAGCCCTCTTCCCCTATCGGCCCGTTCGATGTCCACAGTCATCCGCCCGAGCAAGGGACAAGACAGAGAGAGAGAGGGAAAAGACAAAAAAAAAAAGGGAGGGGAGGGGGGTGGAACCCTCCAATTCCAGCCTCTCTCTCGTCATTCCCCTGGGGGTATGTCTATCTTCCATATGGCGATGTGACGTCGGGGATCAGTCACATCTCTGGATCGGAGACTAGATGATGTCAGTCTAGTACGTGTGCGGGGAGAGGCCAGAGGCCGGTGGTGGGGGCAGATCGTAAAACTGCGTACAACATCTTCACGAAGTGTCAAAGGGGGATAGTCCCGGTCTGTCCAGCGGTCAATCTGAGAGAAACAGGACGTGCCGGGTCGCACTAGGTCTTCACGGAGGGTATAAAAAGTCCATCAACATTCCCATCATCTTTCTGGTCCGCAGCCGGTGACAAAGTCCATAAGTAAATGCAGAAGTCATACCCATATTGTTTCACAATTCCCGTTCCCCATCGTCCCTACGTCTCCCCCTCGCGTTCCCCTCCCCCTCCTTAACCTTTCAGTCATGCATCATTCCCCCCTTCCCTCCCCTCTCCTCCCTCCTCCCTCCTCTCTGCTCCCCCCATCTCCCTCCCTCCCCTCCCCATCATTATTTTATTATAATTTTATTTTATTGTATTTACTTTTTTTTTTTCCCTTTTTCCCTTTTCTTTTTTTCCTTCCTTTTTTTCCCTTTCTTCTTCTCCCCTCCCCTCCTCCCTCTGGGACCCTCACTATTTCAAGAGTCTTAGACCTCTGAATCTCTTAAATGTACAGGAGACCAGTAGGTGTGGTCTTTCTCCTCTTTCTGTGATGGTCACTTAGGGGATAATATAGAGAACACTGAAATGTTGGTGCTCTCCATTTACTGCACTTCGGGGAATCAAATTTCCCCACCCTGCGGTGAATTCAGCATTGAATGGAATGAAGGGAATGGACTCGAAAATCCGATGCAAAACCGCCGAAAACCCTGCCAAACTAATGCTGAAAAACGCATCCGATACAATCTAAAGTATCGGATCACTCGAACCGCTGCAAAAAACCACGCCAAACACATCCGGAAAAAGCTGCCAAACACAGCACAGACCAGCTGCCAGAAAAAGCCAACAAGCTGACAACTGGGGTAAACAACAAAAACGACTGAAAATGTCAAAATTTAAACGCTGTTTGCAAAAGAACTACTGAATGAAAATTTCGGAAATTAACATATAAGGTCCTATGAATGATAATAAAAAGGTCTGTTACAGAAGAAATAAGATCTGCTAAACAGAAAATGAATTTTGCTGAAAAAATCCCAAAAATTTCTAAATAGATCCTAAAAAAATCAGTAAAGAGACTCTTTTACTGCAGATTAAAATAATAAGCGGTCTATTAGATATTGAATAAAAACTGGAATATTTTTTAACATTGAAGCCTATGGGATTTGTATGAATAAACCTGCTGAATGAAACCACCGAACAGCAAAGAATTTCAGCAACGTTTCACTGCTGTTCGGTGTTGTCTGCATAGATTAACCATTGCTTCTCTATGGGGAATTTCACTGCCTTCGAAAAGGCACTGTACTTGTTGGCAGTTTGCCAAAATTTGGTGAAATGCCTGCTCTCTGAATAGCCGAATGGCCCCGAAATGTCACAGTATGGGGAAATTCCCTGTTTGGTGCCATTTCGGGGCCAGATCGGCTCTCTCTGAATAACCCTTTTAAACTTTATACCTAAAAAAACAAAAACAGAACTCCTAGGGTGAGGTGCCTGTAACAAAAAGGTGAATATAGAACAAAGGAATGGACAAGGACCCCACTCACAATTACTAGAGCCTCCTTTCTGGCTCCTGTATAGAACCTGTAGTGCTCTACCACCTACCTGGATGGATCCAGAAGGGTGCCTCTCTTGTCTACCATCACCAGGAACTTGGATGTCCAGCAAAGGGTGCAAGAATGGGAAAACCAGTATATCAACTAAATTTTTTTATGTTAAAGATAAAATAAAAGAGATATTTCCTCCCCCGATGTTGACAGCAGTAAAGGCCCTGTATGATTCCCCATCAGCTAGAGTTCTGACATTGGGATATATGTCTGACGAATTTGTGATTACGAATGGCACACGTCAGGGGTGCCCTCTTTCCCCCCTATTATATGCCCTGGTGTTGGAACCACTGGCACAAGCTATTCGCCAGAATGATGACATTAGAGGCATACAAATAGGTCCTACAACGTATAAACAACAACTTTATGCAGACGACATCCTCCTGACGTTGACTGACCCAGAGGTCTCCTTATCGACCTTATATCAAGAGCTAGAAGCATACAGCAAGGCATCCTTTCATTTAGTAAACCTACTTAAAACGCAAGCTTTGCCAATTAATATGACACAACCTTTCTTGAATACTCTTAAAATGCAATATAAATTTGATTGGCGCTCTACTTATTTGGTTTATTTGGGACTTAGAATCTCAGTGAAATCTGAAGATCTTTTTCAATAGAACTATGAACGTGTACTTTCTGAGATAAGATTGCTTATCCATAGATGGAGAATGAAAGAAGTCTCGTGGTTGGGTAGAATGGCGGCCGCAAAGATGATTATATTACCAAAACTATTGTATGTGTTCCGCGCCCTGCCCCTAAATTTACCCCAATATTATCTGGTTAAGGTTCAATCTATTTTGGCCTCTTATGTCTGGAACAATAAAAGACCAAGAGTTCCTCGGAAGCTATTAAGTTATAGACACAGAGATGGAGGTCTAAACATGATACACGTGCAACATTATTATTGGGCATCATGCCTGGCATCCTTATCGGAATCCTTTCACACACACCCCACACCACAATGGCTAACCATTGAGGCAGCATATATGGAGGGACATAATCTTGCAACATTACTTTGGGTCCCCGTAAAAGACAGACCGCGGATAAAATCCCCACTGGCTAGTACATCGTTACACCTTAAGATATGGGACAAAGGGTTCGGCTCTTTCACAAATCATCATCCGATCTCTATGGCTACACCCATGGAATCTTTTAGGTACCTACTTCCTCAAGGAGATTATGCTAGATGGGCTCATTATGGAGTGTTAAACCTTCATCATTTCTTTGACACGGCCTCCATTCTACCTTTTGCGACATTATGTACTAAATTCAAGGTTCCAAGTGCAATGTTTTTATCATATATGCAAATACACTCTTATCTTAAAGCTCAGAAGATCTTTTCTACATTGTCCGCTATGGTTCCATTACTCTCAGAAACGGAACTATTTTGTTTGGACTCTCACACCACTACTAAAGCGATTTCGATGTATTATAGAGTGCTTAATACCCCACAAAAATCTGTTACTTGGACATTTCAAAAAAGTTGGGAAAGAGAAATGGAACGATCTTTTACACCAACTCAATGGGCCACAGCTTACATGTTTGCGGTGGGAGCTACTCGTTGCGTTACCTTATTAGAGACACAACGAAAGATCCTTTACAGATGGTACCTCACTCCAGACAGAATTAAAAAATACGTGCCGAACCAACCGGATGTATGCTGGAGATGCTCCCTAGCTCAAGGTTCTATGAGTCACATTTGGTGGCATTGCCCCAAAATATATTCATTATGGAAGGACATCTCGATACTGGCGACTGAGGTCCTAGGCATGCTGATCCCACACAAACCGGAGATTCTTTTATTGGGTATGATCAACCTCCCAACGGATGTTATTTATTCTCATTTCCACGACCTCTTTGCTCATAGCACGAAATTGGAAGTCCACGTTAGTGCCTACTAAAAAACAAGTTATTGACTTATTAAACCAATACCGTGGATTTGACTCACGGATTGTGGCATCGGAAGACATACGTCCCCCCAAATCGGATCCCTGGAAACTTTGGGACATACACAAAATTTATAAAGCATGTGGACTGTGACCGCGCTAAAGACCCTGGTACACACATTTTATTCTCTTTTTTTATTGGCTGCAACCCCCCTCTTCCCCCCTCCCTTCCTTTACCTTCCCTCAGTTATGGTTATTTTATGTATTTATTTACTTTTTACTACAGTAACTTTGTATTTTTGTTGGCAGAAACACAATAAAAATTTATGTTATAAAAAATAAAAAATAAAAGATATAAAATGCATCAAACTAGACTCTTATATGGTCTACTAAGAGGTGTTTCGCACTAGGGCTTCCTCAGACAGTGTCCACAACTATCAAAAAAGTCAATCAGGGTTATTCAAAGACGAAAGGTAACTGAACAGTGAAATTCAGCGTACGGTTACCTTCCCTGGCCATTCGTTTATTCAGAGAGCAGGCAGTTCGCAAAATTCGGGCGAATTGCCTGCACATACGGTGCCTGTTCGAGGGCAGTGAAATCCCCATAGTGAAGCAATGCTTCGTCTATTCAGAGAACAAAAACCAGCAGTGAAAAGTTGCCGAATTGCCCTGCTGTTCGGTGGTTTCATGCAGCAGATTTATTCATGCAAATCCCATAGGCTTCAATGTTAAAAATATTCCCGTTTTAATTCAATATCTACTAAACTGTAGATTATAATATTCTGCAGTATAAAGTCTCTTTATTTATAGATTTGTTTTAGGATCTTTTAGGCATTTTTCGGGATTTTTTTTGTTTCTTTCTGTAAGAGCCCTTTTTAATATCATTCATTGGATCTTATATGTAAATTTCAGACATTTTCGTTCTGTAGTTTCTTTGTAAACAGCGTTTCACTTTTCAAACATTCAAACGTATTTTTTTTTTAGTTCACTCCATTCGTCTGCGGTGTCGGGTTTTTCCGTCGGCTGCTCTGCGCTGTGATCGGCGGCTGCTCGGGTTTCTCTGTGTCCAGCGTGGTTAATGGTTTCGGTGTGCGTTCGCCGGGTTTTGTGGTGAGTGTTCGGCGGGTTTGCGGTGGCTTTTCCCTGCAATACGACGGCCCTGTGGTGCTTGCTGAATACACTGCAGGGTCGACGAAATGGGATCGCCAAATCGCACCGAATTGAAGAGTGCGAAAGTCACCGAACGTGCGGTGACTTTTCGATTCTCTTTGAATAACCCTGTAAGTATTCATTATTGAAGCTTTTCTTTCCAAGAGTCAATTCTAGACATGTGCACAGCACAAAATTTCGTTTTGAACTAATGGATTAGTCCTAAAATGCAATTTATTTAGTTGCTAAAGAAATTCGTTTTCAGTTCTGTAGTATGAAAACTAATTTCCTTCGTTCCGAAAACCAGTGGATACAATTACTATTGTAGTGGCTCCTCAGAGGGCTGAGATCGCTGCTTGTTACAGTATCTCTCACTCTCAGCACAATGTGCCAGGCAAAGCTGTTACAGTAACCGACTGCTGCTCATCACAGTGCTCAGAGTTTCAGTAAAACTAGTAAATAATATTTTTATATATTAGAGGTTAGAACAATATTATTTCCTTGTTTTACTGAAACTCTCAGCGCTGTTACAGTCAGTTACTGTAACAGCTGAGCCTGATGTATTGTACTGAGAGATAATATAACAAGCAGCCGATCTCCGTGCTCACAGCCACTGGATTTAAAGTTCTAAAAAAAGGCTCCTCTCTGTATAATGTATAGAAGATCCTCCTGCATTAATTAATACCCCTCTCTGTATAATGTAGATAACATCCTCCTGCATTAATTAATACCCCTCTCTGTATAGTGTATACAACATCCACCTGCATTAATTAATGCCCCTCTCTGTATAGAACATCCTACTGCATTGGCATGTGGAGGGTGCTGAACTTCGGAAAGCAATGCTTATCCAGCACAGGAGAGGGAACTTTTACTTAAACTTTGTATCTCTGTGGGGGAGACACAGGAATATAAAAGCAGGGGAGAGGGAAAATATTAACGTAAATCGGTCTGAAAGCTCAGAGAAGAGATGACTGGTGCAAATTAATTTTTATAATAAAATAAAGCACTTTAAATCTAGGGAAAACATTCAAATAAATCACACTGAAGGCTCATAATGACAGAGTAACTGTGAGAGCTGGATACTAAATGTATCAGACGTAAAAAAATTTTTATAACAAGCAGCACTGGGAGAGGAGAGGGACTTTATATAAAACGTGTATTATAGATGAGGAAAGGGGGATAGTGCTCCTGGATAATATAAAATGCATCAGACCTAAGCCCCTATTATGCAGAGCGGGAGGGGAGATAACACACGTTTTATAAAGTCCCTCTCTTCTCCCAGCACTGCTTGTTATAAAGGGGTTTTTACTATCCAGCCATCCTCTGTCATTAGCTTTCAGTGTAACTTATTTGAATGTTTTCCTTATCCAGCTGCTTTTATCATCTTGTCTGCCTCATAGACATGCAAGGGTTAAGTAAAGGTTTCCTCTCCTGTGCTGGCTGTCTGTGCTGCGAGTGAGTATTCTGGAGCTCTATCACTGTCAGATTTTCGGGTAGGGGTCGGGAAGGATTACGCATACAAACCTTTTCTGTAGCTTTGCGATGTTGCGCTTCATTACTGGTCTCCTTCACTCATCAATGTAATATCACATAACGGACTGAAACTAAAATGTGGTGCATTTTATTTTAGTTTCTTTAGTTTCTTTCTGAGCAGTTTCGTATCTCTTGAGTCATACTAAAACTAAATTATCCCAAAATTCGGACTAAATCGTTTTAGTACTAAAACGAATGCACATGTCTAGTCAATTCTATTATTTTTTTTTTGCCTTCTTTTGGATCATCAGCAGTAGGTGATGTGTGAGAGGCTGAACCCGATGGACGCAAGTCTTTTTCAGCTTATGTAACTATGTAACTAAAAGTGTTGAAAAAAGAATGAGGTATTGTGATTAAAACGTAATAAACAGCACAACAAAATACAACATTAAAAGCACATAGTTAATAGTGGTTACTGCATTAATAGCACCAAAGATCATTAAGAAGGTGAGGACCATATGCATGCAACTAGATCTATAAAAATGCATGACTCATCCCTCTGGCACTGAAAGGTTAACAAAGCCTTCATTTACAGTTCTCAAATGGATTTGTTTTCCTACTGACTGTGTCAGCAAGTCTTGTGAATCATCTCATATAAATTTTTAATGTGAGTGAAAGTATAAATTCTAATTTGCACCGGCATTTATTAAATATTCAAGGCAATAGGTATAACGGTGTCATTAAATACATTTGTTTAGCATTGTATTCCGCCAAATAAAACCCTAAATATCCCTCTGGGATTTGTTTTGATAACATGCTGTGAAAAACATTTCTATAAAACTATACTGAAAACATAATTGGCTGAGCGTTGGGTTTTACGCCACTAAATATATTGACATTAAGAAGAATAAAGAAAACTTTGTAGCTTCATTATGTTCTTTTGCCATTTTATTTTTTTCTCAGGGAAAAATAAAATGCACCTGTGAGGTTGAATAAAGCACACTGCAGAATTTTAAAGCAGTTCTACTAAAAAAGATCACAAGCTACTTGTATCTTGTATAACATAGAAAATTCTGTTCAGTGTTATTCTGGATCAATTTTCACCTAATGATAGCTTTTTATTGAGATCCAATTTAAAGAAAATAGTTCAAGATGTTTGTAGATATATGATGTGAAATGAGAAGTGGCGCCTTGGTCCTTCACAGGCGTGTGTTATCATTCACACTGTTTCGCATAGGCCTAGGATGTTGTATATAAATGTAGTAAGTATAACTTTTTCATAGATCGGTTGATATATTTTTCAGACTTGAAGGAACACTACATTGAAAAAGTGGAGTTCCATATTTTTTGCCCTTAAATAATTGGGCAGAGGCTGCTGAAATTCTTTCTATCGTGGGATAAGAGTCAAGAACCAATTTTTTTCTGGACATTTTATTTTAGCTGCCACTGAGAATATTGAGCAACATTTAAATCATTAGTTATTCTCTTGCTGCCTCAACATTTTTACTTCTTCCTATATAAAGTAGAGGCAGGGTTGGAGTTACATCTGTAGAGAATGTAAACACAAAAATCTGGAGCCATTCATCCCAACACAAAAAACTGTAAAAGCTGCAGGAAATACTTTAACCTCCTGTCATGCCTCAGCCCTGAGAGCCTGCTGTGGTCAGCCTGGGTCACTAGCTCTCCTTACCTGCTTCCCACCTAAGGGTTAACTCCTGTGCCTGAACCTGAGGTTCTGCATAAAACCAGATCACACCCTCCTCCCTTTTGCTCTTTCATTTTGTGTTTTCCCTTCCTGTTGTCAGAGGTCCTGAGAGCTCCCTCTTGTTATTGTATGTTTCCTGTATCATCTGCTCTGCCGTGTACACCAGTTATTCCATCCTTGCTGTGCCTGCATTACCTGGTTCCTGCTTGCTGGACGATCCACTGCGTGGCCCACTATCCAGTGGGTCCAGAGACTCTCAATTGGCTTCCAGCCCTCAAGCTCTCTCCTGGAGATAGACCTTCTATCACGTACTGTTACCAAAGGCTCCTGCTTCCCCTCAAGAGGATTTAGAGAGAGACTATGTGGCCCACCATCCACTTGCCTGTGTTACTATCTGTTCTGTGCTGGACTGTTTGCTGTGAACCATCCCACAATACAAGCTTTGTTGTGCATATACTGTCTCCAGTGTCTTTCTGCCTGCTCACCCCCAGCGCTTGGGAATATAACGTCACACTGAGGCCGTGCCATGGCTCTTTCCTGGCACGAACCTGACACCTCCCTGGCGGTATTCCCGAGTGTGACTCAGGGTTAAATTTTGCTACCACGAACCATAACCCCGAGCCATACTCGGGCTGCATGTATACTCACCGCATCAAAACATAAAAGATAAATTAAGGTGCACTATATAAGAGAGATGAGATAATCATAGCGTTATACTGTAAATTAGCGGGTACATATAATCCCCTGCTACATAATTTCGCTCACAGGATAACAATGAAATGTATGCTCATCACAAATACTCAGCTGATGTAGTTGCAGTGGTTGCGTTCCTTTAGGTTTTTCCTGGAACTGTTTCATCATCATCGACCAATTTCCTTAAAGAAATCTTTTGTCAGGTCATCCAATCCTTAATAGGTAGTGGGAATGATTGAGTATGACTCAAAATTAGAGTAAAAAAAATATTTAATAAAAAGCAATAAAACAATGTTAAAATAAAATCAAATTTGGTAAAGAATGGGGTCTCTTAATCCGACGCGTTTCGTCACGATGGACTTTTTCAATGATAGTGACCCCATTCTCTTTAAGCATCTTATATACCTTACATTCAATTACTTAATGAGTTCAGCACCTCCTCCTAGAATTTCCTGTTCCGGTTTTCTTCCTGCTTCCTGTATGCGCGCGCAACTCCGTTCGTGTGCGTTTCATAGTTTCCGATCACTTTCCGATACGTCATTTCTGTTCGTAGGCGATTCGTCATTTCCACTCGCGTAGTTCGACCAATCCTTTTTCCTTTCGTTTTCGGAATGTCTTTCTGCTCGCGTGATCCGATCTGTCCTTTTGCTTTTCATTTTCAGAAATGTCTTTCATTATGTATTACATCCATCTCGACCACACACCTCGGCCAATCTACTTTGAATTCAGCTCACCGCATCCTGTGCTCCCTCGCTGTCCCCCGCAGTCACCACTGTGTGATCGCGGCGGCAGGTGACTTGCTTCCTGGTTCCACTCCCTGCGAGCCACGCGACACATGGGGGTGCGACCTGGTGGCAAATTTGAACTGTAAAAATCTTTTTTAATTTTTTTTTTTAAAATGGACTTTGTGCAGTCCCATGTTTCAAGAGATATAAATAAATAATAATCTATCATACCAAGGATGTTTACTGAGGCAATATGCAGTGACTAATATTGCACCCTTGTTTTCTGAAAGATTTCAGTGTTTTTGGTTTGATTATATTATTGAATATAATTTATTTACATTATTTTTGGGATAATAAATTATTTCATGTTTCAAACTTTATTTGACTCAGTGTGTTTACTAGACTCTTGTTTGCACAGATTTCAGTGAGTTATTCCTAAGGCTTACAGGCTTACTATACAAAACAACACATTTCCTTTCCAAAATTTTTTTTAACGCTTTTAGACACAAAATTTTGAAAAAATCAGACCGCCAGGGAGGTTAATATTATACATTTTAAAAAAAATGTGAATTTTTTTAAACAAATATTTTAGTTTTGTAGTGAAAGTTGCCCTCCAAAGGAGATGCCTTTCTCTGTAAAACTTTACAGAGGAGGATGCTCCTCTGTGGTGGGCCCCTGTAGGCACTCTCCTACGTTGACTAATTGTAAATCCGGCCCTGAGTAGCGTAAGTGGTAAAGTCAAGGCACAAGAGGTCCTGACACCTTGGCTGTAATAGGAAAGGATCCGCTAGTATTAATGGGCGGGGCCATTACACTTTAACGCTCACCCATTATTGCTAACAGCTCAGCTGAAATGGAGTTATTCACTTAAGTGAACATAGGTGGACATTTGTGCAGACATATTCAGTTTCACTTGGGTTTGAATTAAATAACCAATTTGCTTTGTATTCCCAGATTATCTTTAATTTATGTGTATTATCTATTTTTGATGAATTACCCATAGCCCGGCAGGGGGGCGTTAACACACGTGGCCCCTCTGGCCCACCTGCACAGCTGACGTGCAGCATGCGTCATTGGCTGCAGGGGGACTGCCTGTGTTCAGGCTGTCCCGTGGCAGCCATTGGGGTGTGCCATGCGTCAACTGGTGGGCAGGAGCACAGGGACCCTGCTATGCCACACCGCGGCTTTGCGGCCCACCAGCAACTGGTAGCATCATAGTACGCCCCGCAGCGGTAACAGGTTAAATGAGGGCCCACCAAAATCTACAGCTACTGGCCAGTAACAATCTATATCTATATAAACCGGCCTTGTAGCAAATGCATGGCTTCTATTGTGCCAGACAATTCTTGAAATCTATATCATGCTTTCTATTGTTCCAGAGAACGCTGATATTTTTTAAGACATTTTGAAGAACTCTGATAGGCATTAAAGGATCATGAATCTTATGATCTGAAGTGTGAGCGAAGATATTTCACTATCTAAGCTTTCTGAAAGTGCTTGATTTTTTTATTAAATAGTACTCAAGAATATTGGGAGATCAAAAGATCTTTTCCATTTGCATGCTAATGGATTTTTATTTAATATTTTCATGCAGATTCCGACAGCATGACTGACAAAGTAAACCACAGATGAACAACAAAATGATTGAGGTCTGAAAAACAGTATTTTTTACCATTTGTTTGGGGATTGCAAGTTATGTCTTTAAAGGGAACCCTCTCGCTAACATAAGCTGTAACTAGATTTCTTGTGCATTACAAACAAAACCATTTTATAAAACACATGCTGGGCTGATGTTTTTTTCTATCTATGAATTAATTGCATATAAAAAGGATAAATAAAGTTAGGTTTTTATCTTCTGTTTCCATTCTGTGGATTTTTCCCATGATGCAACATTTACCAAAATATTCACAGCTATGATATAGGGTAAAGCAGTAATGAAGAGGTAATAGGTGGTGGAAGGACTGTTTACCCAAGCAGTGCTGGATTAAGGCCTTCATGATCCTGGAGCAGAAGAATTGTGTTTGCCTCTTCCCCTTCTTCTCACCTCCCACTGTGCCATTATTAGGGGCTGTCTGGCCACTTTTGGCCTTGGGGGCAAATACAACCTGTCACGAAAAACAAGAGCCGTGACGAGCCGTGACGAAGGTTAAGCAAATCACTATCTGTCTATTCTAGACCAAAAATAATGACTATGCAGCCCACAATCCCCCGTGCGCGCTTGTCTAACTGTCCCAGCAACGCCTTTGCTCACGACGGGCACGCAAACATGATGAAATGATCACAGGATTGCAACACAGTATCTGTCTACACTTGACACGGAGTCCTGATTACGTTGCCCACAATCCCTGTACCTACTTTTCTTATTCTATTCGTCACACTGCCACCACAAACTGACCTTTTTACCCAAGGGGCTTACCGCCTGACCCAGAGACGGTTTGAAACTCTGGTCATGCACCCCACCACAACTCACAGTTTAGTAGATAGACTCGAGTTTAAACAAAGGCAAATCTCTATGATAATCCAGTCCTTCAGTTAGCGTGGATCGAATATCAGGCAGAAGCAGAGCTTAATAAGTTTTATATTTATTATGATAAACCAAAAATATGATATCACAGTGCATTTGAGTTACAGAAAAAATAGATATGATAATCAATGATTTACACACACAAACAGCAAGAAATTAAAAAGATTAAAACACAGAACCTACTCACATGTCAGTAAGATAAAGGACATCTGTGACTCCTGAGGCTGGAGATTGGAACATGGGCAGATCATCACTCCTTACATGAGGTCGTGAACCCCGAATTGAAAAAGCCCTGAGCCCTAGCTGGACTCAGAATATATAGGTTCTCCCTGTCTCGGTAAGGACAGCACCTAGCTGGTACAGCCTGCTCACTACATTTCCCAGAATTTTCGCTCTTGCTAACTGGTGGGCACGCTCAGTTCACTCTTTCTTTTAATTTTAATGTTACGCTGTAATATCCATCACCCCAAAATCGTCTCTGTGATCAAAGGATATGATTGCTTCTTTGATCTACGTGATCAATTACAAGTCGCTGCCGCGTAGTCTGCAAAAGAGCTCCAATGTGTGAACGGCTTGCGGACTCCTACAGAGAGGTGACAAGGGACATTCCATTTGACCAAATGGGTAATTTCCACCCTGATCATGTAGATCAAAGAGAGCCCGTTTTGCAGCAACCTGTAATATCCCTCCAAGGGGGAAAGAGATAAACATTTTAATTACTTTCTAGAACATACTCGAAACTGAGGTTTCCACTAGGCAGCTATGTAAAATCTCCAATTTGCATATATGGATATAGAGATATAAATATATATATATATATCGAGATAGATTTGTATCTATATTTCTATATCTAATCTGCCACACAACCCATAGTACAACCCCCCCTCCTAAAATGTGACGGCCGCTCATCTCTGCTATTACTTGGGCCTCCACTCTGATTTTCTCTTTTATTATCAATAGCAGTTGCACCTTTCCACAGTAGTAAGCTTCGGCCGCGAGTAAGCATCAGAAAGGAGCACAGCCCTTCCCTGCTGAGCCATTTCACGCCTGTTTAAACGAGATTTGTAGTTATCTTTTATAACAGACACATTATGTATCCTTTTTTTCAGCAGACTCGGCAGACTCTAAATATATCATTTCATGTGTATACGTCATGTCCTGTCAGAATGCTATAACAAAAATGTCAAAACAATGTAAATTTCCATTCAGATTCCAATCATTACAGGGTGTAATTATTTTTTCACATTTTATCATCCAAACTTTGTGGTTATATATTCTTTGGGGGTACACTTGTGTGATAAGGTGAGGGGGGAATAATTTACGATGGCAAGTATTTTCCCCCTATGTTTGCAAGAGAGAATTGGGTTGTTTGAGCCCATGCAGTGGCGTCACAAGCGGAGGCGGGGGGTGCGGCCAGAACCGGGTGACACCTCCCCCTAGGGTGACGCCCTAATTTTTTTATTTATTTTTTATTTTTTTACACAAAAATATTTTACCAGGAAGGATACATTGAGAATTCTCTCATTTTCAAGTATGCCCTGGGTAGGCAAGGCCTGGGCTGGCACTTAACAGGGGGGGCGGCAAAAAAACACCACAAAAGAGGATATTCAGAGAGCACCGAAATGAAGCAGACATTTCAGTGCTCTGTTGTACCCCGCACTTTGGGGAATCAAATTTCCCCAGTGAATTCACCGCATGGTCCCTGACGTACATGGAATCAGCCGCCGCAAACCCGTCGCCCGCTGTTTTAAAAAAAATTCTTAACGAAAATGTCTGGAATTAACATATAAGGTCCTATGAATTGTAATAAAAAGGTCTGTTACAGCAAAAAAAGATAAACCGCTATTAGAAAAAAAAATTAATATTTTTTTGAAAAATGTCTAAAGGATACTAAAAAAATAAAATCAATAAATAAAGAGATTTTTTTTACTACGGATTAAAGGAATAAACAGTTTATTAGATATTGGATAAAACCCGGAATATTTTTAACATTGAAACCTATGGTGTTCGTTCGCCTGAATAAACCTGCCAAATGAAAACACCGGACATCAGGACATTTCTCTGCGGTTCGGTGTCTCTCAACAGATTAACCATTACTTTCACTGCTTTGGAACAGGCACCGTACTTGCTCGCAGTTCACCAAAATTTGTGTATGAGCATATAAGAGAGCTCCACAGCAATAAGCCTCACAGTAATGTGCACCGTGTATTATGAGCATTCAGTGTTATATGGGAGTACTGATTTATGAGTAAAAGTAGTTAAAAAAACCATGTAAAACTCGGGGGAGGGTGTGGCACCATAAGTTACCGCACCGGATGACACCAACTCTATTGACGCCTCTGAGCCCATGTCGGCAATATGCGTTTTAAATTGCTCCTGGCTGCAGAGTTTCCCGCCACCTGCTAACTGTTAAGCTCTTAAATGTTTCCTGGGTGGAAAGGGCGCGATGGAGAGCACTGAGGCTGGCATTGTGAAGATAAGGTTGGCAAAGATTTTTCATATTGTTCTGCAAAGTTAGTGAGGGATGCGTTATTGTTAAATGTTCAGACGAGTTAGGTTTTGTTTTCTGTTAAAAATTATTTGGATTACTGGAGTGCAGAAATAAACTCTAAACCACAAAAAAGAGACTGTGTGCTATGGTGCCCTGGGACTGTGCGGGATCACACTTGTTAAAAAAAATTTGTAATGGAAACCTGTTACTGCATTATTCTGAGAAAATATGCAAATTTAGCCAAAACTGGAAAAAAAAAAAAGGAATTATTTTTACTTTGGATTGTGTTTTATGAATAAGATGTATGCATAAAACCCTGAACTTGCTCCTGGCGTGGGAAATGAAAAGGTGGCTAATGGTAAGGATATTGCTCACTTTATACAGTATTTTTGTAGAAAAACCTGACCAGCTTTGATATCTTTGGAAAGGCCATGCTCTGACCTTTCCAATGATACCTCACATAACCTAGTAGCTGATACAGTACAGGGGATGCAGGGGTCCAAATGACTATCAGTGCAGACCTACAGGGTTATTCAGAGAGAGGTGAAAACCAGGAGAATGAACAATCTAGACCAAATAGCTGATTTGGAAAGTGAGATAAATGGGAGAATTTTTCTGGTTTGGCTATTTTGACCTAGAATTTTCACTTCTCCAGTAATTCTCCTTGTTTTCACTTCTCTCTGAATAACCCTGATAGAGTCAGGAGTGGCATCACAGGTATAGGGGTGTCTGAGCCAAATATGCAGGATTACACATAGAATGGGACCGGGTGGAGGAGGGTAAACAGATACAGGGGAGATCCAGGAGAGGTACAAGAAATCCAAAAACGTAGTCAGGGGGCAATCCGCAGTCAAGGGTTGGTACAGGGCAGCAAGGGGTCTGGTACACAGTTCTCAGGAGTAACAAGTAGATCTGAACACTTGCAGGGTTAGACTCTTGATGATGAGTCAAGCTAGGAGAGGGGTGTGTGGACCTTTTTATTCCAGACAGGGATGTGGTGTGTGTGTACTGTGATTAAATACTACCAGTCTGGATACTGGTGTTCAGCACGGGCAGCACCTTTCACGTGCTGTATGGGTACATAATGCTGGCACAGTACAGTCAGTGATGGGGATCCTGACACATACAGGGTAATTCAAAGAGAATCGAAAAGTCACGGCACGTTCGGGGACTTTTCGTTCTCCTCAATTCGGTTTGATTTGGTGATCCCATTTCGGCAACCCTGCGGTGTATTCAGCAAGCCCCCGCCGAAAACTCACCGCAAAACCCGCAAAAACATCTGGATTAACCCCGCCGTTTGCAAAGAAACTACTGAGCGAAAATGGCTGAAATTTACATATGAGGTCCAAGGAATGATAATAAAAAGGGCTGTTACAGAAAAAGAACAAACATTTAAAAAAAAAAAAGAAAAATCTGAAAAAAAATTTGGCAAAAAAATACCGAAAAATGATTAAAATATCCAAAAAATCTATAAAGACTTTTTACTGCAGAATATTATAATTAACGGTTTATTAGATATTGAATTAAAACGGGAATATTTTTAACATTGAAGCCTATGGGATTTGCCTGAATAAACCTGCCGAATAAAACCACCAAATAGCAGGGCAATTCTGCAACTTTTCACTGCTAGTTTTTGCTCTCTGAATAGCTGAAGCATTGCTTCTCTATGGGGATTCACTGCCCTCGAACAGGCAACGAACAGCCACCGTATGTGCAGGCAATTCGCCAGGATATCCGAATGGCCAAGAAAGGTAACCGAACGCTGATTTTCAGTGTTCGGTTCCCTTTCGGCAGCCATTCGGATATCTTTGAATAACCCTGATAGTTAACCTTTCTCTGTGCCTATTATGGGGCATGGGCCTGGAGCTGCAGCTCCAGTAGCCCTTATGTTAATACAGCCCTGTAGACAAGGCTGCAGGAGAACTATTGTATTGTCTATACTACCCGAGATAAGAGCTGAGTGTTTAACCTATTTGGTTTTAATGCTGTATGTCTTGTGAACGCAGATGTGAGGGTAAGAGTAGAATCTGATAAGCATTAGGGCCAGTAGCAAGTGTGTGAGACGGTCAATTGTGAATATATATCTTTCAGCAGCTTTTGTATTTTGACTGTGCAAAAATATTTGGATCTTTGATCCCAGGCAATTGAGCTTATTATTATTTTTGATGGCCGTTCTTCATCTATATTTACCTGCATTTTTTGGTTGGCAGCACACTATTGCAACAATAGCCGTCGTGCCAATTACTACATATCTCTAATCTCTCCTCACAATGCTATTGTCTGAATGCTGTTTTTAAATTGGTATTTGGGAGTGTCTCTTTGTGATGAATTAAAGGCATTTGTGCCATTGTTGTTTGCTGCTCCTGGATAAACAGTAACTGTCCTAGTTGGGTCAGTTCACTGGTGAATACGTTTTTGGTTTTGGTTATATTTACAGGTTTAGTCCTGCTCAGGGAGTTTTATCCCATGTCCAAAGGTTTTTTTGGGATAAGTGATTGTTGACCAATGTGCGCTTCCTTGGTCTTCTCTTTATTTTTTGTTTACCCGAGATAAGAGATAACAACTGAATAAGACATGATAGTGTTTTAAAAACACTCAATGTGTAATGCCCCGAGACGCCAGCACCACAGGAAACCTAAAGGCAAGCCAGTTCCCTGTGGGGAGACTGGTAATTCTTCTAAACCAGGCTGAGCCAGCAACCAGGTGCTGGCTAATGCACCCTTATTCCCCTCTACAAAAAGGAAGCACTCCCAAGGTCCAATGCTTCTGCATTACCTTGGTGAACACCAAGCTGACAGGGAGCTACCTCCTGTTCCTGCCTAAGAACATTAATCTGTTTTGTCTCCTCCAGCCCGTTGCCTCCTGTACTTGCATTCCACAGAATCCTCGGAGCCTGCTGCCCTGCATCTCGCAGAATCTTCAGCCGCTGCCGAATCCTCAACCTGCTGCCCTGCACCTCGCAGAATCCTCAGCCCGTTGCCCTCTGTACCTGCATTCCTCTGAGCCTGCTGCCCTGCATCTCGCAGAATCTTCAGCCGCTGCCGAATCCTCAACCTGCTGCCCTGCACCTCGCAGAATCCTCAGCCCGTTGCCCTCTGTACCTGCATTCCTCGGAGCCTGCTGCCCTGCATCTCGCAGAACCTTCAGCCTGCTGCCGAATCCTCAACCTGCTGCCCTGCACCTCGCAGAATCCTCAGCCCGTTGCCTCCTGTACTTGCATTCCACAGAATCCTCGGAGTCTGCTGCCCTGCATCTCGCAGAATCTTCAGCTGCTGCCGAATCCTCAACCTGCTGCCCTGCACCTCGCAGAATCCTCAGCCCGTTGCCCTCTGTACCTGCATTCCTCGGAGCCTGCTGCCCTGCATCTCGCAGAACCTTCAGCCTGCTGCCGGATCCTCAACCTGCTGCCCTGCATCTCGCAGAATCCTCAGTCTGCTGCCTTCTGTACCTGCATCCCTCGGAACCCACTGCCCTGCATCTCGCAGAACCCTCAGCCCGTTACCTTGCATTCCCAGGAACACCTACAGACCCAAGACCCTTTGCCTGCCAAGACTCTTCTGCCTTTTGTTTTCTATTTTTCTCTAACTATCTCCTTAGCCTTCATTCTCATATTGTCTCCTTCTATAGTTTAGAGTAGCTTAGTACTATCCTTCTGTTTACTCTTTTCTCATCTTGCTTTCAGTTAATCTGTTACTGTTTATTATATATATTCAGTGTCTTCCCTTCCTCCTCTTATCCAGCTCCTTGATTATATATTTGTTTATTGCCTTTTTATGTTACTCCAAATAAACCCTCTCTTGTATATGTTTATCTGAATCTCTGTTTTCCTTTATTGCATATTGGGCTCAATCCTACCACCCCAGAACCAGCACCTGACAGAATGATACCCTTTGGTCATGTCATTTACATATATGCCACACAAGTCAATAGGTCAATTTAATGGAGTTCTGACTCAATCTTCCACAGCGACAAACCAGTGCTGTAAAGACAGTGACTATTAAATTATTATTTTTTTTTCTTTCATCCAAATGATAACAGTTTATGCCAATGATATGAACTGTCAAAATTGTTTAGTTTTTTTTCTCTTTTTGCAGTAAACATTTGGATAAGGTTTGTAATGGAGAAAAATATTATAAGATAGCGAGCAAATCTCAATCTGCTACAGTTGCTGGTATTGGCTGCAATAGTCATCATCCCATGATGTAATGAATATACACTTGAATTTTATTCATGTAATTATATGCTTATACATGTGCCCCATATGTCCCTGTATTATGCGTTGAGCATGCATGAATATTCATGGTATCACAGAATTCCAGTAAGGGTGTGCATCACAGAATTTCATATAATGAAAATTAATGAAAATTAAAATTGCACACTTTTAAAATAAACAGATGTGAGCAGTATTAAAATATTATTTCATACTAGAATTAGATAGACATTAAACATTAAGCTTTCACAGTAAACATTGTGCTATTCAATAACATGTTGTCTTGACTAATAGCAGACTTGTTTTTACATCTCCAAAATCTTGTGACTATTTCTTACTTTGATAGAATGTCTGCACTTTCTGTTAATTTGGTGGAAATAGGACAATTAGACATGCAGCCAAATCACTAATAAAGTGCAGCAACCAAAAATACATTGGCCCATTTGAAAGTTCTCCTAAATCTGTATATAGTGAAACTCTGGAGAACTTTTGGAGAAGCGAAAATTCTAGGTCAAAATAGCTGATTTGGAAAGTGATATAAATGGGAGAATGTTTCTGGTTTGGTGATTTTTGACCTAGAATTTTCACTTCTCTAAAAGTTCTCCCAGAGTTTCACCTTTCGCTGAATAACCATGATTGTCATACAGGGTTATTCAAAGAGAATCGAAAAGTCACTGCATGTTCGGTGACTTTTCATTCTCTTCAATTAGGGCCGATTCGGCAATCCCATTTCGGCGACCCTGCGGTGTATTCAGCAAGCACCACAGGGCCGTCGAAGCGCAGGGAAAAGCTCCCGCAAACCCGACGAAAAGTCACCGCAGAAACCCGGGGAATGCATGCCGAAACCCGCAAAAACATCTGGATTAACCCGCCGAGGACGCCGGAAAAAGCCGAGCAGGAGCCGATCACACGCAGCGCAGCCTCCGGAAAAAGCCAACACAGGAGACGAAGTGAATAAATTAGCAAAACAGTTTGCATGAATGTTTGAAAAGTGAAATGCTGTTTGCAAAGAAACTACTAAACGAAAATGTCTGAAATTTACATATGAGGTCCAGGGAATGATAATAAAAAGGGCCGTTACAGAAACAATAAGTAAACTTAAAAAAAAATATATATATAAAAAATCCAGAAAAATGCTTAAAATTTCCTAAAAAACTTTAAATAAAGAGACTCTTTACTGCAGAACTTTATAATGAATGGTTTATTAGATATTGAATTAAAACGGGAATATTTTTTAACATTGAAGCCTATGGGATTCTCCTGAATAAACCTGTCAAATGAAACCACCAAATGGCAGGGCATTAGGGGAACCTTTCACTGCTGGTTTGTGTTCTCTGAATAGCTGAAGCAGTGCTTTTTTATGGGGATTTCACTGCCCTCGATCAGGCACCGTATGTGCAGGCAATTCGCCAGGATTTGGCGAATTGCCTGCTCTCTGGATAGCCGAATGGCCAAGAAAGGTAACCGAACGCTAATTTTCAGTGTTCGGTTACCTTTCTCCAGCCATTCGGATCTCTTTCAATAACTCTGTTAGTTTTTTCAAACAATGATTGAGAATAACGCTCCCTGGGCTTCCTCTTTGTTCTAACTGCAGCATGCCATGTAACATGCTTCCCTGGGGAGTGATTTGTGGCTCTGTGTAGCAGGAGAACACGCCCCCAGAACTGCAGGATGCCTGATCTCAAAATCCCTAGAAAACATAGACAAGACTATACTGCCCTCCCTAATCCCTGAACAGATACAGATCCTTGTTAAGGTTCACCTATTAACCCTTCCCTAGAGTGCTTTGATTCCCCATGAGAGTGCAAGGTAAATATATATTAAACATGTATAGTTTTTGTGTGTGCATATGTTTAAATATTTTGAGTGTGTTTTGTACTGTAGAGATATCCATTTCATTGTGAATCAATCAAAAATTTCCCAATTCGTATTTCGAAAGTACTTCCAAAATATGATATGGTTCCGTCCAAAACGGTCCGAAAACAGAACAAAAACTAATCATTTCGGTACTGAAACTGAGCTAAACGGCATTAAATGAATTCATTTCGTTTTTACGGCTCAATTTGTTATACCGTTTCACTTCGCCTCGGCATCCCTGTCTATTGGCCGTGGTGCTGAATCTGTTGTATTCAGCACCACAGGCCATGGACAGTGCCATGTTCCCGTTCGGTGCGATTCGGCGGCAGTGAAATTCCCCATCGACAAGTAATGGTTAATCTAATCAGAGAATGCCGAACAGCACCGACATGTCAGTGAAATGCCCTGAATTTCGGTGGTTTGTTCGACATCTTTAAACAGGAAATCCCATAGATTTCAATGTAAAAAATATTCCCTGTTTTTATTCAACCGTTTATTCTGTTCACTTTGCACAAAAAGTTTCTTTATTTTTTACGATTTTTTTTGGGATTCATTTGAAATTTTTGGATTCCTAGTCTATTTTAAAACAACTAGGCTTCTTTCCTTGCCGAACGCAGCGTTTTCTTCTCTTTTCTTCAGTCTGGCTTATTCAGCACCAAGGACAGCAGCCCGTTGGGTCTCCGGAGCCCTGCAGAGCCACTATTAATGGTACTGAAACCTATTCAGTACCAAGGACAGCATCTCTATCTATATAATAATCTCTAATGTGTCTTACTCAGCTTCAGCACCAAGAATAGCAGCTTCGTGTAGCTCCAGAGTTTACATATCTATCTTTTTTTTTTTTTTACCCTAATCTAAGTAATTAATTCATCCGTTTCACATTACGAAAGAACTAATAAAAAATAAATATGAATTGCCAATAAAAACGAAATAACAAATCAATCCAAAATACGAATTACTGATCGTCCGAACTAACGAATTGATCCAAAATATGAAACATGGTAACATAAAGTAGGCACCGAAACAAATTGAAACACAGAACGAACCGATCCGTCAAGAAACTAATTTTTCCATCTGCAGCTCAGCATTGGGTTGGGTAAGGTAAATAAAAAACTGAACCTGATCTCGTGAGAGTTAATATTACATTCATCCTATGCTATCTGAGCCCTCCCTTCCTCTCAGAGTATTCCATCTGCACCCAGATGATCTGTCAGTCACACCGCTTGAAGAAAGGGTGACTCCCAAAAGACAATAAAGATGGCTGCTTCCATGAGTCAGATCAAGAAATAAAAAATAACTAATTTGACTGTAAAATGAAAAGGTTAATGGCTTAAGCTACAACAAAACACATATCCAAAATCTCTGCACGGAACGATTGGTATTTTAAAACCTTGTTTGTATGAGCTAACATTCAGAAAAATCAGAGTTACATAATGGAATGGGATCAGAAATTGAGAACCCTTGGTTAACATGTTGTTCTCTTTGACTTGTGTTAAATTGTTTTCAAGGTTTTCTAATACTTACAGATGTGTGGAAATAAAACTGTGACCTATTAGTCTCCCATTCAGTTAAATAAATCCAATTTGTGATGCGAAAAGGGCATCTATATGATCTGCTTTTATAAGGAATGGTTGAGATGTAAGCAGATAGTACTTGTCTATGCAAAGTCTGTTCCCCTGATTTTACTTACCTGACCAAGGCAGACATGGCTGCCTTTAGAAATCTTGGGGCAGCTTACTGAACCACTTTCTGGTCGTCATCTTCCCCGACCCACCTCAAAACAAACTTTTGACTGCCCCTGCAAAAACATAGCAGTTTATTCAGCGAACACCACTGAAAGTCAATATTGTTGAAGTTGGTAAACACCAACATGACAAAGCAAAAGTCCAAGAAGCCGCAGGAGGATTAACTTTACTATGCAACTTCTCCTAAACTCTTGGGGCCATATTACATAGTTGGTGCTAACTTAACCAGAGCTGTTGTAAACTTCCCAGAGCCATTATAGTCTATGGAGGTTTTAAGTTTACAACAGCTCTGGTTAAGTTAGCACCAACTATGTAATATGGCCCTTGGGGTTTAACTTTTTTGAAACGCTGGTCTTTATCAGAGTTGCAACACATGCAACAATAAATAATCTCTAATGTATTATATAGCTCTGTGATATGCTCTTACGCAATGCACATTATTAGGAGTTTTATTGCTTTGTGGCTCTGTGATACGCTCATACACACCACACATTTCTGTGAGTTTTATCCATCTCTGATGTTTTTCATGAGATGGGTGGTATTAATGCTTGTAGAGTACAGACAGCAATGCCGGGATTAAAGGGTTAAATAAAAGAGCAGGGTGGCTTAGGGTCCATTTGAAGGCAGGTGAGCCCTACAGACAGCCGTGCAGGAATTTAGGGGTTAAATGACCAAGAAGGGATGGGAAAAAGATGAGCATCTCCTGAATCTCCTCCTTTCTTTCTGAGGAGCTCAGCCTCCCCTCTCCCCCAGCGTGGGTTAATGACAGGAGATGATACACTAGGAGGCCAGGCTTTCTCCAGCAGAGTCCAGGAAGATTGAGATTTTGATTCAGAGTGCAGATACTGGTGGCCCCAAACCCTATACCTGCTGCTGACACAACCACAGCAGGCATCTGACAGGGGTTATAGCCAGGACTATCATCACCTGATTGTGAATAACCACTTGTGAATAACGGCTCGGTATCATCAGTGTTGGTGCAGTCATTGGGAGCATCCTCCCTCTTGAAAGAAAGCTGGCTCATCTCATTGACTAAATAAAAATAATTAAACCATTAAGGCTCGGGTCAGATGAGCGCAGTGTTCACGTTCGTGTTACCGCACATTATAACGTCCGTAGTAACATACAATGATGATCAATAGAGATCCACACACGAAGTACGTCCGCACAGAAGTGCGGACGCACAACGGACGCGGCAAACGGTCGCAACTAAGGCTGGGGTCAGACCAGCGCACTTTTAACGTGCGTTCTGGCGCACATAATTACGGCCGCACTAGCAGCAGATGACGGGCAATGACGGCCAATATACGATGTACGGCCGCACAAAAGTCCGGCCGTGCAACGCAAGTGGAATTTGAACGCATTTTTCTGAGAACGCTGAACCGCTAGTACTGACGTACTGAGTGCGCAGCTGCGGCATAGCGGCGTGTTTGCGTGATTAGGAGATGTCAGACACTGCTAATGTCCAGCCTACATAACGTCCAGACGCAAAAAGAGTTTTATTGACGATCCGTACAAAATCACGCCTGAAAATGCGCGTCGTCTGACTGTTTTTGCGCATTCCGTGAAAAAATACGTCAATGCGTTCGGACGCACTTTTTCACGTTCGCGGGGAAAAATGCTTTCGTCTGACCCTAGCCTTAGGCAAGAATGTAAAACCGCTAGAACGGACGTCCGCATAGCTTTGTGTGTGAGTGATGGAACGTAGTCAGACGGACTGCATTTTTGACGTCCAGCATTTTTGACGGACAAAATGGTTTTTCATATTAATTTATTTCCCATCTACATCAGTCAAAAAAACGTCAGTCACGAAAACTGACTGTGTGGCCACTACCTTGTCGTCAGTCAGAAAGTACGTCCGTTGTGCATGGACGTACAGTCCGTACAGAATGCACTCGTCTGACCCTAGCCTAATAATTACCGATACTTGACTTGTGAACATCACTTCTTCAGTCAATAAAACTACTACCGCGTTTGCTCCAGTTTATCTATATATTCCAGTTGTCACGCTCTGTTTGTTTCCGTATGCGCGGTGCACATCAATAGGCTCCAATAGTATACCGCATGCAAGTAGATTTGACGGCACTCCTGGGCAAAAATTCACAATTTTATCGCTTCATTTAAAAGAGGTCAACGTTTCAACTCCATCCAGGAGCTTTCCACAGAACATACAAGGACATACCTAGGATTATATAGGGTTTGTTAAATTGAGTTTTATCAAGTTTGGCAATAGTAATTTTTTAAAAGGTTAACTCTTTTTTGAGTTTCACCAAATATTAAATTTGATACTTTTAAAAAAAGAAAGCCAAGAACACATAGAAATGAAACTTTTAATACATAAATATATATCTACAGTAGATATAAATATATACGCATTAACTCTTAACTCACATAACTATATCAATTCATTTTTTTATTAAGAACTATAATAATAATGTATATATGCTTCAGTTGGACAGCTGTGGTGAGATTTTAGTTTTCAACACTTGGAAGAAAAAAAAACAGTTTAATTTACGTTTCCAGTCCCTCATTTGGAATTTTGGAAGTTGAGTTTATCATGACTTTGTTTAAACAATAAGGGTCTCGTTATATATTGATTTCTAAAAGAAATTTATGAGACTGGATTTCATTGACGTCGTCATGCTGGTGGCCACACAAATCAATATTAATTGTAATAATGGACAGGATTGAATAAAACTAGTTACTAACAGATCAATGCTGTTCTGCAAAGATAAGTGCCAGTGTTTATTCATGTCATCCCAGAATAACCATGACTTATGAAGGTTCCTTTGTTCTACACTTCTAAAGGCTGCATTCATTAGGGAGAACAATCTTCTAGAGAGTCTCAGAACATAGAGTAACTACTTGTGCATTTTAACGTTAGCTATAAGGTCTCCAGAGACACATGGTTTTTTGCATTGCCATTTTCAATAAGTATACCTGCTATTTTTCTGCACTAATAGCGCATTAGTACCAATTATAAAATTTTACCTAGCAGTCATGTAAAATCTACTTCTAATACAGTATACAAAACGAGCCAGAGGTTATTATAAAAAGAAAGTCATGATGAACACATGCATCTTTTTGAAATATTCTTCAGTGACTTGAATTTTTTGGTGCTGTAAAAACGTCCACACTTTTTAAAATTATTTTCCGATGACATAAGATTGTGCATATTTTACATTTACTAAACAGCAAAATTGCAAGAAAGATAGAATTGTGTATTTAAATATGGTTTAGCAGTACGTGAAAGTAAATCCACTTATTTTTCATTTTAGATACCGCATATTATGCAGACAAAAAGTTGCAAGAAAAATTATGGAACCCGTTAGAAACTACTGCTTTTATTTATAAATTTGTCTTTAAAATGGATGAACATCGAGGCAGTTTTAAGTAATCAAAAGAACACTTTTTTTAACTAATAAAGCACAAATGATTGTACTTTTATAGTACTAATTGAATATACCATTAAAATATTCCGTTTGGGTTGGAAAACTTATTTGAAACCCTTGTCTAATGACTACAACAAATTGTAATACCTGGTGTAAAATGACAAATGACAAATCTCTTGTCCAATTAATGTTTGGAGGTGGGGGTTATAACTGCTTTGTTATACAAAACGCACTCAAATATTTAGCATTTGCTATTCACAGAAATTGTCTGTTGATGTGAACTGCAGTTCGCAAAAAAGAGCTCTTAGGAGACTTGCCATTAACCACTTCAATGCTAAGGACGCGCTCAGCGCGTCCTCAGCATTGCCCCTGGTATGCGGAGGACGCGCTGAGCGCGTCCTCGCATTGGGGTCAGCGTTCGGCCAGGTACCGGCCGATCGCTGGCCCCTCCGGTGCGGGCTGACATCCTGGATGTCAGCCCGGCATCCGGAGCAGTGGCCGCCATTGTTATGTGTCATCGCGCCCCCGCGATGACACATAATTCAGGCGCCCCCCCCGCATGTGCGGAGGAGGCGCCTGAAAGGGAGGGGGGGGAGGTCCTTCGGACCTCTCTCCCTCCCGATCGGCGGCTCACAGGGGCTTAACCCAGGCATCATTTGGAAGGGCACAGCCTGCCCTTCCAAATGATGCCTGGCATTAACCCCTGGGGAGCTGGATCGCAAATCGGCGCTGAAAAGCGCCGATTTGCGATCCTTCCCGGGAGCTGGCCGACATCTTGGATGTCGGCCAAGCTTCCGGGAACTCCCCCAGAGGACTGGCGTCATCGTGCGCAGCACGATGACGCCAGTCCTAGCATTAACCCCTAACTGCCACGAAGTGTGGAGATAGGGAGTTCCAATGAACTCCCTATCTCCCGATCCGTGGCAGTTAGGGGTTAAATTTTGATATCGTTGGATCGCCAGAGCATGGCCGTTCCAACGATACCAAACATGAAAGTAAAAAAAATGTAAAAAAAAAATAAAAATAAAAATAAAAAAAAAAAAAATTAAAAAAAAAATAAAAAAAAAAAAATAAACACTTTTTTGTTTTTGTTTTTTGTTTTGTTAATGCAGCAATATTGTTCCCATTTCAATTATAATGTGAACAATAATGCTGCATTAACGATTTTTGTATGCGGTGCGTTTGTTAAAAATGGTGTCATTTTCCCCAAAAAAAAATGTAACGAGACCCCATCTCTAATTTTTTTAACAAGCGCACCCCATACAAAATATAACCGCAATTGCTCGCATGTTAAAATGTGGAAAAAAACACTTTACACGCTGTAAATTATTGAAAATACATATTTTATTGCATTTTTTGTTATAATATACAAACATCACATAACGTATACATATAATAATGACATATTATGAATCTACCGAGTCTGACGGAAAGAACGATATATAATATGTCGATGTCATATACTAAAATAAGCCTTCAAAACAGGTTTAAACATGATGCGCAAAACAGGTAAAAAATGACCTCAGCACAGGGGCGGGAAAAGCCTCAGCAGCGAAAGGGTTAAGGACTGTTGTGTTGCAAAAAGCTTTAAAGAGTTACACAGTAGACATGTGCATTCGTTTTAGTACTGAAATGATTTAGTCCGAATTTTCGGATAATTTAGTTTTCGTATGACTCAAGAGAAACAAAACTGCTCAGTACAAAAAACAAAAGAAACTAAAATAAAATGCACTACATTTTAGTTTCAGTTCTTTTTGTGATATTACATTGATGAGTGAAGGAGACCAGCAATGAAGAGCGCAACATCGCAACATCCGAAGTTCTGCACCCTCCACATGCCAATGCAGTAGGATGTTCTATACAGAGAGGGGCATTAATTAATGCAGGAGGATGTTCTATACATTATACAGAGAGGGGTATTAATGCAGGAGGATGTTATATACATTATACAGAGAAAGGTATAAATTGAGGAGGATGTTCTATAAAGAGAGGGACATTAATTAATTCAGGAGGATGTTCTATATATTATACAGAGAGGAGTATTATTTAATGCAGGAGGATGTTCTAAACATTATACAGAGAGGAGCCTTTTTTTTTTTTTTAGCCCTTTAAATCCAGTGGCTGTGAGCGCTGAGATCGGCTGCTTGTTACATTATTTCTCAGTACAATGTATCAGGCTCAGCTGTTACAGTAACTGACTGTAACAGCTCTCAGAGTTTCAGTAAAACAAGGAAATAATATTGTTCTAACCTCTTATATATAAAAATATTATTTACTAGTTTTACTGAAACTCTGAGCGCTGTGATGAGCAGCAGTCAGTTACTGTAACAGCTTTGCCTGACACGGGCAGTATTACAATGTTGGTGCTAACTTAACCAGAGCTGTTGTAAACTGAAAACCTCCATAGGCTATAATGGCTCTGGGAAGTTTACAACAGCTCTGGTTAAGTTAGCACCAACTATGTAATATATGGCCCACATTGTGCTGAGAGTGAGAGATACTGTAACAAGCAGCGATCTCAGCCCTATGAGGAGCCATTACAATAGTAATTGTATCCACTAGTTTTCGGATGAATGAAATTAGTATTCATACTAAAGAACTGAAAACAAATTTGTTTAGCAACTAAATAAATTGCATTTTAGGACTAATCCATTAGTTCAAAACGAAATTTTGTGCTGTGCACATGTCTATTACACAGGATTATTCAAAGAGAGCCGATCTGACCCCAAAATGTAACCGGACACTGAAATTCAGCGTACGGTTACATTTCCTGGCCATTCGGCTATTCTGAGAGTAGGCAGTTCGCCAAATGTTGGCGAATTGCCTGCACATACGGTGCCTGTTCGAGGGCTGTGAAATCCCCATAGAGAAGCAATGCTTCGCCTATTCAGAGAACACCAAACAACGGAGAAAAGTTGCCGAAGTGCCTTGCTGTTTGGCGGTTTTATTCAGCAGGTTTATTCAGGAGAATCCCATAGGCTTCAATGTTAAAGATATTCCAGTTTCAATACAATATCTAATAAACCGTTTATTTTATTCTGCAGTAAAAAGTCTCTTAATTTATAGATTTTTTTTAGGATCTTTTAGTAATTTTTTGAATTTTTTGAAAACGTTTTTTCTTTTTAATCGTTTTCTTTTCTGTAACAGCCCTTTTTATTATTCATAGCATCTTGTATGTAAATTTCAGACATTTTCATTCAGTAGTTTTTTTGCAAACAGCGTTTCAAATGTCAAACTTTCAAGTGTACTTTTTTTTCCCCACCTCGTTCGTCTGCATGTCTGCTTTTTCCGGTGACTGCTCTGCGCTGTGACCGATGGCTAGTCGGGTTTTTCCGGCATGTTCGGTGGGGTTTTCCCAGCTGTTTCTATGGGTTTCAGGGTTAGTGTTCGGCGTGTTTGCGGTGAGTGTTTGGTGTGTTTGCGTTGCATTTTCCCTGCACTACAGGGGCCCTACGGTGCTTGCTGAATATACTGCAGGGTCGGCGAACTAGAATCGCCGAATCACCCTGAAGTGCGGGGAACGAAAAGTCTCCGAACGTGCGGCGACTTTTCGAATCTGATTGAATAACTCTGACAGTTATCTCTCATAGCGAAAGTGATCCTGAAAGACATACCATGGCTGTTTCTGATTTCT
This sequence comes from Leptobrachium leishanense, assembly GCA_009667805.1. NCBI lineage: Eukaryota > Metazoa > Chordata > Amphibia > Anura > Megophryidae > Leptobrachium > Leptobrachium leishanense. Next base: position 86,984,676 of record CM019064.1, on the reverse strand, counting down.
CGCCCTCTTGTTTCTTTAACCAGGATAGAGAACCAGCTGTTGGTGAAAATATTTCTGGCAGCAAGGAAAGCCGTGGCAGAGAAATGGAAAGCAGTAGAAACACCCAAAATTAGCCGTGTTTACACCATTATTAAACATATTAAATTAATGGATATATTAACAGCTAAGATTCCTCACCCCCAGAATCCTAGCGAAGAGATTTGGGAAATATGGGAGGGAAACGATCATAGATTTGAGGAATTGCAATGAAAAAGCAGGAAATGTTAATATGGATGTATGTTTTTTTTCTCTGTTTTAATTTGAGTCCTGCAAGACAAAAGGCCAATGGAATATGTAATTTAATTTATATTGTTACACTGTATATTTGTATGTAAAAAAACTAAATAAAATTGGGAAAAATAATATTCAGTTTGGGTTGGAAAACCTATTTGAAACCGTTGGCTAATGACTCCAACAAATTGTAATACCTGTTGTAAAATAATAAATCTCTTGTCCAATTAATGAATTAATGATTGGAGGTGGGGGTTATAGCTGCTTTGTTATACAAAAAATGCACACAAATATTAGAATTTGCTATTCACAGAAAGTGTCTGTTGATGTGAACTGCAGTTCTCAAAAAAGAGCTCTTAGGAGACTTGCCATTAAGGACTGTTGTGTTGCAAAAAGCTTTAAAGCGTTAGAGTTATCTTAAAGATCTGAGATATTCATCTGTCCACTGTTAGAAAAATTGTCTATAAAAAGGGAGACAGTTTGGTAGCATGGCTACTCTCTCTAGAAGTGTCCAAACACGTCAAAGGACACACAGCATATTCTTATCAGGTAGAAAAGCGCCATAAGGTGACTTGAAGAAATCATTGGAATGGGTTAGCATTTCTGTTCATGAATCTACTGTATGAAATATATTGAATAGCGATCGTGTCTGTTGGGACACGACTAAAAAAGGTGCTGCTTTCCAAAAAACTCCATTGCTGCGCACGTGACATTTGCCAATGACCACCTTGGCACTCTACAGTGCTACCACCAAAAAATATTTTGTGGACTAATAAAACCAATATTGAATTGTTGGGGAAGAACATGCAACATGACAGTCACAGGGTTATTCAGAGAGCACCTGATTCGCCGCACTTCGAGTCCGATTCGCTGACCTTGCAGTGAATTTGGCATTCACCGCAGGGTCTCCAAAATGCAGCGAATCGGCTGCTGAATGCCGCCAACCCGCTATAAGCAGCCGCCAACCCGCCCCAAACCCACCAGCCGCCGCCATATGCAACTGAAAAGCCACCGAACACAGCATCGACCAGCTGCAGTTAAAAGCCGACAAGCCGCCAGATGCTTAGAAAAAAAAAACTCACACACGATTAAAAGTGTCAAATTTTGAAACGCTGTTTGCAAAAAAGCTACTGAACGAAAATGTCTGGAATTAACATATAAGGTCCTATGAATAAAAAGGTCTGTTACAGGAAAAAAACAGCTATTTAAATAATTATCGGGAAAAAAACATTTTGCCAAAAAAATCCTAAAAAATGACTTTTTTACTGCAGATTAAAAGAATGAACGGTTTATTAGATATTAAATAAAAATGTGAATATTTTTAACATTGAAACCTATGGGATTCGCCTTATTAAACCTGCTGAATGAAAGCACCAAACATCAGGGCATTTCAACAACTTTTCATTTCTGTTCGGTGTTCGGTGTTCTGTGATTAGGTTAACCATTGCATCTCTATGGGGACTTTGGCTGCCGCAAAACAGCACTGTATTTTGCTGGCCATTCACCCAAATTTGGCAAACTGCCTGCTTTGTGAACAACTGAATGGCCACAAAACATGCACCATACGGTAAAATTCACTGTTCGGTGCATTTTCGGGGCAACTTCGGATCTCTGTGAATAAGCCTATGGTGTAAAAAGTGCACTGCATAGGGCGGAGCTAGCTGTTGAACTGAGTGGTTGCATGCTTCAGAGCTCCTCTGAGAATCTGTTTTCTATCGCTGAAATTCCTCTGATTTATGGGCTAAAACCAGGTTTCCTGGTGAACTTGAGATCCACTGCTGCCCCTGGACTCTGGTACTGCGACTCGCCGGGTGATAGACAACGTATTTCTGGGCCAACAGGATCTGGGCCTAGTGCTGCCTAGTCAGAGCAGTCTTCTTTCTGGAGCCGGGGAGTTTCCCACAGGTCAGCACAGCTGTTTCTCCTGATTACCTCCCGATACACAGCGGATGGGTAAGAAATTGCAGCCCCGTCGGGACGTCTCGGAGGGCCCTCGTCAGAGGGATATCAGAGACTCCATGTACAGCAGCAGACTCTCCTGTAGCACGGTCCCATCACCGATGCTCCCTGCAGGCTATGGCTTCTCGGATGAGGATGATGGTTCCTGGCCCACAGATACTGCAGCAGGAATAGACTGGCTGGCTCCGTTGTCACGGGGAGATAGTGCAGCGAAGGGAAAAGCGGCAAAAAAAAGAGCACAGAAACTGAGGAAAGCAGCGGCTGCGGCTTCATGTGGGGTCAGGGGACCTGCTGCAGGCCCTGTACGGGGTCCCTCTGATGGAAATAGAATACCCTCACCCAGTGGCGTGGAGGTACCGCAGAGGTGCATACTTTCACCACGGGAGAAAGTGATCCGGGAGACGAATGCCTCTGTGGGGACAGAGGCCTCTTTGGAGGCCTGTCCACCTTCCTTGAAACCCTGCACTGTTGCTACCCCTACTACGGAGACAGATGACGCTCGTCCCACCACGATGGGAGACTACCGCCGGTTTATAGATGAAATAAAATCCCTGTGGACGACGGAGGTGTCTGGACTGCGGTCCGAAGTTGCGTCGGTGCGCTCTCAAGTGGTGGCAATACAGGCTCAGACCTCGGATGTGGCTGCGGAGCAGAATATACTTACAGTTGTGTTCAAAATTATTCAATCCCCACTGAAATTGAGTGTTTTGCCCAGTTTGACATTGATTTTGATCATTCAGTCATCTTGCTTACAATTAAATCAAAGAGGCACGTGTAGGTCAGACAAATATAACATAACATTTATAATGAAATAACCACAAATGTCTTTTCTGTGCTCACATCATTATCAGTTTTATTCAACCCCCAAGTGACATTCAATCTTAGTACTTAGTACAACATCCTTTTACAGTTATAACAGCTTTTAAACGTGAAGCATAGCTTGACACAAGTGTCTTGCAGCGATCTACGGGTATCTTCGCCCATTCGTCATGGGCAAAAGCCTCCAGTTCAGTCACATTCTTAGGCTTGCGCACTGCAACTGCTTTCTTTAAGTCCCACCAGAGGTTCTCAATCGGATTTAAGTCAGGTGACTGCGATGGCCACTCCAAAATGTTCCAGCCTTTACTCTGCAACCATGCTCTAGTGGAGTTGGAGGTATGCTTGGGATCATTGTCCTGTTGAAAGGTCCAACGTCTCCCAAGCCTCAGGTTTGTGACGGACTGCATCACATTGTCATCCAATATCTCCTGGTACTGAAGAGAATTCATGGTACCTTGCACACGCTGAAGCTTCCCTGTACCTGCAGAAGCAAAACAGCCCCAAAGCATGATTGACCCCCCGCCATGCTTCACAGTAGGCAAGGTGTTCTTTTCTTCATAGGCCTTGTTCTTCCTCCTCCAAACATAGCGTTGATCCATGGGCCCAAACAGTTCTGATTTTGTTTCATCAGTCCACAGAACACTATCCCAGAACTTCTGTGGTTTGTCCACATGACTTTTGGCATACTGCAGTCGACTCTTCTTATTCTTTGGAGACAGCAAGGGGTGCGCCTGGGAGTTGTGGCATGGAGGCCTTCATTACGCAGTGTGCACCGTATTGTCTGAGCTGAAACTTCAGTACCCACATCTGACAAATCTTTTCTCAGTTCCTCAGCAGTCACACGGGGACTTTTCTCCACTCTACGCTTCAGGTAGCGCACAGCAGTCGAAGTCAGCATCTTCTTTCTGCCACGACCAGGTAGCGTTTCAACAGTGCCCTTTGCCTTGAATTTGCGAATGATGCTTCCTATGGTCTCTCTTGTATGTTTAACATCTTTGCAATCTTCTTATAGCCATTGCCCTTCCTGTGAAGAGTAATCACCTCTTCTCTTGTCTTCCTGGACCATTCTCTTGACTTCATCATGTTTGTAACCACACCAGTAAATGTCTAGAAGGAGCTGAGTATCACAGTCATTTTAAGCTGCCTAATTGGTGCTTATTATGCTTTTTTGCTGCTCCGTGACATCCACAGGTGTTTTCAATACCTGATTGAAAACACTTGAATGAACCTCTGTTCTTCAGAGTGGTAGTCTTTAAGGGGTTGAATAATTGTGTCAGTGAAGAATTCACAAAAGAAACATTTACTACTGTATTACAAAACCAATTGATGTCATTTTAGTTGCATATGGTTCTTTAAAAAGTCCTTGTAGGATTTCATTCTGAATACAATTACAAATGTACACTAAATTCCCTAAAACCCTTTACAGCATTGGGGGTTGAATAATTGTGAACACAACTGTACATCGCAAGTTGACACCTTACGATCCCAAGTTGACTTACTGGCTCGCTCGGTGGAGGCCCTCGAATCTAGACACCGCAGACGCAACATACGAGTCCGAGGTGCCCCGGAGTCACTGCCAACGTCTGCTTTGCTTTCCTATGTAAATCGCCTCGCTCATCATATAATAGGATCGCCCCCCAATGTTTCAGAACTGTTCGTCTCAGCCTCACGGATCCGTAAGCCCGCGACGGCCCCCAGAGATTCCACGAGAGATATTATTGCGATTGCTCGGGACGTAGCGACTAAGACTCGGATTAAGTCAGCTCCTGGGTCCAGGATGGCGGTGAAGTTTGAAGGGGCGACGATGTCACTATACCAAGACCTACCGTTTGTCACCCTGCTGGCGCGACGTCGCTTCCGACTGGTGACAGGGTTTCTCCGTCTTAAAGAGGTTCCTTACCGTTGGGGGCTGACTGGCTCGCTCGTGGTGACCCACGGGAACATACCATGCATCATCTCTGACCCGGCCGAGGCTTGGCCGATGCTAGCCAGTATTGGCTTGTCTCAGGATCCGGCGACTACTTCACCAGGCTAATTTTCTTTTTGTCTAGGACATTACCTGTTGCTTTTTCTACTAGGACTTTTTGAGGCAATGTTACCCCGCATACGCTTGGTTTAGCCAGTTCTTTTCAAGTTCTTCGTTGCTTGAGAGATTGCTCCCCCCGTTCCCCCCTTTCCCCCCCCTCTCTTTTGCTATTTTGGCATTTTTGGGCTGTACAGAGGAGTATCCTCGGTAGCCCTGGCCTCGTGACTAATTCACTCCTTGGCCTTCCCCACGGTTATTGGGCTATGAGGTTTGTGCAGAGAATGTCACTCTTTGGCCTTTGCCATATTATTATAAAAAAAAATTCTCTGTATTATATAATTTTTTTTAGTATTATTTTTTTTATTTTATTTTCTCCTTCTCCCTCCTCCTCCCTTTTAATACGATGCGTATTCTAGTTCTTTTGATGTCCTTCTCCTGCCCCCCCTTATTATGAGACGTATTGGGCACTTTGAGTATGCTTTTATTTCTATGAGTCTGTCCTCTATCAAGGACAGGTTAGCCCTTCAGCGTGTTATTGCAGATGACTCATTATGACCATTGGTAGATGTTGTTTTATTTATACCGATGCCCTGTATTTACTTAGATGGCTTTATGCGGCCCTGCGTGGCCACTTTCTCAACGCTGGTTTTTTGTCTGACTATGCAAAACTTCTAAAATAAAGAATTTAAAAAAGTGCACTGCATACCAACATGAAAATATCATCTCAATAGTTAAGTGTGGTGGAAGGAGTATCATGACTTTGGCCTGCTTTTGGTCATGGACCGCTTGCATCATAGCAGGTCAAATCAATTTCCAGGTTTATCAAGATATCTTGCAGGATACTATCAGGGTAACTGTGCACCAGCTGAAGCTCAGTAGACGTTGGGTAATGCAGCAGGACAATGATCCTAAACATGAAAGTAAATCCATTACATAGTGGCTTCAAAAAAATGAAAATCTGCTCAGAGTCCACACCTTAACCCCTTTTGAGATGCTGTGGAATGAACTTGTCAACTGTCCACACCAGACACCCTAAGATTATGAATCAGTTCTGTAAGGTGGAGTGGTCCAAAGTTCCTTCTGAAAGTTGTGCAGTTCTCACCCGCATCTACTGGAAATACTTGGGAATTACCTTTTGTATGTACTGCTTACTTGTTGCACATACGTATGTGAGTGAGAATGAATATTGTGCTATAACTGGATAAGGACAATTGCATTAGTAACATGTATGTTTGGTAATACAACATTAGATCTTATGATTATTATATGGACGGAGATTTCCAATCATTCAGTTTGTTGACAGCACTTACCTATGAAGGTTGTAGTCAAAGTTAGAGAACCATATTCTTACTATATAAAAGAGCCTCTACTTTCTAGGAACTGCAACCCAGACTATTAATATATATATAATGATCTTAAATATAGTGGTATGGTATTCTACAATTTAAGACTGACCTCGGTTTTTGACAATTTAGATTGGGCACTCTTAACCTTTTGTTTTGAGACCTCACAATTTTCTCTCTCTCTCATTATATATTTTTAATAGTTAAATAAAGTTTAAGAATTTTAGACACATTCACGCCAGTATTCATGCTTGTTTATTGTGTTGTGGACATTTATGCTCTTTTCCTTATTGCGTCAATTGTTTCTACGCTAATTTTTGTTACCATATCTGACATACGCTTTTGCATGTTTCTGTACTGTATTTTGATAATCCAATAAAAAGCTTTATTACAAAAAAATTAAATGTTTTAGATAATATTTGTCACGAACACTTCAGGGTTCCATGGAGTCCCTTATTCTGTGTTTAATTACAGTATTTATTATTGAGTTATTCCCAAATCATTTTTCTGTGGGCAATTCAATTAATTGAGAATAACACAGGGTTATTCAAAAAGAGGGGAAAACCTTGAATGACTGGTGAATTTAAAAATCTAGGTCAAAATAGTCAAACCAGAAAAATTCTCCCATTTATCTCACTTTTCCAAATTGGCTATTTGGTCTAGATTGTTCTCTTTTCCTGCCAATTCAAGGTTTTCACCTCTCTCTGAATAACCCTGATGGTGTGATATAGTGTGGAATCCGCACATATACTCACTTTAACAAAACCGTATTCTTATACAATTGAAGGAAAGCGACAAATTATGCACAAGCTATTATTGTCCACATTTTCATAACAACATTTTAACTGTATATGATGGAGTCGAGGAAAGATGTGAACAATTTAGCTACTCATGCCAAACCTTTTATTTTTAAGATCCTAAGTTCATTTACTTTTCACCTTGTATACGGTTCTGAATTTCAATGGTACAAAATTTATGTTTGTTCCTTTTATTCCTCCATACTTCGTCAAAAAACACAGAAGAAACCTAAAGATCACACTCTTCGGCATTGTGTCACTAGGCTTCCAAGCTATTTTGTAACTTTCAAATGGGTCTCAGACTATTGGCAAGACCATCACAATGCAGTTAATTGATTCTTTAGCCAAGTTAAGGCATTTACATTTTCCTCTTTACAGGTTCCCTATTATGCAATAAACAAGAAGATTTCTACTGCCAATGTTCAGGTGCTTATCTTTAATGAGTTAAGAATCCAGCCAGTTTTCCTAAGGACTCAAGATCAATAAATGATTAAAGACTATTTTTCATCCGAGTCTCAAGTTTGACAACAGCAGGCATAACTTTTGGCCTTGGTTTTGATGCAAACATATTTCTACCAGAGCGCTAGCAGGAACCATTGATTCAACAGAAGCAATACAAACTGCCATAGTGGAGACCTGAACTAATAGATCTCATAAAAGCTTTAAACAGACATACATAAGTGATGCAAAGTTTTAAAATTGGAGCAGTGACCATTGGAACCAATGGAATGTCCTTACTGCTTGCTCCATGCAAGATGTTTTACCTATGCTTTCTAAAAGGGAACTTTTAAAAACATTTTCCTGTTACAATGTCCCCTGTAAATCAGTGGATGTCCAGTATTAACCGTCACATGCAAAATAAAGCAATGTATGAAAGAAGATTCAAACAAATAAAATACCTAGCGCTCAAGATCTCGCAGACTATTTCACAAAGAAAACACTCACAATTTGTAACAATATCCCAGCACAAGCATATAGCACTCCTCCTTCCCGACTCAACCCTACCTCAACTCTCCGCTTCTTCACCCCAAACACTGAAATCCATTCTCTACTGTCTTCCTCACAACCCACTACCTGCCCGCTAGACCTATCCCTTCACACCTACCATCTTCTCTGCCCCTCCCCATCTATCAATCCTGCTCTTAATCACATTTTCAATGGTGTTATTAGTAAGGTTATTAGTAAGTGTTACTAAGAATGAGACACAATGGGCAATATTATAAAGTTGGTGCTAAGTCAACTTAACCAGAGCTGTTGTAAACTTACCAGAGCCATTATAGTCTATGGGCTTGTTAAGTGCTCTGGTTAAGTTAGCACCAACTTTGTAATATTGCCCAATGTGTTCCTTAAGTCGCCGACTGATGACCGAGTCGTACGCAGGGAGACAATAAATAGTCAAAAAATACACAACACATAACTGTGGAATAATATATATATTTATTATATATATATACTGGCCACAGCTAGAAACTCCACACAATATACCCACCACCATGACATAAAAATTCCCATAACAAAATAATACAATAACCCAGTGCTGAAAGAGGCCTCCACACAACCACCACACACCTCCAAACCAACCAAACACAAAAAGCTCCCAACTCCCAACCATCTGACCAAAATTAGCCTAAATAAAAGGAACCCCTACCCAGCACTGCCTACAAGCCCCCACCGTGACAAAAAGGGGCCCAACAAAACTAATACTCTAACTAAAAACCAACCCAACCCGTAACTAAATAAAAACAGGGTGGGAGGGTGGGGATTTTTCCAGCTCTACCTCTGGAGAAAAAGACGCGCATAGCCTCCCTACACGCACCTTAAGTACCCTCCTGGTAACTTCTCCCGCTCAAACCTCCACACGCGCTGTAACGGTTCTAGAAAATTCCTCCCTGAGTCCTGGCATCAGAGGCAACCTAAGGGCCCTAGCCTTAGGTGCTTCAGGCCTTTATTATTCTGGCATGGACCATTCGTCTAATGACATCTACTGCTGGTAACTGAGTGCTCCATGCCCTGTTGCCACATACTCTGTACAGATCATTGACCAGATTCCAGGCAAGCCATTGATAGCAGCTTTTTTATGGATAAATTGTGCACGAGCACAGGTATCCATTAACAGCTCTGTTCTGACATAGTCGCTGTATCAAGAGCAACATTGCACAAGTTTGAGTGCAGTTGTATAATTGTGGAAGAACACTAAGAACAGGGTTTTCTTTTTTAACCTCTTTACGCTGAAATTTAAGTGATTGTGCAAAAGGCTCTGAGAGATGGTATTCTTGGCAGACTACTGTCTCAACCTGAGAAGAATGAGTTATGTTGGAAGTTTGTTTTTCTTAGACTAGCCTCAATTTAACAGCGCCTATACAAATGTAGGAGCTGTTTAATATACAGTAACCTGCCACAACATCCAATGCACAAGCAAAGTCTAGAATAGCATCTCGGACCATTAAACTAATGGATGGAGCCGGTTACGTATACTGGCTTCAGTAGTGCGCTCCATGGCCCAGTTCAAAACTGGTCCTGTTTTGCTATGTATTTTTATACTATGGTTAGTCTTGAATGGGTTAAGGAATGTAGCCATCTACTTAGTCAAAATTACGAATGTGCTTGTAAATATAGAGCCCTGACGTTTAACCCTCCCTTGGGGGCTTTATTTGCTGTACATTATAGTTATCTCATCAGCACACAAATGTAAGTAAATGGAAATAGACAGTTGGTAAAACTGCTTGTGATGTACAACATTCTCCCTAGTGATTTAATATACATGTTCCGTCTAAGAGTCTCATGCACTAAGGAGTTGTCAGGCCGTAATGGGTTTGTCACTACTGACCTTAAGACCACCATTGATCAGCACCAGCTCACGCAAAGACAACTGTCTGCATCAATTTCCCATACTAAATGAAACTTTATCAGCTTGAACAGTCTTAAGCATTCCCTCATCTCTTACACCCTCCAAGACATTATATGGCATGATCTCAGCATCTTAGCATGCCTTGTCATATGTAGATGAAATGGTGACATTTAAGTCATGTATTTCAGCTATATTTATATGATCCGAGACATAGATATTTAAATGTATTTTGTATAGATTAAAAAGTAATAAACTATTATTTGGATTTAAAGGACTCATGTTTATACTTTACACTGAGTGATCATCGACCACTTCAGAATTCTATTCTACTTCAATGTCATTTTTTTATGCTCATGATCACGTTGAGTTTCTCCCAAGCATTTTTTGTTAATTATATCACTATTCTCTAGCCTCTGATGGATGGATGGCTATTCAAAGCACTAGTGCTGCTATATTCACAGTAAACATTTCTAATAATTACTCAGGGGCTCTCATTGCTCCAGTGTCAGATAACAACCTTCATAAATCACATCAATTTTTGTTGAGAAAACCACACAGCTATAATTGCTGTGTCCTATTTTTATATTGAAATACTAACAATAACCTTATAGGATACATGTACAACAATGACTTTACAATGATCTAATAAAAAAGCCATGTAATAACGCAAATGCAATCAATGTATGTGTAACACCCTCAGGGAATTATTATTGCCATTTGCTTTAAATGAATTGCAGCTTGTAACATTTATGTCATGTTCCCTTCCAATGGTAATACCTTTTACATTCTCCCACCTCAGAATTAGTTTAGTAACTGACATTGTCATTTTTCTGATAGGGACCCTATGCTTTTCCCTTGTTTTATCTTTACAAATGAGATCTTAAGTCTGCATCTCCTAGATAGTAACAATAGAATTATCTAAAAGAGAGTTCTTCTCCTCATGGTAATAAGAGACAACATTAAAAAATGCTATACTTTGTGTCATACTTGTGGTAGTTCTCACTATTAGTCCAGAACACATTCCTCATCTTATACTACCCTTAAGGCTGGGGTCAGACTAATGCATTTTTAACGTGCGTTTAGGCGCACTTAATAACAGCTGTAGTAGCAGCAAATGACGGCCAATATACGAAGTACGGCCGCGCAACGCAAGCGGCAAACGAACGCATTTTTTCGAGAACGTAGAACTGCTAGTACTGACGTACAGAGTGCGCTGCGTCGGCATAGCGGCGTGTGTGCGTGATTAGGAGACGTCAGATGCTGCTAATGTCCAGCCTACATAATGTCCAGACGCAAAAAGTGTTTTATTGACGATCCGTAAAAAAACAGGCACGAAAATGCGCATCGTTTGACCGCTTTCGCAGCCACCTTAAAAAAAAAATGTCTTTGCGTTCGGTCGCACTTTTTGATGGTCGATGCAAAAAATGCGTTCGTTTGACCCCAGCCTATATTAACTTTAGAATTATCAACAGGGTTATTCAAAGAGAATCGAAAAGTCACCGCACGTTCGGTGACTTTTCATTCTCTTCAATTCGGTGCGATTCGGCGATCCCATTTCGGCGACCCTGCGGTGTATTCAGCAAGCACCACAGGGCCGTCGTAGTGCAGGGAAAAGTCACCGCAAACCAGCCAAAAACTCACCGCAAAACGAGGGCGAATGCACACCGAAACCCGCAAAAACATCTGGATTAACCCGCCGAAGACACTGGAGAAACCCGAGCAGGAGCCGATCGCAGAGCAGCCGCGGTAAAAACCTGATACCGCAGACGGAGTTGAAAAAAAAACCCAGTACACTTGAATGTTTGAAAAGTGAAACGCTGTTTGCAAACAAACTTCTGAGCGAAAATGTCTGAAATTTACATATGAAATCCAATGAATGATAATAAAAAAATCACAAAAAATGCCTTAAAGGTCCTAAAAAAATCTAAAAATAAAGGGACTTTTTGCTACAGAATATTATAATGAACGGTTTATTAGATATTGAATTAAAACGGGAATATTTTTAACATTGAAGCCTATGGGATTCGCCTGAATAAACCTGCCGAATTAAACCACCGAATGGCAGGGCAATTCGGCAACTTTTCACTGCTGGGTTTTGCTCTCTGAATAGCCAAAGCATTGCTTCTCTATGGGGATTCACTGCCATCGAACAGGCACCGAACAGGCACCGAATGTGCAGGCAATTCACCAGGATTTGTTATTATTATCGATGCACAACTTTTCACGAACAACGTTTGCGCGCATAATTTTAACGTCTTTTAAAAGCTGGTGGTAACAGCAAATCTGAACGTTCTGGCCAAAACGAAATACACCAGCACGAAAAAAAATAAATACAGCACAGTATAGTTACACATTCTACACATACCCATACAATAAAATGGAGAGGTTGTGCGTGTTTTTATTATTGCTGCAGCATATATACTCAGATTGATTTTGGCAGGTGCAAAAACTGAACGGGAGACAATTGTGGCTCTTAATTCTGATTGGCTGAATCGCTTGAAAAAACAGTCTGCCCAACAATTTCTGCGCGCAACATTAATGCGCGCACATTTTTGCGCGTCTTTTTTACGCTCAATACTTTTTCTGCATTCGGATCGCAATACCAGCGTTAATTTACGCTACACATTGCGCTAAAATTGCGCTACACATACGAATTTGCACAGAGAATGTAATAGAGCCCACTGAGGTGTAGCAAAACCACAACTGTTGCAATGGCAAAGGGAAAAGGAAGTCCTTAACCCAGCTTGGGAACCCAATTGGCCAGAAGACGAGAGGACCAGACAAAGAACACCATTGGCCAGAGGATGAGAGGTGTGGAACCTCTTAGTCCTGTTCCTATCAGACATTACAGCAAGAATGCAAAACATACAGGGCTATTCAGAGAGAGGTGAAAACCAGGAGAATGTACAATCTAGACCAAATTGTTGATTTGGAAAGTGAGATAAATGGGAGGATTTTTCTGGCAATTTTGACCTAGAATTTTCACTTCTCCAGTCATTCTCATGGTTTTCACCTCTATCTGAAGAACCATGATAGTAAATGGCAGAACAGTACACCCACATCGATGCACCACCAGAACAGAAGCCTCCTCTGCCACCGAGAGATAGGAGAGCACCACAAACCACTAGAGGGCGTAACCGCATCCCTCTAACATACCTTAGTATTTATTTATTTATTTGCAAAGAATTTTACCAGGAAGGATACATTGAGATTTCTCACGTTTTCAAGCATGTCCTGGGTATTTATTTATAGTAGTCTATTTTTTCTAAAATTATATATAATACATGGCATATTTTTTCACTACAAAGGACATTCTAGTGGTTTTAGACTGAAATTGCAGGAGTCTAAGCAAATAGTGTTACATTTACTAATTTTCTTTTAGGGTTATGTTTAGTTTTGGGGGATTTATTTAGTTTTAAGTAATAGTTAATTTTTGGGGTAAGGCACAGTTTTGATATGAAGAAATAGATTGATAATATGTGTTTCTCCATCGGCGACTGTCCATGGTTCTGACTCAGATCAGAACCATGGACAGCCGCTGATGGTGAAACACATATTACCAATCTATTTCTTCATATCAGCACCATGGATAATGGCAGGCTTGTTACTATCCATGGTACTGATACTGACAAAATGTATTGTATCAAAATTCATTGCCAACCAGAACACATACGGACAGACTGTGAGAAGATAATCCAGCTGTATGTGTTCTGCAAAGAAAAAAACAAACCTTGTTATACATTTAAAATAAATTAGGAAGAACTCTAAAGATTACCCCAAAATTCCCAAAAAATGCAAAAATAATCCTAAAAAATAAATAAAAAAATGGCTGCAATTGAAAATAATAAACGGTTTTAGAAATATTTAATAAACACTTAAAAACGGGGATTTGTTTTAACATTTATTCATAAGAAAAAAAGGATCTTTCATAAAAAATGATACGTTGGAAGGAACGAATTGGCGGGATTCCCGTATCGACCGAAATATCGGAGCATCTGAAATACTATACGTCTAAAGTCAAAACGAAAATTCGAGAATGGACCCTTTGAAACGAAGAAAACAGACCATCCGAAAGACCGAAATTCCCCAATTTCACAAAACAAAAATCAATACGAAACAACGAGCCAAAATGAAAGGAGCCGAAACGAAAATGCACCGAAACGATCCGAAACAAAACTTTTGAAACACCGAACGTGCTGAAGCGAAACAGAAAAAAAACGCGTGCACATCCCTAGGAATAACTTGCTAAATATAGGAAATAAATAATGGATGTAAATTCGGAGAATGCTTGTTTTAACGCACTGAATTTATTGCTTTAAAGCCCAACATAACTATAATGTTCTTCTCAAAACCTCAAAAAAGTGGCTTAATTATGATTTGCTGTAATAGTTAAAGGATAAATTATATCCTCCACTTTTTCTCAGCTAATGTTCTTTTTCCATAGTCTGATTTCTGTCTGGTGAGCTATTGGGAAGAAAAAAAATAAAAATTAAACATTCTAAAATGCTTAACATGCTTATTTTATTACGTCCAGCTGCTTGCAAAAAATGTATAAAAATGTATAAAATTGCTTCTCTTTTACGAATGCATTAATTTTCTTGATGTGTTTCAGCTCAAAGTACTAATACGGGAACTGCGAACTTGCAAAATTAAGATATCCGACACCTGGCCTGAGGATGATATGAGCTAAAGCAAAGTCAGTATAGCCTGCAATACAAACTGCCTCGCACAGGCTGAACCTGAGGGGTTCTTCGCTAAACTCTGAATTTATGGAGAATTGCAATTTTTTTTTCCAGATTTGCTGAATAAGTTTTTTTCCCAGCTCCTGCAGCTCAAGTATTTTGTCCTAAAACATGCACCTGACATGCAATTCTCTGGTAGATAAATAACCCTTTAATCAACACTTTTCTGCTCATGAAAGTGTTTTACTGATAATGAGGATGTCAGCATGGATGGATAAGCAGATGGTTCGGCAGCACTATAAATTGTTGAAACCATATTCTTCTGTTGCTCTGCATGAAATAACAGGTCTTTCACCTTGCCAGAACCTTGAGGAAATAATGGAAGAGGTAGCAAGGTGCTAGCATTATTGTACGTTTTAACCAATTTTAATGAGTAGAATTATCTATTTCTACTTGGAAACTATTTGAATATGAGATTTGCGATAGAAACACCTTTAGTAGTATGAATGGATTCCACTGGTAAAGAACCGGCTGGGTGTAGTAGAGGTAACATCACTGCTCTGTGTGGAGAGAGCCTGTGCGGAGACAACGAGCACCTCTCCAGTAAGTGTCGTTGGGTAACACCCCTAACGGTACATACTCACCACCCAGGACATACTTGAAAACGAGAGAAATCTCAATGTATCCTTCCTGGTAAAAATACTTTCTCCAAAAAAAACTAGTATCTGTTCCTTACGGTGAAGCTTCTGTTGACATTTTTTGGATTTTAGTTTTGCAAAAAGCCAACATGTGTCAGCGTTACATCAATGGCAATTCATAGTGGTGATTACAGCCCATACCAATACTCACTGGAAAATTGGCAAAATGTTTCATCAAGTGATAGATATCCGTTCATGAGACACTGCTAGCTGCAACTTATCTAGTTTCAGTGCCTGGCATCACTATGTTCCTCCACCACGGGGTGGCACAGTTAAGGTCATTATACAGCTCTGCACTATTGGCTGACTAAGGTGACCAATCAGTCTGTGAGCTGGCAGCCAATCACACGCCAGGAGTGAACAAATATGGTTCTGTAGGCATGCCAGTGAGCTACAACAATTTTTTGATAGGGAATTACTCAAAAATCTCAAATGTTGTTCAAAAATTCTACCAGTAACACATATATAGGGAATGAGTCCCTATTACATGATTCCAACTTATTTTGGGCTTGACAGATTCAGTTTAATAATGATATTGCAACTTCTGTATTTCATGTTTACGTGGTGGGTGGAAAGGACTGAGGGAATGGGTTAAGGATGGAAGGAATAAGGAAATAAACCTTGATATACTTGTTTGATGTGCGGTCGATCGTCCCTTGCAAGACAGCATTTCATTCTCATACAATCCCTGCTCACCTTTGTCTTCTAAACTTATCTTTTTATTTTTCTCTCCACTGCCAATCAGTAAGAAAGTAGGGTGTCCTCTGAAGCCTGGTTTTTCTAATGCCGCATCATGTTTTTATTTAGTTTTGTATGAATTAATGTAGAATTACGTAGGGGATACTAACATCAAGCTGCAGTAAACAGACCTTCCAAAATGTAGCTGTATGTTTTATTATCTAAAGAACTGGAGACGTATGAAAATGAAACAATGTATAGTCTTGAAACATAATATATAATCGCTTCTATATCATTGTTGGACCCTCATTAAATTTTGTTTCCCCCTACATGAAAGATCCTTATAAAAGTGTAAGAATCAATAATACCGTTACCATGGGACTAGTCAATTTAGTGAATGCCAGGCATTTACCTTTGTAGGTGCTCTTGTTAAAAACGAAGCAGAGGCATAATGAGCCTCTTTTAGTTTCCAGGGTGACAAAATTATAGCCAAGGAGACTTATTACTTTAGGCGCTCCTAAAAGACATGTCTGCTAAAATTCAGTCACACACATAAAAGCTCTTCTTTTAATCATTTTTTTTCTGTTCCTATAATTCTGACAGTTTATCATAGCATATGTTAAAAATTTGCAGCAACAAAACAAGACTGTTTTGTAAATAAGACATTTCACAGTGTGTAAACAAGTCATTTTACAATGTGTTCTTGCATATTTGTTTCTAAGCTATAATTTAGTATAAAAGAGATGTGTGGGCAAACTCTATAGTTCAGGCATTATTTGGAAGAGTCGTGGAAATCCTTAAATCCTGGTCCTTTGGTTTACATATAGATGTTAACCAGCTATCCTCAAGTTATCAGGCATTTCCAAATTGTAACATTTGTGAAATTAAACTGTGTATGCTCTGGACAAATAATACGCCCAAAAATATCTTAACATTAAGAAAACACTAAACAAATGCATTAATATAATGGTTCAATGACCTTGGTGGCCTTCAATGAAGTTCTCAGTGACTGATGTAAGATAAGGAACTACTGTAGGCAAGTTCAGGCTGGCCAAGTGGCAAAACCCAGCAAAAGCCTAGTGTGCTACTATGGCCAAGTGTCAGAGACTGAGTGTGAGCCCAATCAGACAAACCTTGTAAGACCAGTGTAAGTGTATTAATATATTAACATCTCTAGTCGGAATAACCGGGGGGCTGCAAACTGATAGTAGCACCGCCACTGTTATTGACTCTGGAAATACATAAAACTCCATAAAACCAATCTTGACCTTGCCACATGCTTAAGCAGAGTATGGGGCTGTGCAGGGACAGCGAGAGGAAGCGATAGAATGCCCAAAAATCAGCGTTATTCCCACCTTCAAACCACCCTATATTTAGAATTCAGATGTGACTTTGGCCAAAAATCCAACCATTGCTGGCATTTGCAGGACACCACAAGACACGTCCTATTAAGCTAGTGATTTCAATAAAAAATTTTGCAAAGTAAATTGTCATTGGTTTCTTCCACTGGCACACAACATTTTATAATACCACTCTATTCAAATGCATTGTTGGATAATGGATACGAACAAAAATGTTACTTAACTCTCATGTTGTACCTATTTTGGGCCTTATTCCATTGTTGCCAGAAAAATGGAGACAGTAAGCAAGAAAACGTGTGACTGCAGATTTTCCTTACCATCTCCATTTTACCGTACATATTCCAGGGTAGGCGCTTTGTAAGTGCCTAGCCCCGGAAAGAAGAGCAAGGCTGCAAGATACCAGCAGTAGAGCTCCATGCTGTCAAGAGTATCAGCTTGTGGAGTCCATAGGACGTTCACTGATTAACTCATTCAAACATGCGACAATGAATGACAGATGGCTAAGACTTACTAACTAATCACCACTCTAAAAACGTAAAAAAAATATAAATAAATAAAAGCATGTGGGGTTGAAAATACTCCTGACTTGACATGGGTAAGGGTATATCAGCTAAACAGCAAGCAGCCATCAATTACTCACCACTACTATTCAAGCACCAGTGGGGTTACAATATTAGTGATTAAGCAGCTATTTTAGCCCAGTCACTAATGAAAGTAGGGGACATATCACTGGTCCCATTGGCTCCCATCCGTGGCTATTGGGTGGTGGATGTGCGCAATCTCTACCCCCAGGCTTCACCCATGTGCTGTGAGTTGGGGTACAGTTCATAGGGGTGGCTATGCCTAGTTTTCACCCAAGCTCTATCCACTCACGGTGGGCGATAGCTCATTTATTAAAGTGTGGTGGAAAATGTTATTGTTTCTCTACTGGTCCACCATCCATCAGGAGGAAATAAAATACTTGTAATTTATAATATTTATACTTATAATATTTTAAAAGCCGCTTAATCCAGGGAGAAATCTGACGCCATTCTGGGGTCAAGAAGGAATTTTTTCCCAGTATGTTGCATATTGGCGAGCGCTTCAGACTGGGTTTTTGCCTTCTTTTGGATCAACAACAGTAGGTAATTTGTGAAAGGCTGAACCCGATGGACGCATCTATGTCAGTCTATGTAAGTATGTAACTTGGAGTGAACATGCCAGTGTAATATTCTTTTTATATATTTGGGTTTTTTATGTTCTAGTTCCTGTTATATTTTTAAAGCTGCACTATTTTTAACAAGTCTTTTCTTGGTGCTAAAATAAAGAGTAGTAAAATGAAATCAGATGGTAGTTAAATTATTGGACCCACCCCTCACTATTATTGGGATGAGTAGGGATAGGATGAAAGGAGTAGGTATTTATATTTAATGAGAGGGATAGGGGTGTGCCACTGTATTTGAATAGAGCCCCAATATGGACAATAGCATGTCTCATCCAATATTAAGTTAGCCTATTCACCCTCCAGCATGGCTGGGTAATGGGGCAGACATTGGACATGTTCACCCCCCCCCCCCATGGACTGAGACTGAACCTCCATGCAATGCTCACCGGTGGAACAGGGGGAGACCAGTGAGATGTCCTCCCATTTATTATTAGTAACTAGAGAGCGACACCAGCTCAGTCTCAGTATTTTATCACCAGCGGTGCTAAGCAGTTTAGCTAATGTGCTCCCATCCACTCCATGCCATGTGGGGTCTTATGGTTTTATGGGGGTCCGTCTGCCCCACATATGCTTTTATTTTTTAACTTTCTTCTCTGGTGGGCAGCACTAATCTAACGCTCTCGCCAGCAAGACTTCATCCTATGATTCGTTTACTCTGAAACACATTTCACCTGTAAAATTCAGATGGACCGATTCACAGCACGAACTAAACTCAGTTCATGCGAAATCGGCGGAAATTATTGTTCGAAAAGATTTGGATGAATTAAATTAATTTTATTTGCGCACAACTCTACTACAACATACAATCTAAAACCTTCCTTTTTCAGTCTAATTAATTCTCACAGCTTTGCTAAGTCCTCTCTTGTATATGTTTATCTTATGTGTATTCTTTTTAAACATTTTCTACTGATAATTAAATCTATGGAAGGAAATGTAATTCTTATGCAACCAATTAACAAGGTCCACAGTGACACCTTTTAGTACAAACATATACTATGCCCGTTTGGGGCTGGAAAACATTTTGCGTAGTAGTTGATATAATACATCTGAGTTTTTAATAAATCAAATGCCCTAGGGGCAGCTCTGTCCAGTGGACAGGTGTGCTCGCATCAGGAGAATTGAATTACTGTATTTCGACAAAGATTCGCTGGCAACCCCATGAGAAAAATAGATTTCGTTCTCTGAACATGCCCGGCTGCCAAAACAGAGCATCTGTAACATGTTTATCGCTCCAAAGTATACTTCCATCTTCTGTTCTCATGATTATATACCGTTCAGCAATGTATGGCATATGACCACTACTCAGGTGTATAAATACAATTGTGTAACAATAGCAGGAGGCAGATCTATTGTCTGTATTGTCAAGTTTTGCTACAAATAGAAAAGCTAAGAAAATGACCAGGGAAGCTGGTCCAGCCATATTGCTCTGAAACCGGGCACAAGAAGGGTTGCATTCAGTGCCAATGGAATAAAATTATCTTCAGTGTGATCTTATAGCTTTTTTTATTGTAATTTTACTTGGACTGTGTACCTGATTTGGAAAATTAAAGATCACAAGACAGAGGCACGTACAACAGAAAAATGGACAATAGTGATACGAATACAACACTAGCAAAATAAACTGATTTAGGTACATTTTTATATATTTTTCTTATAGGTAAAGCACAAATGTGAAGACTTCATTTAACCCCTTCAATACCAAGAGATTAAAAAAAATGACAGGAACCCAAGTCATAATAACTAATTAAACAGTAAGAAATATTTGGGAATGTTCACAAAGTATTATACTGTAACAACATAACAGGCAGATGTTGCCATCTGCTGGCCATATGGAGTTACTGGAGTTCTGAGCTCTGTGCAGGATCAGCTAAAGATATGTCATACAGACACATTCCCATCAGATTTTTCAATGTGTTAGCACTTTGGGCATCATGCCCAGAGTGCTAAAAACTTGGCGGTACCTTCTGAAGCCCAAATTCAAATGAAATTTATTTGTTGCAGCATAGTCCCAGATTGTGTTAATACATTCTCAGGCTGCTGTGTCTGTTACTGCATATCATTAATACACAATTGTGGTAGTGTAAGGGTTAAAGCATGAAAGCACATTAGATGCTAAAACAGGAGACTACTGATTTCATGGATTTTTCAATAAAACTGCAAATTGATGTGTATGACCAGTCTCCAAAAGAATATCAAACGATGACCTGACAAATTAATGGTTGATATGTCAAGCACGTGCTTAAAATACAGATACAAAAAGAGGTCAGTTTCTCCCATATACGATAGCAGCTGGGTCATGTGAGATGCAAGGAGCATTTTGAAAATAACTTGGCGTCCACAGTACAGTACTTTTTTTTTGCTTTCTGTGTAAACGTATTTCTTCATTTAAAATCAAAAGAAATACTAATATGTTTTTGGCATATGAGAGCATCCACGGGGGATTGAATAGTGTCAGAGCTCATGAGATGAATGAAATCGATATGAAATATTCATTCTGCACAGAGAAAAAAAGAGATAAAAACACAGGAGGACATTTCTGTGGGATGATAAAGGCTGCTGCACAATGCTTTTCAATTGATGCGGTTTGAATATTCAGACACATTAATTATAATTATGTGTAATTGAATGTGGTTGTCATTCATAAGTACTTTTGTTTACATGGAAATTTAACACTCTAAATAAAAACAGCCTCGCTTTATTGAACATTATAAGTTTCATGGATCACTTAGTTAAAAATTATGGAAAAGTGCTGCTCATTTATCTTACACAATAGCTTTTACAATCTCCCCATGGAATGAATGTATGCCTGACATCCCGCTCTTCTTCAAACAAATAATACTCTGCTGCGATATCTGAAATGGATATTTGAGGTGGTCAAGTACAGGTTTTGTAACACAAACATAGGGCTCTATTCTGGTTGATACAGCAAGGAGGAACCCCCAAGACGAAAAAAAATGTTGTGAGCCATTGAGTCTTAGCGGTGCATATTCGAAACAGTCCCTTTACCACTAAAGGATACAATGCCACTGGTATTTCCTCATGATTGTCACAATCTGCCATTGACTCCCATTGTACAGCGCTACAGGAACTTGTTAGCGCTTTATTATAACTTGAAACTGTAACTTGCAAAGTTGGGTTGCCTGACAGCGTCGGCTCTGTTGTTTGCGGAGACAAGTGGAAGGTAAAATGCAGGGCCGCTTATTTTTTTCTTTTTAACTTTTAGAAAACATTTTTAATAGAAATTTCAGCAAGCAAATAGTAAATTTATTTATATATATATATATATATATAGCATACATAATTTGTATTAAAATGTTTTCTAAAATATAATAGTATAATAATACGATAATATATGCATTAAAGTATATTAATAATTTAATATTATACCGGCCGGGTACGTGCTATCCGGAGTGGTAGCCTCAATGGAGTCAAATGGACTCCATGGAGGGGATGCTCGTGGCGGCGCTTAGCACTGCTGTGAGCATCCTGAGTAGGGGTGAGCTGTTCGGTTCGATCAGTTCGGAGTTCGATTCGAACTTTGGCCGTTCGCAAGTTCGCGAACTTCGAACTTTTTGGGTGTTTTCGGTTCGATTTCGCAAAAAAAAGGAAATTTTGAAAAAAATTATAAAAAATACTAACAAATCTAGAAATAAAGAGACTCTTTACTGCAGAATACTATAAGCAATGGTTTATTAGATATTGAATTAAAAACTAAATTGTACGTGCAAAGATTCTCACCTCTAAATGACCTGTGTTTTTCAAATGGCATAACAACAGGTGTTTTTAGTCTGGTGTAATGAATTTGATTGTATGTATGTATGTAGACTATAGTGAGGGGGTGGGTTGGTGTCTGCTTCTGAGTGAGAAGTGTTCATTTCCCTCCTAAAACTTCTTCTAATATGCTGCATTTCACCGCTGTGTGCTCATGCTCAGCTCATTTTTACCGCTTTCGCTCATCACTTTTAAACGCAATTTTGAAGCCACATCTTATTAAATGACGACATGTTAGATATCGTTCTTTCCGGCAGACTCCGCAGATTCATAATATATAATTTTTATATGTATACATCCTGTCCTGACTGTATATTATGAAAAAAATGCAATAAAAATAGAATTTTTAATCATACAGTGTGTAAAGTGTTTTTTTTTCACATTTTAGCACATGAGCGTCAGCGGTTATGTTTTCTATAGGGTGCGCTTGTACAAAAATTAGAAATGGGGACTTGTTACATTTTGTGGGGGGAATTAAGTGATTTATAGCAAACGAACCCCATAGAAAAAAATCATTAGTGCATCATCGTTCACATTATAATTGAAATGTGAGCAATATTGCTGCATTAATAAAAATAACACACAAAAAAAATACATGTCTTTATTTTTTTTTACTTTATACCTGGTCATGCTCAGGCCTTTCGATTGACACCCTCCATGACCCACTAGATGCCTGGAGATATCGGGGTTCAAATGAACCCCCTTTCTCCACCAGGGGATTGGCCTGGGCAATATATATACGCATGATGTGAGCTGGCCTGGGCAATATATATATATATATATATATATATATACGCATGAAATGCAAGTGAAATTTTGATGTGTCTGAAATTGAAACTTACGTGACAACTCTTATTTTTTTTCGTTAATTTGTATTTGTTCAATACAGTTAATTTTAATTTGTTTAATAGAGTTAATTTAAAATGGTTTAATACAGTTTATTTATATTTATTTTACCTTTACTATTGGTGCTTTTCAAACTTTATTCTTAAGTAAAAAGAAATTTATCAGTTTCATGTTGTGTCGTTTTTTTTTTTTTGGGGGGGTGCAAGTAGCTGGTCTTGCCTAGGGCGCAAAATAGTCTAGCACCGGCCCTGACCGCATGGTCCACCCCTGCACTCTTCCACAATACCACAGCGGGGTTACTGTATGATGGCACTTGCTGGCCTGGCACCAAAGGCACAATATTTGGCTGCACTGCCACTGACAAATTCATATCCTCCGTCAGAGGGGTTATTGTGTGACGGCACTGTTGCCGACGCTAATGGCCCAATTTTAAAGCACCTATTGTTACTTTCATCCAAAGCCTGCATAAGTTTCACAATAATTTAGCCAAAAAATCACAACCTTTTCTGCGTGTCCGAAAATGTCTCCTCTTTTCATACAGACTGCCAGCCCCAAGCAGTTGTTTATGGATAGATTAAAGGAAAAGCATTTACCGTCATTTGAAATGTCATTTTTTGGTTTGTACATATTTCTATACATCCTAGAAATCCGCCACTTCACGGGCAGGTTATGGGGACCTCCTAGGCACGATATTTGAAGGAATTTTTCGTTTTTATTTTTAACCCTTATTTCATGGAAAACTCACTGTCCCTTTAAAAACTTTTTTTTAAACTTTTTGTCCTTGTTTCCTGTCCCCCAGGGCACTACCCGGACCTCCATACACATTTTATGGTAAATATCTAGCATATATGCCCTCTTGGAGGGCACTCTATAAATCGAATTTTCAGCCCCATTGACTTGTATTAAGTTCGAGTTCGAATTCGAACATTTGGAAAGTTCAAGTTCGAATGCGAACCGAACTCGGGGGTGTTTGGCTCATCCCTAATCCTGAGGCTTAGTGCCATGTTACAATGCAGGCTGCTGGTTTAGCGCCTGCACCGTAATATCACGCTAAAATGGGTACGCTAAAGAGAAATCTTTCTCCTTAGCGTCCCCAGTTTAACATTATCATCAGAATAGTGCCCTCTATCTTACTGTAAACAAGCTACAAGGTGCAGTTCTCACACCTATTTTAACAAAAAGTTCAGAAACTTTGCTGCTGCGTTACAACAACCGAGGGAGAGGGCAGAATACAGGGAGAGCTTTGGGGTCACTCACTACAGGGATAAGATTCAGGGGGTTATAATTGCTGGAAATCCCTGTACAGTACAGATAGAAGGTGTCACTGTAATTTCCATATACAGGCATTATGCCACATACAGATATAATTGTTATATTCTATTGGTATTTTTGGAAGCTGCAACGCTAATAATCTTATTTTATGATCACTACAAATCCCCATGAACAGGATATATGACCATTTTTATTATCTATCTTTATCACAGTTACTGTATCTGGCACAAAGGCTATTTCCACATGTATACTGTTTATTCCGGCCCTCATTTGAAATTGTGTAATATATGGGATGCCATCTAGAGTTAAGAATGTTTCATTTCAACACTCTTTCTGTCAAGAATAAACTAATACATTAAAAATGAAAAATGAGCAAATTTACACTATATAAATTTTTTAAATATCTCAGAACAATCGCTGTGCAAAAATCTTTTTTATCCTATATTTAATTGTTAACTTTGCACGTCATGTTTCACATGAATATAATGTTCTTTTTTTTCCCCGAACAAGAAGTGCTTGGTAGTGAAGGGGTTCAAGAAATATGGAGATAAACAACTTTAGACTCTGAGATTTTTTTTTATCAATGTCATATTTCCATACACTCATACGTAAGAAAAGAAGATTCAGATAATGATTAGCCAGCAATTCCATAAAGGAACAAACACATCAGCAGTATCTCAAAGGCGGCATTGTGTTAAGAGTTGCTGGCATTAGACCCAACTCTCCAGGCAATAAGCATAACTAAGCATAATGAGAAAATGCAATCCATATTTTACCATGATCAGTAATTAGCAGTTACAGCACGACTAACTGGTCCCTGGTGTCTACTCAAGAGTTAATATAATCCCCGTACTAACCAATGGAAAATTAACAAGGAAAAGTCCCTGTGGGATTCTTTTAACTGTAAGAACCCAATAAACTTACAAAAATACATTTCACTTTATTTTGTCCTTCTATGAAAAAAGATAATTGTAAAAAAACATGGTCTCTTACTCTTTTACATCATGAGCTCCGTTTCCCTTTCATGGTGCAGTAATTGAGATTTACAGATGTTGCCTGTGTATTGAACCGGTTAATGTTGTATTTTTGATTTACGGACAGCAGTACCAGGAACCTGGTGCATAAAGTCCTTGAAATCAGGTCATCTTTATGGGATTTATAAAAATGTTTCATCAGCGGCAAAAATTCTCCATTTTTCAAATTGGCAGAGTTACACTTACAGAGCAAGGTGAAACATATCAAACACGACTTCTAATATACAACGGTGAACAACGTGTTCAGAGTACTTGGAGTTACAAACAGGGCAAGGCTTGTTTAAAGTCTTTTCCGTGGAGTTCACGGAAAAAGTTCTCAGTGCGTTATGAAAAGCATAAATAAAAAGTGATTAACAGCAGCCACTTCATTTTTATTCAAGGATGAAGTGGTCAACTACATGCATAAGAGCATAGACCAGGGATGGCGAACCTTTTTGAGCCCGAGTGCCCAAACTGGATCGCTGAACCAACTTATGTGTCTCAAAGTGCCAACCCCGCAATTAGACCTGAATACTGATTTATTTTAGAAAAAACACTTCATCCGACTGTCTGAACTAATTATGTGCTTAAGTCTTAGAAGAAAAATACAGTATAAGAAGATTAATATATTGCCACAGCTCACACATGGATATATTGCCCCAGCTCACACATGGATAATTGCCCCCAGCTCACACATAGATAATTGCCCCCAGCTCACATTTATATATTAACCCCAGCTCACACATGGATATATCTGTCCCAAGCTCACACATGGATATAATTGTCCCCAACTCACACATGGATATAATTGTCCCCGGCTCACACATGGATGTATCTGCCCCAAGCTCACACATGGATATAATTGGCCCCAGCTCACACATGGATATAATTGTCCCCAGCTCACACTTGGATATAATTGGCCCCAGCTCACACATGGATATTAGGGATGCACCGATACCACTTTTTTAAGACGGAGTACGAGTACTGATACTTTTATTTTATGTCATGTGACCGCTTTTCAATAAGAACAGACCTCATACAAAAATGCCCCCAGCTCACATGTATATATCCCCCGAGATATATATATATATATATACAGAATGCCCCAGCTCACATATAGCTTGCCCCCTGCTCACATGGATATGCCCTCAGCTCTCATGGATATGCCCCCAGCTCACAAGGATATGCCCCCAGCTCTCATGGATATGCCCCCAGGTCACATGGATATTCCCCCAGCTCACATGGATATTGCCCCCAGCTCTCAAGGATATGCCCCCAGCTTACATGGATATTGCCCCCAGCTCTCATGGATATGCCCCCAGATCACATGGATATTGCCCCCAGCTCACATGGATATGCCCCCAGCTCTCATGGATATGACCCCAGCTCACATGGATATTGCCCCAGCTCACATGGATATTGCCCCAACTCTCATGGATATAACCCCAGCTCACATGGATATTGCCCCAGCTCTCATGGATATGCCCCCAGCTCACATGGATATGCCCCCAGCTCTCATGGATATGCCCCCAGCTCTCATGGATATTTCCCCCAGCTCACATGGATATGCCCCAGCTCTCATGGATATGCCCCCAGGTCACATGGATATGCCCCAGCTCTCATGGATATAACGCTGTAATTTATTTGTAAGATAATGTTTAGAATGCTTGAAAAGCCCTGATGGTTATTGATATTATTTAGATTTTATTTTGCGGCCCTTACATAGACTTAATTAATTCAGTCTCCTGACTGATTAACTTTCACTTTTAGTAACATAAAGACATAATCTAACAGCAGAATGTACTTGTAATAAATACAACCCTATTTGATGCATTTGCATAAAACAGTTTGCTTAAGATGCACCTGCCATGACAAACATCACATGCCATCTTATTATACAGAATAAAAATTCCGGTGTGTACAGTAAGAGCCCTATTCCAAACATAACGTATCCAATAGTTATTTTTACGGCGGCGTACACTATTCCACGCTTACCACAAGCAGAGCTATTTTTATTCACACAAATAAAATGAGATGGAGATATTCTATTTCCTGTTACGCAATGTGTGAATGACAAACCCTCAGCCTGTCCTAGCTTTTTAAAGACCTGCTTCCAAGACCCTGTTTTACCTCCATTGTCACCCCTGTATCACCCTTCTGTGCTGGTGCACCCCAGTCGATCAGTGGGTTCCTTCATTCCTGATTATAGTGGTGTGGTGCGGTGTAAGAAACCATTGCAAAGCAGTTATGATAAATGCATCTGCGTCATCTACAAAATGAATTTCCCATCATGGCTGGGTGCATGACTGGGAAGGCTTCAGGTGGTGTGACTACTCAGTACGCAATAGGGGCGCATTTAGGAGATGGCACCAAATATGGAATGCTCACCAAACCCGGCATGGGTTCTCGCGCCAATACTCAAAACAACAATCCAAATTAAGTAGGTGACAAGCAGATATTAATGAAATCATTGTATTTTATTCTTCTGGTGTTTTGCACCGGAGGAATAAAGTACCACAAATGATTACATTACTACCTGCCTGGCATCTACTTATTTGGAATTTCAATAGGGAAGGGCATGGAATCAGGTTCCAGGATCCATCGCTCTAACATGACTAACTCCCCAGAAGAATGATTTATTCCATGAATGGCAGTGTTGGCCCTGGGTATTAACTGCAAATTTTTTGACCAAAGGTAGCTTCACACATAGTTGTCCTGTTCCTAAATGAATCATTTAATAATAACTCACAGTACATCTATGCATGTCATGTTGACACATGGAGGAAATTGTATCCGTTCCTTTCGGGGATTAAATCTTAGAGGCCGAACCCAGATGGCTTTTCGGTAGCATACTATAAAGCGTTTCTGCCATCCCTTGGCCCTCGTCTCCTTGCTTCCCTTAACGCCCTAGATGAGCGAGTGCGTTTCCCAGGCTTGGCACTTCGAGCAACGATTGCCCTCATTCCAAAACCCGGGAAAGACCCTCTACATTGCAAAAACTACCGCCCGATATCTCTAATCAACTCCGATATTAAACTCATGGCGAAAATGATGGCGCTGCGTCTCAACCCCCTTCTCCCAGCTTCGATACACCCCGACCAGGTGGGATTTGTCCCGCAACGTAGCGCCTGTGACAACACCCTTTGGGCCATTAGCATGATTTATCGAGCCCAGACTACTAATACGCCAATGGTCCTTCTCTCTGTTGACGCCGAAAAGGCGCTCGACAGGGTGGATTGGACTTTCTTACTGGCAGTTTTGAAAAATTTGTATTCGGCCCCCGTTGGCTGACATGGATCTCTGCGATGTATACTGACCCCACAGCGGTCTTGCGAGTCAATGGGCTGTTTTCCAACCCGGTGATTATAGGGAATGGAACCCGTCAAGGGTGCCCCCTCTCCCCTCTCCTTTTATATTAACTCTTGAGCCATTTTTACAACGTATTAGGGACAACGACGACATTAAGGGCCTTCAAATGCCATTTCATCATTATAAGATTTCAGCATTTGCCGATGATGTGCTCCTCACCCTCCTAGACCCTGTTAGCTCCACTTCAGCTTTTATGCGGGAGGTGGGCGAATCCGCGTCGGTGTCGAATTTTAAAATTAATGTCGATAAGTGGGAAATTCTAGGAATTGGGATTAAGCCCTCCATTAAGGCAGCACTGCAGAGACTTGCCCCCTTCTCCTGGCCCAGCTCCGCTATACAATACCTAGGTGTCCAGCTCCCCTCAGACCTGACATCTCTCTACAACTTGAACTATGCCCCTCTACTAGCTTAAGTGTCTCGCGACCTGAAAGATTGGGATAAACCACACTTTACTTTACTCCTGGTTTGGCCGTGTTAACATCCTAAAAATGTAAATTCTCCCGAAATTCCTGTACCTATTTCAAACACTACCAATCACCATCCCTCCTTCCCTCTTTAGTTCCCTTAAGAAAGTATTCCTGAACTTTGTATGGGCGGGGAGTAAGCCCCGATTGGCATACACAGTCCTTACACGGCCCAAATCTAGTGGTGGGTTGGGACTCACGCACTTAGAACTGTATTACGTGGCCAATAAGTGATTTGTCTATGTCCCCCCTCACAAATTATGGGTTCATTTGAAGCAACTGTATGTCCGATTCCCCATAGTCCCACTGCCTTGGCAGACTGCTCCATTTGAATCCCTGTGCTCACACCATCACCCTCTGATTTACCCGACTCTGTGCCTATGGCGCAGGTACCGGATCCGTTTAGACCGATCTCCCTTACCCTCTTTACTGACCCCCATTACCGGGAACCCCGACTTCCCCCCGGGACTGACCTCATCGTTCATGGGTCTGACGTTTGATGGCCCTTATATCCCGCTTCAGGAGTTAATAGGCCCTGACGGACTCCGCTCTATTGACTCCCTACGCTCTGACTGCCTGGTTACCTCTATGACCACACTTAATTACTTGCAATTGCGACGGTTAATTTCCCACACCACACTCAAGACTCCTTCCCCTATGCCCTCCTCCCTGACGCCTTTCGAAAAACTCTGCACTTCTGACCCCCAACCCCCACACCTACTTTCGACCATATACATGATGCTCCTCACAGCCCAATCTGCCGGTCTGCCGACTTTTACGTCAAAATGGTCGGCGGAACTCCTGACTCCGCTGACTGATGAGGAATGGTCGTTAGTTTTCCAGATCACTTTTCATTCCTCCAGGGCCCTTGCCATCCAGGAGACTAACTATAAACTTATATCGAGATGGTATCTGACCCCATGCCGACTACACGCTATTTACCCAGACGCTCCTCCCGAGTGTTGGAGATGCCGGAAGGCCAGAGGTACATACTTGCACATACTGTATGGTAGAATTGTCCAGTGCTTGTGTCCTATTGGGATGTAATCTGGTCCTATATTAAAGATATTACCTCCCTGGAACTTCCTTTTACCCCTCAGGTCGCCCTCCTGCACGTGGCTCCGCTTTCGGCCTCTAGTTATACTAGATCCTTGGCGGTCCAACTCCTTAATGCCTCTAGGTCGCTGATACCAAAATATTGGAAACAATCGGCCCCACCGAGTGTGTTTGAATGGATTGCCAGAGTTGAGTATATAAGGGAACTAGAGGAATTACACTACTCTCTTGAGCACGAGTACGATAAATATTATCAGACATGGTATTGGTGGACAAATTTTGGATCTAAACATAAACGGGCTGGTAGAGAGGTGCTGTGAGCTATCCCACCTGCCACCGTGTCCGCTACCGAATTATGTCCCTAGACCCGAGGTTGAGCTGCGCTGTCTGTAGATACAACCTGCTGGTGGTGTTTGGTGGTAATTTTTTCTCTCTCCCCCCCCCCTTTTATTTCTTTTTTTTTGTTCTTTTTTCTTAGGTGCACAACTTAACTTTCAAATTAATTTTTAATGATTTTGTACCCTATTGTTTTTTTTATTGTTCTGAGATTTCAGTTGTATTATATTAACTTTGGTTTATGCTATCGATATATATGTGTTATCGACTACCCTGCTCCGGTCTTTTATGCACACACCCATGACTATCACTGCATATAGTACGTTCTCTGCATAGGCCTTCCTTCCCGACGTGTTTATGCTGAGGTCCGCTTAGAGCTCCGAACTGTATATGCTACGTTATCTTCCTTGTTTTGCTACCATTATGCTGCTACTTACATGGAGTATCTGCCTTATTTCTTGCTCTACCTTTTGCATGCTGACCGTTGCTTGTACTTGATTCACTCAATAAAAACTATTTTACATTAAATCTTAGAGGCCGAAAAAGCATTCTTTAAGAAAACATAGCATTTATATTATAACTAAAACAGAAGCCGCTGCACCACTGCTAGAAGAGCAGGGGTCTTTTGGACCCCTGTATCTCCTTTCTTTACAACCCCCTCTGGACAGGTCAGAGTCTGGCCTTTATCATGATATCAAACAGGACCATGTATATTTTTTTGGGGGATTTTGGGGTGGATAGCAAAATTGCATGGGGGCAAGGAAAATGTTAAATCAATATTAAAGATGGCCCTGTATAGGTAATGAAGGTTAAGAGCAGTAACTAATAAACTTAGTTTACTAATCTGTAGTGGTTTAGTTACATTTAGTCTCTGCTCACAGTAAGAAAAGTTTACCATCCTTCAATTGTGGTTCTTTCACCAATGATGCTGGCTCTTGCAAGACCAGTTTTAATAATATTTTGAGTGAGCAAAAAGGGGTTTGTGAGGGTCCTGTGAACGAACAATGGCACTAGTAGCCTGCTCTACGGTGGGGCCAGTTCAGTTCTCACAATGCTTTAGTACAATTGTGCCATTACAGGGGCAACTCCTCCATATGCAAATCAGACTGCAATCACCCAGAAAGGGTGGCCAGTACTAAATGCCAAGGACGTCATCCCTGCACGAGAGATGCAGCAACCCCGACGATTGTTTTGACCTTATTAGATGAACTCAGCGGGCCCCACCATAGAGCAGGCCACAAGTGCCTGCACACTAATAATATTTTGAACATTGTAGAGAATGAAACAACTCCTTCATTAGAGTAGTGCAGCTATAAGGTTTCGTGGCGTCTCCGCCATAAAAAGGCCTGAACTGGTGCTGCATCCTGTTCCATGCAGCACCTTTACTGTGATATCCTCATACCTCTAGCTTTCCCTTGTTACAGATCTATACTATGAGACACATGGCTAATTATGCATAGGCTGCACCTAATAAAAAGGCTACACCTCCCAACAGACAATGCTCAATCGTTGTAGTCCTTCATCTCCTAGAGAGAGGTCCAACATGTTGCTGCTCCTCAGACCCTGTTCCCTAACCTTACTACTAAGAACTTTTCTGCTTTTTCTATACTGTTGCCAAACCTTGCCTGTCCCTGGACTACCCATCTGATCGCCGCCTCTGTACTAACCTGCCTGCCCCTGGACTACCCATCTGTCCACCGCCTGTGCACTAACCTAAGATTCTACTGTCTTTACCATTGCCAAACCTTGCCTGCCCCGGACTACCCATCGGACCGCTGCCTGCTTACAGACCCTTTGCCTAATCTTGATACTGCCTAAAGGAACAATTTCCAGCAAGGTGTCTCCACACTCTCTGGTATGTATGCAATACCGCACATTGGGCTCACAAACCTGCTTAACCAGTACCACCCTGGAACCAGTTCCTGACAAATGCCTTACCACCGGAATATACACAAAACTACATGAATCATAACTCTGATTCATGTAGATTTGACCTGATACCCAACTCCATCATCCTCACTTCCACAATCTGCACTGCAATTGCCCACACTCAGTCTACATAAGATGGCAGTCAGATATACATTTCTTCCTAGCTGCTGCCAGCTTCCAGGTTTGCTATTTGATCCCGGTACGGTGTTGCTTGAAACATAGCGAATTGTAAAGGTTTAGTTGTTAGTCATTCAATAGCAATATTTTTTTCATAGAATGCCGAAATCCACCCTTATGTTCCAAGATTATGATGTGGTACATTAGTTTAAATTCATATTAAGGTTAAGGGATTTCAGAATATTCTGGTTGAAGAAGTAATTTAAAAAAGGTACAGCCGACTTGGGGTTATGCTTGGCCACAAATTTCACACTCTTCTAAACAGCTTTTGAATCCAAATTAAATATCCAACAGTTCATATTCTGCAGAGAAAACACTCTGCAATTTAATAAATGTTATGATAGACAAGCATGCTGTTTGCAGACTTTTACTGACATAAACCAATTCTCAGCGCACTCAATGACAATCCTATTTGAAGTGATATTTTTAATAATGATAGAAAGTGCCAAAAGGGATAGCTTTGTCTTCCTGTAGGATAAAATGAGTCAAATAACGAGCTGGATTTCCATTGTGATTCAGTTGTTTTCACATTTATTCTAATATTTTTGCAACTACCTGACGTTTTCTATGTTGACATCGAGTTACCTTATCTATTGTGGGAATATTTAATGTGAAAATGTTTCAACAATTGATAGCATTGGATGTGATTTTTAAAAAGTTTATTTTTAACAGGAAAGTCATCGAGGGACTTCAAACAATGAAAAGATGCATTTACTGAATTATTTCTTTAACCCCTTCGCTGCTGAGCCATTTCACGTCTGTGTGTTGAGCTAATTTTTACCGCTTTTGCTCATCATGTTTAAACGCGATTTGAAGTCACGTTTTATTATACGACCCAGACAGAATATATATCATTCTTTCCAGCAGATTTATAATATATCATTATTATATGTATACGTCATGCCCTGCCTGTATATTATAACAAAAAATGCAATAAAATTTGAACTTTTAATCATCTACAGCGATTAAAGTGTTTTTTTCACATTTTATCATACGAGCCTTTGCGTTTATATTTTCTATGGGGTGCGCTTTTTAAAAAAAAAATAGAAATGGGGACTCGTTATATTTTTTTGGGGGGAATTACGTAATTTTTAGCAAAAGCACCCCATAGAAAAAAATCATTAGTGCAGCATCATTGTTCATATTATTATTGAAATGGGAACAATATTGCTGCATTAATAAAAACAACACAAAAATAAACACGTTTTTATTTTTTTTATTTCTTTTTTATTTTTATTATTTTGTTTTACTTTTAACATGGTCATGTCTGGTATGTGATGTGGGGTGACCAGGTGTTCTCAACTCCATATTTGATGGGAATGCAGGACGATTCGTCCATTCACTCTTGTCTTAACTGGTTGAACTTCCTCTTGCTTTTGACCCAGCTGTGATGCTTCATCACACCTCGATTTCCACGACTGCCTACAAGAATCCAATCCTGATCTGTGCCCTGAACTTGGCCAAGGGCCTTATTCCCTTGTACTGGAGGCAGGCACTTAGCCCCACAGCTCGTTTATGGTACGAGAAAATGGAGGATCTCCATTCTATTGAATAGCTTGTTTTCAGTGCGGACGACAGATTGGCCAGATTCTCTGATATATGGTGCAGGTAGATGTACTTGTCTAGCTCCGCCACTTTCCAGACCCGCGACAGGGAGATCTAGGTTTGTGCTATCAGGAAACTGGGGTGATTTGTTTGTGGCCAGGTGGTACTGACAGCTGTGGCCAGATGCTTTCCTGGGGTAGTGGATCAGTGCCCTTTCGACTTCACCTTTGTCTTTTATGGCACCTATAATTTTTTTAATGCTTTTAGCAAGGAATATTGTGTTTGTAGGTATTTGGAACTACATGTCATTACTTAAACATTCCTAACGGTTTTCGAAGCGATATTGCCTGGGATGGGGGTCCTGCGTGGCCTCCTATGTCTAGATTTCTTGCTTTGGACCTGCGAGTCCATTATTGATGTCGACACTACTTTTCCATTTGCCCCCCCTGATGTCTATTATTTTTATTCTATTTTGAAATGTTCGATAAAAAAACATATTTACAAAACAAATTACAATAATATGAGTATGTCACCATGTATTTCTTGTGTGTGATCAATGAACAGATACAATTGTAATGGTCGACATTTACTTTTATTATGTTGCATATCAATAATTTCCATTGTACAATAATCATCCATGAATGGTTGCTGGATGAATTGGTCCTACCCATAAACCGTTTATGTCCCCACATAAACATTTTAGATGTTTAAATAGAATTTCAATATCATTCCTTTTAAATGTTGATTGTTTCTGAAAGAATTTGGTAATTTTGTGAGTATTGCTTGAATAGAAGGCTTAATAAGGGAGAGAACCAGTCAGAATAACAATACAACATTTTTTAAAATAAGCTCTATTGAATAATATAGTGAATAAGCAATCAATTATAATGGTACTAGTTGTTAAGCCTGCCCGGAGGGCAGTCTATTGTAGTTGTTGCCAGCTCAGAATCCGTTACCACATACAGTTGTGTTCAAAATTATTCAACCCCCCCTGAAATTGAGTGTTTTGGCCAGTTTGACATTGATTTTGATCATTCAGTCATCTTGCTTACAATTAAATCAAAGAGGCACGTGTAGGTCAGACAAATATAACATAACATTTATAATGAAATAACCACAAATGTCTTTTCTGTGCTCACATCATTATCAGTTTTATTCAACCCCCAAGTGACATTCAATCTTAGTACTTAGTACAACATCCTTTTACAGTTATAACAGGTTTTAAACGTGAAGCATAGCTTGATACAAGTGTCTTGCAGCGATCTACGGGTATCTTCGCCCATTCGTCATGGGCAAAAGCCTCCAGTTCAGTCACATTCTTAGGCATGGGTAATGCAACTGCTTTCTTTAAGTCCCACCAGAGGTTCTCAATCGGATTTAAGTCAGGTGACTGCGATGGCCACTCCAAAATGTTCCAGCCTTTAATCTGCAACCATGCTCTAGTGGACTTGGAGGTATGCTTGGGATCATTGTCCTGTTGAAAGGTCCAACGTCTCCCAAGCCTCAGGTTTGTGACGGACTGCATCACATTGTCATCCAATATCTCCTGGTACTGAAGAGAATTCATGGTACCTTGCACACGCTGAAGCTTCCCTGTACCTGCAGAAGCAAAACAGCCCCAAAGCATGATGCCCCCCCGCCATGCTTCACAGTAGGCAAGGTGTTCTTTTCTTCATAGGCCTTGTTCTTACTCCTCCAAACATAGCATTGATCCATGGGCCCAAACAGTTCTAATTTTGTTTCATCAGTCCACAGAACACTATCCCAAAACTTCTGTGGTTTGTCCACATGACTTTTGGCATACTGCAGTCGACTCTTCTTATTCTTTGGAGACAGCAAGGGGGTGTGCCTGGGAGTTCTGGCATGGAGGCCTTCCTTACGCAGTGTGCGCCGTATTGTCTGAGCTGAAACTTCAGTACCCACATCTGACAAATCTTTTCTCAGTTCCTCAGCAGTCACACGGGGACTTTTCTCCACTCTACGCTTCAGGTAGCGCACAGCAGTCGAAGTCAGCATCTTATTTCTGCCACGACCAGGTAGCGTTTTAACAGTGCCCTTTGCCTTGAATTTGCGAATGATGCTTCCTATGGTCTCTCTTGGTACGTTTAACATCTTTGCAATCTTCTTATAGCCATTGCCCTTCCTGTGAAGAGTAATCACCTCTTCTCTTGTCTTCCTGGACCATTCTCTTGACTTCACCATGTTTGTAACCACACCAGTAAATGTCTAGAAGGAGCTGAGTATCACAGTCATTTTAAAGCTGCCTAATTGGTGCTTATTATGCTTTATTGCTGCTCCGTGACATCCACTGGTGTTTTCAATACCTGATTGAAAATACTTGAATGAACCTCTGTTCTTCAGAGTAGTAGTCTTTAAGGGGTTGAATAATTGTGTCAATGAAGAATTCACAAAAGAAACATTTACTACTGTATTACAAAACCAATGATGTCATTTTAGTTGCATATGGTTCTTTAAAAAGTCCTTGTAGGATTTCATTCTGAATACAATTACAAATGTACACTAAATTCCCTAAAACTCTTTACAGCATTGGGGGTTGAATAATTTTGAACACAACTGTATTTGCTTTTCAATGTCCTATCCAAGAGTATCTCTATATATAAATGCATTTGTAACACGTCCGTCGCCGTCCCATCCGCAACGGGAGGGCCGAGTGAGCAGCTCTGATAGGTGCGTGCTCAGTTGGCAGCGCATTACAAATGCATTTATATATTAGAGTGGGCTCATCTTTCCTCTTAGATTGTAAACCCACGGGAGCAGCTCCTCTTCCCCCTTAGATTTTAAAGTCACGGGAGTAGCTCCTCTTCCCTCTTAGATAGTAATCTCACGTGATAAGGCTCTTCTTCCCTCTTAGATTGTAAGCTCATGTGAGCGGGCTCCTCTTCCCTTTTAGATTGTAAGCTCACGTGAGTGATCTTGTGGTATAGTGACACAGTGGTATAATGGCAGATTGGTATAGTGCACAGTGGTATAGTGGCAGACTGGTATAGTGGCAAGTGGTATAGTGGCACAGTGATATAGTGGCACACTGGTATAATGGCAGAGTGGTATAGTGGCAGACTGGTCTAGTGGCACAGTGGCAGACTGGTATAGTGGCACAGTGTTATAGTGGCACGGTGGTATAATGGCAGACTTATATAGTAGCACAGTGGTATAATGGCAAACTGGTATAGTGGCACAGTGGTATAGTGGCACAGTGGTATAATGGCAGACTGGCACAGTTGTATAATGACACAGTGACAGACTGGTATAGTGGCACAATGGCAGACTGGTAGACTGGTATAGTGGCACAGTGGCAGACTGGTATAGTGGCATAGTGGCACAGTGGCAGACTGGTATAGTGGCACAGTGGTAGACTGGTATAGTGGCACAGTGGTATAGTGGCACAGTGGCAGACTGGTATAGTGGCACAGTGGTATAGTGACACAGTGGTATAGTGGCAGACTGGTATATTGGCACAGTGGTATAATGGCACAGTGGCAGACTGGTATAGTGGAACAGTGGTATAGTGGCAGACTGGTATAGTGGCACAGTGGTATAGTGGCACAGTGGCAGACTGGTATAGTGGCACAGTGGTATGGTGACACAGTGGTATAGTGGCAGACTGGTATAGTGGCACAGTGGTATATATAGTGGTAATACTTGCTTTGATGGAGCCTTAGGAGTGGATGCAGCTGGGCTGCCAGACACTGTCATGCTGAGCAGGTGATGCTGCGCTCAAAGTCACGCGGTCACGTGAGCCGCAGGGCCTACGCTGTTTCACAGCAAGCGGTTGATGGGACGAGGCAAGGAGGAAAGGAGAATCAGCGACCCACCACACCACTCTCACACTGTCAGTGATTGATGGAGTGGGCGGCGCATCTATGCCGGAGGAGGACCGCGGCGGCATGGTGAGTATGAGACAGAGTGGGGACTGCAAGCCGGTTCCTCCGAGTCATGTGTCCGAGTGGCAGAGGGAGTCAAACCCGGACACATGACTCCAAAACTGGATGAACTCATCACTGCCCCTCCAGCCCAGTCCGCCCCCCCCCCCTCTGGCACAGTCCGCCCCTGGCAGAGGGAGAGGCGCTTTGCATGCGCCTCTCCAACGGATCATCCTTTATTTTTTTTCTTTTCACTCGCGCATGCCGGCGTTTTTTTTCCCCCATCGCACATGCGCATTAGGTCATGTTGCGGCGATGGAGAAAACTATTTTATATATAGAGATGACATAGGATTATGACATAAAAACCCATGACTGTGAGCCTATGATTTGCACAGATTCCTGCAGATATATCTTATCATGATTTATCTATTCTTATCATCTCCTTTAGAACATTGACTGAATATATATTCTAGTTTCCTTTAGAGATGTACAAATTGTTTCGTTCCGAATCAAAATTCTGACGAAATTCACCATTTTCGTATTTCAGGAGCATTTCCGAAAAAGAAATATCGGCCATCCGAAAATTTCGGATCGATCCGAAATTTTGTCGTGATTCGGATAGGTAATTCGGATCATTTCTGCTATTCAAATTGTTTGCTTCGCTGCGTGTGATCGGCTCCTGCTCGGGTTTTTCCGGCGTCTTCGATGGGTTAATCCAGATGTTTTTACGGGTTTTCGGCATGCATTCGCCGGGTTTTCGGCAGCTTTTCCCTGCACTTCGACAGCCCTGTGGTGCTTGCTGAATACACCACAGGGTAGCCGAGATGGGAAGTCGATTTGCACCGAATTGAAGAGAACGAAAAGTCACCGAACGTGCGGGGACTTTTCGTTTCTCTTTGAATAACCCTGTATATGTTTTCATGTGTTTATTGAACATAACATGTAAACATTCACAGTGCAAGGTGGAAAAAGTATGTGAATCCCTAGCCTAATGACTTCTCCAAGAGCTAATTGGAGCCAGGAGTGAGCCAACCTTGAGTCCAATCAGTGTGATATTATTGAATGTGTTGCTGAAAGCTGTCCTGCCCTTTAAAAACACACACCAGTTTGGGGTTTACTGGTTTCAAGAAGCACTGCCTGATGTGAACCAATGCCTCGCAGAAAAGAGCTCTCAGAAGACCTACGATCAAGAATTGTTGACTTGCATGAAGCTGGAAAGGGTTACAAAAGTATCTACAAAAGCCTTGATGTTCATGACTGCAAGAGCACAGCGCTTAATGCTTAATGAGGTAAAGAAGAATCCTAGAATGTCAGATAAAGACTTACAGAAATCTCTGGAACATGCTAACATTTTTGTTGACACATCTACAATAAGGAAAACATTAAACAAGAATGGAGTACATGGGAGGACACAACGGAGGAAGCCATTGCTGTCCAAAAAGAATAATGCAGCACGTTTGAAGTTTGCAAAAGAGCACATGGATGTTCCACAGCACTACTGGCAAAATATTCTGTGGACAGATGAAACCAAAATTGAGTTGTTTGGAAAAAACACACAACACTATGTGTGGAGAAAAAAAATGCACAGCACACCAACATCAAAACCTCATCCCCACTGTAAAACATGGCGGAGGGAGCATCATGGTTTGGGGCTGCTTTGCTGCCTCAGGGCCTGGACGGATTGTTGTCATTGATGGAAAAATGAATTCCAGAGTTTATCAAGACATTTTGCAGGAAAACGTAAGACCAACTGTCCGCCAACTGAAACTCCGCAGAGGATGGGTGATGCAACAGGACAATGACCCAAAGCATACAAGTAATTAAACAAAAGAATGGCTTCAACAAAACAAAATACGCCTTCTGGAGTGGCCCAGTCAATGTCCTGGCCTCAACCCGATTGAAATGCTGTGGCATGACCTTAAGAGAGCGATTCACACCAGACATCCCAAGAATATTGCTACACTGAAACAGTTTTGTGAAGAGGAGTGGTCCAAAAATTACTCCAGATCGTTGTGCAGGTCTGATCTGCAACTACAGGAAACGTTTGGTTGAGGTTATGGCTGCCAAAGGAGGGTCAACCAGTTATTAAGTCCAAAGGTTCACATACTTTTTCCACCCTGCACTGTGAATGTTTACATGTTCTGCTCATTAAAAACATGAAAACATATACAGGGTTATTCAAAGAGATCCGAATGGCTGGCGAAAGGTAACCAAACGCTGAAAATCAGTGTTCGGTTACCTTTCTTGGCCATTCGGCTATCCAGAGAGCAGGCAATACACCAAATCCTGGCGAATTGCCAGCACATTCGGTGCCTGTTCGGTGCCTGTTCGAGGGCAGTGAAACCCCATAAAAAAGCACTGCTTCGGCTATTCAGAGAGCACAAACCAGCGGTGAAAGGTTCCCGAATTGCCCTGCCATTCGGTGGTTTCATTCGACAGGTTTATTCAGGAGAATCCCATAGGCTTCAATGTTAAAAATATTCCCGTTTTAATTCAATATCTAATAAACCGTTCATTATAAAATTCTGCAGTAAAGAATCTCTTTATTTATAGATTTTTTAGGATATTTTAAGCATTTTTTCTTTTTTTCTTTTTTAAAAGTCTGATTTTTTTTTAACTTTACTTATTTTTTCTGTATCAGCCCTTTTTATTATCATTCCCTGGACCTCATATGTAAATTTCAGACATTTTCGCTCAGTAGTTTCTTTGCAAACAGTGTTTTACTTTTCAATCATTCAAGCAAACTGTTTTCCTAATTTATTCACTGCCTTCTTCTGCGGTGTCGGCTTTTTCCAGCGGCTTCGCTGCGCTGTGATCGGCTCCTGCTCGGGTTTTTCCGACGTCTTTGATGGGTTAATCTAGATGTTTTTGCGGGTTTTCGGCGTGCATTCGCCGGGTTTTCAGCAGCTTTTCCCTGTACTTCTACAGCCCTGTGGTGCTTGCTGAATACACCGCAAGGTCGCCGAAATGGGAAAGCCGATTTGCACCGAATTGAAGAGAACGAAAAGTCACCGAACGTGCGGTGACTTTTCGAATCTCTTTGAATAACCCTGATAATGTTTGTGTTGTATTATTTTAAGCAGACTGTGTTTTTCAAATTGTTGTGACTTCGATGAAGATCAGAGCACATTTTATGACCAATTCATGCAAAACTCCACGTAATCCCAAAGGGTTCGCATACTTTTTCTTGCCACTGTACTTAATAAATACTATCAGGGTTATTCAAAGAGAGACGAATTGGCTCTGAAATTGGAACAGTGCATTTCCCCATACAGTGCAATACCTTTCCCTGGTATGAAGTTTGCATTGCAATCATATTGGAGATCAAGGGGTCAAGTCCTTGAAAAAGTAGTGAGGGAACTCACCCAGACTTCTGTCCTCCCAATAAGCAATTATTTTATCGCAATTAACACAGGCAGACCTTCAAACCTGATATATTTATGTATATATGTGGATTTTATAAAAAATTTGATAAATCCTATAGGGGCTATTCAAAGAAAGCCGAATTGGCTCCAAAATTGCACCGAACGGTGAATTTCCCCGTACAGTGCAATTGTATGGCCATTTGGCTATTCAAAAAACTGGTAGTTTGCCAAGCGGCGGCCGTGAAATCCCTATAAAGAATTAATGGTTAATCTATTCAGAGAACACTCCGTATGTATAGTATTATTGGCAGAGTATAGCGCAAAAATGCACTGTTAGAGCTCTTATTAAAACAATTAAGATAATGCACCTGGGACGAAAAAACCCAAGGGCTGAATATAGAATATTTGATACAGTCCTAACCTCAACATCTGAGGAAAGGGATTTAGGGGTCATTATTTCAGAGGATCTAAGGGTAAGTAGTCAATGTAATAGAGCAGCAGGAAATGCTAGCAGAATGCTTGGTTGTGTAGGGAGAGGTATTAGCAGTAGGAAAAGGGAAGTCCTCATGCCACTGTACAGAGCACTGGTGAGACCTCACTTGGAGTACTGTGTGCAGTACTGGAGACCGTATCTCCAGAAGGATATAGACATCTTAGAGAGAGTTCAGAGAAGGGCTACTAAAATGTGGACGGCTTGAAGGAGAAAAGTTACCAGGAAAGGCTTAATGATCTTAACATGTACAGCTTGGAAAAAAGACGAGACAGAGGAGATATGATAGAAACATTTAAATACGTAAAGGGAATCCACAAGGTAGAGGAAGGGAGTATATTTAAAAGGAAACAAAGTAGCAAAACAAGAGG
Organism: Leptobrachium leishanense; assembly: GCA_009667805.1. Lineage (NCBI taxonomy): Eukaryota > Metazoa > Chordata > Amphibia > Anura > Megophryidae > Leptobrachium > Leptobrachium leishanense. The sequence continues at coordinate 86,942,104 of CM019064.1, read as the reverse complement.
ACATAGTCTTAGATTAGAGGGGCAAAGGTTTAAAAGTAACATCAGAAAGCATTATTTTACGGAGAGGGTGGTGGATACAAGGAACAGTCTTCCAGTTGAAGTGGTAGAGGCCAAAACAGTGATTGAATTTTTAAGCAGGCATGGGATAGGCATAAGGCTATCCTAAACAAAAGATAAATCCAGGTAAAGTATCCATGTAATTGGGCGGACTAGATGGGCCGAAAGGTTCTTATCTGCCGACATTTTTCTATGTTTCTAATTTATTGAAATACAAATAAATACAATAAGAGCTTTAACAGTGTGTTTTTGCGCTATACTCTGCCAGTAAAACTATACCTAAGAAGCTCCATATAAAGACTGCACGGAGAAGGTCCCACTAAAAGCCTGCGGGGCTGAGATTCCAAACAGTGAATGGAACCAGGATCCTTAGTGGAAATGTAGTAGCAAGGAATGCATAGTGTTGTCTGAAAACACCTTTTAAAAGTTGCGGTTGCTTTTCTTTGTTACCCCATTCGGCGGTTTGTTGGCTTTTTTTGGGCCGATTTGGCGGTCTTGCAGCTGATCGTTGGATGCATCTGGTGGGTTTTAGATTCGTACAGAGGGTCGATTCACCACACTTCGGGGACCCTGCAGTGACCTTGCAGTGAATGCTGAATTCACTGCAGGATCGGCGAATCGAAGTGCGGCCAACGGGAGAGCACCGTAATGACAGTGACATTTCGGTGCTCTCTGTTTAACCCTGTATTTTTACAATTTCATCAGAAAAAGGTGAAAATCAGGAGAATTGGCAGGAGAAGAGAACAATCTAGACCAAATAGCCGATTTGGAAAGTGAGATAAATGGGAGAATTTTTCTGGTTTGGCTCTTTTTCACCTAGAATTTTCACTTATCCAGTCATTCTCCTGAGTTTCACTTTTCATTGAATAGACTTGATAGTCATCGTGAAACTATAGAAGTACTTTTAAAATTAAGACATCAATATGTTTAAAAAAATCTATGTTTTTTCTATGTGTACACCATTTACAAATTGAAGTATAACCTAGCGTAGGACCGATACAGCATCTTTATTTACTATGACAGTGCTCAACATTTTTCTTATTCCCCTCCCCCATTCTGTGGAAATCTAGTCACTGTTAAATACGTCATGGTTCGCATTTTAATGATCAGAACTGCCATGGCATGGATAATTGCAGACACATTGTTTCCTACGGAGTCATCATTCATCGTTTCTGATGGGAAGCCTGTCAATTGGCATATTTAGATTGTATTAAAGAGCTAAATTACAGCTGTTTAGATTCTTTGGAGAAAAATAAATGGCTATGATTTGCTGCTATTCAGTATTTTTAAATGCTGAGCATTTTATAATAAATAAAACATACATTGCCACTGTATACCAAAGGGGTGTTAAAAGATGAGGTCAAGCACACAGTTAATTTTTTGTAAATCAAACTGGGAGAGGATCACACAATCTGAACCTTTTTACATCTAGAAAACTGCACTAGTTCTTAACAAACACATCTCTCTTAATGTATCTGGTTGCATAATTATACGTAAAATTAGCATTTTATAAAGGTGAAATGCAATTAAAGAGTGATTTTTTCTTTTTTGTTTTTTTTTCTGTAATGCTAGCTGGACCTCTCAATGAGTCTTTTGATACAGGTGATTTTCTGTGTGTACTGTAATCAAAATTATTATGATTCCAACTAGAGGTACCAGGTACTCTATGATTCCATTTTAGCATTTTAAAGATAAGCTAAAAGCACCACTACAAAACAATGGGCTCTATTCCATAGTTGTTGGTAATGTATCGACTCGCTATGTAATCGGTAGCGCTAGCATAAGTAAGTTTAACGCCTGGCATCGATATTCTAATCTTGAAGCTAAATGAGTGAAAACAGCTTGCGCCTCTCAGCTTACTGTACTTTGCATCTTCTATACGTAACATGGGGAGCATAATCTATTTTTAGCGTCTCGACAAGTTAGGTATCCAAGGTGCTGGCCAAATTACCACTGGGATGTGATAAGAATTTTACCACCTCCTGAAACCTGGTGTCTAATGATTCTTCAAATGCAAAATCATTTGACACGCTCCACCCCCCCCCTCAAAATCTCATACTTACCTCTCATCCTGCAGCGAAAAGATTGGACCAATCCGCTGCTTCTTCTCACCAGGACAAATAGTTCCTAGTCTCCCTCTGCGACCACTCTGAAGTACTGCGCCATCTCATAAGAGTGAGATTGCGCAGAGCTCGTGGCCTGGAAGGGCAAGGCTCCATGGAGTCCTATCGACTCCTCAAACTGATACTCGTGGCGCGAAAGCGCTACTGTGGGTATCAAGCATCTTACAGGGTTATTCAGAGAGAGGTGAAAACCAGGAGAATGACTGGAGAAGTGAAAATTCTAGGTCAAAAAAGCCGATTTGGAAAGTGAGATAAAAGGTAGAATTTTTCTGGTTTGACTATTTTGACCAGGAATTTTCACTTCTCCAGTCATTCTCCTGTTTTTCACCTCTCTCTGAATAACCCTGTAAGTGTTGCGTTCCGGGGCGAGGTGCTGAGATAGCACCTTCCACGGAATAGGACGATAACATGGAGACAGTGCTTACCATCTCCATGTTAGTGTCAGGAATGGAATACGGTCTGATTTATGTAGTGGCTATAGTGCTTGAAGTCCGTTCGAGTCTCTTTTCAAGTGGTTTGGCAAAGATCAAATGTTGATGACGCAGCTACAGCCAGACTTTGTGAAAAGGATATGAGTGAATGTTCTCCCAGCGCACCAATATATTTATTTATAATATATAATTTATAATACATTTATATTGGTGCGCTGGGAGAGCATCCGCATTTCTTTTCCTACTGTACTTTCCCAGCCTTGTGCCTGAAAAGCAGATCTCCAAGGACAGATTGCCAGATTCCCAGTCATATCCCAGACCCGGGGCCCCAGTGTTCATTAAGATAACTAAAGAAGATGTTATGTGTAACGTCTCCTGTATTTATCATAACGATGGAAATTGCTATTTCACTCTTGCGTCAAGCTGGGCTTATGACTTGAGTGTTGCGAATCCCTTCGCCAGCTTAGTCTAAACTGACATCTCCTATATCTTGTATAGGAGACTGTAATTTACACCTTGGAAAGGAAGCTCCAGCTATTCCAAGGTAACCTGCACTTCCATCTGGGAGACAGTATTTCACTGAGAAATACCACCCCCTTAAACCTGGTGTTAAGTGATTATGCATTTGCAAAAATCACTTAATACTCTGGCCAAACCGCCCCATGAAAATCCCATACTCACCTCTTTTCCTGTGGTGCAGATTGTGGCGAGCCACCTCTTCCTCTCGCTGAGAGCAGAGTGACTGGGAAACAAATCGATCCTAGTCTTCCTCCGTGATTCTTCAAAAGTGCTGCTGCGAGAACGAGCACGTGGCCAGGACACAGAGGACTCCATAGAGACCTGTTGACTCCAGGACCCGATACTCACGGCTGCACATATCAGGCTGCCCCGCACTTCCTTATGTATAAGGAAAATCTGCAGGCACAGATATTCTTACTAATCATCTCTGGTTTAGAGAAGGGTGTGGAATCGGCCCCTTGGAGGCATAGGCGACTCTACGGGGGGCAAGGTCCCCCTTAGGTTATTCCTTGACCCCCCCCATGTGCCACCCCCCACCAAAAATCAGCATCCAGCTTCCCACACTTATTCGGACCAATGTATCTCCGTCCCTGTGCATCATATATGGACGTTCTATGTGTCATTAGAAAGGGCATATTCTGGCCTTTCCAATGAAATCCAACATGACCATATTTGGTGTGAAGTAAATGTCATAAAACATTAAATAAAAACGTGCAATTAAACATTTTCACAGGGTTGAAATGGCTCAGTAGTGAAATGGTTAATGTTCAGACTATACATTACATTGTGTATTACATTAGTTTTTGCCTTGGTTTAGTTGTATATTAAGAGTTAATGGGTAGGCTTCATCCCTTACAGTATACATTTGTTTTTCCTTGATTAATGGCATTTTAGGCTAGGGTCAGACGAACGCATTTTCACGTTGTCTGTGAAAAAGTGCGTTCGAACGAATGGACGCATTTTTTCACGGAGTACGCGATAGCGGTCATACGATGCGCATTTGCGTCCGTGATTTTGTACGGATCATCAATAAAACACTTTGTGCATCTGGACGTTATGTTGGCCGGACATTAGCAGTGTCTGACATCTCCAATTCACGCACACAAGCCGCTAGCGGACGCAGCGCTCTCTGTACAACCGTACTAGCGGTTTTACGTTCTCGACAAAATGCGTTCGTTTGCCACTTGCGTTGCGCAGCCGGACTTTTGTGCGACCGTACTTCGTATATTGGCCGTCATTGCCCGGCATTTGCTGCTAGTGCGGCCGTGATTAAGTGCGCCTGCACGCGCGTTCGCACTGCCTCAGTCTGACCCTAGCCTTAGGGGTTAATGAGTAGGCTAAATGCAACAATGTTTATTATTTTTATTGTATTTCCCTGGGTTTATGGCATTTTAGGGGTTATTATGGAAGTTAGAATCTAAAGGGTCTAATCATCTTTAGATCCTCTGCTTTTCGTCACATTTCGGGGAATTCATTTTGCCAAAAATATGGTGAATTCCCTATTAGTGAATGGTCACCGTAATTTGCTAAAATTGGAGTCGCTGAAGCAGCAATCAGACATTCCGCGAAAACTGCCGAATTGCAGCAAACAAAATTTTGAACTTAAGTATCAGGTTAGTACAACAAAAAGGCATCATTGCATCACATTACTCTGGGGTTTTGGAATCTTATTTATATGTACTCGTGCTTTATATATACTTTTTTAGGGCACTATTACCTGGTGTGGGTTAACCCTAGCATCAGCATGTTTTTTTGCGTTAGTGCCAGGTTAATTGAGTCTAGCTCCGGACCAACAGATTGTTCGCCTCCCGCTTCAAATGGGAAAAATCACTTAGCGCGTTGCTATTAGCGATTTTTACCGCAAGCTTACTGTACTTTCCGCGTCCTTTAATTAACATGGGGAGCGCTAGAGATCTCTAGCGCTTTTGCAGCTAACAGATCACTTGGTGCCAGCGCTAATTTTTTGAGGGAAGCTAATTGCAACATTTTACCTACTGCTCAACCCTGGTGCTAACTCCAAAAAGACAGAAAAAACAGATCCTCGCCCAAAATTAATAGGCAATTGAAAGGAATGCAGCACAGGTGTTCTCTTGGTCCCATTCGCCATAGTAATGGATCTGGTCAGCAATGTTGCTGCTGTTGCAGTCAGCTGTATTAAGATATATATGTATCCTTTATTCACATATATCCTAATTCTACTATATTGCCTAATTTTAAACATTTTATGCTGGGGGTTATTCATAGTGTGTAAGCGTATGATTATTAGGGTGACCGCGTGGACCATGTTTAAAGGGACACGTGAATAAGTCTTGCCCTGAAACATGTATTATTTATATGCTGCAGCAGGGAAGTTATTGTGGCTCACCTGGCCTTCCTTTTGGATCTATTAAATGCAGTGTAAGGATTCTACATGCTCTTGGGCGGCATTTATCATGCAATGCCCATCAGTCTTAATATATGTGTGCATCAAAACATGGATGATACGGCCACCTTGGAGGAATATAATAATTCAGGGTGTGAGGTTATTCACTGGATGTGTTCATATTCAAGTTTGTGAGGGCGGGGAATAGGTATGGTCCGGCACAACCGCATTAGTGCTGGGTCTCAGCCCGGGTCTTAGAGTTTCCCTAGCGTGCGCCAAATGACCTTGTTCATGGACTACCGCGGACAAGGTAATCTGTTAGTAGGTCGTCAGGCGCTAACAGGGTTATTCAGAAAGCAGTGAAAAGCAGGAGAATGACTGGAGAATGGAAAATTCTAGGTCAAAATAGCCAATTTGGAAGGTGAGATGAATGGGATAATTTTTCTGGTTTGGCTATTTTGACCAAGAATTTTCCATTCTCCAGTCATTCTCCTGCTTTTCACCTCTCTGTGAATAACCCTGTACGTTTTAGCGACTTGCGCTAAATTTTTCATTTAGTGATGGTGTTTTAGCTCACACCAGGTGATAGGGCCCTTAGTTTTATTCAGTGGTATGATTTAGTGGTGAAAATTATTAGTGCCCCCAGTTTTGGCTGCTGTATCTTTTGTCCCCCCCCCTAAATATTGTTCCTAGAGTCGCCACTGCTTGGAGGGCTAAGGCCGCACACGAGTGCACTCAGAGTGGAAGGAACGTCCGTGAGAGTGGATGTTCCTTCCACTTGACGCCTGCCTGCCTGCTTCCCCCTCAGCGCTGCAAAGCGTGTTCCTTCTATGGAGGATCGCGCTTTGCAGCCCCGTAGACGAGCATCCTAGCGCATCAACGGGGAGGCTTTCTAGGCAGACACTTGCTGCGTGCGCACTTTATGCACACGCACAAGCATGTTACCGGCCCCGTCGCAGCACCACATAGCTGCGCCGGGCGCCGATAAGTGTGTTCGTGTGCACCCAGCCTAAATAAGGCTGGGGTCAGACCAGCGCATCTTTAACGTGCGTTCTGGCGCACTTAATCACGGCCGCACTAGCAGCAAATGACGGGCAATGACAGCCAATATACGAAGTACGGTCGCACGAAAGTCCGGCCACGCAACGCAAGTGGAAAATGAACGCATTTTTTCGAGAACGCAGAACCGCTAGTACGGACGTACAGAGTGCGCTGCAGCGGCATAGCGGTGTGTGTGTGTGATTTAGAGACGTCAGACCCTGCTCGTGTCCGGCCAACATAACGTCCAGACGCAAAAAGTTTCCTGGTTTGGATTCGTAAAACATCACGCACGAAACTGCGCATCGTATGACCGTTTTCGCATATTCCGTGAAAAAATACATCAATGCGTTCGGACGCACTTTTTTACGTTCGCGTGTAAAAATGCTTTCGTTTGACCCTAGCCTAAGCAGTTGGGTCTCCACAAAGGGCGGTGAATTTGGAGGACACTTGGGTCACTGCATCCATTCAAATTGCCTACTTCTAGAATGATAACAGTGCTCAGGGAGTCCCTTTAATGCTTTCCTGTACTTTTAAAGCGAATAAAAATGACTCTTTCCTTCTTTATCACCTACATCCACAATCATTAGGCATAAACAACCATTAAAAAAGGAAATGCAAATGTCAAGGTTATGAAACAATAGTTAAATATATCTATAAATCCAAAACCTCTGCATGCCAGACTTAAGTGTATGTCTTATTCCAGATTCCAGAATCTAGGATCACCTTATGCATGCGAGTCACACTTGCTACACACAATTTTCTGAAGTAAATTGCATTTCATGAACAAAACTGTAATGACCTTTACGCTCAATAAAAATGCTATACAAGGTTTGCCGTATGTATGGATCATGTACACAAATAATATATATATTTTTTTATAATGGTTTATGTTTTTGAACAAGGAACAAATGTATGCACAGCGAAGCTTAGAACAAATCAGCAAATTACTAGCTGTTTTTATTCTTCAAATCAATATTAATGTACAAGCTCATTTCAATACATAGATATCTTTTAAAGCTGATGACTCATTAGGAGTCAGAGCATGTGCAAAAGAAAGTGCCAAAGCGATTAACGTAATATGAATATAATAATATTGGAAGGTTCAATTTGGTTTCAAAATGCTCCTTTTCACATCACTTTTAAAACCCTCCAACTTTAAACATTTATAGTTTCTTGGGACTCTAGATGAAAATTTAACATAGAAAGAACATTGAATTTAAAACAGGGACAGCTCCACGTTATTATATCAAATTACATGTTTATAGAGGCATATTAGCCAAATGTTACTTAATTACCCCAACACCTATCTCTGATACAGTCAGGTCCAGAAATATTGGGACATCGACACAATTCTAACATCTTTGGCTCTATACACCACCACAATGGAGTTGGAATGAAACAAACACAATGTGCTTTAACTGCAGACTGTCAGCTTTAATTTGAGGGTATGTACATCCAACTCAGGTGAACGGTGTAGGACTTACAGCAGTTTGCAGATGTGACGGTTTGCAGGATTTGGCGAATTGCCTGCTCTCTGGATAGCTGAATGGCCAAGAAAGCGTTTCAGCGTTCGGTTACCTTTCTCAAGCAACTCGGATCTCTTTGAATTACCCTGTAGATCTCTTTTCATGTAAATTTTAAAATGTAAAAAAAAAACAAGTTAAAGAATTACTCATATTTAGTGTAAAAATTTAAGCTAACAAAGTATAATATTATTAACATCTAAAAATATCTTTACATTTTTATCTGCTGGTGTTTTCATCCCAGAGAAAAAGGGAACGCAGAGTTGGAAAAACTCTAATCTCCTCAACATAGAATTTGTAATTTCTGGACCGGCACTTTGAATTACTTACAGATGCATTTCCACTGTCGGTTTTCTGCCGTAACAAATACTTATTGGTCATGTCACTTATTTTAAAATTTATGTTCCAGATATGTCACATATACTGTGTTGGATTAGTATCCTGGTGATGGGAAAGGAAAATTGCCCTAATCAAGGGCAGTTCTTGTAATAAATGTGCAGCAATAACGGAAATAGCTGCTGTGCGGGTGATATAGTATCATTTGAGTTGAGGCACAAATTGCTCCTATTTCCAGATTTCCTTTTTCTTGTAAAGAACATATTTCTACCTGAAAAAAAGATGAGCCGCAGCTGAAGAAAACCTACAAAACCTTTACTCTTCAGGCGCAAGGAAAAAACTTTAAAAGACTTCAGTGAAGGTGGGAATTCTGCATACCTGTTCAGAGGAGGTTCTAGACTGTGTTATGCCTCAGGCCAGGGATGTCCAAACTCCGCTCCCCCCCCCCCACATGTCCATGAACTACAGCTCTCAAGCTTCTCCATCCATCTAATGCAGTTAGAGATTTCTGGGAATTGTAGTTCAGGAACACTTGGGGGCCGGAGTTTGGACATCCCCGCTTTAGGCAAAGCTCAGATATCAGATACCATTTCCATTACAACCAGACAGGACAGTAATGCTAGCAGACAACCACACAGTATACAACAGAGAAGAAAGTTTATCACTTAAACCTATCAGCAAACAGATTTTTGGTCTACTTAAATGGACACTAGCACTTATATAAACTATAATTAGATAGGGATGAGCCGAACACCCCCAGTGTTCGGTTCGCATTCGAACTCGAACAATTTCAAAAGTTCGAGTTCGAACGCGAACACGAACTGAACTCAATGCAAGTCAATGGGACTCTAAAGTTCGAATTTTAGAGTGCCCTCCAAGAGGGCATATATGCAAGATATTTGCCATAAAAGGTGTATGGGGGTCCGGGTAGTGCCCTGGGAGACAGGAAACAAGGGCAAAAAGTAAAAAAAAAAAGTTTTTAAAGGAACAGTGAGTTTTCCATGAAATAAAGGTTAAGAATAAAAACGAAAAATTCCTTCAAATATCGTGCCTAGGAGGTCCCCATAACCTGCCCGTGAAGTGGCGGATTTGTAGGATGTATAGAAACATTTAAAAACAAAAAAAGACATTTCAAATGATGGTAAATGTTTTTGCCTTTAATCTATTCATAAACAACTGCTTGGGCCGGCAGCCTGTATGAAAAGAGGAGACATTTTAGGACACGCAGAACAAGTTTAGTGATTTTTTGGCAAAATTATGGTGAAACTTATGCAGGTTTTGGGTGAAAGTAACAATAGGTGCTTTAAAATTGGGCCTTTAGTGTCGGCAACAGTGCCGTCACACCGTAACCCCTCTGTGGTATTGTGGAAGAGTGCAGTGGTGGAGGTTTTGGTAATGCAGAAGAGATCCCCGATCTATTCAGTTACATCAGCAGCTATAACAAAACTGGGTCAGCAATGTTTAGGCACTTGTACTGCGCTACTGTATATGGTGAGAATCAGCACACACCAGTAGCAACAGGAAGCAAACAGAACAGGCAGGAAATACACAGAGAGAATAGTCAAATGGCAGGCAAAGTCGGCAACAGATCGGGTCCTCAGAACAAGTAGGGTCAGTAACAAGTATACAAACTGATTCGTAAACTAGCGATGCGGGAATAAAGACTGAGACACACTGAGCGTGTAGCGACGCACAGCATAGCGAAGCGAAGAGAAGCAAACATTTTGCAGGCTTGACTTCACTCCGCTCCGCCTCGCAGCGTGTCTACACTACATTATGTCTGCTTCTCACCGCACTGGACAGGAATCCACTAACTAAATTAAAATGTACACACAAAACCGTTTTATTTTCGCAAAGCACATATTATATAGGCAAAAAAAAGAGTCTACTGAATAAAATACATCAAAAATTACTGTTAATTTAATAGGAATAGTATAAAATTATAAAAAAAGGTAACCCCTGATCATATATATTATAGGGACACGGAGCGCAGTGTATAGAGTAGGGATGCATTGATACCACACACAGACATATAGGTACACTATATTGCCAAAAGTATTCGCTCACCTGCCTTGACTCACATATGGATGGGTGAGCGAATACTTTTGGCAATATAGTGTATATATCAACACGCAGACCTATATATACGTATATATCAACACGCAGATATATATATATATACACCCACAGACCTCAGACCATATATACACATTCACACATGGGGGAGTGGCATGTGGAGAATCTCAACTAAATGCCCCCCCCCCCATTTGGCTTATCCCTCCAGAAGAAATGTTGAACCCGACAGAGCAGAGAATATATATATTATTCTCTGCTCTATCAGGTTCAACATTTCTTCTGGAGGGATCAACCAAATGGGAGGGGGGCAATTAGTTGCCAAAATGTGTGTGTAATACAAGTCTGGATATATATATTTATAAGAATATAGATATATATCTTATCTCTCTCATATATATATATATATGTATGTATATATATATATAATACCTGCCCTTATCTTCCCCTATAAATTTGATAAAAATATACACAATTTTTTTTAGAAATGTGTCGCCTTACCTTAGCCTGGTGGTCAGTGGGGGCTCCCTTGATCCTGGTTGTGGGGGGGGGTCTGCCGTGGCCGCAGGTGCAGTGGCTCCCTCCCTGCGCTGCCTGTCTCTGCCACATGCACCCGGGCGGCTAGTCCGCATAGTCGCAGCTCTGTCATCGCATGCTCCTCAAGGGGATCCTTGGGAGGCCCCTGCAGGCTGCCCTCTATAGTGCCTGATTAGAGGGCCGTGTCTGCCTGATGTTTTAGTAACAAGAATGTTTTATCCCATAGGCTTCAATGTTAAAAATATTCCAGTTTTAATTCAATATCTAATAAACTGCAGTATATTCTGCAGTAAAGAGTCTCTTTATTTTTAGAATTTTTAGTATTTTTTAAGCATTTTTTATACTTTTTTCAAAAAGATTTCTTTTTTTTTTCGAACTTTTGGCGAACGTCCCAAAAAGTTCGAAGTTCGCGAACGGCCGATGTTCGATGCGAACTCCGAACAGATCGAACCAAACAGCTCATTCCTAGATTACTTGTGCATCACAAACAAAAGCAACTTATAAAACACATGCTGCTGTTTTGTTTTCCTAGCTTGAAGTAATTGTATGTAAAAAGGAAAAACAAACTTTTTTTACACATACGGTGCCTGTTCGGTGCCTGTTCGAGGGCAGTGAAAACCCCATGAAAAAGCACTGCTTCGACTATTCAGAGAACACAAACCAGCAGTGAAAGGTTCCCGAAATGCCCTGCCATTCGGTGGTTTAATTCGGCAAGTTTATTCAGGAGAATCCCATAGGCTTCAATGTTAAAAATATTCCCGTTTTAATGCAATATCTAACAAACCGTTCATTATAAAATTCTGCAGTAAAGAGTCTCTTTATTTATAGATTTTTTAGGATATTTTAGCATTTTTCTTAATTTTTTTTTTTAACCCTTTCGCTGCTGAGGCGTTTCACGCCTCTGTGCCGAGCTCATTTTTACCTGTTTCGCTCATCTTGTTTAAACGTGTTATGAAGGCTTATTTTAGTATATGACTCAGACATATTATATATCGTTCTTTCCGTCAGACTCGGCAGATTCATAATATGTCATTATTATATGTATACGTCATGTCCTGTCTGTATATTATAACAAAAAATGCAATAAAATATAAATTTTCAATAATTTACAATGTGTAAAGTGGTTTTTTTTTCACATTTTAACATGCGAGCAATTGCGGTTATATTTTGTATGGGGTGCGCTTGTTAAAAAAATTAGAAATGGGGTCTCGTTACATTTTTTTTGGGGAAAATTACGCGATTTTTTAACAAACGCACCGCATACAAAAATCGTTAGTGCAGCATCATTGTTCACATTATAATTGAAATGGCAACAATATTGCTGCATTTACAAACCAAAAAAAAGAAAAAAACTTGTTTATTTCTTTTTTATAATTTTTTTCAAAATATTTTTTTATCTTTATTTTTTTTTTTTGTTTTAAACTTTTTTCATGGTCATGTTTGGTATTGTTGGAACGGCCATGCTCTGGCCGATGCAACAGTACCAAACATTAACCCCTAGCTGCCACGGATCGGGAGATAGGGGGTTCATTGGAACCCCCTATCTCCACCATTGGTGGCAGTTAGGGGTTAACTCCAGGACTGGCGTCATCATGCTATGCACGATAACGCCAGTCCTCAGTGGGCATTCCTGGAAGCTTGGCCGACATCCAAGATGTCGGCCAGCTCCGGGAAAGGATCACGAACCGGCGCTTTTCGGCGCCGATTCGTGATCCGGCCCCCATGGGATTAATGCCAGGTACCGTTAGGAAGGGCAGGCTGTGCCCTTCCAAACGGTGCCCGGATTAACCCTCTGCACCCCGGCGATCGGGAAGGAGAGAGGTCCGAAGGACCTTGCCCCATTCCTTTCAGGTGCCTCCTCCGCACACGTGGGGGGGGGCGCCTGAATTAGATGTCATTGCGCCACCGCGATGACATCTAATTGTGCCAGCGGCGGTTCCGGGTGCTGGGCTGACATCGAGGATGTCTGCCCGCACCGGGGGGCACAGCGATCGGCCGGAATCCGGCCGATCGCTGGCCGCAAAGGGAGGACGCGCTCAGCGCGTCCTCCGCGTGGAACCCTACCTGCGGGTGGAGGCGCTGAGTGCGTCCTCCGCAGCGAAAGGGTTAAAAGTCCAATTTTTTTTTCTTCTTAAGTTTACTTATTTTTTCTGTAACAGCCCTTCTTATTATCATTAATTGGACCTCATATGTAAATTTCAGACATTTTCGCTCAGTAGTTTCTTTGCAAACAGCGTTTCACTTTTCAATCATTCATGCAAACTGTTTTCCTAATTTATTCACTTCACTCTGTCTCAGGTGTCGGCTTTTTCTGGAGGCTGCGCTGTGTGTGATCGGCTCCTGCTCGGGTTTTTCCGTGGTTTTCGGCAGGTTAATCCAGATGTTTGAGAGTTTTCTACGTGCATTCGCCGGGTTTTGCGGTTCGTTTTCGTCAGGTTTGCGGTAGCTTTTCCCTGCAATTCGTGACCTTGTGGTGTTTGCTGAATACACCGCAGGGTCATCGGCAAAAGGAACCGAATTGAAGAGAACGAAAAGTCACCGAACGTGCGGTGACTTTTCAAATCTCTTTGAATTACCCTGATAGGGTTATTCAGAGAGAGGTGAAAACCAGGAGAATGACTGGAGAAGTAAAAATTCTAGGTCAAAATAGTCAAACCAGAAAAATTCTCCCATTTATCTCACTTTCCAAAACGGCTATTTGGTCTAGATTGTTCATTTTCCTGGCAATTCTCCTGGTTTTCACCTGTCTCTGAATAACCCTGATAGATGGGAATTTTAGATTTCAACTTCTTCTCACAGGCCACAATATTATTAAAAGCAAAACACGTAGAGCCCTATTCTGAAATGTCATAACAGAAGGGAGCTACTACACAATACCAGAAGCAGAACCGCGCCTCCCCACTGGTTTGGTCTCTTGGGGTCCATAGGAATCTGGAGAGAAGAGGAACTATGTGCAAACCTTTTGTAAGCCTGCATAAGTAGGGTCGCACAAGCTTCAACAAAGGACACTGAGAAGCATTTGTTCCTACGGAGAGAAGAACAAATGGCAAAAACCTATATCGAAGATTCATGCAGAAATTATATATATTATTGTGTGTATATACTGCTTATACATTTTCTTATGTTTTATGTTTTTAGCACTTTATGCACTTTACTTGGATATCCAGATTCCTCTCCTTACGTTTTTCATGCTTTGCTGACTTTTAGCATAACATTTTCCAAAAGAGCAAATGTGGTATAGGGATGGGCTGCCGGTTCAAATCGGTTCGAAGTTCGATTCGAACATTGGCTGTTCGAAAGTTTGCGAACTTCAAACTTTTCGAGACGTTCGTGGAAAGTTCGAGGGAAAAAAAAGTTTAAAAAAATTCCAAAAATTCCTAAAAAAAAAATCTAAAAATAGACTCTTTACTGCAGAATATAATAATAAACGGTTTATTAGATATTGGATTAAAACGGGAATATTTTTAACATTGAAGCCTATGGGATTCTCCTGAATAAATCTGCCGAATGAAACCACCGAACAGCAGGGCATTTCGGCAACTTTTCATTTGTTCTCTGAATAGACGAAGCATTGCCCTCGAACAGGCACCGTATGTGCAGGCAATTCGCCAACATTTGGCGAACTGCCTGCTCTCTGAATAGCCGAATGACCAGGAAAGGTAACCGTACGCTGAATTTCACAATTCGAATCTTTTTGAATAACCCTGTTAGATTCTCGGTGTTGTGCACCACCGACTAAGACACAATTTTTCTGCACTTGAATGTGACAGGTGCATGTCATTTCAATATTTGACCGCAGGGTCCAAACCTGCACTCTTCCACAATACCTCAGAGGGGTTACGGTGTGAAGGCACTAGCTGGCACCAAAGGCACAATATTTGAGTGCACTGAACTGTGTACCGGATGCATACAGGGCAGCCATCAGAAATGATGGGGCCCCTTACTGAACCTCACGATGGGGCCCCCCCCGTAAACTTCCTCAACCCATAACAGCTTTTCTCCCCCTTCCAAAACAAAAAAAGGACATAACACAGTTCCACAGCAATAAAACTCACAGTAATGCATGGTGTGTATGAGCGTATCTGTCACGTCTGGGCTCAGAGGGGGCCTGGCACCCGATGGCGCCATCGACAAGCCGGGTGCCAGGAGTTGTGCCGGCTTCCGGAGCTCGTGGACTGGTCAGGAGGCGGAGCGCCACACGATGACGTGCGCCCGCAGGGTTTAAATACAAACAGCGCAATCCGGAACAACGCCCTGTTGTGGAGTTTGCTTCCCTCAGTGCTGAGTGTCTCCTGGCGATTCACTACTTGGTTGATTTTTCAGTCTCCGTTGTTATCTGGCTTGTATGAGAACCACCCCAGTGTACCAGTCCTTGGCTATTCCTTTTGACCACTCTAACTCTGATCGATTCTTGGCTTATATGATAGATACCCCTTGTGCACCGTTTTGGCTATCCCTGACCACTCTAACACTGATTGATTTGGGCTTGTGTTAGAATGCGTCCTTGTATACCGTCTGGCCTATTTCAGGTATACCCTGTCCTGTGTGTTGGTCAAACATTTCCCACTCATTGGACTCTATAGGAATCCTAGCATTAAAACGCGGGCGCAAGGGAGGAAAAACTGCGCCTGCAGATTTTCCCCTTGCGCCCGCGTTTTAACACTGGATTACAATGCAGGCACAAAAAATGCTGCCTGCATTGTTACCACGCGGTGACCCCCGCGATGCTTGCGGCAGCGCTGAGTGAAGCCACGAGCATCCACTCGATGAAGTCCATAGGACTCCATTGAGTTTCTCCCTGCCGGTCACATGACCAGCCGGATCTCGCCTCGCGAGATCCGGCCGGTCAGCGTAGTGATACGCAGGGAGAGACTGGGGGGACTTTTCCCCCAGTCTTTCCCTGATCCCGCCGGCCGGAGGCGAACAGAGCCGCGGTCCTCGCCGCAGGACAGGAGGTGAGTATAGCATTCATTTTTTTTTTTTCTGGAGGGTGTTACCGGATTCTGCAGAAGCGGAATCCGTTAACACCAAGTCCTGGCTGTGGTTAACGTTTTGATAACCACAGCCAGAAGTTAATCAGCGCTAGTAGATTGCGCTCCCTATGTTAAATATAGGGAGCAAAGTACAGTAACCTCGCGCTTAAAAGTGCAAGGTACCAAACGCAAAAGTGTTACTTAACCCGTTTGCGTTTGGATCGTAATATGCGGTAGACACCACAGTTAACGTTAATGCTCATGCAAGTGAGCGTTAACGTAAACGTCAGCAATGTAATGTGGCCCATTGTTGGTCAAACATTTCCCACTCGTTGTTGGTCAAACATTTCCCACTCGTTGTTGGTCAAACATTTCCCACTCGTTGTTGGTCAAACATTTCCCACTCGTTTGTGATAAAACATTTCCCATGGCTCAAATCGTGTTTAAACAAGAGCAAAAGCGGTAAAAATTAGCTCAGCGCACAGCGGTGAAATGGCTCAGGAATGAGGTTTAAACCCTTTTTTTTTAAAAACAGATTTATGGTTTCCTGTCCCCAGGGCAGTAGCCGGACACCAATACACCTTTTATGGCTAATATCTTGCATATATGCCCTGTTGGAGGGGACCTTAATTTTCAAACGTTCGAGCCCCATTGACTTGCATTGTGTTTGCATTGTGTTTGAGTTCGCAGTCGAACTTTTTTGGGTGTTCGAGTTTGAATGCGAACCGAACACGGGGGTGTTCGGCCCATCACTAATGTGGAAGAGGTGTTTTTTTTTTCCTCAGTACTATTGCTTCCTTGACTGAAGATATAGGTATACAGATTCCCAGGTGTCATTTTATATCTTGCTATTTTCGCACAAATTTTTCACAAGAACACATATAGAAAAAGTTATTTTTTAGGAGCACAGCATTTTATAGAATTATATTTATTTATGTATATATTTTTTACATTATAGTTTTAAATACTCCTCAAGATCGTTGAGACAAGCCACTTGCACTGGTGTTATTTATTTCACTACTATATTTGAAAACAGCACTGATGTTTTTTGCACTTGAGTGTGTCGCTTACGTTTAGTATTTGTTCCTAATGATCTACTGCGCATGACCACAATAGACCGCAGATTGCACCACTATCACATGTAAGTTTTAAAGGTTCTTCCCTTCAGCATAAAAGGTAATGGAGACTGCAGCTGCTAATCAAGCCCAACTACTGCAGGACCTGCTTAGACAGGTTGAAGACTTCAATGAATGTGGTTGCTACTGCAATAACAGAGTCAATGGTCTACATCAGTGTTTTCCAAAGCTCTCCTCGGGACCCTCAACGAGGCCAGATTTTGCAGATCACCTTGGGGAAAAGCAGACTGAATCCTGCAATCACTGAGCAGCAAATCATATTACCTGTGCTGTGCTTCAGATATCTGACAAACCTGGCGAAGCGGAGGGTCCTGAGGACAGGTTTGGGAAACACTGGTCTACGTGAACCTGATGACCCTGAATATCTGCAAGACCTGCTGCAAGACTTGTTCCAATCCATCCTCAGACACAGCAACCAATCATGGTGGATCTACACAGAGCACACAGGGCTCTGAAGCAGAGGTGCAGATTATTCCCTCTGTTGCATTATCCGTTGTATCCACTTCTACTGCCTTAAAGAACAAATTGTGCAAGCACTGTGGATGCAACGCATGTGACACAGAGATGCCATTGTATCATTCTACCAAGATCTCTACATTCTAACACTGGACACTTGCAGACACCTGACATCTGCCCTTCTTCATAGAGGAATTACATATCACTGGGCATGGGTCAAGTTGACCAGGAACTCTTGGGAACGCAGTTCCTCCACTATTTTTTTCAGGAGGAATGGAGTTCCCTTTTACCCAAACACTGAAATGCTTTTTTTTATTAATTTTGAATTTTGGTTTGTTAATAAGTCAACAGAAATATATGATATATCTACTACAATTATCACAATGATTCCTTAAAACCCAGCTTAGCATTATATTTAAGCAAGACTATCAAATGTGAGTGTGAGGGAGGGTGGATTAAGGAGCGACATAACAATGACTAATTGGGGTGCAGAAGTCTTGGAGAGTTTCCATTTTTTTTTTTTCAAGACTGAACCCCTGGGGATTCTCATTCAGCCTTTATTCAAGACACATAATTTCATAGGTGGCCAGCTGTTGTATTAACATTCCAGTGAGTTTAGGACCACACTTAATTTGACATCCCCAAAAGGATATGGAACTGGACAGGTGGGTTTAAGCACTTCTGGAACACCATGCACTTCTCTGCAAGGATAGCCTCATGTTCCTGCCTCCTGTGAAGAATAATATCTGTCTCCTGGCCACACGGATGTGGCACACTTGCTATTGGACTATTGGTGACACAATCCTTGAATTATCCCAACTCAACTGGTTACTCTTGATGCCTCAGACCATCCACATGGTTCCCCCTTGCACATAGTGTTAGGATTATTACAACCAAAATACCTAAAAGGTGATTTTCTAGTGCGAAAAACAGATTTCTACTACTTGTAATACATATTTACAGTAGGCTTGTGCACCAATTCTTTTTTCGGTTCGATTCGGCTCATTCGGATTTCGCAAATTTTCGTTTCGGCTGATTTTCGTTTCGGTTTGTTTCGTTTCCTTTTTGGTATCGACTTTTATTCGTGATTTCGCAAATTTTCGTGTTTTTCGGAAACGTCTGTTCTCCTCGTTTCAAAGTGTCTATTCGTTTTGACGTAAGCTAATGTTTTTTCGGATACGATAATTATATGATACGATAATTCTGTCGATACGATAATTCTGCCATTAAGATTTCTCATGTTTTACAAGAAGAATACATTGAGATTTCTTTGGTTTTCCAGGAAGGATACATTGAGATAGAAATGATACAAAATGTAATTACAGAATCAGCGATATAAATACGATGTCTGAAATTACTGAAATGGAACCGAAATCAGGAATGGAGCCGAAATCACGAATGGAACGAAAATTTATTTCGATTTTACACATTTCTAGTCCATTCGAAAATTCCGAAAAGTTTTCGTTTCGGCACGAAATTTCGTTCGGATCTGCCAGTTTCGGATCTTAAAATTTTCGGAAAATCGTCTGAATCCGAATGTACGAATCGGGAAATTTTGTGGAAATTCCGAAACCCGAAACGCACATCCCTAATTTACAGGCACCTGTTGCTAACCGATTCCCACCTTCCAGTTATAAACAAAAAGACCATTCTAAATGGCACAACCCTTCAGATATATAAATGCACGCAATCACTCTTCATAGAGCAAAATGAGGTCTGCTAAATTTGTTGAATCTGGTCTTCAGTCCCCTAAACAGCTGTGAAACCCAAGGATTCACATTAACTACAGGTACTTTAATATTACTGTATATTACTTTTTTGGGTTTTATTTGTAGCTTATTTTTAATGGATTCTCTGTATCTCATAGAACGCGAAGGTCACATCCAACCCGAAGTGTCCCTCGAGAGAAGCATTTTCAGATAAGAACCAATTTAACAATGCATGGCAAGCAAAAACCAGCAAAAGCAGAAATTTGTGGTTTAAAAGAAAATCAACAGACTAAAAACAAAGATAAAAAGCAAACTAGGATAAGTTACATATCCAAAGGCATTATGTTCATGTGAGGACCCAGATGCCTCTTGTGTTTGCTTTGTATCCATAGCGACTTTGTTTAAAGAAAGGATTTGCTGCTGCCTTTGTAGACTGTGCTGTGCTTGTCATTGATGAACACATAATTATTCTCAGCTAAAGTCAGAGTCTGATTTGTTTGCATGGTTGTTATATGGACAATGAAGCTTTATAAATGTCGTTTTTGTAACAGAACTGATATTCCATGTAGCAGAGTATCAAAAAATGAAATGGGATGAAAGCTCATGTCAAGTTTACCAAACTATTTAAGTCCCTGTTTACTTTTTCAATTGATGGTGGAACTACACCCATCTTCCACTGGGTTCTCTAAATTTAACTCCCATGTTTGACTTAACTCAAACCCGTTCAGTAAATCTAAAAAACCTTCACCTCACCACTTCAGTCTACATGTTGAGAGACAAACCAAAAACACACAATTTATCTGATTACTTCACAGTTTAAGGAATCCTGGGGCGCGATTCCAACCGAGAAGTCAACAGTGTGACGCCAATGGAAAACTTGTGTGAAAGATGTTAACCATTAGCGTCTCACTGTTAAAGGGACACTCTAGGCAACATGACCACCTAAGCTATTTTAGGTGGTCATGATGCCCGGAGTATGCTGCCCTCTGTCCCCCCCTCCCCCCGCTCAGCGGTTCAGCTAATGCTGAAAACAGCTGAGAGAGGCGGAGAACTTTACTCCGCCCTCCCAGCTGTCAGTCAGCAGAGCGGGAATCATATTTCCCGCTTCTGCCGACTTTTGCCGAGTAGGAGACGTCATCGCGCTTTTAGCGCGATGACGTCTCCAACTCACCGCAGAAGCTGGCGGCTCCCTCTGAGGGTTAGTGTTGCGCGCATCCTTTTGCGCGCAACACTAATCCTCAGAGGGAGCCGGGAGGAAGCCTGCCGATTGGCTGGCTTACGTGAGAGGCGCGCATGCGCGCTTCTCACGTAAACCAGAAGGCAAGAAGAAGAAACAAGGATGGGAGCGGAAGAGGAGGGAGGTGAGTATAAAAAAAAAAAAACAACGCTGGAAACAAGAGGATTTTAGGGTAAGTATTACAGTTAAAAACACAAAAACAAAAAATAACTATTTATTAAGGGAATAGGGATAGGTTAGGATTAAAAAACGGGGGGGTGATTTTTTGTTAGAGTGTCCCTTTAACCCTTTCGCTGCTGAGCCTTTTCCCACCTCTGTGCTGAGCTCATTTTTACCGGTTTCGCTCATCATGTTTAACCGCATTTTGAAGCCTTATTTTAATATATGACCCAGACATATTATATATCGTTCTTTCCGGCAGACTGTGCAGATTCATAATATGTCATTATTATATGTATACGTTATGTCATGTCTGTATATTATAACAAAAAATGCAATAAAATTAGAATTTTCAATAATTTACAACGTGTAAAGTGTTTTTTTTCACATTTTAAAATGCGATCGTTTGCGGTTATATTTTCTATGGGGTGCGCTTGTTAAAAAAATTAGAAATGAGGAATCGTTACTTTTTTTTGGGGAAAATTACGTGTTTTTTAGCAAACGCCCCCATAGAAAAAATCGTTAGTGCAGCATCATTGTTCACATTATAATTGAAATGGGAACAATATTGTTGCACTAATAAATCTAAAAAAAAAACAAAAAACCCTTTCACGCCGTTTCACGCCTCTGTGCTGAGGTCATTTTTACCGGTTTTGATCATCATGTTTAAATGCGTTTTGAAGGCTTATTTTAGTATATGACCCAGACATATTATATATCGTTCTTTCCGTCAGACTCGGCAGATTAATAATATGTCATTATTATATGTATACGTCATGACATGTCTGTACATTATAACAAAAAATGCAATAAAATATGAATTTTCAATAATTTACAACGTGTAAAGTGTTTTTTTTTCACATTTTAACATGCGAGCAATTGCGGTTATATTTTGTATGGGGTGCGCTTGTTAAAAAATTAGAGATGGCGTCTCGTTACATTTTTTTTTGGGGGAAATTACGCGATTTTTAACAAATTTACCGCATACAAAAATCGTTAGTGCAGCATCATTGTTCACATTATAATTGAAATGGGAACAATATTGCTGCATTAACAAACCAAAAAAAAAAACCCTTTTTTTTTTTTTTTTAAACTTTTTTCACAGTGGTGTTTGGTATCATTGGAACGGCCATGCTCTGGCCGATCCAACAGTACCAAACATTAACCCCTAGCTGCCACGGATCGGGAGATAGGGGATTCATTTGAATCCCCTATCTCCACCGTTGGTGGCAGCTAGGGGTTAACTCCAGGACTGGCGTCATCGTGCTATGCACGATGACGCCAGTCTTCAGGGGGAGTTCCCGAGGCTTGGCCGACATCCAAGATGTCGGCCAGCTCCGGGAAAGGATCACGAACCAGTGCTTTTCAGCGCCGATTCGTGATCCGGCTCCCCAGGGGTTAACCCTTTCGCTGCTGAGGCTTTTCCCGCCCCTGTGCTGAGGTCATTTTTTACCTGTTTTGCGCATCATGTTTAAACGTGTTTTTAAGGCTTATTTTAGTATATGACCCAGACATATTATATATCGTTCTTTCCGTCAGACTCGGTAGATTCATAATATGTCATTATTATATGTATACGTTATGTCATGTCTGTATATTATAACAAAAAATGCAATAAAATATGAATTTTTAATAATTTACAATGTGTAAAGTGTTTTTTTCCACATTTTAACATGCGAGCAATTGCGGTTATATTTTGTATGGGGTGCGCTTGTTAAAAAATTAGAGATGGGGTCTCGTTACATTTTTTTTTGGGGAAAATTACACTATTTTTAACAAACGCACCACATACAAAAATCGTTAGTGCAGCATCATTGTTCACATTATAATTGAAATGGGAACAATATTGCTACACTAACAAACCAAAAAAAATAAAAAAAATGTGTTTATTTTTTTTTAAATTTTTTTTTTAATTTTTTTATTTTATTTTAATTTTTATTTTTTTTTTACAAATTTTTTAACTTTCATGTTTGGTATCGTTGGAACGGCCATGCTCTGGCCGATCCAACGATATCAAAATTTAACCCCTAGCTGCCACGGATCGGGAGATAGGGAGTTCATTGGAACTCCCTATCTCCACAGTTGGTGGCAGTTAGGGGTTAACGCTAGGACTGGCGTCATCGTGCTGCGCACGATGACGCCAGTCCTCTGGGGAGTTCCCGGAAGCTTGGCCGACATCCAAGATGTCGGCCAGCTCCCGGGAAGGATCGCGAATCGGCGCTTTTCAGCGCCGATTTGCGATCCAGCTCCCCAGGGGTTAATGCCAGGCATCATTTGGAAGGGCAGGCTGTGCCCTTCCAAATGATGCCTGGGTTAAGCCCCTGTGTGCCACCGATCGGGAGGGAGAGAGGTCCGAAGGACCTCCCCCCCCTCCCTTTCAGGCGCCTCCTCCGCACATGCGGGGGGGGGCGCCTGAATTAGGTGTCATCGCGCCCCCGCGATGACACCTAATAATGGCGGCTGGTGGTCCGGATGCCGGGCTGACATCCAGGATGTCAGCCCGCACCGGAGGGGCCAGCGATCGGCCGGAACCGGCCGAACGCTGACCCCAAACTGAGGACGCGCTCAGCGCGTCCTCAGCACACCAGCGGTAATGCTGAGGACGCGCTGAGCGCGTCCTTAGCATTGAAGTGGTTAATGAGCGCGTCCATAGCAGCCAAGTGGTTAATTTTTTTTTATTTTTTTTGTTACATTTTACATGGTCATGTTTGATATCATTGGAAAGGCCACGCTCTGGCCGTTCCAATGATAGCAAACATTAACCCCTAGCTGTCACGGATCGGGAGATAGGGGGTTCATTGGAACCTCCTATCTCCACTATAGGTGGCAGCAAGGGGTTAATTTAAAAACTGGCACCATTGCGCTCTGCGCGATGACGCCAGTCATTAGGGGGATATCCCGGAAGCTTGGCCGACATCCGGGAGTTTACAATCTAGAGGAGCAGAGGGCCTGGCTCACAGGAGTTTACAATCTAGAGGAGCAGAGGGCCTGGCTCACAGGAGTTTACAATCTAGAGGAGCAGAGGGCACACAGGAGTTTACAATCTAGAGGAGGAGTTTACAGACTCATATCCGAGAGGTTTATCACTGTGCAGCTCTAGCTTTGTTATACACTCTGGAGGAAGGATCAAACTCTCGGGGACTCATTACTTACCTCCCTGGTGTCCCTGCATGGAGGCTCCAGCCCCTCTCTCCTCTGATCCTGTTGCTCAGTGTTGCCTCAGATCCAGCCCTTTCCTGTGGCTGTCAATCAGGCATCGAGGGAGACAGGCTCTGCCACATGGTCACTGGGAAAAGGATCACCATGTGACACACACCTGACACAGGACTGGGTCTGAGCCACATGGGATGGGAAATGTAGTTCCCAAAACATCAGGGAGCCAACCATGAGAAGAAGATCTATACAAATTAAACAAGTTCCTGCTGGGTTCATTCAGTGACCCCCCCCCCACCCCCCAGCCAGGTACCATAACCGTGACGCAGCGCAGGGCCAGGGCCCAGGTGGAGGTACCTTGAGACAGAAACAGAATACTGTAGATCAGATGGAACTCTTGGGGGCAAAGCTGGGCCGCCAGGGGGGCTTTGAGCTCGATGATGGGGCAGATGGGCATTTCTTATATAGGCAAGAACTAGCCACGCAATAGTTTTCATGTAGTAATTGTGCAGTTATTTCATTTAACCTCAATGAAAAAACCCAACAGTCAGTTGAAGCCTGTGATTAATCAAATCTGAGGCCATTTATCCATTTAGAACCACAAGTTCATATTTAAACATTTTTTTGTAAGTGTTTGTGACCCTCCGTTTCACAGGTCTGAATCTGAATTATTAGATTATTTTGTCCCTTGCAGGGTAGCAGCAGTTGAGAGCTTACCTTTCAAAAATGAATCTGTAGACTAGTATCATGACATGGACACTCAGCGCCAGTGGGTCACTCAGCTGAGCTCGGCCCGAATCCTTCCCGATTAAGATGAGGACCTGTCCTCACCGTCACCGTGGCGTGGGGCTGGGCGATGATCAGGCGGCTGGTGTGACTGTGGCACTAGGCAGTACTGTGCATGAGATGAGGGCAGCCAGGCAGGCACAATCACATCACATCACGACACTCACTGACACTGTCTCTGACAGACAGACTGTGTGTCATCAGTGAGTCAGTGTCCTCCTGTCACACTCTCAAGTCTCTCGAGGTTCGAGTGCGACTGTGCCGCGAGTGGCATGCGCACGCAGTAGGCCAGCAGAATTTTTTTAGCCAAAGCACGTGACTGAACGGAAGCAGAGAGTCTGAGACAGTGTGGCGCCTCCTGCTTACTAGGATGTGCCCATGTGACACTCACCACCAGACCAGTCCAGCGCCCGCCCCCGGATTGACACGTGACGTCTTCACTTGAGTCGCTCACTTCCTGCTCGCCTCGCTGCTCGCTCGCATTGAGTCATGCGGCGGCAACAAGTCTGGCCCAGCGTGAGTGAGTGGCGGCGCGGAGGCATTCATTTCATCCAGCAGGAGACGGTTTACATTATTTTTTTACCGAGATGATAATGATCCTCATCATCCTCCTCGTCAGGCAGGCAGGCAGCGCGGGACGCAGCACGCGCTGCTTCAGTTTGGCCGGCCTGGCAATAAATAAATTTTCTCAGAATCTCGGGGGGGGGGGGGGGCAATTGCCCCGTTGCCCCCCCTGGATCCGCCCCTGATTTGCTCACACTGACAGTGCATGAAACGTGACACCTACCAATTGCTGTTCAGCTCCATGTCTCCACCAACACCTGTTTAGGCCGGGGTCAGACAAGCGTTTTTAAGAGTGGAAGGAACGTCCTTGAGAGTGGGCGTTCCTTCCACTCTGACGCCCGTCTGGCCACCGTGCTGAGCGCAGTTAGTGCATTCAGCGCTACAAAGCACGATCTTCCTATGGATCCTATTGCGCTTTGCAGCCCTGTCGAACGTGTATCATAGTGTTTCGATAGGGAGGGTTTCAGCAAGGCCGCAGCATGTCCACTGCATTCGTGCATGCGCTAGAGCATGTGGCTGGCCCCATCGAAGCGTCACAATGCTGCGATGGACGCCGGGAGGCACATCAGTACAGGCGCACGTAGTGCGCTCATCTGACCGCGCCTTAGCAGCTTCAAATGATATACAGCCAATTTCAGGGGTTTAACAGTCTTGTACTAAAGCAGCAATGAAGAAAAAAAGAGGTAGTGCTCATAGCTTTCATTATCAAGCGTCCACACAATTTTAAAAACACGTACTTTAAAAACAAGTGGGTATTTTGATATAATCTCACCCACGATCTGTATATATATATATATATAGATATAGATAACAATCGATCATCCTTGCACTCCTCATCCAAAAAGTCCCAAGCCTGGTGCCCACTAGGCAAAGTACAGCATGCAAAAACAGCGGCACTCGAGGTCTTCATATTTGAAAAGTTTAATGTAGAAAAATCAACGTTTCAGTCCGCTGTCGGACCGAAACGTTGATTTTTCTACATTAAACTTTTCAAATATGAAGACCTCGAGTGCCGCTGTTTTTGCATTATATATATATATATATATATATATTTATTTATATTAGTGGAGACACCTTTAAATTTGTGGATTTCTCACTAAGAGATAAGTGATATCACATTCGGGGGAAGCTGAGCTTGTAAAGGCCTGGCTCAATAATTACACATGTAGACCAGGCAGGCGCCTCTTCTTACAGTATGTGTGTGCTTATACTTGTAATAAAATAAAGTATTGCAATGCAGACTGTATGTTGTGTCACCAATAAGTATTCAAAATGGTAGTTATATAAACACTCTGGAAAATCTGAATTTTGAAGATAAATACAGAATATTTAATTGTCTTCCCGATATGTAAGACGCTCATGCTTCCAGCTTCATAGTGCTGACCTGGCTTTTTTTTTCTCTTGTATATCCTATGTGTGTAGGCATGAGTACATGTAGACAAACACACACACACACACTTATAAACAGTGGTTTTAATCAGTCACCCTTTTTTTGCAATCTGTATTATATTGGTCTGTCCTGTTTGTTTACAGAAATGCAAATAGAAAATAGATGGCAAGTGGCACATTAGGGGTTATTAAATAAGCGACAAACTTGCCACCAAATTGCAAGTGCACTGTACGTTGCAATTTCTTGGCAGTTTGTCTATTCAGGAAGCTGGCAATTTGCCAAAAACTGGGAATTGACAGTGAAATATGGTGCAGATCGCTGCAATTTGGCGATCTTCGGCTGCAGTGAATTGTCCCATATGAGAAGTAATGGGTAATCCCATGGGATTCAATGTTAAGTCTTTAACATATAACAATATTATAACAATATTATCTTTTTAAAGTTTGTTTTATTCAACCATTTATTCGTTTCATTTTCAGCAAACTGTCTGATGGGATTTACCTATCACGATCAGGCAGCTATGAAAATATATGACATGATTTTATGCTGATGCTTCCAGTGAACTTTTCTCTAATGCTTAGCATTCTATGACCAAGCTGACAGTTTAGAAATGCATCTCACCTAAGAATCTGCAGTTGTGTGTAAATGTTTTAAAGCACACCCAAGATAAGGGCAGAGGCTAGAAAAGAGGGAGTTAACACCTTTATGTATTTTTTATATTTTTTAGATGAAACATTTGATTCCAATTTTTTTTAAAAAGGCAATTTTTTATTCTGTAACAGACCTTTTTATTATTTTTTATAGGACCTTTTTATTATTTACATTTTCATGAATTTTATTGTTTTAAACACCCAATAGCAGAGTTGTTTTTTCTGTAGTTCGGCGGTCTGATCGGTGCTCTTCAGCGGCGTTCACTGGTCAGTTCAGCAGTTCCATGTTCAGCGCACCTCGTGGACCCTGCGTTGAATAGCTGCGGGGTCAGCGAAATGTAATCGCCAAAGTGCGCAGAACCAGAAAGCACTGAAATTTCGCTGCTTTTTGAATAACCCCTGTAGTACCTTTAAAATAATTTTAGACATAATCCTACAATCCAACAAAGTAAATAACACTAAATATTTTGGCTTGGCAGAAAGAATTTTTAAAAAAATCAGTTTTTCATAATGTAGATTATTATATTTTAATACTTTTTTGCTGAATTTGCTGATAAAAAGGCCATTAACCCCTTCGCTGCGGTGGACGCGGTCAGCGTGTCCACCCGCAGGTAGCGTTCCTTGCAGAGGACGCGCTGAGCGCGTCCTCCCTTTGGGGCCAGCGATCGGCCGGGTTCCGGCCGATCGCTGTGCCCCCCGGTGCAGGCTGACATCCTCGATGTCAGCCCAGCACCCGGAACCGCCGCCGGCCTAATTAGATGTTGTCACTGCGGCGCAATGACATCTAATTCAGGCGCCCCCCGCATATGCGGAGGAAGCGCCTGAAAGGGAGGGGGGAGGTCCTTCGGACCTCTCTCCCTCCCGATCGCCAGGGTACAGAGGGTTAATCCAGGTACCGTTTGTAAGGACACAGCCTGCCCTTCCAAACGGTACCTGGAATTAACCCCATGGGGCCGGATCACGAATCGGTTCGTGATCCTTTCCCGGAGCTGGCTGACATCTTGGATGTCAGCCAAGCTTCCGGGAATGCCCCCTGAGGACTGGCATCATCGTGCATAGCACGATGATCCCAGTCCTGGAGTTAACCCCTAACAGCCACCAATGGTGGAGATAGGGGGTTCATTGGAACCCCCTATCTCCAGATCCATGGCAGCTAGGGGTTAAAGTTTGGTACTGTTGGATCGGCCAGAGCATGGCCGTTCCAACAATACCAAACTTGACTATGAAAAAAATTTTTTTTAAAAAATAAAAATAAAATTTTTTTTAAAAAAATTATAACAAAAAAATAAACTAGTTTTTTTTCTTTTTTTTGGTTTGTTAATGCAGCAATATTGTTACCATTTCAATTATAATGTGAACAATGATGCTGCACTAACGATTTTTATATGCGGTGCGTTTGTTAAAAAACGCGTAATTTTCCCCAAAAAAATGTAACGAGACCCCATTTCTAATTTTTTTAACAAGCGCACCCCATACAAAATATAACCGCAATTGCTCGCATGTTAAAATGTGAAAAAAAACCACTTTACACTTTGTAAATTATTGAAAATTCATATTTTATTGCATTTTTTGTTATAATATACAGATAGGACATAACGTATACATATAATAATGACATATTATGAATCTGCCGAGTCTGACGGAAAGAACAATATATAATATGTCTGGGTCATATACTAAAATAAGCCTTCAAAACACGTTTAAACATGATGAGCAAAACCGGTAAAAATGACCTCAGTCAGCACAGAGGCGGGAAATGCCTCAGCAGCGAAAGGGTTAAAAACATTATGTAGAGGTGCAACGTATTAAATGCATCTCTGTAAGTGACCATGGATAAAAGAAAGGATCCAGAAGTAGAAGCGCAGGATTCATATTACAAGGAAAATATTGTATTCAGTCAATAAACCAGTAGACTTGTGCACCGATTTTTTTTTCGGTTCGATTCGGTTCGATTCGTTCTGATGTTTAAAATTTCGATTCGGCTCGTTTCGGCCGATTTCTGTTTCAATTCGGCTCGTTTTTCGTATACATTTTTTTTCGGAATATCGACCATTTTTCGTGTTTTCGGGTCACTCTGCTCGTTTTTTGTATCGACTTTTCGTGATTTCGGAAATTTTCGTCTTTTTTGGATCGTCTGTTCTCCTCGTTTCAAAGTGTCTAACTCTATTCGTTTTGACGTAAACTACTATGGTTTACTTTTTTTATACTTTATATATTTTTTTATAATTAATTTTTGGTTTGTTTTTCGGATCCGATAATTCATTCTGTCGATACGATAATTCTGGCGATTCTATCGTGTTTTTTTTTTATTAAATAAAGATCCTTTTTTTCTTATGAATATACATTTCACAACTTTATTTAATCATATTAAAATGGTATGAAAGCCAAGGAACAAAAAAAATGAACAAAACGATTTAAAAAACGCTAAACTGACCCGAATGCCACAAGAAACAAGTGATACGCATTTCCAAATACAAAATTTACAGAATCAGCGATATAACCGATAATAGTTAAATATACGATGTCCAGAATTACCGAAATGGAACCGAAATCACGAATGGAACCGAAATCATGAATAGAGCAAAAATAAATTTTGATTTGACACATTTCAAGTCCATTCGAAAAATCCGAAAATTTTTCATTTCGGCTCGTTAAACTTTTCGGATCTGTCGGTTTTCGGGTCCGATCCGATTCGGAAATTCGGCCGAATCCGAAGACACGAATCGGGAAATTTCGTGAAAATTCCGAAATTCCAAAACCCGAAACGCACATCCCTATAAACCAGTGCTCTGCCTAAATAATCCACGAATGCTGGTAAAATAAACATCATTTATTATTTGAATGATGGGACAACAAGCAAGCCATTTTCTATACAATGCGAGTTCCATTTCACTAAGCTACAATAAGTACAATAAACAATAGCAACTACAACACATAATCTGTGCTAATTAATTAACACAATATACTTAGCGTTAATGTACCATGTAATAAGAATCTGTAGTTTTCCTACTTCTTCTGCATTGTATGCTTTGTTTTTGCATTTAATATTAGTTTGTCTTTCTGTGACAAATGCAATTCTCAGATTAATATATTATTTTCTTGTTTCACTGTTTTCCTATATACTAAATCATTTGCAGTGCTCTGCATTAAAGCATAGCAAAATAACAAATTACAGCAAGGGAAATCCTCAAATCTTGCAGGAATCTTTGGGGAATTTTGGCCGAGGCTGTTTGTATATGAATAAATTTATATATACCTGTACATATTATTATCCTTTATTTATATAGCGCCACATTTTCCGCAGCGCATTGCAAGATCAGTGTACAAGGAGTTGATACAGTACATTGTAATACCACACATGGATGATATGACCTGATTCAGGGAGACCCTGTTCCCAAGGGAAATTTTCAATCTATGAGATGTAAAAGTATATTGTGAGGTGGGAGCATTCATATATTTAGTTGTCTTGCCGCAAGGACACTCGCTGGTGGCGTCTTCTAAGTTCTGAGTGGGATCGGGTCGTCTTTCCATGATTGCAGAACAGCGACCTGGTGGTTAGGTTGATCCCGCTTCTCGTAAAGTCGAGACTTGCTTCTCCACTTTATATTGGAGGGATGTGCTGCACAGCATTTGACTTGCTTCTCCACAGTCGAAGATTTAGACGATACCACTGGACTCCACAGCCGATATTGGGCTATATTACAATCTTTGCGCAAAAACCCTTGCGCAAAGCGTGAATTTTTGTGCCAAGCGTTAAACCTTTGCGTGCGCAAATCACCGCTGGAATTACAATCCTCGCGCATCTTTTCATCCGCCGAGCAATACCGCACGCAACAGGACGCGGTCAAATGCTCGCGCAGTACCGTCTCGTGCAAAAACCAGTGTGCGAACATTTTTTTCCCCCGATTCAGCCAATCAGAATTAAGAACCACAATTATCTCACGTTAAGAAATTGCGCCTGCCGCAGTCAATCTGAGCATATATGCTGCAGCGATAATACATGCACATGCGACTTCTCCATTTTATCGGTTTGGTATGTGTTGAAGGGGCAAATATACTTTGCTGCATTTTTTTTTGGGCTGGTGTATTTGGTTTGGCCAGGTCGGTCAGATTTGCCATTAACACCAGCATTTTGCAGTTGCTAAAATTATGCGCACAAGGGCTATGCAGTAATTACCGCGAATAGATTGTAATACAATCCTCGTACCTGCGCACATTCGCATTTGCACTCACAATGTTAAATATAGGATGCGCGCAGTACAGTAAGATCGCACAGGGTTCGCACAGGTTCAGCCGTGGTAGACGATTGCGCGCGGTTGTTGCGCCTACTATGTAATTCGGCGCAAATGCTTTTACCACTCGCGTTAATGTTTTTTTGCACCGGCACAAACGTTTGCGTGAAGATTGTAATTTAGCCCATTATGAGGTAGGCAATTATGTACCAATAGGTGTTTTGCCTATATGTATATATACCCAAAGAAGCGTCATCAGTGCATGCTGCGGTACCTTAGTTTTGAGCAATTACTTCCTATGGGGTCATGGGAAAAAGTAGTTTACTTAAGTTCTTTCTTCAGTTTTGGTTCAGAGGGATCATTCATGACTCTTGATGAGGTACCCACTGTGGGATGCATTCGAAGGGATAGTCACCCATTGTCTTTATGTGATCTAGGATAACCTTTGTGAATTGTTCTATTGGGTCACATGTCAGTGCAGGGGCGGATCCAGGGGGGGCAACGGGGCAATTTCCCCCCCCCCCGAGATTTGAGACGGGGACCCAGATGCCGGGCAGCGCGGGAGTGCCTGCCCGGTCCTGAAGAGTCCGTCCTGTTGAGTGATGCGGCTGCGTGCAGGCGCCGGCGGTCACGTGGTCCGGCTAATCAGGTGGTACTGAGTCTCTGTACCACCTGACTGGCCGGACCGCGTGACCTGCGCACGCACGCCACGCAGCCACATCACTCAACAGGACGGACTCTTCATGACCGGGCAGGCACTCCCGCGCTGCCCGGCATCTGGGTCCCCGGCTCAGAGTCAACCCCTGCCGGAGCTGGAGGCCTGGAGCAATATCCAGGTGAGAGCTGGGCATATCCATGTGTAAGCTGGGGGCAAATCCATGAGCTGGGCAAATCCATGAGCTGGGGCAAATCCATGAGCTGGGCAAATCCATGAGCTGGGCAAATCCATGAGCTGGGCAAATCCATGACCTGGGGGCAAATCCATGAGCTGGGGGCAAATCCATGAGCTGGGGGCAAATCCATGACCTGGGGGCAAATCCATGAGCTGGGCAAATCCATGAGCTGGGCAAATCCATGAGCTGGGGGCAAATCCATGAGCTAAGGGGGAAATCCATGACCTGGGGGCAAATCCATGAGCTGGGCAAATCCATGAGCTGGGGGCAAATCCATGACCTGGGGGCAAATCCATGAGCTGGGCAAATCCATGAGCTGGGCAAATCCATGAGCTGGGGGCAAATCCATGACCTGGGGGCAAATCCATGAGCTGGGCAAATCCATGAGCTGGGGGCAAATCCATGACCTGGGGGCAAATCCATGAGCTGGGCAAATCCATGAGCTGGGGGCAAATCCATGACCTGGGGGCAAATCCATGAGCTGGGCAAATCCATGACCTGGGGGCAAATCCATGACCTGGGGGCAAATCCATGAGCTGGGCAAATCCATGAGCTGGGGGCAAATCCATGAGCTGGGCAAATCCATGTGCTGGGCAAATCCATGACCTGGGGGCAAATCCATGAGCTGGGCAAATCCATGACCTGGGGGCAAATCCATGAGCTGGGGGAAAATCCATGTGTGAGCTGGGGGCTCTCTGCTCCTCTAGATTGTAAAATCCGGGGTGCCCTCTGCTCCTCTAGATTGTAAACTCCTGGGTGCCCTCTGCTCTTCTAGATTGTAAGCTCCTGGGTGCCCTCTGCTCTTCTAGATTGTAAACTCCTGTGAGCCGGGCCCTCTGTAAATTCTCGTGAGTCGGGCTCTCTGCTAAAACACCTTATTTTCTGTAAGTGCCCCTCCCGAGACTAGTCTCTGGATCCGCCCCTGTGTCAGTGGTCTGCAACCTTGGCACTACAAACTTGTTTTGGAATTACATTTCCCTTTAATGCTCTGTCATTCTAATAAGTAGCTGAGCATCATGGTAGTTGTAGCTCCAAAACACCTGAAGGATCAAGGTTGCTGACCTTTTGTACCTATTTAGGGAAATTAAAGAGAAATAGATAGTCACACATTTATGTACATATTCATCATGAATATGTGTGAGGGCAAGAAAAGGTACTTACCACTCCTATAATTTTAGAGATAAAAAAGTATTCCCTCAGACCTTACTGCGGGTCTTAATATAAAAGCACTGCACTTTCTAAGAACAGGAGCATCAAAAGATACAGAGGACAAGGAGAAGCAACTGAGTGCTCCATTCCATTCCTGATGCTAACATGAGGATGATGAGCAGGAAAATCTGTGCTTGCATGTTAACGTTGTATTCCGGTGAAGGTGCAATCTCAGCACCTCGAACAGGAACGCAGCTCTAAGCTCCGTGATACCCGCAGCAGGATTTCCGCTCCGCCACGAGTATCATTTCCTGGAGTCCATAGGACTGCATGGAGGCTTGCGTTTCTGGGCCA
Source organism: Leptobrachium leishanense (assembly GCA_009667805.1). Classification (NCBI taxonomy): domain Eukaryota; kingdom Metazoa; phylum Chordata; class Amphibia; order Anura; family Megophryidae; genus Leptobrachium; species Leptobrachium leishanense. Next base: position 86,908,261 of record CM019064.1, on the reverse strand, counting down.
CAAGCTCTGTGGAGAAAAAGCGACCAATCGAGGTGCCCTTTTCGCTGCTGGATGAGAGGGAAGTATAGGATGTTTTTTGGGGGGGGTTTGGAGTGGTTTAAATCATTTTGCATTTGCAGGATCATTTAACTCCAGCTTTAAGGAGGTCATAAAATTCTTAATTTCGCGTCCCAACGGTAATTTGCACCAGCACTTTAGAATACCTCACATCGAGACAGTAAACATAGTAGACATGTGCACAGCGTTTTTATCTCATATTGGTTTGTTTCGGATTTTTAGTTTCCGTCTTTTTTCATTTCAGGTCATCTCGGTCCTTTTTTTTTGTTTCGGGTCATTCGTTATGTTACCGCGATTTGGAATTTCAGACTGATTCGTTATTTTGGATCAATTCATTTTTCATTGTAATTACTTTTTAGTTTATTTCGGATTGATTAGTTTTTCGTTTTTAGAAGTTATTTCATTTTTTTAAATTTTTATTTGGTATTTCGGAATGGGAAAAGTATGAATTAATTACTTGGAATGGGGTAAGAGAAAAAAGATACCTACCTAATCCCCCTGTTTTGGTGCTGAAACTGTTTCAGTACCATGGGTAGCAGAGAGGCTGCTGTCCATGGTACTGAAGGTTTCAGAACCATAGACAGCTGCGTTCAGCAAAGATAAAAAGCCTTGTTTTAAAAGAATTAGGAATCTGAAAATTTCACAAAAAAACTCCAAAAAAATGCCTAAAAAATCAGCAATTCAGCACCATGAATAGCAGCTTAGCAGGGCCCAATGGACCCCCCCTATCTCCCGATTGGTGACAGCTAGAGGGTCAGAGCATGGCCTTTCCAATTATACGAAACATGACCAGGTTTGGTGTAAGATAAACGTCATAAATTTTTTTATCAAAAATAACATAAAATTGTTTTTTTTAAAATTTAATTTAATAATGCTGCTCTAATATTCACTTTTAAGTTATAATGTGAACAATGATGCTGCAATAATGAAAAATTTAGCTTTTCTACTTTTAGCTAAAATCATATTTTCTCTGGAAAATACAGTAACAGGTTCCCATTTCTATTTTTTTTTTTTACAAGTGTACCCCATAGAAAATATAGCCGCAAATATAACCGCAAAGGCTTGGATAATAAAATGTGAGAAAATTATTTTACACGCTGTAAATGATTGAAATTTTTATGGAAATTCACAATTTTTTTTTACAATTTTTGTTATAGCATTCTGGCTGAGCATGATGTATACATCATAATGATATATTATGAATCAGCCGAGTCTGCTGTAAAAAAGGATATATAATTTGTCTGGGTCGCATAATAAACCGTGACTTCAAATCGAATTTAAACATGATGAGCAATACCGGTAAAAATTAACTCAGAGATGAAATTGCTCAGCAGTGAAGGGGTTAAATAGGTATTTATTGGGGCGGAGCTGACTGCCGACAGAGAAGGTCGCATTTTGCTGAGCTCCTCGAGGCTTGCCTCATTTTTTGCAGATCCTTGCGACCTACCTTCGGCTGCTGTGCTCGATGGGGAGAGGACTGTGCAGGGGGACCCCTTGATCTGTGCCAGGTCCTTTTAGTGCTCTCTCGGAGCTGTTTGGGGCACTTTACGGTCTCCGACCTGTTTTTGAGGCCTATCCTGGGCGGCCATCTTTAAACCTTCGTTGCAGTGATATAGGGATCCATATCCCCCCTTTCTTGAAGCGGTGGGGCCCTGATGGAGTGCCTGGATGGGTGCCTGTCCTGGCTATCGGAGGAGGGGGAGCGGCCACTAACAAGCAGGGATGTCTGGCACCTGGTAGCTAAGTTGCGGCTCAGCAGGGATGCAGCTGCTCCATCTGGAGGTGTGACTGAGGGCCCCCTGCGTGAGTGTGGTGTGCTTACCTGCTCGGTCGAGAGGAGTGATGAGGTATGGAGACCAGGGAATGGCGGTCCTAAAGACGCATTGCAGCAGATCGACTGCGGTGATCCGGCTGGGTTGCTCCATGTGCCGATGGTGTCCAGCTTGCCTCTAAGTGGGCTCTCAGAGGGAATCGTCCAGGAGGATTCCGGGTTCCAGGAGGGCCCTGCGACACTCGAGACATCGGAAAGATCTCCCCGCGCGATGATGCTGTCAGCCCAGCTGTTTCTTGGGATGCAGCTGGGTATGGAGACCCCTGGTGGTCCTGGAACAGAGGCTGCCTGGAGGCTGTGTAGATGGCGAGCCCTTCTCCCCCCGGACTTCCTAGGGGACGTCCTGAGTGATAATCCACGCATTGACCTGTTGCCACTGCTGACTTTGATCTTGCTCCTGGATGGTGGACGTGGGAAGATCGTGTGTCTTAATTTTGCCCTGGACACTGGCTGACCTGGATAGCCCCACTCCCGGATTCCTGACTGCTGAATTCCCCTACATGGCTGTTTCCTCATTTTCCCCCTCAGAAGTGTTTACCCCCACCCTGATGTTTTTTCCATGCTGACATTCCCCTCCCCCCACACACACTTTTTTGAGGACTCTTGCTGAGTTTTTCTCCCCCCCCCCAGACACTCTTTAGCGGACTTTCCTTCACCTGACCAGGACGTGGATTGTCATGACTGTCTGAGCATCTGGCCCACTTTTTTTTTTTTTTTTAATTTTATTTTTATTTCTTTTTGTGTGCGGGACGATAGGTTGCCCTGGGTGAGCCATTGGAGCGGATACCATGGCTCTGTCTGCTCCCTCTGGCCCCAGGACGCCTGGCCCTGTGGCCCCTTCAGTGGCCTCCAGTCATCTTGCGAGGTTGCTGGAGCGAGCCAGGAATGCAACTTATTCCTGGGCTGTCCCCCACCTTCTTTTTTATTTTTTATTATTCTTTTATGTGGATGTCCCGTCCCCTGTCTGACGACGAGACCACCTCCCTGGTCACTTATGTCCTTCCCCCTCCCTTTTATTTTTTGCTATCATTGAACCTTGCTGGCTCTTCTCGTTTTTTGTTGGTTTCTGTATGATCTACTGTTGGCTTATTTTCAAAATAATTTTTTTTGAATAAAAATAAATAAATAAAAAATAGGTATTTATTTATGATTAGCATTTTATTTATGATTAGCATTAGCATTTTGCGTTTCAAACTGCAAGATACCTAACGAGCACTATATCATGTACTGTATGTCCCACAGGGTCATTTACACACAATATGATGGTTTGGCACCGAAGATTAAGCAAATATCCTGTTTGCAAACAGTAATACCATTCTAACAGACTCAGTGAAAATACAGCTTTTTCAGCTTTTTGTTTCGTGTTGTTTTTTGTTGTTTTTTTTACATGCAGTGTTATTTGTAAAGCAGACTAGATTCTTTTTAAAGACAATCACTACTTTATTTTAAATAATGTTTATATTATTAATCCATAATATTCACAAATATTAGGACGTTCAAAAATGTTTTTAGATACATTGAAGGGAAGACGGTGAATAGAAGACTTGCTTTGATTTCTTTCCCCTTCAGCTGCTAGAGCGTACACTTTAAATTTAAAAGTAACTGTAGTCAAAATCACTCGAAGAGCTTGTTGGCCTTGGATTTCTTGCAACCAATCAAATTTATGCCATCAACTCTAAAATGTGTTCTGTGGACTCTTTCTTTTTCCTTTTTATTTCATACTTGTGACCTTCGAAGAGAAGAATAGAACATTCAGAAATATCTCTGAAAGTTTAATGTGTATCTTAAACCTTCAATACAGCTTTCACAACTTATTTTACATCTTTATACTTCTACCTTACCATTCTATGGCTGTGAATTCTCTAAACTTGCAGTCAAGTCTCCAAACTTTCATATCAAAGTGTATATTTCATATTTCTTTTCATACCGTGTGCTTTCCTGACCATCACTATCAGGGTTATTCAAAGAGAATCGAAAAGTCACCGTACGTTCAGTGACTTTTCGTTTGCTTCAATTCGGTCCAATTTGGCGATCCTATTTCGGCAACCCTGCAGTGTATTTAGCAAGCACCACAGGGTCCCCGAAGTGCAAGGAAAACACGCTGCAAACCCGCCGAATACTCACCACAAAACCTGCCGAACACTCACTAAAACCTGCAAAACAGCTGGATTAGCCCCACCAAACACGCCGGAGAAACCTGAGCAGCCGCTCATCACAGCGCAGAGCAGCCGTTGGAAAAAGTCGACAGCGCAGACAAATGGAGTGAGAAAAAACATAAAAACGGTTCGCTTGAATGTTTGAAAGTAAATCGCTGTTTGCAAAGAAACTACAGAACGAAAATGTCTGAAATTTACATATAAGATCCAATGAATGATAATAAAAAGGGCTGTTACAGAAAAAAGAAAAAAACGATTAAAAAAAATTCCGAAAAATGACTAAAAGATCCTAAATAATCTATAAATAAAGAGACTTTTTACTGCAGAATATTCTAATCAATGGTTTATTAGATATTGAATTAAAACGGGAATATTTTTAATATTGAAGCCTATGGGATTCGCCTGAATAAACCTGTCGAATGAAACCACCAAACCGCAGTGCAATTCGGCAACTTTTCACTGCTGGTTTTTGTTCTCTGAATAGACAAAGCATTGTTTCTCTATGGGGATTTCACTGCACTCGAACAAACACTGAACAGGCACCATATGTGCAGGCAATTCGCCAACATTTAGAGAACTGCCTGCTCTCTGAATAGCTGAATGGCCAAGAAAGGTAACCGAACGCTGAATTTCAATGTTCGGTTACCTTTCGGCCACGATCTCTTTGAATAACCCTGTATATGTTTTGTTGCAGGGGCTAGTTAAACCTTATAATAACTAGCACTTTTTCAACGTTCAACCTCTTATCTAAATTGTTGGTCAAGAGAATTTTATTAATTCTCAACCATTATGCTTTATAGACCCCTGAAAACGATTTTGTCTGAAAACCACCAAAACCTCACCCTCAAGTTGCACTACCATAAACAACTAGGAGGATACTTCATTGTAATATGAATAACAATGAAAATTGATTTAGTTCTACCTTAAATTCATTTTCACATTTGTTGCTTCCTAATCCCTTCCACTGCTTGCCCACTTCTTTCTCCGATTCTGTATGTCTATGGAGTTACTTCCTTGGTGTGGCTTGGATTTGTGTATTGTAGTTAATTTTAATGTTTTGATCAATTTTCATTTTTGAGTGTGTGAATGAAAAAGGTATTAAGAAATTTTTTGAAAACTAACAGGGTTATTCAAAGAGATTCGAAAAGTCACCGCACGTTCGGTGAGGTTTCGTTCTCTTCAATTCGGTTCCTTTTGCCGATCCCATTTCGGTGACCCTGCGGTGTATTCAGCAAACACCATAGGGTCCCCGAATTTGCAGGGAAAAGCTGCCGCAAACCCGACGAGAACGAACCGCAAAACCCAGCGAATGCACGCAGAAAAGCCACAAAAACATCTAGATTAACCTGCCGAAAACCACAGAAAAACCCGAGCAGGAGCCGATCACCCGCAGCGAAGCCGCCGGAAGAAGCCGAGAAAGCCGTGACCGCAGACAGAGTGAAGTGAATAAATTAGGAAAACAGTTTGTATGAATGTTTGAAAGTGAAACACTGTTTGCAAAGAAACTACTGAGCGAAAATGTCTGAAATTTACATATGAGGTCCAAGGAATGATAATACAAAGGGCTGTTACAGAAAAAAGAAGTAAACTTAAAAAAAAAATTGGACTTTTAAAAAAAAAAAAAAATTTAGAAAAATACTTAAAATATCCTACAAAATCTTTAAATAAAGAGACTCTTTACTGCATAATTTTATAATGAACGGTTTATTAGATATTGAATTAAAACAGGAATATTTTTAACATTAAAGCCTATGGGATTCTCCTGAATTAACTTGCCGAATTAACCCCTTCGCTGTGGTGGACGCGCTGAGCGCGTCCAACCGCATGTCACGTTGCTTGCGGAGGACGCGCTGAGCGCGTCCAGCCTTTGGGGTCAGCGTTCGGCCGGGTTCTGGCCGATCGCTGGCCCCCCCGGTGCGGGCTGACATCCTCGATGTCAGCCCAGCATCCGGAACCGCCGCCGGGCTAATTAGGTGTCATCGTGGCTGCGCGATGACACCTAATTCAGGCGCCCCCCCGCATGTGCGGAGGAGGCGCCTGAAAGGGAGGGGGGGAGGTCCTTCGGACCTCTCTCCCTCCCGATCGGCGGCGTTGCAGGGGTTAACCCAGGCACCATTTGGAAGGGCACAGCCTGCCCTTCCAAATGGTACCTGGCATTAACCCCTGGGGAGCCGGATCACGAATCGGCGCTGAAAAGCGCCGGTTCGTGATCCTTTCCCGGAGCTGGCCGACATCTTGGATGTCGGCCAAGCCTCCGGGAACTCCCCCTGAGGACTGGCGTCATCGTGCATAGCACGATGACGCCAGTCCTAGAGTTAACCCCTAGCTGCCACCAATGGTGGAGGTAGGGAGTTCCAATGAACTCCCTATCTCCCGATCCGTGGCAGCTAGGGGTTAAAGTTTGGTATTTTTGGATCGGCCAGAGCATGGCCGTTCCAACGATACCAAACTCGAATGTGAAAAAAGTTAGTAAAAAAAAAACATTAGAAATAAAAATAAAAAAATATTTAAAAAAAATTATAAAAAAAAATAAACAAGTATTTTTTCTTTTTTTTGGTTTGTTAATGCAGCAATATTGTTCACATTTCAATTATAATGTGAACAATGATGCTGCACTAACGATTTTTGTATGCGGTGCGTTTGTTAAAAATCGTGTAAATTTTCCCCAAAAAAAAATGTCTCTAATTTTTTTAACAAGCGCACCCCATACAAAATATAACCGCAATTGCTCGCATCTTAAAATGTGGAAAAAAAACACTTTACACATTGCAAATTATTGAAAAATCATATTTTATTGCATTTTTTGTTATAATATACAGACAGGTCATGACGTATACATATAATAATCACATATTATGAATCTGCCGCGTCTGACAGAAAGAACGATATATAATATGTCTGGGTCATATACTAAAATAAGCCTTCAAAACGCGTTTAAACATGATGAGCAAAACCGGTAAAAATGACCTCAGCACAGGGGCGGGAAAAGCCTCAGCAGCGAAAGGGTTAAACCACCGAATGGCAGGGCATTAGGGGAACCTTTCACTGCTGGTTTTTGTTCACTGAATAGCCAAAGCAGTGCATTTTCATGGGGATTTCACTGCCCTCGAACAGGCACCGAACAGGCACTGTATGTGCAGGCAATTCGCCAGGATTTGGCGAATTGCCTGCTCTCTGGATAACCGAATGGCCAAGAAAGGTAACCGAACGCTGATTTTCAGCGTTCGGTTACCTTTCTCAAGCAATTCGGATCTCTTTGAATTACCCTGTAAGATTATTAAAAAGATATACAGTATACATATACATATACAAAATTTCAAATAAACTATAAGTGGTTAAAAGTGTATCTGGCAAACTTGTGTTCCTCTGTAGTGCAGTCAACACAGGAAGTACACACATATTACAGTACATACATGATACATACAGTCAGGTCCAGAAATATTGGGACATCGACACAATTCTAACATCTTTGGCTCTATACATCACCACAATGGAGTTGGAATGAAACAAACACAATGTGCTTTAACTGCAGACTGTCAGCTTTAATTTGAGGGTATGTACATCCAACTCAGGTGAACGGTGTAGGACTTACAGCAGTTTGCAGATGTGCCTCCCACTTAGTGACAGCTCTTTGGATCTCAACATCAGTGAAGCAAGCCATCATTAGGCTGAAGAAACAAAACAAACCCATCAGAGAGATAGCAAGAACATTAGGTGTGGCCAAAACAACTGTTCCAAATCCATTGTGGTGGTGTATAGAGCCAAAGATGTTAGAATTGTGTCGATGTCCCAATATGTCTGGACCTGACTGTACATATATATGCACACACAGGTACACCAGGGTGTTGCTAAGTCGAACCCAGGGCCGATTATAAATTTTGACTGACAGATATTCTCTCTCATTTCATCCTGCTTTAGTCGATGTGTCTGAATGCACAAACTTTCTGACACATAGCATCTCTCTCTCATCTCTGTGCAATGCCGGTGTGTGAGGATCCAGTTGGGTCCTTTTGAAAAGGGTGCCTGTGTATGGATTAGCAGTTGAGCAATTTCAGAGCTGCTTTTGAATGCAGTGTTAATGTGCACATATGTCTGAATTCCGAAGTGGATTGCAATACAGTCAGTGTGTATCTGTATGCAGTTATGCATTTTACCATGTGTCAATATGGGTGATTAATACCTAAATGCACTAAATTGTCTAATTCCTTTTTTTTTCTTTTCACTCATATGGTGGGATTTGGGTAGTGTAACTGTATGACTAGGGCTGGATCTGCTTCTCAGGAGCCTGTAGGCACAGAAATGTGGAGCACACCCCCCCCCCAGCCAACAAAAAAAACCAACATGCGAAAATTACTTATTTAATTTTTTTTGGGGGCAAACAAATTTATTTTTTAAATTTTGTTTAAAAAAACTGAACCAGTTTCTCTCTGCGCTCAAATTAAAAGATGGGGTAGAATCTGTTGCCTTAGTTGAGCTAGTGCAGTGGCATTTTTTTTTTCTTTTTTCTTTGAGAAAGGATTTTACCAGGAAGGATACATTGAGATTTCTCTCGTTTTCAAGTATGTCCTGGGTGGCGAGTATGTACCGTTGGGTGTCTTGCCCAAGGACACTTACTGGAGAGGTTGCTCGCTGGGATTGAGCCCATGACTCCACAGGCCCTCTCCATGCAGAGCAGTGATGTTGCCTCTACTCCACCCAGCCGGTATGGCATTGTTTGTTTTATATATAAAAGCATATATTACCTATGCCGTAGAACAGAATTTTTTTTATTTTGCATATACTTTTTTCAGGTTTGATATTTTTACAAATTACTTGTTTGGTATCATGGTATCAAAATTAATTAAAATTAAAAGACAGGTACAGTCAGCCAAACCATAAAAACTTCTGAGCGCCAACGTGATGGACGTCGCAAATGCGCTGCATCTGATGTCGCGTCATAACGCACACAGGCCGCTACGCGGACGTGGCGCACTCTGGGCGTCCCTCGTAGCGCTTTTACGTCAAGGCCTAAATGGCATCCGTTGCCACCTGCGTGGTGCGTGTACACTTCGGTGCGCATCTACTTTCTGTGTTGGTCTCTATTGATCACAAATTAATGCTACGACGGATGTTAAACTGTACAGCGACACGGACATGATGACTGAGTTAGTCTGACGCTAGCCTAAATGATTGTAAAAAAAAGCGAGAGTAAAATATTAATTTTTTTACAGAGCAGGGCATCCCCTTGTGGCAGGCACCTGTAGGCACATGCCTACTTTTCCTAGCTATAAATCCAGCCCTGTGTATGACATGTCTTTCATCTGAGCCACATAACAGACCATTGCTTTTGCAGGCTCAAAGGGCAGCTGCCTTGGGCTCCACAACAATGGATGTGCCCCTGGCAACTGACCCTTTTGCTCCCCTTTAAAGTTGTCCCTGGTCCTCCCCTTCCTTCAAACTGTCACTTATCTTCACAATCTCTTGCATCTTCATATCAAGGCTCTCTCCTAGTGTCCTTGTGCATTACTGCCCCTTGTGTCTGCATCCCTGTGTTGCATTTCCTCTGTTATGTCCCTCTGCCTAACTCAACCATCTTATGTATTTGCACCTCAGTACTCCTGACCTTGGGGGGAGATGCACTACAGGTCGATTTACCAGTGATGGAGGTCAACCGCTTTGTGAGCCGTCATGGCCAAACCACTACTCACGGCAATTGTTTGCACAATGCGGAGATGCTGGTTTCTCACTAGAAGGTGGAAACACGAGAACAGATTCCCAAACTTTGCGTGTTATCGCTAGTACATCCATCCGATGACTGCCTGCTCAATTTCAAGAAAAACAAAAAACAGAAATAGGCCACTCCACATAAATACAGCAAGCAATAAATCAAGTCCAAGATTACAAGTGCACAGTTGTGAGTTAAATCTTTACAGTAAAAATGCGAGGTTACTGTGCAATTCTGACTTTACTTTAAAAAGCAGGATATAATATAAAATGCGGCATCTACACGGTAGGGGCCATATTACAATGTTCATGCTAAAACAGGGACACTAAGGCTAAGGTCAGACGAAAGCATTTTTAACGTGCGTTTAACCACACAAAATCACGGCCGTGCTAGCAGCAAATGACGTCCAATGCCGGGGAACATACGAAGAACGGCCGCACGAACGTTCGTCCGTGCAACGCAAGTGGCAAACGAACGCATTTTTTCTAGAACGTCAAACCGCTACTACTGACGTACAGAGTGCGCTGCGTCCGCTAGCGGCGTGTTTGCGTGATTGGGAGACGTCAGGCGCTGCTAATGTCCGGCCAACATAACGTCCAGACACAAAAAGGGTTTTATTGATGATCCGTACAAAATCACGGACGAAAATGTGCATCGTATGACCGCTATCGCGTATTCCGTGAAAAAATGCGTCCATTCGTTCGAACGCACTTTTTCACGGACAACGCGACAAATGCGTTAGTCTGACCCTAGCCTAAGGAGAAAAAAACTGTGCCTGCAGGTTTCTCCTTAGCGTCCTCGTTTTAGTGTGATATTACAGTGCAGGCGCTAATCCAGCAGCCTGCACCGTAATACAGCGCTAAACCTCAGGATGATCGCGGCAATGCTAAGTGCCGCCGCGATCATCCCCTCCATGGAGTCCATAAGACTCCATTGAGGCTTCCTCTGCCGGTCACATGACCAGCAGGATCTCACCTTGCGAGATCCGGCAGTCGGCTTAGTGATTCGCAGAGGGAGACTGAGGGATTTTTTTCCCTCAGTCTTTCTCTGTTCCCAGGGGCAAGAAGGGGCAGATGGAGTCACCGTTCTTGCCGTGGGATGGAAGGTGAGTATGTGATTTTTGGGGGGGTTTCAGCTGGTGCTGACTGATTCTGCAGAAGCGGAATCAATTAGCACCAGGTCCTGGCTGTGGTTAACTTTTCGGTTAATCGCAGCAGGACAGTAATTAGCGTTAGGACTTTGTAATCCTAACACTCATTAACACTTTGCATTCCCCATGTTAGGTATAGGGAGCGCAAAGTACAGTAAACTCGCGCTGAAAAGAGCAAGATCCGAATTGCTAACATGTTTTTTAACCCGTTAGCGTTCGGATTGTAATATGGTGCGCCCGTGCTAGGGTAATCACAGCTAACATTAACTCTCGCACAGATGAGCGCTAACGTTAGCGTTATGAATATAATATGGCCCTAGGTATTGTGCGTTATGTATTTAAAATAGTAGTAAAATAAAGTAAAAACGCTAGGGACATTTCAAGTAATGTATTTAAATAAAAGTAATTGTATTTTATAGTACAGGCATTGGTATTTTGAGCCTTCTATTAAAAATAGTGCATTTTACAGTAGAGGCATTGCAAGTTGTGGGTTTACTCAGAGTCGGCGCTACCTATAAGGCAGGACAGGTGCCTGCCTAGGGGCGCCTATGCAACAGAGGGTGCTAAAATCCAGATTTAAACTCACTGACCGGCCTCATATTTTAAATCCTCTCTGCCTGTCAGTGCTGTCTCTCTGTAGGGAGAGATCGGCGCTGCAGTGTGCAGAGGAGAGGCCCGTCCCCTCCATGAGACTGCCCGGGTAGAGGAGAGGAAGCAGCCCATAACCGTCAAGGCTCCGCCTCCCCTGCTTCCCCTGGCTCTGTGAGCCTGGGGAGAGCCGAGCCTGCTAAACAATGTCCCGCCCCTTCCTCACACATGATCACCAGCAGCACGTGCCTACAGCTGCGTGACTGTGGAGAGGAGCCAGGCCGAGCAGCAACTGCCCTGACACCCTGACATTCCAGATCTGAGAGAGGCCGGTAACAGGGGCAAACATCCCAACCTGCAAACCCACATTTCACAGAGCCCCGCCCCGTGTTTAGAAAATAAAAAAAAAATAGAAACAATGGGGCATTCACCCATTTACCCTTCGAAAATTATAAATTGGGTATGTCAGATACATATATATGGTTTATATGCTTTTTCTTTTGTACCTACTGCCTCTTCATCTGAATTGAGTAAACTTACATTATATTGTGATCAATTCTAGACTAATGTATATGACCTAATAACTTGCTCCTATATGTATTGGTCACCAAGCCAGTAGGTTTTTTGGTTTTATTCACGTATTGTTGTGTTTTCATTTTAAATCATGATCATGATTTGTTTTATTTTTATGTATAAAGGTGAAACTCGAAAAATTTGAATATCATGCAAAAGTTATTTTATTTCAGTAATGCAACTTAAAAGGTGAAACTAATATATGAGACTCATTACATGCAGAGCAAGATAGTTCAAGCCGTGATTTGTCATAATTGTGATGATTTTGGTTACAGCTCATGAAAACCCCAAATCCACAATCTCAGAAAATTAGAATATTACATGCAATCAATAAAACAAGGATTGTACATAGAACAATATCGGACCTCTGAAAAGTATAAGCTGCATATGTACTCAGTACTTGGTTTGGGCCCCTTTGCAGCAATTACTGCCTCATTGCAGTGTGGCATGGAAGCTATCAGCCTGTGGCACTGCTGAGGTGTTATGGAAGACCAGGATGCTTCAATAGCGGCCTTTAGCTCTTCTGCATTGTTCGGTCTCATGTCTCATCTTTCTCTTGGCAATGCCCCATAGATTCTCTATGGGGTTCAGGTCAGGCGAGTTTGCTGGCCAATCAAGCACAGTAATCCCACGGTCATTGAACCAGGTTTTGGGGCTATTGACAGTGTGGGCAGGTGCCAAGTCCTAAAACTCGTCTGCGGAAGGAAGCATGAAGTGCTTCAAAATCTCCTGGTAGACGGCTGCGTTGACCCTGGACTTAATGAAACACAGTGGATCAACACCAGCAGATGACATGGCTCCCCAAATCAACACAGACTGTGGAAACTTCACACTGGACTTCAAGCATCTTGCAGTGTGTGCCTCTCCCTTCTTCCTCCATACTCTGGCTCCTTGGTTTCCAAATGAGATGCAAACGTTGCTCTCATCAGAAAAGAGGACTTTGGAACACTGAGCAACAGATCAGGTCTGTTTTTCTTTAGCCCAGGTAAGACGCTTCTGACGTTGTTTGTTGTTCAGGAGTGGCTTGACAAGAGGAATACGACATTTGAAGCCCATGTCCAGGATCCGTCTGTGTGTAGTGGCTCTTGATTTGATGCACTGACTCCAGCCTCAGTCCACTCCTTGTGAAAGTCCCCAACACTTTTGAATGGCCTTTTCCTGACCATCCTCTCCAGGCTGCGGTCATCCCTGCTGCTTGTGCACCTTTTTCTTCCACACTTTTCCCTTCCACATAACTTTCTATTAATGTGCTTTGATACAGCACTTTTAGGTACATCCAACTTCTTTTGTAATTACCTTTTGAGGCTTTCCCTCCTTATGGAGGGTATCAATGATGGTTTTCTGCACAATTGTCAGGTCAGCAGTCTTTCCCATGATTGTGATTCCTACTGAACCAGACTGAGAGACCATTTGAAGGCTCAGGAACCATTTGCAGGTGTTATGGCTGAATTAGCTGATTAGAGTGGGATACTTTGGGCCTAGAATATTGCACCTTTTCGCAATATTCTAATTTTCTGAGATTGTGGATTTGGGGTTTTCATGAGCTGTAAGCTTGAACTATATCGTATATTAGTTTCACCTTTTAAGTTGCATTACTGAAATAAATGAACTTTTGCACGATATTCAAATTTTTCGAGTTTTACCTGTATTTGGTTCAATAAAAGCTTTTCATTTACTCAATGTCACTAGGGAATTTGTGATCCTACTGATTTGTTATGGGGATCAGTGTTGTTTTATTGCTGTGGAGGTCTGTGATACGCACATACACACCGCACATTACTGTGAGTTATTGCTGTGGAGCTCTGTGATACGCTCATACACACTGCACATTACTATGAGCTTTATTGCTGTGGATTCTGTGATATGCTCACACACATACCACACATTACTGGGAGTTTTATTGCTGTAGACTCTGGGACATGCTCATACACCACATATTACTGGGAGTTTTATTGCTAAATACCCCCGGGGTGTAGGGGGTATATGGTTATGTATGTGAACGTATGGCTGTGTGTGTGTAAATGCATGTATTTGTCTTTAAAAAGGCTGCTGTGCATAAAATTCTCCGCCTGGGTCCTAGTTGCAGTCCAGTATTGCCCCCTTGTCCTGCATTCAAAAGTCTGGTATTGCTCCCAGAATCGCCACATCTGCTGCCTGCACTCCACAAAGTAAGAATGACAGCGGGCGTCGTGGCAGCATCGTGAGGTATTCCCAGGGCCGGCGCTCCCGCTAGGTGAGATAGGCGGCCGCCTAGAGCATAGTGCCAGTGTTAGCAAGGTGCGAAGATGGCCTTTGCAGTTCCTCGATCCGCTGCCGGTGCTGTTCCAGGCCCAGCGCCCACGATACCTCGGCCATCTGGCACGCCCTATGACCTAATCAGAGGGAGTCAGCCAGCTGGGGTCACAGGGCGTGCCACATGACATCTGCCGTCCTATGCCCTGGCGGTAGACATCAGTAGCAGTCTAGTCAGGAGGAGGAGGAGGGAGGGGGCAGCTCCTCTCACTGCTGGCACAACTAGAGGAACACTGCACAATACAGTACACATCGCTCTCCCTCCCCCAAATTGAGTGGCACTGTTAACCCCTTCCATCCACTGTAAGGGCCCCAAAACCTCTCCCCAAGCCTCAGACAGTGAGGGCACTATGCTCTGGCAGCAGACACCAGACAGCACACCCTGCAGCCAAATCAGAGAGGGCCAGCCACCATCTTGAAGTCAGCAGGGCCACAGCTCCACAGTCCACACTAAGTGTGGTGAGTATGAGGGTGTCAGAGAGCTCCACCTTAATGTGCAGTGTTTATGAGGGTATCACAGAGCTCCGCCTAGAAAGTCTCCCCGTTGATGCACTAGGATGCGCAACGGTGGGCTGCAAAGCGCTGAGGGGGGAAGGCGGACGTCGAGTGGAAGGAACGTCAACTCTCACGGACGTTCCTTCCACTCTGACTGCCTTCATGTGCACCCGGCCTAATGTGCAGTGTTTATGAGGGTGTCACAGAGCTCCACAGTAATGTGCAGTGTTTATGAGGGTGTTACAGAGCTCCACAGTAATGTGCAGTGTTTATGAGGGTGTCCCAGAGCTCCACAGTAATGTGCATTGTTTATGAGGGTGTCCCAGAGCTCCACAGTAATGTGCATTGTTTATGAGGGTGTCACAGAGCTCCACAGTAATGTGCAGTGTTTATGAGGGTGTTACAGAGCTCCACAGTAATGTGCAGTGTTTATGAGGGTGTCACAGAGCTCCACAGTAATGTGCAGTGTCTATGAGGGTGTTACAGAGCTCCACAGTAATTTGAGGTGTTTATGAGGGTGTCTCAGAGCTCCACAGTAATGTGCGGTGGTTTTTTTTTGGGGGGGGGGCGCAAGCAGCTGGTCTTGCCTAGGGTGCAAAATAGTCTAGCACCAGCTCTGGGTTTACTGTAGAAATGTATTTTAGAGTAGGGACATTGAGTTATGGGTTATAATGTAAGAGTGAGGGTTTACTGCACGAACATTGTAAGTTACATTTTATATATATATTTTTCACTGGCTGTGAGGGGCTGATGAAAGAAGAGGGCTGGGCTTGGGGCATCTGCTGCATCTGCCAAGAGCGGACCCTGCTCAGAGTGCAGAATATTTCTTTATGATTTATAGTAATGAGTGGGTGTTGCACAAAGCACTGCCCTTTTCCTTAGTTGGAAAATTACACACACACATATATATATATATATATTATATATATATATATATATATATATAAAATGCAATATTTGCATAAAGGGATCATTCCAGTGACTTGCACGTCTGTTATTGGTAGATTATTTTTGTGTGTGGTTTTCTCTACAGATTCCTACATCTCACTGTGTCACGTATTTCAAAAACCCTGCTTTTACGTTTGTGTTCTTCTGTCCCATCCCCCCTGTATAATTTCTTTTTTCCTTAAATCTCTTTACATATTTACAGACTTCAATCTATAGTACATAAAAAGCATGCATTGAATGACTGGGAAACTCTTCAAAATGTAGAATATTTTTCTACTAATGTATTTACAAAAAAAAGTAAAGGATGAAAGTAGCAATCCCAGCTTCCTGCTGTAAAAGTGAAAACATGGAGACCCACAGCAAAGCTAAAAACATACAGTATGTCTTCACCTTAGCCTAAGCACAACCGTTTAAAGCTCACCCTAATAATTGACATGAATTTACTTCCATAGACCAGACTGAGACTGGCCAAATTACTGCTACAAACAACACAAATATCTCTGGCAACAGGACCCAGGTAAATTTTATGGTTGTTTTCCCTGAGCTAGCACTGGGTGATACAGTAGATGAATGTTTGCTTTCCTCATTTCTTATTATGATCTCTGGGATGCTGATGTGAAATTTATTTCTTTAGTTTAATCTGGATATTGTTTATTGATCTAACCGTAGATTATTCTTTAGTATATGCACTCTGGAGAATTTAATAAACAACTCAAGTATACTTTGCAGGAAGAGTTTATTGAATTGTTTTTTAACGATTTTATGATTAAAGACAATAGCTGTGGTCGTGTTGGGTATAGTCGAGCAGTGTATAAAGTTTTGCCTCTCTCATCAATGTCACCCAGCTTTGGGAAGTTACACTATTATAGGGTATATTCAAAGAAAGGTGAAACTTAGGAGAATGACTGGAGAAGTGAAAATTCTAGCAGGGTTATTCAGAGAAAGATGAAAACCAGGAGAAGAGAACAATCTAGACCAAATAGCCGATTTGAAAAGTGAGATAAATGGGAGAATTTTTCTGGTTTGGTGATTTTGACCTAGAATTTTCACTTCTCCAGTCATTCTCCTGAGTTTCACCTCTCTCTGAATAACCCTGTAGGTCAAAATAGTCAAACCAGAAAAATTCTCCCATTTATCTCACTTTCCAAATCAGCTATTTGGTCTAGATTGTTCTTTTCTCCTGCCAGTTCTCCTGGTTTTCACCTTTCTCTGAATAACCCTGTAACTGATTGCAAAAGTACTGTATATGTTACATACAAACATCACTTTTCCTGCTTCTTAAGTGCCTTTAGTTTCTTTTGGATAAGCATATTCAAATGATTACAATCAGAAAAAAAATCAAATGATTTATTTACAGAAATCAGCATAAAAGGATTATTTATAAATAAATTTACTCCAAGTTTTTACAACAGATTGTAATTATTTGAAAATGCTTGTACAAAAGAATTCAATCTAAGCCATAGGGTACAACGTTTTGTGCGTTTGTGAAGATACAGTTGTGTACTTTTTTCAAAATATCATCTGATTCAGTTGAAAAAAGAATGACTGCAACCAAAATTTGATAATTGTCGCCTTGTTGATACACTTCGGGCGAGTAATAAAGTTGAATAATGGCTTTTATTTGACATAAAAGTGTATCTAATTAATAACATTTACTAGTAAGTCTAACCCCATCTCTAAAAGGTTTAAGGGTTAGGTTAATTGATAAATCAACACTGATATCAAAACGGAGAGTTTATAGTGTGATTTGAGACTGATTTTCCCCGTTTCCCTGACACAAAATCCTTTTTTTAAAAAAAATAAATAATTTGTATACCTGCTAACAATTCAGATGTTATAGCACATCTAGTTTTGTTCATGTTTATGTGAACATTTTGGACATTTTAATTCCTGCCTACTTAGTGCCTGCGACACAAACCAATAGAGGAATATCAGGAATATCAGGTATATCAGGAATTAAAGAAGCAGATTTTTATTCCACTGAATGTAAACCTTTGCAACGTTTCGTTTCCAAAGGGTCTTTGTCAAGCCTTGGTACTGTGTAACTTGGGGCCCTTGGACTGCGCACACGTACCACAAAGTGCTGTATCCAATATTGCTGTTACTTAGTGCATATGAGACAGCTGCCCAGTTTAAATGATTTATTTATCATCCAACCAAGATTATTTAAAAAAATAAATTGAATAATTATCTTTTTGTAACAGATTGCTTGCAAAATTTGAATGCCTCAATTCGCAGGCTTTTTTAGGTTCCTCCCTACGCACTTTCTGTTTCAGTTCCTGAACTACTACATGGTTGTGGTGGCGGGTACTAAAGAGCTCACTAAGAAAAATACCCAAAACATGGACCAGAATCAGCCATTTTCCAATCCCTATGTGGCTGCTTTACGTTTCTACGGGAAAGGGAGCCCAGAATCAGGGGCTTTAAACTTATCACTTTCCTGCAACTGTTTCACTCTTCACTGCTTGTCTCTCCAAAACAGAAGGAAGTAAGGACAATACTAAAACATGCCTGATGAATTTTCCGATAAGAAAGCAACTCTTCTTTCACTTGGTAAGTTAAAAATTACTTCTGCACAAGGCACAGGCCTAGATGGCCTATGCAAGAATATCCCATATTTTGTTATCTTCCTTGTAACATTATCAATTATTTATTTATTGGAGTCAAAGGACACTATTAATACGATAGTGACAATAATTATACTAAGAACAGTAAATGCTGCCAGGTGTCAAGCATTTATCGCATGACTTGTATCTACATCATGTGTAACTGCCTGGCTTTGCAATATTGGTGTAATTGTTAAATAAAAAAATTTAGCTAATCAACTCAATGTCCTATTTATAATTAACACAGCTGAAATCTCAATAAAACTTGGTCCTTTCCTTCTCATATACCAAATAAGGCATCAGCTGCGTGCAACGTTGGCCAGCAGAGATCTCAGTAAGATCAAACACAAGTCTGTGTTGGTCTTAAGAGAAATCTGGCCTTCCTTTTTAGTCAAACACCCAATGAGAACGTTCGTTATAGACAGAGTTCATTTCCACCCCAAACAGGAATGTGATATAACAGCCAATCAGTATACATATATATATATGTTAAACAAAGAAAACACTTATCACCATATATGGCTTAGAGAAATCTTTTTTCTCTGTCTCCCAACTTTCGCACACTTTTTTCCTACACTTACCGTAACAAAGGCTTACAGGAAGTCTGATTTTAGTTAAAATTCCCCAGGCCACATCCTATGAAAGAAAAAGCTATCTACATATAGTATTGAACACTTAGAAAGGAGGGGGTCATCGCCCATTTTATCAGAACAGGCTTTTCAACATAGGATATTTATATTCATACAGGAAATTGAAATCTAACAGTAATATTACATATTGGTATCCTGAATATATATATATGGCATGGGAAAATTTACATTCAGTGTCCAAAATCAATATCACTTAACACCAGGGTTTTAGGAGCAGCTATACTTTCTTAAATAGCGGCATATTCAATGAAGAATGAGCTACATTGGAATAGCTTGTTCTTCATTGGCTCGTTTCGAATTAACAGTTTATATACAGTATAAGAACCGTTAAGCAGCTGCAAAGCTTGTGACTCGGAAATAGTGGCTTGGACCATTAAGCTAACGATCAGAGATGTTATGTATTATCTTTCCAGCCAACAACTTAATGGCAAAATCGGAAAAGGACAATTTCTCTCTTTTTTTTTAAACTTATTCAGTAAATTTTTGACTACTCTTGGATTAAACATTTTCCTAAAATTGTAATTGCTTTGACCAATTATTCATCTGCTATCCCACTCAAACGCTTGTAGATGTATGAAATAATGAACCTAATTCCTGAATATACAATAAAACTATTTAATAAGCAAAGAACTAAACAACAAACTCTACTTGGCAACACATAAAGGACACAGCAATCAAGGCCAATGAGGAAAATTTAGAATTAATTTGTTGAACATAACAGAAAAAAAAATCCACACAGAAGGGCTTACTGTTGTAACAGTGGCAGTTGGGTGATTGCATTCATTTTCTGCAAGATATGGTAACTATGGAAACATTAAACAGACATTTGGAAAAAAATATTATATTTGATTGAAATTGTATTAAAATGTCAGAATGACATGTAAAAATACCAGACAGGAATGATAGGAGGTCAACGTTTCCCCATTAAGGGCTGTGCTAAATAATTTATAATCAACAACTCAACCCATGTGGAAAAAAATAATGGAAAGGAATTTTTAAAAATAAAAGTGTATAGCACAGTCAACAGTTCAATATCTAATGGTCAACAACATCTATATAGAACTAGAAAGAGTACAGAAAAAAGAGTCAGATTCTTTTCATGATTATATGCCAGTGGATGGTAGTTAATACATGCGTCCCAAACACAGCCCTTTTTCTACAGTTTCAAACATTTTTACAATTTTCTTTATATCCTGCTATTTAGAAATCCATTTTACTAGGTCAAAGAATATGAACTATGATTATGAGTCAGAGTTTAGGAAATGAATTGGAAGAGTAATGTAATGACATGATTAATAATACCATAAACCCATGGACTGCTGGTTCTAGGTAATCCTTTCAGAGTGAGAAAACTGGGTGCATCAAGGACCATGTTGAGTCCGTGACCAAGATTCTCCAAGGCTCGTTATGGCTCACAATGGCAGTTCTCCCTGGTGCAAGGAGACTCTCCAAAGTTAAAATGCATTTCACATTCCAAATGAGTGAGATAATTGCAAATGGGTGTATCTGCGAGGGAAAAAGTCGGCCAAAGAGGCCATTATAGATGCTATCGCCTACCATGAGAGATAAAATTACCGCACACCCAACCTCACAGTTGAGATTAACCCCTTCACTGCTGAGCCATTTCACGTCAGTGTGCTGAGCTAATTTTTACCGCTTTTGCTAATCATGTTTAAACGCGATTTGAAGCCACGTTTTATTATATGACCCAGACATATTATATATCCTTTTTTTTGGCAGACTCGACAGATTCATAATATATCATTGGTATATCATGCTCCGGCCTTTCAAATGATACTAAACATGACCCACCTAGCTGCCAGCGTTCGGGAGATAGGGGGTTCATTTGAACCCACATACAGTATCTCCACCAGGGGATCTCCTTGGGAAATGCCTGGGCAGCTAGGGGTTCCCCAGCTAACTGACATCATCATGTCAGGTGACGGGGGGACCAGGAGGTGGAGCTGCCATCCAAGATGGCAGCCCCCACCGTAGCTAGGCCACGATCCGGTGCCGAAAGGGGCCAGATCGCGGCCTGGTGCCTCAGCGGCTAAAGACAGGCACCGCTTAAAAGGGGAGACTCTCCTCTTTTAAGTGGTGACTGCCTTGTCCTGCTAGGTCCTCCCGAACGGGAGGGAGAGGGATCCGAAAGGATCCACCCAACCTTTTAGGCGATCTCCCCGCTTTGCCGGGGGTCGTCTGAAAATGACGTCATCGCGTCCATTGCGGTGACGTTATTGCGTTCGGGAGGGCCTTTAAAAGCGGTGTCTGACTTCAAGGAAGTCAGAACGCCGTGGGACCCGTGGGTTTGCGGATGATGTGTGGGGAACGTCCTCCGCATACAGCGGGAGTCAGTGAGGACGTTCCCCACACATCCTCCACAGGGAAAGGGTTAAGGAATGATTAAAACCATGCTGTCGCACACACAAAGTTCTGCCAGTCTCACAAACTCAGCATTGCTTTAGCCAACTGCACATACTTAAATTTGATTTCTGCTCAGACATACCTTAGGTTGGAGATGTGAGCATGCTCTGGAGACTGTGGAGGCACAGGTTCAAATCCCATCAAGAGCACCTCTCCAGTAAGTGTCCTTGGGCAAGATACCTAACAGTACATACTCGCCACCCAGGACATACTCGAAAACGAGAGAAATCTCAATGTATCCTAATCCTGGTAAAATACTTTCTGTATTTTTTATTTTCTGTACAAAATATGTTATGTACAATATACAGTGGTAAGAAAAGTATGTGAACCCCTTGGGATTATGTGGAGTTTTGCATGAATTGGTCATAAAATGTGCTCTGATCTTCATCTAAGTCACAACAATTTGAAAAACACAGTCTGCTTAAAATAATACAACACAAACATTATATGTTTTCATGTTTTTATTGAACATAACATGTAAACATTCACAGTGCAGGGTGGAAAAGGTATGTGAACCCTTGGACTTAATAACTGGTTGACCCTCCTTTGGCAGTAATAACCTCAACCAAACGTTTCCTGTAGTTGCAGATCAGACCTGCACAACGATCTGGAGTAATTTTGGACCACTCCTCTTCACAAAACTGTTTCAGTGTAGCAATATTCTTGGGATGTCTGGTGTGAATCGCTCTCTTAAGGTCATGCCACAGCATTTCAATCTGGTTGAGGTCAGGACTCTGACTGGGCCACTCCAGAAGGCGTATTTTGCTTTGTTGAAGCCATTCGTTTGTTGAATTACTTGTATGCTTTGGGTCATTGTCCTGTTGCATCACCCATCCTCTGCAGAGCTTCAGTTGGCGGACATATGGTCTTACGTTTTCCTGCAAAATGTCTTGATAAACTCTGGAATTCATTTTTCCATCAATGACAACAATCTGTCCAGGCCCTGAGGCAGCAAAGCAGCCCCAAACCATGATGCTCCCTCCGCCATGTTTTACAGTGGGGATGAGGTTTTGATGTTGGTGTGCTGTGCCTTTTTTTCTCCACACATAGTGTTGTGTGTTTTTTCCAAACAACTCAATTTTGGTTAGATCTGTCCACAGAATATTTTGCCAGTAGTGCTGTGGAACATAAAGGTGCTCTTTTGCAAACGTCAAACGTGCTGCAATATTCTTTTTGGACAGCAATGGCTTCCTCCGTGGTGTCTTCCCATGTACTCCATTATTGTTTAATGTTTCCCTTATTGTAAATGTGTCAACAAAAATGTTAGCATGTGCCAGAGATTTCTGTAAGTCTTTAGCTGACACTCTAGGATTCTTCTTTACCTCATTAAGCATTCTGCGCTGTGCTCTTGTAGTCATCTTTACAGGACGACCACGCCTAGGGAGAGTAGCAACAATGCTGAACTTTCTCCATTTGTAGATAGTCTGTCTTACCATGGACACATGAACATCAAGGCTTTTGGAGATACTTTTGTAACCCTTTCCAGCTTCATGCAAGTCAACAATTCTTGATCATAGGTCTTCTGAGAGCTCTTTTCTGCGAGGCATGGTTCACATCAGGCAGTGCTTCTTGAAACCAGTAAACCCAAACTGGTGTGTGTTTTTAAAGGGCAGGACAGCTTTCAGCAACACATCCAATAATATGACACTGATTGGACTCAAGGTTGTCTCACTCCTGGCTCCAATTAGCTCTTGGAGAAGTCATTAGGCTAGGGGTTCACATACCTTTTCCACCCTGCACTGTGAATGTTTACATGTTATGTTCAATAAAAACACGAAAACCTATAATGTTTGTGTTGTATTATTTTAAGCAGACTGTGTTTTTCAAATTGTTGTGACTTAGATGAAGATCCGAGCACATTTTATGACCAATTCATGCAAAACTCCACATAATCCCAAAGGGTTCACATACTTTTTCTTACCACTGTATGTACAAAATATGTTATTGTACTAGAAGGAAAAACTCTTACCTTCTTGATTAGAACCTCCTGAAACTCAATGCTAACTACACAAGGAATTCCTATTTGTGGTGGCACAGCAATTATTTGATTTAGCGTTCATTAAGATGACAGCACGGGGCTTGTAGGGTCTGTATGGCTGGGGAGCACAAACTAAAAACGTATTTCCTTTTATTGAGTGCAAATAACATGAATGCTTTAAAACAATTACAATGTTCACAATCTAAACAAATTGATGCAACCATTGTACAATTTAGTTACTTCACTTTGGGTGTTAGTGTAAATGGATAGGCGAGTGAATAAGGATCTAGACATTTCGGGCCCTGTTACATCCTTCACGCAAACGTTTGCGCCGGTGCAAAAACGCATTAACGCGAGGGGTAAAACCCTTTGCGCTGAACGTTGTATTACAATGTCAGCGGAACAAACACGCGTATACGTCTACCGCGGGCGAACCTGCTCGAACGCTGCGCGAGCATACTTTACTGCCCGCGTCCTATACTTAACAGCCAAATGCGTTTGTAATACCATCTGCGTACCAGCGCACAATCTAAGCGCAGGAATTAATGCATAGATGTTGCGCGCATAATTTTAGCAACTCCTAAAAGCTGGTGTTAATGGCAAATTCTTTCAACCTGGCCGAAACCAAATACACCAGCCCAAAAGAAAAATGCAGCGAAGTATAGTTACACATTCTACACATACCAAACCAATAAATTTGAGAAGTTGTGTGTGTTTTTATTATTGATGCAGCATATATACGCAGATTGACTTTGACAGGCGCAAAAACTTAACGTGAGATAATTGTGGTTCTTAATTCTGATTGGCTGAATCGTGTGAAAAAAATAGTCCGCACACTGATTTCTGTGCTCAACTTCGCTGCGTGCGCATTTATGTGCATCTGTTTAACGCGCGTTATTGCTCGATGGATGAAAAAATGCGCGAGGATTGTAATTCCAGCGTTGATTTATGCGCGTTAACATTTAACGCTTGGCGCACAAATTCACCCGTTGCGCAAGCATTTTAACGCAAATATTGTAATAGGGCCCTTCAAATACCAATTCGCCCAGTGGACACCTCAACTGCAGAATAAAAAAATGAATTGCACAAGAACATTTTTCATTCAAGCAGTCAGTTTTGGTTCATGTGCACCTGCGAGTAGAATTTGTGGGTGCACTGAATAAAATTGAAATCAGAGTAGGTGTACTGCTGACCCTCAAACCCCTTTAGTAAGTGGTTGAAGAATTAATTCATAGCAGGTGGGCTCTTAGATTTGGTATGATTTAACTCTTCATCATCTCTGTAAAAGGTGATTATATAGTAAGTGGATTTGGTTCCCCAAAATGATGGGAAAAAAATGTTCAAGTTTAATAACAATCATGGTAAAAGCGGAGGAAGACATAATTCGGGACACTGGATATAGATTTTATGATGTAAAACTCTCATGATGCTAAAGTGCAAACCCTTTATTTCTTCATCTACAGGTGCCTTGCTACATGAAGAGAAAAAAAATCAGCGACCACTGTTCACAATTAGTGAAATGAAGCATTAAACATATGCTCTTTATTCTGTGTGCCTAAACATGACGAGCCAAACCTCATATGTTTCTTCCATTCCTGTATGGTTCCCTGTAAAGGACACTATAATCCAGAAGAGGGGTGCAGTGCAAACATTAATTGTACAACATCAGATTTAAACCATTCAACACATTATATGTCCCTCTGCAGTAGTTTTTTATTACTGAAATTTGATAATTTATGTATGGACTCTTCTGGTTTATTGCTGATTTATGTAATTCACACCTTATTGTTTTAGGATACACTTCCAAAATTAATTATTTTTTTTTTTAAATCTATGTCATAAACATGTCCTCCTTCTGCCTCTCACAGATTGGTAGTGTGAGCTCAACAGTCATCGACCAAAATAACAGAAATGGGTTTCCCAGTTCACAAACCCATCTCTTTATATCCATGTCCAGTTTTAAGTAATTTGATCCTCTAGTCTGAAATGTAATGTATCTTCTGTCACTTTTCCTAAAAGCACATTATTCATCGCTGTTGATTTACATTCCTCTTGCTGAATACAAAATGTTGAACATAATGGCAAGTTTCCTCATTTCGGGCTCTATTAACCCTTTCGCTGCTGAGCCATTTCACCCCTGTGTGCTGAGGTCATTTTTACCGGTTTCGCTCATCATGTTTAAAGGCGTTTTGAAGCCATATTTTATTATATGACCCAGACATATTATATATCGTTCTTTCCGGCAGACTCGGGAAGATTCATAATATATCATTATTATATATATACGTCATGACCTGTCTGTATATTATAACACAAAATGCAATAAAATTAGAATTTTCAATAATTTACAATGTGTAAAGTGTTTTTTTTCACATTTCAACATGCGAGTGTTTTCGGTTATATTTTCTATGAGTTGCGCTTGTTAAAAAAAATTAGAAATGGGGTCTCGTTACATTTTTTTTGGGGAAAATCACGTGATTTTTAACAAATGCACCCCATACAAAAATCGTTAGTGCAGCATCATTGTTCACATTATAATTGAAATGGGAACAATATTGCTGCATTAACAAAACAAAACAAAAAAAAAGCTGTTTATTTATTTATTTTTTTAAATAGTTTTTTATTTACATTTTTATTTTTTATTTTTGTTTGGTTACATTTAAGATGGCCATGTTCTGGCCGATCCAACGATATCAAACATTAACCCCTAGCTGACATGGATCGTGAGATAGGGGGCTCATTAGTGGCAGCTAGGGGTTAACGCTAAAACTGACGTCATCGCACGATGACGCCAGTCGTCAGGGGGAGATCCCGGAAGCTTGGCCAACATCCAAGCTGTCGGCTAGCTCCGGGAGAGGATCGCAATCTGGCGCTTTTTGGCGCCGAATTGTGATCCGGCCCCCAAGGGGTTAAAGCCAGGCACTGTTTGGAAGGGCAGGCTGTGCCTTTCCAAATGATGCCTGCCTTTAATCGCTGGCCCCAGGCGATCGGGAGGGAGAGAGGTCTGAAGGACCTCCCCCCTCCTTTTCAGGCACCTCCTCCGCACTCGCTGGGGCGCGCCTGAAATAGATGTCATCGTGCCGTCGCGATGACATTTATTGTGCCCGCCGTGGTCCCGGAGTGCCTGGCTGACATCCAAGATATCAGCCCACACCGGGGGCGCACAGCAATCGTCCAGAATCCTGGCCGATTGCTGCCTCCTGTGCTAGGACGAGCTCACCGCGTCCATCGTACAGAAGAGCACCTGGCAGGACGCGCTGAGCGCGTCCTCTGCAGCCGAGTGGTTAAATTCATTGTGGAAAAGCGCATGCGCAGCGCTATTTTTTCACGTGCAGCGTTTAACATTATCGCGCGAAAAATAACGGTGGTATTAAAATCCAAGCATATTTTTCCATCCGTCAAAAAATAACGCGTGTAAAAAAGACACGCAAAAACGCACGCGCATTATCGCTGCGCGCAGGAATCAGTGCGCGGACTGTTTTTTCATGCGATTCAGCCAATCAGAATTAAGAACCACAATTGTCTCCCGTTCAGTTTTTGCGCCTGTCAAAATCAATCTGAGTATATATGCTGCAGCAATAAAAAAAACATGCACAACTTATCAATTTTATTGTTTGGGTTTGTGTAGAATGTGTAACTATAGTTTGCTGTATTTTTTTTGCTGGTGTATTTGGGTTCGGCCAGGACATTTAGATTTGCCATTAACACCAGCTTTTAAAAGACATTAAAACTATGAGCGCAAACATTGTCTGTTAAAATTTGCGCATAGATTGTAATACCATCCACGTACCAGCGCACAAACGCATTTGCGCTCACAATGTTGATTATAGGACACGCAACGTACATTACGCACGCAAAGGGTTCGTGCAGGTTCACCCACTGTAGACGTTAACGCACATTTTTTGCGCTGACATTGTAATTAGGGATGAGCTGTTCGGGTTCGGACGGTTCGGAGTTCAACCCGAACTTTGGCAGTTCGAAAGTTCGCGAATTTCGAACTTTTTGGGCTTGTTCGGTTCGGGTTCGAAAACAAAAAGAAATTTTGAAAAAAGTATAGAAAATGCTTAAAAAAATACTAAAAAATCTAGAAATAAAGAGACTCTTTACTGCAGAATATTATAAGCAACGGTTTATTAGATATTGAATTAAAAACTAATGTGTACGTGGAAAGATTATCAACTCTAAATGACCTCTGTTCACAAACGGGCATAACACCAGGTGTTTTCAGTCTGGTAATCAATTTGATACATTGTACAATATAGTGAGGGGGTGGGGTGGTGTCTGTTTCTGATTGAGATTTGAGAATTAATTTCCCTCCTAAAACATTCTAATATGCTGCATTTAACCCTTTCGCTGCTGAGGCTTTTCACACCTCTGTGCTGAGGTCATTTTTACCGCTTTCGCTCATCATGTTTAACCGCGTTTTGTAGCCATATTTTGATATATGACCCAGACATATTATATATCGTTCTTACTTGGCAGATTCATAATATGTCATTATTCTATGTATACGTTATGTCATGTCTGTATATTATAACAAAAAATGCAATAAAATTAGAATTTTCAATAATTTATTATGTGTAAAGTGTTTTTTTCACATTTTAACATGCGATCGTTTGCGGTTATATTTTGTATGGGGTGCGCTTGTTAAAAAAATTAGAAATGGGGTCTCGTTACATTTTTTTTTGGGGAAAATGTTGCTTTTTTTAACAAACGCACCGCATACAAAAATCGTTAGTGCAGCATTATTGTTCACATTATAATTGAAATGGGAACAATATTGCTGCATTAACAAAACAAAAACAAACAAAAAAACTTGTTTATTTTTTTTTTAGAATTTTTTTTTAAAATATTTTTATTTTTTTATTTTTATTTTTATTGTTTTTAAAAAAAAAAATCATGCTCATGTTTGGTATCCTTGGAAAGGCCATGCTTTGGCCAATCCAACGATATCAAACATTAACCCCTAGCTGCCACGGATCGGGAGATAGGGGGTTCATTGGAACCCCCTATCTCCACCATTGGTGGCAGCTAGGGGTTAACTCCAGGACTGGCGTCATTGTGCTATGCATGATGACGCCAGTCCTCAGCGGGAGTTCCTGGAGGCTTGGCCGACATCCAAGATGTCGCCCAGCTCCAGGAGAGGATCACGATCCGGCGCTTTTCAGCGCCGATTCGTGATCCGGCTCCCCAGGGGTTAATCACAGCCACCGTTTGGAAGGGCAGGCTGTGCCCTTCCAAACGGTGCCTGGATTAACCCTCTGCTCCCCGGCGATCGGGAGGGAGAGAGGTCCGAAGGACCTCCCCCCCCTAACTTT
Organism: Leptobrachium leishanense; assembly: GCA_009667805.1. Classification (NCBI taxonomy): domain Eukaryota; kingdom Metazoa; phylum Chordata; class Amphibia; order Anura; family Megophryidae; genus Leptobrachium; species Leptobrachium leishanense. The sequence goes on along the minus strand of CM019064.1, from coordinate 86,879,491 downwards.
CAGGCGCTTCCTCCGCACATGTGGGGGGGGCGCCTGAATTAGAGGTCATCGCGCCGCCGCGATGACATCTAATTGCTCCGCCGGGGTCCCGGAGTGCTGGGCTGACATCCAAGATGTCCGCCCGCACCGGGGGGCGCAGCAATCCACCGGAATCCAGCAGATTGCTGCCTTCTGTGCATGGACGCGCTGAGCGCGTCCATAGCACAGGAGAACCACTTGGCTGGACGTGCTGAGCGCGTCCATAGCAGCCAAGTGGTTAACTGGTGTTTGAAAAAAATCGAAAGCAATGTTATTTTTCACCTCGGGATTAAACATTCACAGGGTTATTCAGAGAGCGGTGAAAAGCAGGAGAATAACTGGAGAAGTGAAAATTCTAGGTCAAAATAGTCAAACCAGAAAAATTCTCCCATTTATCTCACTTTCCAAATCGGCTATTTGGTCTAGCTTGTTCTCTTCTCCTACCAGTTCTCCTGGCTTTCACCTCTCTCTCAGGGTTGTTCAGAGAAAGGTGAAAACCAGGAGAATTGCAGGAAAAGAGAACAATCTGGATCAAATAGCCGATTTGGAAAGTGAGATAAGGCTAGGGTCAGACTAACGCATTTTTCGCAGCGACCGTCAAAAAGTGCGTCCGAACACATTGCCGTATTTTTTCACGGATTGCGTGAAAACGGTCATACGATGCGCATTTTTATGCATGATTTTTTTACGGATCCAAACCAGGAAACTTTGGTGTCTGGACGTTATGTTGGCCGGACATGAGCAGGGTCTGACGTCTCCAAATCACGCACACACGCCGCTAGTGGACGCAGCGCACTCTGTACGTCCGTACTAGCGGTTCTGCGTTCTCGAAAAAATGCGTTCATTTTCCACTTGCGTTGCGCAGCCGGACTTTCGTGCGACCGTACTTCGTATATTGGCTGTCATTGCCCATCATTTGCTGCTAGTGCGGCCGTGATTAAGTGCGCCTAAACGCACGTTAAAAATTCGCTAGTCTGACCCCAGCCTAAATGGGAGAATTTTTCTTGTTTGGCTATTTTGACCTAGAATTTTCCATTCTCCAGTCATTCTCCTGCTCTTCACCGCTCTCTGAATAACCCTGACAGGGTTATTCAGAGAAAGGTGAAACTCAGGAGAATGACTGAAGAGAAAATTCTAGGTCAAAATAGCCAAACCAGAAAAATTCTCCCATTTATCTCACTTTCCAAATCGGCTATTTGGTCTAGAATTTTCCATTCTCCAGTCATTCTCCTGCTTTTCACCGCCAAAAAATCAGTAAACTTTTTCTGCGTGTCCGAAAATGTCTCCTCTTTTCTTACAGACTGCCAAGCAGTTGTTTATGGATAGATTAAAGGAAAAGCATTTACCGTAATTTGAAATGTCATTTTTTGGTTTTTACATATTTCTATACATCCTAGAAATCCGCCACTTCACGGGCAGGTTATGGGGACCTCCTAAGCACGATATTTGAAGGAATTTTTCGTTTTTATTTTTAACACTTATTTGATGGAAAACTCACTGTCCCTTTAAAAACGTTTTTTTTTTTACTTTTTGTCCTTGTTTCCTGTCCCCCAGGGCACTACCCGGACCCCCATACACCTTTTATGGCAAATATGTAGCATATATGCCCTCTTGGAGGGCACTCTAAAAAACCGAATTTTCAGCCCCATTGACTTGCATGGGGGTTCGGGTTCGGAACCGAACAAATGGGAAGTTCGGGTTCGGGCCCGAACCGAGCTCGGGGGGTGTTCGGCTCATCCCTAATTGTAATACGACGTTCTGCGCAAGGGGGTTCCCCCCTCGCATTAATGCATTTTCGCGCATGTGTTAACGTTTGCGCAAAGTAGTTAATAGAGCCCTTCTTTGGGTTTGCTGTTTTCTGATTAAAATTGTCTCTAACATTCATTTCACACATATTATTTTATAAACGCTACATAACTGGGATATTAATCATATATATTATTTATTATTTTTTGTTATATTTGTGTATAGTATCTTACTGTAGAATGTGCTCTAATATTACTAATTCTAGTTCAAAGAATCAATACAGAGGGCTATCATCCAACCCACCTGATCTATTGTTCCTTTCCCAGAAAGTAAATGAGAATCCTCATGTTTACTGCAGAACCTCCTCAAAAATACAAGCAAATGGTTTAAGGACAGTTTAAAAGTAAGCTGAATGAATTTAACAGCTTCACTGCCAAGTTATATCCATGCAACCTATCTCTGGAACTAGAATTTTATTTTTGGTTTTTGAAAATCACTTTTCATTATTTATACAGCAAAAACATAATTGTGATTGTGAATATTAATAATGTATTTTTTCTGAAGTAGCCTCATTTGACAGGCAGACGTTTCCATTTGTACTATGCTCGTTCCTGGTAGCGAAGGGTCTCTTGACTTATGGGGTACAATTACAATCCTAAAGCTAACATGGGGATGCTAACAGGGGAAAATCTGCACCTGCAGATTCCAGGGCAGGCACCACCTCAGCACTTCGCCTCGGAATGCAGCGCTAACCGCAGTGATATACACAGTAGCGCTTCCGCATCGCCAAGTGTATTACCTGCAGGAGTCCATAGGACACCATGGAGGGTTGCAGTTCTGGGCTGCGAGACATGCGCAATCTCACTCTGGCGAGATCACGGAGTGTTCGCGGGATAGATGAAACGGTGGATTGGGCCACCATTCTCGCTTTGGGGTGAGAGGTGAGTATGGGATTTAATGGGGGGTTTACAGGAGGTGTTAAATGACACTGCAATCGCAAAATCATCTAAAACCAGAGGCGCGTTCAATACCTCAGCCGCTGCAAGTGCTAAGTTAGCAACTTGCCATTGAACGGCGTTCAACCGCTCAGCAGTGCTAACCTAGCACTTGCAGCGACCCGAGGAGATGCTTCGTGTGACGTATTAAAGATGGCCGCCGCCATGAAGCAGTAACAATTCCGTACAGCAAGATGGCCGCCGCAATGAAGCAAGTAAGAATTCCGTACAGTAATGTTAATTTTGAGGTTTTTGTTCATCAAAGCACAAAATATTTCTTTATTATTTCCCCCTGCACATAGACATATATTAGAGTTCAATGTAGACAATTTAGACAAAACGTTTATTCATTAAAAACTATCATTTGTGGTGTGTGCATACAAAACGGAATTGTGCTGACTGCTTTTCTTTATCATATTTTGTCTGAGTGATACGAAAAACAATCTGAATCTTTAATTAAAAAATCGTTGGCCATTTTGGATTCAATATTCGCATCCAAACCGTTCAATGACACTGCTGCAGCAAACTGAATTGCTGCGCTGCAGCAATTCAGCAGCTGCTGAGGTATTGAACGGGGCTCAGCTTTCAGAAAGTGATACTGCAGCAGGAAGGGATCTGCTAAGACTAGGGTCAGACGAACGCATGTTTCACGTCGTCTGTGAAAAAGTGCGTTCGAACGAATGGACGTATTTTTTCACGGAATACGCGATAGCGGTCATACGATGCGCACTTTCGTCCGTGATTTTGTATGGATCATCAATAAAACACTTTTTGCGTCTGTACGTTATGTTGGCCGGACATTAGCAGCGTCTGATGTCTCCTAATCACGCACACACACCGCTAGCGGACGCAGCGCACTCTGTACGTCAGTACTAGCGGTATCACGTTCTCGAAAAAATGCGTTTGTTTGCCGCTTGCGTTGCGCAGCCGCACTTTCGTGCGGCCGTACTTTGTATATTGCCCATCATTGGCCATTATTTGCTGCTACTACGGCCGTGATAAAGTGCGGCTGCACGCGAGTTCGCACTGCGTTCGTCTTACCCTAGCCTAAAGCAGTGGTTCCTAACCGCGGTCCTCAAGTACCCCTAACAGGCCAGGTTTTAACCACTTCGATGCGGAGGACGCGCTGAGCGCGTCCTCCGCATGGCTGCTGGTGTGCTGAGTTCCGGCCGATCGCTGGCCCCCCCGGTGCGGGCTGACATCCTCGATGTCAGCCCAGCATCCGGAACCGCCGCCGGTGAAATTAGGTGTCATCGCGGCAGCGCGATGACACCTAATTCAGGCGCCCCCCCCGCATGTGCGGAGGAGACGCCTGAAAGGGAGGGGGGGAGGTCCTTCGGACCGTCTCTCCCTCCCGATCGGCGGCATTGCGGGGGTTAACCCAGGCACCATTTGGAAGGGCACAGCCTGCCCTTCCAAATGGTGCCTGGCATTAACCCCTGGGGAGCTGGATCGCGAATCGGCGCTGAAAAGCGCCGGTTCGTGATCCTTTCCCGGAGCTGGCCGACAACTTGGATGTCGGCCAAGCCTCCGGGAACTCCCCCTGAGGACTGGCGTCATCGTGCATAGAGTTAACCCCTAACTGCCACCAACGGTGGAGATAGGGTGTTCCAATGAACTCCCTATCTCCCGATCCGTGGCAGCTAGGGGTTAAAGTTTGGTATGGTTGGATCGGTCAGAGCATGGCCGTTCCAACAATACCAATCACGAAAGTGAAAAAAGTTTTTTAAAAAAAATAAAAATTAAAAATAAAAATAAAAATATATTTAAAAAAAAATTATAAAAAAAAAAATAAACAAGTTTTTTTTTCTTTTTTTTTGGTTCGTTAATGCAGAAATATTGTTCCCATTTCAATTATAATGTGAACAATGATGCTGCACTAACGATTTTTGTATGCGGTGCGTTTGTTAAAAATCGTGTAATTTTCCCCAAAAAAAAATGTAACGAGACCCCATCTCTAATTTTTTTAACAAGCGCACCCCATACAAAATATAACCGCAATTGCTCGCATGTTAAAATGTGAAAAAAAACACTTTACACGTTGTAAATTATTGAAAATACATATTTTATTGCATTTTTTGTTATAATATACAGACATGACATAACATATACATATAATAATGACATATTATGAATCTACCGAGTCTGATGGAAATAACGATATATAATATGTCTGGGTCATATACTAAAATAAGCCTTCAAAACACGTTTAAACATGATGAGCAAAACCGGTAAAATTGACCTCAGCACAGGGGCGGGAAAAGCCTCAGCAGCGAAAGGGTTAAGGATTGCCTTGAGGAAAAGCAGACTGAATCCTGCAATCACTAAGCAGCAAATCCTATCCCCTGTGCTGTGCTTCAGCTATCTGGGAAACCTGACCTTTTAGGGGAACTAAAGGACCGCGGTTGGGAACCACTGTGCTAAAGCATCAGATTTTCCCGGATTTTTTAGAAGCGTCAAAAATCCAGAATACTCATGGTCCGGAACATTTCAAATTAAAGGTGTGTTGTTTTATATATGCACACACCCCTAATAACAACACAGCATGTATTAAAGCCATACATGTAGAGGACACATTTTTTTCTGGCTAATGAAAATCTGCAGATTTTATTCATGCCAGTGGTTACGTTACACAATATTTCTAATAATATTTTTAATTTGTTCAAATTATATTCACTCAAAATTTGAATGTGGGCATTGGAAGAACTATGTCAAATAATTTCAGTATATTTGCTTTTACATTTCAGACAATGACATTTTATTATCTTGTCAATGTTCAATTTCCTTTCACTGAGGTATCAGCAGTGTCAAAGGAGGGAGAGGAGTGAATAACAAATATATATTTTTTTGCTATTCTCCTTATTTCATATTACCATGGAATATTTATGCTGGACCTTTTTTAATTTTCAAAGCAGTCGCCCCAGGCTTATCGTAAATTCTCAGAGCAGGGAAATGATCCATTATGTACCCACGTTTAACTAAGACTTAGGGATCTCTAACTCTGCCACCCCTGGGGCAGATTGGGAGTGGGGCAAGGAGGCAAATGCCTGGGGCCGGTCCTCAGCCCAATAAGAAGGCAGGTGCAGCAGCTCTGAGTCTCTAACAGGTCTATTCACTGAAGGTGAAAAATCAGGAGACTTGGCAGGAGAAGAGAACAATCTAGACCAAATATTAAAGAATGACCATGGAAGACTTGAACTTTTACCGTCAATAGAGTAGGGCTGCAACTAACGATTATTTTCATAAGCGATTAGTTGGTTGATTATTTCTACGATTAATTGATTTATCAGATAATACAAAAATAAAATTGTTTGTTTACTTAAAGCAGATGTTGATAATAAATAAACACACTTTTTACTTTAATTCATTGCGAATTATGTCCTAATTTTATCCTAACGCTGCCGGAGTCCTGAGGTTGCTGTATATCCTGCCCAAGGCTGCCAGATCCACCACTAAAGGCTTCTGTATGGTAATTACTATTGTATGCCAAAACAGTTGTCCCACCGGAGAGAAGGAGTTATAATTGCTGCCGGTTGGTGTGGCAAGAGACTGGACCCAAGTTTGAGAGGGGGTTTGGGTAAAAGGACCAGACCTAAGGGAGTGATGGCATGCAGCTCTGGAGCAGAGATGTGGGGGTGGTGGTGGCACAGAACTCCTGCTTCAAGTAAGGATAAAACACCAGCGGTATAGTTTCTGCACCCAGTGGCACTGCCCCAGGGTCTGTGCTATAATTCTGCTACTGTTGTAAACTAAATAAAAAGAAACTAGTTGTGTCAAACATATCATTAGTACTAAATCATACAGAATAAAGCAGCGGCACATTTTCATCAATCTGCTGCGAAGCAGCATCTGAGGTTATCAACGTTTAACTCAGTCGGACTCTACACAGTGACCAACCGATTAATAGATAATGAGAATAGTTGTCAACTATTCTCATTATCGATTAGTTGTTTCAGCCCTACAATAGAGATGTGACTTCCCACGTGTAAATCACTGCTCGATAAACCAGAAGCCACTATGAATTGCAGCAGCACAGCAGAGCCGTGAGATGCTCGCTATTATAAGAACTCACAGTTACTGGCCGCCTAAGATGGATTTGCAGTCAGACCCTTAAAATTAGCTTGGTGTGGCTGAAACAAAAACAAACAAACCGCTGAAATGAAACCTATATGTCTCCAACATGTTTGCAAACAAACACACAAAGTCAAAATTGCAGAAATACAAAAAACATAAACCACTGATCACATTGCCAACCCCAAAGTGCTAAGCTAAAATCACCCCACAGCAGGGAAAATACTGACTTCAATGAATCTCAGAAATGGTCCAATTATAACTACGCGAAAACTGTGGAACACTCTTGGACCATCTATGCTCTACCCGTCAACATACCGAGGACAGCGATCCACAGAACAAGTAAAATAATATATATCTGATCAAAGATGGCACAGATGTCCTAAAGGAGCTATACTCGCTGCACATGTCACTATTGATACTTAGGTTGCCAGAGACAGAAAGCAAAGTGTCTGCAAGAATATACAAGTGAATTTAACATAAAGCAATGTAAGTAATATATTTTTTTCCCAACTGTGTGACTATGCTGCAGTCATCCCAGCTCTTGTGGCAATTTACAGGCTATAGTGCCTCGTGCGGCCTCCATGGCCATCTTTTTTCCTGGCAGCTACACCCATTGGTGGCTCGTTAACCTTAGTGTGATGTAATGCTTTGTGACTTTGGAGAGCCTCATCTCACCTTGGACGACTTCCATTTTACCCATAACAATTTCTAGAGATTCTCAACCTTTGGCTTTTAGGCCGGGGGCACACTAGGCATCCACTCGACGTCCGCCTGCCCCCCCCCTCAGCGCAGCAAAGCGCGATCCTCCTATGGAGGATTGCGCTTTGCAGCCACGTCGACGCGCATCCTAGCACATCAACGGTGAGGATCTCTAGACACACGCATGCTGCACGCGCGCAAGCATGTGACCGGCCCTGTCCGCAGCATCACAACAGTGCAACGGACGCCAGTAAGTGCATCATAACGCGCGCTAGTGCGCACAAGACGTCTAGTGTGCAACCGGCCTTAGTGGTTGATTTTTCGTCAGTGATTCATTTTTCATGCTTGTTTAATCTTACATAATAAAAACTTATTGCATAAAGCAAAAGATATTATTGCATAAGAAAGATTAATTCTTTTATGGAACCATTGATCCCAAATATGCTGCCAGGTGTGGGTGCCATATATATATTCTAAAATATCAACTCCCACACCCCGTGGTAGGGCAGTTCCCTTTACATTTTGGTCATAATATCCCCTCCACAAAAATTAAGGAGGAGTCTTATAACGCTGAGGTCAGACGAGGGCACTGAGTGCGCACAGTATGTCCAATGAAACAGATGCACTTTATAAAGGATGCAATTGTGATTAACTTACTACCAGTTAGTTATGACGGACGTTGAAAAGAAAAAAAAAACTGAATGTGGGGTGTCTCTACATCCATCATAGTTTTTTCACATCGATGACATTTTGGCGTCCGTTGGCCGAGCGTGAACAAGTGTGCACGTGCTTTATGTGTTCTTCATAGACTCCTTTGAAAGGCTGCGACAGACCGCAAACAGTGCGGCCAGACGTACGTATGTGCTAAGAGATAAGATAAGGGAGCCCATAAAGTGGCAATTTTGGACCAAATGTCTACAAAGGATTATTATTTATCAATATTATTATACGTTTTTATAAAGTGTCAGCAGATTCTGCAGTGTTGTACAGGATAGGTAGACAAGGGGTTAATATAGTAGAAAATAGGTCACGTGTTGTTCAAATGTATTTAATAAGGATGATGCAGTAGGATTGAAGGATCCTCTTCCTGATCCAGACAAAAGAGAGGGACACAGTCTGCACCCTGTTATCAGCTTGGTGACAGTTCATTTTTTTCAGTAAGGATATCAGCGTGTCAATAAGCTGTGTGAAAGTCTTGCTGCATTTAAGGACTACATCAGAAAGCATTCTTTTCAAATTCTGCCGTTTTCCTTTTTCTGTATGTAAAAAAATATATATATAGTCCCAAAATCATGTGCATTCATTTATTGTATTGCTTAGAGCAGAAGCTTGGGCTAGATTCACTAGAACTTCCTGCTAGATCTAGAAGTGAGCTGTGGGATCTCATGGAGCTTTATCTGCCTCTAAAGATGTGATCCTTAGGGATTCCAGACAACGGTGATTTTAACTTTTAAGGCTGATAGACCCATGAGTAGGGATGAGCCGAACACCCCCGAGTTCGGTTCGCATTCGAACTCGAACTTTTAAAAAGTTCGAGTTCGAACTCGAACTCAATACAAGCCAAGGGGAGTCAAAATTCGATTTTTAGAGTGCCCTCCAAGAGGGCATATATGCTAGATATTTTCCATAAAAGGTGTATGGGGGTCCGGGTAGTGCCCTGTGGGACAGGAAACCAGGACAAAAAGTTTAGAAAAAGACGTTTTTAACCCCTTCACTGCTGACGACGTGTGGGACATGTCCTCAGTTACTCCCGCTGTATGCTGAGGAGGACGTGTCCCACACGTCATCAGCTTTGCAGGATCCCCGGCGGAGATACTCACCTCTCTGTCCGGGGTCCCGCGGCGTTCTGACTTCAGCGTTCTCAGATGCTGAAGTCAAGCTCCTCCCGACGTAAATTACGTCATCGTGCCATACACGATGATGTCACTTCCAGGCGACCCCCTGGCAATGCCGGGAGATTGCCTGGAAGGGAGGGGGGATCCGTTCGGATCCCTCTCCCTCCCGATTGGGAGGTCCCACAAAAAAAGTCAGGCACCGCTTAAAAGGGGAGAGTCTCCCCTTTTAAGCGGTGCATCTCTTTAACCCCTTAGGCACCGGGTCGCACCTTGCGGCGCCGAAGTGCGGTTTAGCTCTGGTGGGGGCCGCCATCTTGGATGGCGGCTCCACCCCCGGGTCCCCCCTCCATGCCGGACGTCCTCACGCATAGCGTGATGACGTCAGATAGCCGGGGAACCCCTAGCTGCCCGGAATCCCCTGGTGGAGATAGGGGGTTAATTTGAGGATTCACAGAGATGCTGTGAGGTTGTGTATAGAGATGCTGTGAGGCTGGCTGTGTTTAGAGATGCTGATGGGGTTATGTATAGAGATGATGTGGGGTTGTGTATAGAGATGCTGTGAGGCTGTGTATAGAGATGCTGATGGGGCTGTGTATAGAGGTGCTGTGAGGTTGTGTATAGAGATGCTGCGAGGCTCTGTATAGAGATGCTGATGGGGTTGTGTATAGAGATGCTGTGAGGTTGTGTATAGAGATGCTGTGTATAGAGATGCTGATGGGGTTGTGTATAGAGATGCTGTGAGCCTGTGTTTAGAGATGCTGATGGGGTTGTGTATAGAGATGCTGTGTATAGAGATGCTGATGGGGCTGTGCATAGAGATGCTGATGGGGTTGTGTATAGAGATGCTGTGAGGTTGTGTATAGAGATGCTGTGAGGCTGTGTATAGAGATGCTGTGAGGTTGTGTATAGAAATGCTGTGAGGTTGTGTATAGAGATGCTGTGAGGCTGGCTGTGTTTAGAGATGCTGATGGGGTTATGTATAGAAATGCTGTGGGGTTGTGTATAGAGATGCTGTGAGGCTGTGTATAGAGATGCTGATGGGGCTGTGTATAGAGGTGCTGTGAGGTTGTGTATAGAGATGCTGCGAGGCTCTGTATAGAGATGCTGATGGGGTTGTGTATAGAGATGCTGTGTATAGAGATGCTGATGGGGTTGTGTATAGAGATGCTGTGAGGTTGTGTATAGAGATGCTGTGAGGCTGTGTATAGAGATGCTGATGGGGCTGTGTATAGAGATGCTGTGAGGTTGTGTATAGAGATGCTGATGGGGTTGTGTATAGAGATGCTGTGAGGCTGTGTTTAGAAATGCTGATGGGGTTGTGTATAGAGATGCTGTGTATAGAGATGCTGATGGGGCTGTGTATAGAGATGCTGTGAGGTTGTGTATAGAGATGCTGTGAGGTTGTGTATAGAGCTGCTGTGAGGCTGTGTATAGAGATGCTGTGAGGCTGTGTATAGAGATGCTGATGGGGTTGTGTATAGAGATGCTGTGAGGCTGTGTATAGAGATGCTGATGGGGTTGTGTATAGAGATGCTGTGAGGTTGTGTATAGAGATGCTGTGAGGCTGTGTATAGAGGTGCTGATGGGGCTGTGTATAGAGATGCTGTGAGGTTGTGTATAGAGATGCTGATGGGGTTGTGTATAGAGATGCTGATGGGGTTGTGCATAGAGATGCTGTGAGGCTGTGTTTAGAAATGCTGATGGGGTTGTGTATAGAGATGCTGTGTATAGAGATGCTGATGGGGCTGTGTATAGAGATGCTGATTGGGTTGTGTATAGAGATGCTGTGAGGCTGTGTATAGAGATGCTGATGGGGTTGTGTATAGAGATGCTGTGTATAGAGATGCTGATGGGGCTGTGCATAGAGATGCTGATGGGGTTGTGTATAGAGATGCTGATGGGGTTGTGTATAGAGATGCTGTGTATAGAGATGCTGATGGGGCTGTGTATAGAGATGCTGATGGGGTTGTGTATAGAGATGCTGTGAGGTTGTGTATAGAGATGCTGTGAGGCTGTGTATAGAGATGCTGATGGGGTTGTGTATAGAGATGCTGTGAGGCTGTGTATAGAGATGCTGATGGGGTTGTGTATAGAGATGCTGTGAGGTTGTGTATAGAGATGCTGTGAGGCTGTGTATAGAGGTGCTGATGGGGCTGTGTATAGAGATGCTGTGAGGTTGTGTATAGAGATGCTGTGAGGTTGTGTATAGAGATGCTGTGAGGTTGTGTATAGAGCTGCTGTGAGACTGTGTATAGAGATGCTGTGAGGCTGTGTATAGAGATGCTGATGGGGTTGTGTATAGAGATGCTGTGAGGCTGTGTATAGAGGTGCTGATGGGGCTGTGTATAGAGATGCTGTGAGGTTGTGTATAGAGATGCTGTGAGGTTGTGTATAGAGATGCTGATGGGGTTGTGTATAGAGATGCTGATGGGGTTGTGTATAGAGATGCTGTGAGGCTGTGTTTAGAAATGCTGATGGGGTTGTGTATAGAGATGCTGTGTATAGAGATGCTGATGGGGTTATGTATAGAGATGCTGATTGGGTTGTGTATAGAGATGCTGTGAGGCTGTGTATAGAGATGCTGATGGGGCTGTGTATAGAGATGCTGTGAGGCTGTGTATAGAGATGCTGATGGGGCTGTGTATAGAGATGCCTTGCGTCGCCAAAGTGCGGCCTAGCTCCGGTGGGGGATGCCATCTTGGATGGCGGCTCCACCCCCGGGTCCCCCCTCACTGCCGGACGTCCTCACGCATAGCGTGATGACGTCAGATAGCCGGGGAACCCCTAGCTGCCCGGAATCCCCTGGTGGATATCTCCTCTCCATAACCGTGGCAGCTAGGGGGTGATGGAGGGTGAATGATACCCAACATGACCAGGAATAAAGTAAAAAAAAAAACATGTATTTTTTTTGTGTTATTTATATTAATGCAGCAATATTGTTCACATTTCAATTATAATGTGAACAATGATGCTGCACTAATGATTTTTTTCTATGGGGTGTGTTTGCTAAAAATCACGTAATTCCCCCCACAAAATGTAACAAGTCCCCATTTCTAATTTTTGTACACGCGCACCCCATAGAAAATATAACCGCAAACGCTCATGCGCTAAAATGTGAAAAAAAACCACTTTACACACTGTAGATGATTAAAAATTCAATTTTTATTGCATTTTTTGTCATAATATACAGGCAGGACATGACGTATACATATAATAATGATATATTCTGAATCTGCGGAGTCTGCTGGAAAGAACGATATCTAATATGTATGGGTCATTTAACCCTTTCGCTGCTGAGGCGTTTCACGCCTCTGTGCTGAGGTCATATTTACCGGTTTTGCTCATCATGTTTAAATGCGTTTTGAAGGCTTATTTTAGTATATGACCCAGACATATTATATATCGTTCTTTCCGTCAGACTCGGCAGATTAATAATATGTCATTATTATATGTATACGTCATGACCTGTCTGTATATTATAACAAAAAATGCAATAAAATCTGAATTTTCAATAATTCACAACGTGTAAAGTGTATTTTTTTCACATTTTAACATGCGAGCAATTGCGGTTATATTTTGTATGGGGTGCGCTTGTTAAAAAAATTAGAGATGGGGTCTCGTTACATTTTTTTTTGGGGGAAATTACGCGATTTTTAACAAACGCACCGCATACAAAAATCGTTAGTGCAGCATCATTGTTCACATTATAATTGAAATGGGAACAATATTGCTGCATTAACAAACAAAAACCAAAAAAAAAAACTTGTTTATTTTTTTTTTTATAATATTTTTTAAAATTTTTATTTTTATTTTCATTTTTAAAAAAATTTTTAGCAAAATAATTTTTATTTTTTTAAAAAACTTTTTCACAGTCGTGTTTGTATCGTTGGAACGGCCATGCTCTGGCTGATCCAAACAGTACCAAACTTTAACCCCTAGCTGCCACGGATCGGGAGATAGGGGTTCATTGGAACCCCCTATCTCCACCGTTGGTGGCAGCTAGGGGTTAACTCCAGGACTGGTGTCATCGTGCTATGCACGATGACGCCAGTCCTCAGGGGAGTTCCCGGAGCTTGGCCGACATCCAAGATGTCGGCCAGCTCCAGGAAAGGATCATGAACCGGCGCTTTTCAGCGCCGATTCGTGATCCGACTCCCCAGGGGTTAATGAGAGCCACCGTTTGGAAGGGCAGGCTGTGTGCCCTTCCAAGCGGTGCCTGTCTTAACCCCCTGCTCCCGGCGATCGGGAGGAGAGAGGTCCGAAGGACCTCCCCCCCTCCCTTTCAGGCGCCTCCTCGCACATGCGGGGGGCGCCTGAATTAGATGTCATCGCGTCGCCGCAATGACATCTATTGTCCCCGCCGGGCTCCCGAGTGCTGGGCTGACATCCAAGATGTCAGCCCGCACCGGGGGCGCAGCAATCCGCCGGAATCCGGCGGATTGCTGCCTCCTGTGCTCGGACGCGCTGAGCGTGTCCGTAGCACAGGAGAACCACTTGGCTGGATGCGCTGAGCGTGTCCATAGCAGCCAAGTGGTTAATAAAATGTGGCTTCAAATCGCATTTAAACATGATGAGCGAAAGCAGCAAATATGAGCTGAGCACACAGCAGTGAAATGCAGGGTTAAGAGGTTAAACAGCATATCAGAGGAACATTTAATAGAGAAATGAACTCTTCTCAGAAGCACAGGTGTTGTTTGATACATGTTCAGGAGACACCTCCAGACACCCTCAGTCTACAATGTATCAAATTCATTAGACCAGACTAATTAAAAGCACATGTTATTTCCAAACACTAATTAAACACTTGTTGTTTACGCCGTTTGAGAGCACAGGTCATTTAGAGGTGAGAATCTTTGCACGTAGACATTATTTTTTAATTCAATATCTAATAAACTGTTGCTTATAATATTCTGCAGTAAAGAGTCTCTTTATTTCTAGATTTTTTAAACATTTTTTATACTTTTTTCATTTATTTATTTTTTAACTCGAACCGAACACGCTAAAAAGTTCGAAGTTTGTGAACTTTCGAACTCCGAACTGATCGAACCAAACAGCTCATCCCTACTCATGAGATCTCACAGCTCATTTCTAGATCTAGCAGGGAGCTCTAGTTAATCTAGCACACTTGTTTTACGCTTTTGTTATTACCCCTTTTGCTGCTGAGGCTTTTCCCGCCTCTGTGCTGAGCTAATTTTTACCGATTTTGCTCATCATGTTTAAACGTGTTTTGAAGGCTTATTTTAGTATATGACCCAGACATATTATATATTATTCTTTCCGTCAGACTCGGCAGATTCATAATATGTCATTATTATATGTATACGTCATGACCTGTCTGTATATTATAACAAAAAATGCAATAAAATATGAATTTTCAATAATTTAAAACCTGTAAAGTGTTTTTTTTTCACATTTTAACATGCGAGCAATTGCGGTTATATTTTGTATGTGGTGCGCTTGTTAAAAAAATTAGAGATGGGGTCTCGTTACTTTTTTTTTGGGGAAAATTACGCGCTTTTTAACAAACGCACCGCATACAAAAATCGTTAGTGCAGCATCATTGTTCACATTATAATTGAAATGGGAACAATATTGCTGCATTAACAAACCAAAAAAAAGATGCTATGCACGATGACGCCAGGCATTCCCGGAAGCTTGGCCGACATCCAAGATGTCGGCCAGCTCCGGGAAAGGATCACGAACCGGCGCTTTTCGGCGCCGATTCGTGATCCGGCCCCCATGGGGTTAATGCCAGGTACCATTTGGAAGGGCAGGCTGTGCCCTTCCAAACGGTGCCTGAGTTAACCCCCTGCACGCCGCCAATCGGGAGGGAGAGAGGTCCGAAGGACCCCCCCCTCCCTTTCAGGCGCCTCCTCCGCACATGCGGGGGGGCGCCTGAATTAGGTGTCATCGCACCCCCGCAATGACACCTAATTACTCCGGCGGCGGTTCCAGGTGCTGGGCTGACAGAGGATGTCAGCCCGCACTGGGGGGGCCAGCGATCGGCCGGAACCCAGCCGAACGCTGGCCCCAAAGAGAGGACGCGCTCAGCGCGTCCACCGCATGGAACGCTACCTGCGGTTGGACGCGCTGAGCGCGTCCACAGCAGCGAAGTGGTTAATGAAGAAATAATTAATAAATTTACCGTAGAATGACAAACCATTTTCTTTTTTTTGTGAATATATGTTTATTCGTTTTAGAAAAGAAATAGATACAAATGATCTTAAAACATCACGCGACTCGGCACGCAGGCCAGTCAAATAGCATACTTTACAGTGATATATGCAAGGGGAGAGCGGAAAGAGGGGTAACAGGGGATGGGGGGAGAATGGAGGGTGTGAAGTGAAGAGTGGGTTGGGTAGGGTGGGAGACACAGTACATGGTGTACACAAGGCAGTATAAGTGCAAGCGTTGATACCACATAAAAATCGGCGTTAAGTTGGCCGGAGAATGGACACTAGAGTGTCCGCGCCTTCACCTCTACAGAGGACTGACGGTAGAATCATCAAGCAGTATCGCTTTAAATTCGGGCCCTGAGGAAAGTAAGAGCCACCTGGACCATATGGTCAGGTATCGGGGGAGCATGTGATTGGCCGTGAACAACAAATGTTCTGTAGTGTGAAGTTCTTCCATTCTGGACAGCCAGAGTGTGAGAGGGGGGCAATCGGGGCGTCGCCAGAACAGGGGAATCAGGCTTTTTGCCGTGTTGAGGATACGTAAGCCAACGGAGTTTTTATATGCATACCTGGAGTATGGGACGTGGTGCAGTAGCATAGGTGCTGGCAGAAGGTCAGGAGGGGGGGGGTCGAGGAAAAGACCCAGCAGTCTATGTATCTTTATCCAGTAAGGGCGTATTAAGGAGCAGTCCCACCATATATGTATGAGTGAACCTGGAGAGTCACCGCAGCGCCAACATTTATCATCAATCTCTGGGTACATTCGGCAAAGGACCTGGGGTGTTCTATACCACATAGAAAGCAGCTTATAGGCTGACTCTTGTATTCTCGTGGAGACAGAGCAGTGATGAGTGAGGTCGCAGATGCGGCTCCAGTCCTCCTCAGACAAGCATATTCCCAACACCGTCTCCCACCTCCCTATGTATCCGGGGGGTTGAATCTTAGAAGCATTTAGGAGAAGGGAGTAAAGACGGGATACACCATGCGGCAATAAGCCTTGGCGTGAGCAGAGTACTTCAAACTCGGTGAGGGGTCTTTTTAGGTGGGACTGTTGTGGGATAGCTTTGATGAAGCTCAATATCTGTTGGAAGGGTAGATAGAGTGCGAGAGATACAGTTTCCCCTCCCATCAGCTGCCCCAGGGTGACAAAGCGACCGTTCGGGAATACGTGGTGGAAGCGTGGTGTAGGTGCATTAATTAGGTCTCGAAAGGCCAGGGGGTTGAGGCCTGGAGAAAAGTCGGGATGGTGTATCAGTGGGGTGAGAGGAGAGGGGTCCGAGGAAAGCCCCAGGGGTTGTCTCATCCGGTGCCAGATACGCAAGGACGTTGAGGTGTACAGCAGGGGGCGCGTTAGGCGAAGCCCATGGCATCTGGGTAGCCATGGGAGTGCCGCAACCGAGACTCCCGCCTCGATCCCCTCAATCTCCCCCCAGGCCCTTGTCTGGCCGAGTCTCGCCCACTCCACCACCCTAACCATATGGCATGATTTGTAATATAGAAGAAAGTCTGGAACCGCCAAACCTCCCTCCAGTTTAGGCAGAGTTAAACAGGTAAAACTTTGTCGGGGGCGGCTACTTCGCCATATGTATGTGGTTGTCAGGGAGCGGAGTACGCGAAAGTAGGCACTGGGGATGTGGGTAGGGATTGTCTGGAATAAGTATAGGAGGCGTGGTAGTAGGTTCATTTTAAGTACTTGGACCCTCCCCAACCAAGAGATGTGCGGATAGTCCCATTGTCCAAGGTCGTTAGCGAAAGTATCCAGGATGGGAAGGAAGTTGTCACGAAACATGTGGGCTGAGATTTGCGTGACCCAAATACCTAAATATTTAATACGTGAAGTGGCCCATTGAAAGGGGAAGTGTGGAGTGAGGGCTGAGACCCGGCGTGCGGATAGGGATACGTTAAGTATAAATGATTTAGCGTAATTAATTTTCAGGTTTGAGAGTAGGCCGTAACGATGGAATGCCTGTAGAACATTAGGCAATGTGGTCTCCGGGTGGGAAATAAAGAATAATAGATCATCTGCGTATGCCACGATTTTGTGTTCGGTAGGACCCACTCTCAGACCCCGGATATCTGGGGGAACCCCGCATCGCTGCTAGGAAGGGTTCCAGGGCCAACGTGAATAATAGGGGCGAGAGGGGACAACCCTGTCGTTTCCCGTTCCGGATCCCAAATGGGGCAGTGTACATGCCGTGTAAGGTACCAGCGTGACAGGTAAGATTCCGAACCCAGGATGCAGTGACACACGGAGACCAGGTTAGGGAAAACAGGGGTTTATTGTAGGATTCAGATAAATAATAAGTCCAGGTTATATAGGATGCAGGGCAGAACTTAAAGATGAAAGAGACCAACTGGAATATGGAATCTTGGTGGATACGAGGGGATGCAGGAAACAATACAAGAAGACACAGAGGGCAGACACACGGAGGAGACTTACTGGGGATACGAGACAGGACAGGAAAAGGGCTGGATGGTTTCTTGAATAGCTGAGGAATCAGGAGACAGTTGATCAGCGGGAAACCAGGATGCAGGGATCTAGGATGAAGTCTCTGGATGGCTCGGGAGACTTGATGTAGATGGGAAGCACAGGATAGATTCTGGATCAGCTTGCTGGCTCAGGAACCATAATGCAGAAGCATTGTCTTCTGGGTGCTCCACCCTTAAGTAGGGATTAGTCTCTGTGTAGATTAGAGGCACCTGTTATGCCTGCAGTCTGAGAGCAGGGTGGGACATAGGATACGCCGTCTTGTGGAAGTGCTGCCCTGCATTCAGGACAACGCAGCACCAGGTTTGCCTTTCTTCCTTTTACGGCGGACTTTACGTGGGGTGCTGGGGGGCTCCAGACAGGGGTCCTGACATGCCGTTAACACAGACACGGGCCGTGGGGTTAATGTATAGAGCTCGAATCCAGGCACATAAATGTGGGCCGAGACCTATATGTTCGAGTGTTGCAAATAAAAAATCCCAGTTGACCCGGTCAAACGCCTTTTCGGCGTCTGTGGACAACAATAGCAAATCTTCCCCTCGGCGTTGAGCTCTGTGCGTGAGAGTTAAAGCTCTAATGGTGTTATCTCTAGCTTCCCGGCCAGGAATAAAGCCAGTCTGGTCAGGATGAATAAGATCAGTAATGTGGGGTAATAGTCGCGACGCGAGTATTTTGGCAAATAATTTGAGATCACAATTTAGGAGGGAGATGGGTCGGTAACTTCCGCACTGTTCGGCGTCTTTCCCGTCTTTAGGTATCAAGGTGATGTTTGCGGCTAAGGTCTGAGGTGGAATAAGTCGCCCCTCCGGGACCGAGTTAAAAGCTAACAAAAAATGTGGGGAGAGTGTCTTTAGAAATTGTTTGTAGTAGTTTAAAGGGAGGCCGTCGGGGCCCGGGCATTTACCAGTTTTTGAGGATTTCAGTGCTCCGGACAGTTCCTCCGTCGAGAGGGGCGACTCAAGAAGTCTCGCAGTCGACTGTGGGAGCCTGCATTTCAGGTGGGTTGTCAGATAGTCCCGGATATCAGTTCTGTTAGTCGCCCTATCCTGGCCGGGGGGGAGGCCCGGTAAGTGGGAAAGAGATTCATAATACGTTCGAATGGTGGACTGAATGTCACCGGGCAGATAGTGTAGTTTTTTATGTGAGTCTCTGATCTTGGCAATGTAGGAAGCGGCCCTCCGTTTCTGTAGCATGCGTGCCAGGAGGCGTCCGCTCTTGTCGCCGTGGGCAAAGAAAAACATTTTGGAGCGTTGGCATTGTCTGTGATAGGAGGAATTTAAAAGGGTGGTCAAGTCTCGTCTCGCTGCGGTCAGTTCAATCAGGTCGTCTGGGTCAAGGGAACCTTTGTGTAAGGTCTCTAACGACGCTATACGCGTTAATGCATCGGAAATGGCGGTCGATCTCTGTCTTTTAAACTCTGATGCTTTCTGTATGTAAAAGCCCCTCACAACACATTTGTGTGCTTCCCAGATCGTCAGTGGAGATAGGTCTGGATTGGTATTTTCTGTAAAGTAGTGCTCTAGAGCCAGTGTGCAGTCCTGTATAACGGTCGGGTCAGAGAGAAGGAAGTCATTAAGGTGCCAGGTTGGGGCCGCGGTCCGGTAAAGCGGGGAGATGAGGGTCATCATGATAGGTGCGTGATCAGACCAGGTTAGGTTACCAATTGTTGCGTATTGGAGATCTTGTAGGTGGTAGTGGGAGAGAAAAAAATAGTCCAGTCTAGAATAGGTCTGGGCCGGGTGGGAGAAAAAGGTATAGTATTTGTCATCGGGATGAAGTGCCCTCCAGCAATCCACCAATCGGTTCGAGTGGAGGAGTGAGCCAATCCGGCGCAAGATATGTATGGGGATGGCAGTGCGTCCCGCTGACGTGTCACGCAGGGGGTCCAGTGGGAGGTTAATGTCCCCGCCCAAAACCAGACAGCCCTCCGTAAAGTCGTTTAATGTTGTGAGGAATTTAGCTAAGAATTTATGCTGGCTCTTGTTTGGTGCATATATGTTAGCGAAGGTATACATGCGGTCTGAGATCCTGCCCTTCACTACCACGTAGCGGCCACCTCCATCTGTAAGCGTAGCTGTATGACAGAAGGGGACGGACTTGGCAAATAGTATTGTTGTACCTTTGGATTTGGCTAGGGCATTGTGGCTGGAGAAGCCCAGGGGGAACCTTGAGTCAGTAAATGTGGGTGCAGACCCCTCTCGAAAGTGGGTTTCCTGAATGAACACTACGGAGGCCTTGGCTCTATGAAAATCCCGTAGTGCAAAGGATCTTTTCTCTGGGGTATTGAGGCCTCTGGTGTTGATAGAAAAAAGTGTCAGGTGGGCTGGTGTTATGGGTGCCATTCTCTACTTGTAGTGGAAGTGGTGTAGGGTGTTTATCCGCAGTAGAGGTCTCCGGGGTGGGGATGGTAATTAAGGGTGAGCACCGGGGAGGATAGAGGGGGAATCAGAGAGGGGGAGGCCCAGAAAGGGGGGGCGAGGAGAAAGAAACCTCGGGCCAAAATATATGAGGTATGGGCAAGGTTGGGTATGAGGTCCGGGGGTCACAAGGAGCTCCCCGCACCCCTCCCAACCGTCGCGTCGCCCTGTCCTCCGGGTGGGAGGCGAGTCCAGAAGGTACCACGCGGGAGGTGTCAACCACTCCTCCGCAAACCAGACGGGTACACTCTAGCAGAGAGGGTGAAACCCCTCCGACCCAAAATAATCTAACTTAAAATGCTTAAGATAAATGCGCAGTAAAATTAAAACTTTGAATAAACAGTGCAATTGTCGTGAACCCTAGAAAAAGATCTAAGAAAAAAACATTTCGACAGAGAAAAAATCCGACAGGCGAATAACTTCGTAACTGAGCGAAAGTCAGTTATGCATGTGTATGTATAGCGGTAAAGTCCCGGTTCCCCAGGCACAAAAAGAGAGAATATCGGAATCATAGTTACCCGCCATGACTCCTCTCCTGGAAGTTGATCATGTATCACGGGAACAGGTGAGCTGTCTACGGCTCGCGGTGTCCTTTTGGGAATCCGTTTATAGACAACTGGAGCAGGTGTGGAAGTTGGTGGGACCGCTAGGAGAGGTAGCGTGCATAGGGTTGGGGTATAAGGTCCCGTATGGAAGCCGTAGAACCCCTGGACGAGAGTCTGTGCAGTAGCTCTTCAGAACGGCGTAAGGGTCCTGTGGACATGTAGACTACTCGTATCCCAGAGTCCCAGTCTACGGAATGGAGCCCAAGTTACCCGTCCAGTCTCTTCTCCACGGAGTTCGTCGTGCCTCACAGGAGCAGGTAGGAAGGCGGGCCACGATTTCCTTTCAGGAATCCAGCTGCGCATAACGGGGACAGCTTTGAAGCTGGTGGGACCGTCAGGTGAGCTGAGGTGTGTAAAATTGAGGTCCAAAGCTTACTTGTGTAGACCGATGCACCCTCTGGGGGGGTTTGTGCATTAGTTCGTCGACCCCCGGTGACGACCAGCGGTAAGATGAGACTTGGCGGGTCTTTGCGGTAAGGCGTCGGAAGCCAGGCCAGGGCGGTTGGAGGAGTAGAATTGCACTGGGTCCGGCCATGACAGTCCCACCGGAGGAAGTTGAAGATCAGAGACCAGGGTGTCCACGTCAGCAGAGGAGCGTGCCAGGAATGGTCCCTGAGGAGTAGTGACTTGGAGCCCGGTGGGAAAGTGCCAGCGGTATCTTATCTTCTGCGCCTGAAGGTTCCTTGTGAGAGGGCGTAGAGCTCTGCGGAAAGCTAGGGTTGCAGGAGATAGGTCTTGCAAAAGTCGCAGTTCCACTCCGTCATGGGAAATCTGAGTGGGAGCGCGCGCGGCCCGTAATAGATCTTCTTTAAGGGGAAAGCTTTCTAGGCAACAAATGACATCTCTTGGAGGACCGGTCCCGTGTGGGCGTAGGGCGCGATGGGCGCGTACAAAAACAATAGGAGTAGCGATCGGTCTGTCGAGTAAAGTATTAAAGATGGAAGTGAGGGTAGGAATAAGTTGGGTGGGAGAGTCTTCCGTGTCAGGGAGACCCCGAATCCGCAAATTGTTCCGTCTGCCACGATTGTCTAAGTCTTCCATGTGGAGTGCCATACCTCTGAGTTGTTCGGTCTGTGAGTCCAGTTTGGTGGAGTTTGCAGCTTGCTGTAGGTTTAAAACATCACAAGTAGCTTCCACAGCGTGGATCTTAGTGTGCAGGCCCTGTAAATCTCCTCTGACCTGTTGCAGTTCCGCCATAATGATAGCGTTCGCCTCCTTCAAGTCCTCTTTTGTGGGTAATCTGGCGAGTAGTGTAGCCCAATCTGGGCTGTCCCCAGTGCGCATCTCTGCGGTTTCTTCTGTGTCCGGCGTGGGGTAGTCAGGTGAGCGAGGTGGTGGTAAGGCCTGTGCGGCTTGTGAGCCCTCCGACCGCGTGGTCGCGGTGGCCGTCAGCGGCACCAAAAAAGCCCGCAGCGATATGGCCGAATTTTGGCCAGCAGGTGCCTGGGGACGTTGGGCACTCGTAACACGGTGCGTTTTCCCCATCTAAAGCGCTGGCGGGTCACGGTAGGCGCTAGTTCGGCGGGTCCGAGCGGAGCTCTCTGCCTAAGCGGCCATCTTGGTTGGCGCCGCAGACACGCCCCCGACAAACCATTTTCATATGAAATAAGGAAAAATAATATATAACTGATTGGACTTACAGGGTTATTCAGAGAGCGTGAAAAGCAGGAGAATGACTGGAGAATGAAAAATTCTAGGTCAAAATAGCCAAACCAGAAAAAATCACCATTTCATCTCACTCTCCAAATTGACTATTTTGACCTAGAATTTTTCATTCTCCAATCATTCTCCAGTCATTCTCCTGCATTTCACGCTCTCTGAATAACCCTGTTAGTGCCTGTGTAAAGAAAAACAAATTGTTCATGTACTGAACCTTTCATCTGGTTTAGGCTAGGGTCAGACGAAAGCATTTTTCCCCGCGAACGTGAAAAAGTGCTTCCGAACGCATTGACGTATTTTATCACGGAATGCGCAAAAACAGTCAGACGACGCGCATTTTCGGGCATAATTTTGTACGGATCGTCAATAAAACTCTTTTTGCGTCTGGACGTTATGTAGGCTGGACATTAGCAGTGTCTGACATCTCCTAATCTCGCAAACACGCCGCTATGCCGCAGCTGCGCACTCAGTACGTCAGTACTAGCGGTTCAGCGTTCTCAGAAAAATGCGTTCAAATTCATATTGCCCGTATATTGCCCGTCATTGCCCGTCATCTGCTGCTAGTGCGGCCGTAATTATGTGCGCCAGAACGCACGTTAAAAGTGCGCTGGTCTGACCCCAGCCTCAAGGAGCCTGTGATAACATAATTAGATTTTATTATATATATATATATACAGACCCAGGATGAAAAAAAGTGAGACAGATGGTCATTTGCATGTCTTACCCAGAGTTCCTTGCTGCGTATGGGGAATGTAGCACAGGAGCTCTGGGATGCAGTTCTTTGAATTGCCGTGATTTGCAAATGGCTTCTGCAATAATAAACCATATATATATATATATATATAAGGGTCAAGAGGTCCCGCACTCCACATACCGAAAATTTCTTGCTCCGGTGCAGTCAATCCAGCTGCAGGTAGATAAGAGACCAAAATCCAGACGCACACAGAGACTTCTTTTCAAAGTTTAAATAAAATAAAACTTTATTCTGGCATAAAATTTCAACGTTTCAGTCCCCAGAGGGACTTTCCTCAGGAAACTGAAATGTTGAAATTTGATGCCAGAATAAAGTTTTATTTTATTTAAACTTTGAAAAGAAGTCTCCGTGTGCGTCTGGATTTTGGTCTCTTTTTATATATATATACAGTGGGGCAAAAAAGTATTTAGACAGCCACCAATTGTGCAGGTCCCACTTAAAAAGATGAGAGAGGCCTGTAATTGTCATCATAGGTAACTTCAACTATGAGAGACAAAAGGAGAAAAAAAAATCCAGAAAATCACATTGTCTGATTTTTAAAAAATGTATTTGCAAATTATGGTGTAAAATAAGTATTGGGTCGCCTACAGTACAAACCAGCAGGATTTCTGGCTCTCACAGACCTGTAACGTCTTCTTTAAGAGGCTCCTCTGTCCTCCACTCATTACCTGTAGGAATGGCACCTGTTTGAACTTGTTATCAGTATAAAAGACACCTGTCCACAACCTCAAACAGACACACTCCAAACTCCACTATGGTCAATACGAAAGAGCTGTCGAAGGACACCAGAAACAAAATTGTAGACCTGCACCAGGCTGGGAAGACTGAAACTGCAATAGGCAAGCAGCTTGGTGTGAAGAAATCAACTGTGGGAGCAATCATTAGAAAATGGAAGACATACAAGACCACTGATAATCTCCATCGATCTGGGGCTCCACGCAAAATCTCACCCCGTGGGGTCAAAAATTATCACAAGAAAGGTGAGCAAAAATCCCAGAACCACACGGGGGGACCTAGTGAATGACCTGCAGAGAGCTGGGACCAAAGTAACAAAGGCTACCATCAGTAACACACTACACCGCCAGGGCTCAAATCCTGCGGTGCCAGACGTGTCCCCCTGCTTAAGCCAGTACATGTTCGGGCCCGTCTGAAGTCTGCTAGAGAGCATTTGGATGATCCAGAAGAGGATTGGGAGAATGTCATATGATCAGATGAAACCAAAGTAGAACTTTTTGGTAAAAACTCAACTCGTCGTGTTTGGAGGAGAGAGAATGCTGAGTTGCATCCAAAGAACACCATACCTACTGTGAAGCATGGTGGCGGAAACATCATGCTTTGGGGCTGTTTTTCTGCAAAGGGACCAGGACGACTGATCTGTGTAAAGGGAAGAATGAATGGGGCCATGTATCGTGAGATTTTGAGTGAAAACCTCCTTCCATCAGCAAGGGCATTGAAGATGAAACGTGACTGGGTCTTTCAGCAGCACAATGATCCCAAACACACTGCCCAGGCAACGAAGGAGTGGCTTCGTAAGAAGCATATCAAGGTCCTGGAGTGGCCTAGCCAGTCTCCAGATCTCAACCCCATAGAAAACCTTTGGAGGGAGTTGAAGGTCCGTGTTGCCCAGCGACAGCCCCAAAACATCACTGCTCTAGAGGAGATCTGCATGGAGGAATGGGCAAAAATACCAGCAACAGTGTGTGAAAAGAAAACCTTGTGAAGACTTACAGAAAACGTTTGACCTCTGTCATTGCCAACAAAGGATATATAACAAAGTATTGAGATGGACTTTTTATATTGACCAAATACTTATTTTCCACCATAATTTGCAAATAAATTCTTTAAAAATCACACCATGTCATTTTCTGGATTTTTTTTTCTTATTTTTTGTCTCATAGTTGAAGTGTACCTATGATGACAATTACAGGCCTCTCTCATCTTTTTAAGTGGGAGAACCTGCACAATTGGCGGCTGACTAAATACTTTTTTGCCCCACTGTATATATATCTCTTGACAGGGTTAAGAGTAGTTAGAACCAGTAAAGGGTTAAAATGTGTTAAAACCTTTAGGGCCGCATTACAACTTTACAACCTATGTGCTAACGTTAACACTCACCTGCGTGAGCATTACCGTTTGCCACAGTGTCTAGTGTCTACCGAATATAACAAACCAAACGCAAACTGGTTAAGTAACCCGTTTGCGTTTGGTACTGTATTTTGCACTCCCTATACTTAACATGGAGAGCGCAAAGTGTTAATCAGCGTTAGCATTACAAAGTCCTAATGCTGATTAACGTCCGGCTCTGGTTAGCAGAAAGTTAACCAGAGCCAGGACTTGGTGTTAATGGATTCTGCTTCTGAAGAATCCGTTAACACCATCCAAAAAAATAAAAAAACAATTTGTATACTCACCTCCTGTCCCGCGGCGAGGACCGTGACTCCAACCGCCTCCTCCGTCCGGCGGGAGCAGGGAAAGACTGGGGGAAAAAGACGCCCCAGTCTCTCCCTGCGTATCACTACGCTGACCAGCCGGATGTCGCGAGGCGAGATCCGGCAGGTCATGTGACCACCGGCGTCTGGCTCAATTGAGTTCTATGGACTCCATCGAGTGGATGCTCACGGCTGCACTCAGCGCTGCTGCGAGCATCCAGGGGCGTAGCGCGCGGTAACAATGCAGGCAGCTTTTTAAGCACCTGCATTGCAATTCCACACTAAAACGAGAGCGGAAGGGAGAAAACTTCGGGTGCAGTTTTTTCTCCCTACCGCCCCCGGTTTAGCGTGGAGATTGTAATGTGGCCCTTAATGTTTGAGCTTCTGTTAAAGTCTTTATATGTATAAATTGGAGTGCTCTCCTTCTGGATTGTTGTGTGTTTGTATATATATATATATATATATATATATATGTCAGGTCCAGAAATATTGGGACATCGACACAATTCTAACAGCTTTGGCTCTATACATCACCACAATGGATTTGAAATGAAACAAACACAATGTGCTTTAACTGCAGACTGTCAGCTTTAATTTGAGGGTATGTACATCCAACTCAGGTGAACGGTGTAGGACTTACAGCAGTTTGCAGATGTGCCTCCCACTTGTTAAGGGACCAAAGGTAATGGGACAATTGGCTTCTTAGCTGTTCCATGGCCAGGTGTGTAATATTCCCTCATTACCCCAATTACAATGTGCAGATAAAAGGCCCAGAGTTCATTTCAAGTGTGCTATTCGCATTTGGAATCTGTTGCTTTCAACTCTCAAGATGAGATCCAAAGAGCTGTCACTATCAGTGAAGCAAGCCATCATTAGGCTGAAGAAACGAAACAAACCCATCAGAGAGATAGCAAGAACATTAGGTGTGGCCAAAACAACTGTTTGGAACATTCTCAAAAAGAAGGAACGCACCGGTGAGCTCAGCAACACCAAAAGACCCGGGAGACCACTGAAAACCACTGTGGTGGATGACCGAAGAATTCTTTCCCTGGTGAAGAAAACACCCTTCACAACAGTTGGCCAGATGAAGAACACTCTCCAGGAGGTAGGTGTATGTGTGTAAAAGTCAACAATCAAGAGAAGACTTCACCAGAGTGAATACAGACGGTTCACCACAAGATGTAAATCATTGGTGAGCCTCAAAAACAGGAAGGCTTCACAGTTCTGGAACAAGATCCTATGGACAGATGAGACCAAGATCAACTTGTACCAGAGTGATGGGAAGAGAAGAGTATGGAGAAGGAAAGGAACTGCTCATGATCCTAAGCATACCACCTCATCAGTGAAGCATGGTGGTGGTAGTGTCATGGCGTGGGCATGTATGGCTGCCAATGGAACTGGTTCTCTTGTGTTTATTGATGATGTGACTGCTGACAAAAGCAGCAGGATGTCATGAATCAAGCCTGTGCCCGCACCTAATCCCTGGCAAACCCTTATTCACCTGCCTAGGTTTGTATGCAGGTTACAGATTCCCCTATCTGGCTGTTAAGCTTCTGTTGTGGTACCTACAGGTGTATACTATTTCACCTAAATGAAGCCTGCTTAAAAGAGGGATCCACCCTTCCATCAGGGCTTCAACATAAACGTCCCTGGAAGTGCAGACCTGTCCCTGAAGCTCCCTACTGTTGTACCTGTATTCCCTCCAGTGATACTCCCAAGTGGAACCTGCTACCAAGGAGAATCTCCCCATCAAGGTACCCCACTTTCAAGAACCCTCATTCATCAAGGTACCCCACTTTCAAGAACCCTCATTCATCAAGGTACCCCGCTCTCAAGAACCTCGTTCATCAAGGTACCCCGCTCTCAGACCCTCCTTCAAGTGTACCCCGCTCCCAAGAATCCTCGTCCTTCAAGTATATACCTGCTCTCGAGAATCCTGTTTCCAGGCTGAACCCTGAAACTTGCATACAGTCTGTTGCCTGCCTGCTAGTGCTCATATTATTTACTGTTTGCTTTGTTTATTCTTCAATAAACCTTCAGTACCCAGCAACCTGTGTGGCTCCTACGATCACTGCATCCTGGGCTTACTTCACCCACCGTCGCACTCCCATTCCTGACAGAATGTTGAAGCCTTCACACAGTGAGTCCGCGGTGATCCAAATCGTTATGGAGTACCTTAGAAAAGCGATTCAAGACATCCTGCAACATTTGGACTCCGTATTTGCAAGTATGCAGCAGGGTTTAAAAGGCACCTCTACTAAGGTGTGCACTCCAGCTTCAAAGAAAGTGGGCAGAGGACCCCTAACTTCTGAAGAAATGGCTAGGAGAAGGTCCAAGAAGCTCTGCTTCTACTGCGGGGAACCGTCCCATACCATCTCATAATGTTTAGTGCGCCCCCCCCAAGCTGCCCTGCACTTTCCCTGGAGTTGCAAACGAAGCCCTGCAATCCCCAGTGCTACCTGGTGCTACTCCCCAGTCTGCACCTGTTAATTCAAAAAGGACTTTTCCTATCAAGGCCAGAGAACCCTTTTCTGCTCCGTCTATGTTCCCAATGCCTAGTGAAGCACTGCCCACCAAGTTCAAGAAGGCAATGCCTGTCAAGCCTGCTTCCACCAGACCAAAAAGGGAAACTGTTCCTACCAAGTCCTTGTCCAGAAAACCCACACCTGCTAAGACAAAGACTACGTATAAAAAGTCTATGGAGGCCTACTCTGATAAGCTCCAAAGGTGCCAGCCAAATAGGATGGTGTCACTGGAAACCTATCCTGAGGTCACAGACCTTGAAGACCCCTATCCTGCCGAAACCATGGAGTTCGAGTCCCCCCTACCTCCAGAATATGAACCTGAAATCCCCATGGAGATAGCTGCTGCCTCCCCTTCTCAGGCACCCACCACTCTCAACCAGCATTCAGGTACCTTGGCGTCGCTGTCTACGCCCCGGCAACCGTCTTCAAGTCATCGGTGAAACCAGAACCCCGAGATCTGGAAGCCAACTCCTGCCTCCATGACCTAGAAGAATCACTGTTGCTGCAGAGTCCAGCTGCCTCCATACTAAGGAGGGCTCTTGGATTCAAAAAGATTGAGACTCCCACGCCTCACAGCCGCAAATCCGGGCTGGTTCTGGACCCATGCCAAGCAACGGCACATATTGGTACCACTGTCTCTACCCCTGAAGGCACCATTACTATGGAACCCTTGCCCCCTGGGTTCACGTATGGTTCCAATGGGACTGTGGTCAGATGCGCAGACCTGCAGGTGTTTCAGAACCCCAAAAGCGCTTGGAGATCACTCCACAATAATGTTGTCGCTGCCCTGCAACCCGCGGGATCTCAAGAGGTCGCTGCCCTGCAACCCGCGGGATCCCAGGAGCCGTGCTGTACCGAGGTCCAGGTCCAAGAGCCGTGCTGTACCGAGGTCCAAGAGCCGTGCTGTACCGAGGTCCAGGTCCAAGAGCCGTGCTGTACCGAGGTCGAGGTCCAAGAGCCGTGCTGTACCGAGGTCGAGGTCCAAGAGCCGTGCTGTACCGAGGTCCAGGTCCAAGAGCCGTGCTGTACCGAGGTCCAGGTCCAAGAGCCGTGCTGTACCGAGGTCCAGGTCCAAGAGCCGTGCTGTACCGAGGTCCAGGTCCAAGAGCCGTGCTGTACCGAGGTCCAGGTCCAAGAGCCGTGCTGTACCGAGGTCCAAGAGCCGTGCTGTACCGAGGTCCAGGTCCAAGAGCCGTGCTGTACCGAGGTCCAGGTCCAGGTCCAAGAGCCGTGCTGTACCCAGGTCCAGGTCCAGGTCCAAGAGCCGTGCTGTACCCAGGTCCAGGTCCAAGAGCCGTGCTGTACCGAGGTCCAGGTCCAGGTCCAAGAGCCGTGCTGTACCGAGGTCCAGGTCCAGGTCCAAGAGCCGTGCTGTACCCAGGTCCAGGTCCAGGTCCAAGAGCCGTGCTGTACCGAGGTCCAGATCCAGGTCCAAGAGCCGTGCTGTACCGAGGTCCAGGTCCAAGAGCCGTGCTGTACCAAGGTCCAAGCCCAGACTGCTGCCACCAAAACAGCATTTGCGGACACTGATACCGCTGCAACTACCCTGCCAACTCCTGGTAAGGCCAGTCCATCTAGTGCAGTCCTGGTACTTGTCTCTGTCATGGCAGCCCAGGTGAATACCCTTACCCATACCATACAGGACATTCAGCTGAACCACAAGTTCCTGCAGTCTCAGGTACAGGTTGCATTGGCCCGTGGACATTTTTCTACTCCCGATCTGGTTGCCACTAGCAACCCCATATATCTGGACGACTCCGAACCCACTGTGCTCGATAGCACCTCAGATATGGATCCCACGATACCCACAGTGTGCAAGGTATCGTGATACGCCAAACAGACCTTGAAAACCCTGAGACCATCTTGACCACCCAAACCTCATCCTTGGAGGTGACGGGTCATGGCCCCCACCGGCGGCGGCGCAGGAAAAAATAGGTGGCCCCCTTGCTGTATATCGGATTGTTCGCGCCCGGAAGGCGCTCCTTGGGTTGGGGTACTGTCATGAATCAAGCCTGTGCCCGCACCTAATCCCTGGCAAACCCTTATTCACCTGCCTAGGTTTGTATGCAGGTTACAGATTCCCCTATCTGGCTGTTAAGCTTCTGTTGTGGTACCTACAGGTGTATACTATTTCACCTAAATGAAACCTGCTTAAAAGAGGGATCCACCCTTCCATCAGGGCTTCAACATAAACGTCCCTGGAAGTGCAGACCTGTCCCTGAAGCTCCCTACCGTTGTACCTGTATTCCCTCCAGTGATACTCCCAAGTGGAACCCTGCTACCAAGGAGAATCTCCCCATCAAGGTACCCCACTTTCAAGAACCCTCATTCATCAAGGTACCCCACTTTCAAGAACCCTCATTCATCAAGGTACCCCGCTCTCAAGAACCCTCGTTCATCAAGGTACCCCGCTCTCAAGAACCCTCTTTCATCAAGGTACCCCGCTCTCAAGAACCCTCCTTCAAGTGTACCCCGCTCCCAAGAATACTCGTCCTTCAAGTATACCCTGCTCTCGAGAATCCCTGTTTCCAGGCTGAACCCTGAAACTTGCATACAGTCTGTTGCCTGCCTGCTAGTGCTCATATTATTTACTGTTTGCTTTGTTTATTCTTCAGTACCCAGCAACCTGTGTGGCTCCTACGATCACTGCATCCTGGGCTTACTTCACCCACCATCGCACTCCCATTCCTGACACAGGATGAATTCTGAAGTGTTTCGGGCAATATTATCTGCTCACATTCAGCCAAATGCTGCAGAAGTCATTGGACGGTGCTTCACAGTGCAGATGGACAATGACCCAAAGCATACTGAAAAAGCAACCAAAGAGTTTTTGAAGGGACAGAAGTGGAATGTTATGCAATGGCCAAGTCAATCACCTGACCTGAATCCCATTGAGCATGCATTTCACTTGCTGACGACAAAACTGAAGGGAAAATGCCCCAAGAACAAGCAGGAACTGAAGACAGTTGCAGTAGAGGCCTGGCAGAGCATCACCAGGGATGTAACCCAGCGTCTGGTGATGTCTATGTGTTCCAGACTGTGATTGACTGCAAAGGATTTGCAACCAAGTATTAAGAAGGGAAAGTTTGATTTGATTATTATTCTGTCCCATTACTTTTGGTCCCTTAACAAGTGGGAGGCACATCTGCAAACTGCTGCAAGTCCTACACCGTTCACCTGAGTTGGATGTACATACCCTCAAATTAAAGCTGACCAGTCTGCAGTTAAAGCACATTGTGTTTGTTTCATTCCAACTCCATTGTGGTGGTGTATAGAGCCAAAGATGTTAGAATTGTGTCGATGTCCCAATATTTCTGGACCTGACTGTATGTGTGTGTGTGCGTTTTTGTATTAATAAATTTTGCGATCGTATAGATGGATAGATAGGACTAGTGATATACAATATGGTTTATTTACAAATAATTATTTCATAAATAAATATAATATTGTTGCAGCAATTGCAAGGCTCCATCAAATACCATCTGCTGATACAACATTGGCTTCTACTAAAATTAAAGCCGTAGATGTGAACACACAGGGTTATTCAGAGAAAGGTGAAGCTCTGAGGAACTTTTTTGGAGAAGTGAAAATTCCAGGTCAAAATAACTGATTTGGAGAGAGAGATAAATGGGAGAAATTTTCTGGTTTAGCTATTTTGACCTAGAAGTTTCTCTTCTCCAAAAGTTCTTCAGAGTTTCACCTTTCTCTGAATAACGTGCTATATTACAATCTTCACGCAAAAGTTTGCGCCGGCACAGAAAAAACATTAACGCTTGGGATAAAACCATTTTTGCGCTGGCACAAAAAAACATTAACGCGTGGGGTAAAACCATTTGCGCCTAATCCCGTATTACATAGCCAGCGCAACACCCACGCGCAATCGTCTACAGCGGGTGAACCTGCGCGAACCCTGCGTGAGCTTACTGTACTGCGCGCGTCCTATACTTAACATTGTGAGCGCAAATGCGAATGAACGCTGGTACGAGTATGGTATTACAATCTATTTTGCGGTAATTACCGCATAGCCTTTGAGGGCATAATTTTAGCAACTCCTAAAAGCTGGTGCTAACGGTATATCTGAAGCACCTGGCGAACCCCAAAAAAACCAGCCCATAAAAAGGAATGCAGCAACAATATAATGGATGATGGTAGGTGTGTGTGTATTATTACTGTAGCATATGTGTTCATTTTGCATCATAGACGCACAACCCGTCTCCGATGCCTCTGGCAGGCGCAATTCAGTTGCGTTTGATAGGTGATGATGCTTAGTCCATGTATTAAATTCAAATAATTCTGGGAATTGTACGCCATAAACAACTGAGGGGGGGGGTGAAGAATTTAGGACTTTGTTAATCTGAGAAGAAAACAAACGTAGTATCAGCAGATGGAATCTGATGTAAACTTACAATTACTGCAACAATATTATATTTCTTTACCATCTATTTACCATAATCTCAAGACATTTACAAGCTAGCGACTGTATTAGTTAAAAACGTGCAGAATAAGACTCACTGATTCATAAGAATGAGCTTAAAAATTGGTTTTCATTAAATATTTGAAGAGACCCAGAACAGCAGTATTAAAAACAATCTTCATTTTAATTGCATGCTTTGCGAGGGCTGCATCTGTTACTTGTGTTTTAATGCGACTTTCCTAAGAGTACATCATTTTCATAAGATTCAATATATTACAATTTATAGGAAGCGAGGAAAGAAATACCTATCTCTTCTCACCAGCTGCATGGTCTGGACTTCCACTCTGATCTACGACACTCAACACTTACACAGAAATAGAAGTATTGTTGGAAACACATCGACAGGGCAATTTAATAAATAAAAATAAATAAACACCTTTTGAATGGGTAGTGCATTGACAGTGAGCCTCTGTTTCTGTAAAGTGACAATAAAAGAGCTCTCGTGACAGCTCAGACCTTAGAGTCAAGGCTTCTAACGCAATGAAAATAACTTACAGTTACAAGTACTTGTACAGTGCCAACAGGTTCCGTAGCGCTTTACAATGGGGAAGCACAGACAGGTGACATAATAAATAATAAAACATAAGGAACAGACAGCCCTGCCCATAAGATAATTGTCCTGCAAATGCAGCACTTTATACAAGTGCTCAACCAGACAACCTGTGAGCTCACAATCTAAGGGACTAAGGCAAGTGAAACAAAAGGGAGCAGGGGGAGTGTGGAGATAATTACCAGAGAGAATATAGCAGACACTGCATAATGATAGACCAAGAGCTTGGGCATGATGAGGTTAAACCAAGCGAGGATTAAAGCGGCTGAGAAAAGGAGGCTATGTAAGTAGGATAGGGGCTGGGTGGGAGGGTGGATGAGGCAAGCGGGTGGGACAGCAGAGGGAAAATGGTGGTGAAGATTGACTGTGGATAAAAACAAATACAGAGTTTAGATGGGGTAGCCATTTGTTCATGCAATCTAAAAAGGAGGGAAGAAAATAATAATATAATATAATATATATATATATATATATATATATACTAGCAGCAGTAACAATATGACAAAAAAATGTGTTGATTGAAGTATACCTTTCTTAACTTAGTAACAAGAATTCTTATTTTCTTTTTTTTCTTTTTGTCTCTTCTGGAAGCTGATGAGTGAGAAATTATTTCTTTAAATACCACTGCCACCAGCTTTTAAGTATGATATAATGATAATTAAGCTTTTTTTTCTAAGCACAGTTTGGTGCTGATGCAGCTGCCTGCAGCCTTGGCATTTATTGAGTGCAAAGTAGTCATTTATTGTCCTTTGTACGCTCAAAAGCCATCTTCATTATCCCGTGAATCTAAAATACAGAACAAATATATCAACCACTGAGTTCTACGCTCTAACAATATCGGAAGCACGATGCCCTGGGCCCATTTCATGAATGTAGGCAAGCACAGAAAATATCATTTTTTTTTCTTACTACAGTAGTCTCTTGTACATCTATTGACATCTCGGCTTTTATGTTAACTCACTCTTTGTCAGTTCATTGATTAACAACCAATGTACTAAACTGTGGCGGGCTTTATTAGATATTCCTGTTGATGTTTCTTGTCATATCAATTAACACAATGCAGTTATTTTAATTAAAGTAAGTAGCCTCAGAAATCCCCTGAGCTTTACCGAGAGATGGTGTGAGGAAGAGAGGAAGAGGAAGAGAGGAAGAGAGGAGGTGGAGAGGGAGAGAGAGGAGGTGGAGAGGAAGGGAGAGGAGGTGGAGAGGGAGAGAGAGGAGGTGGAGAGGGAGGGAGAGGAGGTGGAGAGGGAGAGAGAGGAGGTGGAGAGGGAGGGAGAGAGAGGAGGTGGAGAGGGGGAGAGGAGAGGAGGTGGAGAGGAAGGGAGAGGAGGTGGAGAGGAGAGAGAGGAGGTGGAGAGAAGGGAGAGGAGGTGGAGAGGGAGAGAGAGGAGGTGGAGAGGAAGAGAGAGTGAGAGGGAGGGAAGAGGAGGTGGAGAGGGGGAAGAGAGAGAGAGGAGGTGGAGATGGGGGAGAGAGGAGGTGGAGAGGGAGAGAGAGAGGAGATGGAGAGGGAGAGAGAGAGGAGATGGAGAGGGAAAGGAAGAAAGAGTGAAAATATCTGACCAATACGTCACAGAATGTCACAGACTGAGAGGAACATGAGAGATCCCGGACTTATAAATCCCCAACATGGACTCGCCCCCATCCCACTTCCCATTATCCCTTACCCCTGATAATGTCCATGGACTTGCCCATTCCCCCCATATATATCATTTTTTTTTCTTACTACAGTAGTCTCTTGTACATCTATTGACATCTCGGCTTTTATGTTAACTCACTCTTTGTCAGTTCATTGATTAACAACCAATGTACTAAACTGTGGCGGGCTTTATTAGATATTCCTGTTGATGTTTCTTGTCATATCAATTAACACAATGCAGTTATTTTAATTAAAGTAAGTAGCCTCAGAAATCCCCTGAGCTTTACCGAGAGATGGTGTGAGGAAGAGAGGAAGAGGAAGAGAGGAAGAGAGAGAGGAGGTGGAGAGGGAGAGAGAGGAGGTGGAGAGGAAGGGAGAGGAGGTGGAGAGGGAGAGAGAGGAGGTGGAGAGGGAGGGAGAGAGAGGAGGTGGAGAGGGGGAGAGAGAGAGAGGAGGTGGAGAGGAAGGAGAGGAGGTGGAGAGGGAGAGAGAGGAGGTGGAGAGGGAGAGAGAGGAGGTGGAGAGGGAGGGAGAGGAGGTGGAGAGGGGGAGAGAGAGAGAGGAGGTGGAGAGGGGGAGAGAGGAGGTGGAGAGGGAGAGAGAGAGGAGATGGAGAGGGAGAGAGAGAGAGAGAGGAGATGGAGAGGGAGAGGAAGAGAAAGAGGAGGTGGAGAGGGAAAGGAAGAAAGAGTGAAAATATCTGACCAATACGTCACAGAATGTCACAGACTGAGAGGAACATGAGAGATCCCGGACTTATAAATCCCCAACATACATGGACTCGCCCCCATCCCACTTCCCATTATCCCTTACCCCTGATAATGTCCATGGACTTGCCCATTCCCCCCCATATATGTCCCACTACCCCCCCCCTCCACCCCATATAACCTCCCCATATGCTTTGGCAATGCTAAAATGTATTTGGTCCTGCCAATAAAGCTTATTTGAATTGAATTGAATTGCATTGAAATTTAATTGAGAGGAGGTGGAGAGGGAGAGAAAGAGAGTGAGGAGGTGGAGAGGGAGAGAAAGAGAGTGAGGAGGTGGAGAGGGAGAGAAAGAGAGTGAGGAGGTGGAGAGGGAGAGGATGTGGAGATGGAGAGGAAGAGGGAGAGGGGAGAGATGGAGAGGAAGAGAGAGGGGAGATGGAGAGGAAGAGAGAGAGAGGGGGGATGGAGAGGAAGAGAGAGAGGAGAGATGGAGAGGAAGAGAGAGGGGAGATGGAGAGGAAGAGAGAGAGAGGGGAGATGGAAAGGGAGAGGAAGAGAGAGAGAGGAGATGGACAGGGAGAGGAATAGAGAGAGAGGAGGTGGAGAGGAAGAGGAAGAGAGAGGAGATGGAGAGGGAGAGAGAGCAGGTAGAGGGAGAGAGAGAGAGGAGGTGGAGAGGGAGAGGAAGACAGAGAGAGGAGAGGGAGAGGAAGAGAGGAGATGGAGGGGGAGATGAAGAGAAAGAGAGAGGAGATGGAGAGGAAGAGAAAGAGAGAGGAGATGGAGAGGGAAAGGAAGAGAGAGAGGAGATGGAGAGGGAAAGGAAGAGAGAGAGGAGATGGAGAGGGAAAGGAAGAGAGAGAGGAGGTGGAGAGGGAGAGGAAGAGAGAGGAGGTGGAGAGGGAGAGGAAGTGAGAGAGGAGGTGGAGAGGGAGAGGAAGAGAGAGAGGAGGTGGAGAGGGAGAGGAAGAGAGAGAGAGGAGGTGGAGAGGAAGAGGAAGAGAGAGAGGAGAGGAAGAGGAAGAGAGAGAGGAGATGGAGAGGGAGAGGAAGAGAGAGGTGGAGAGGGAGAGGAAGAGAGGAGGTGGAGAGGGAGAGGAAGCGAGAGAGAGGAGATGGAGAGGGAAAGGAAGAGAGAGAGGTGGTGGAGAGGGAGAGGAAGAGAAAGGGGAGAGGGAGTAGGGGGGAGATGGAAAAATGGAGGGGTTCAAAAACAACAGAAAACCTTGGATCTTATCAAAAGGTTATTCAGATGACTGGATGTAGAGAACTAAATTAACAAAGTAAGAAAACATGACTAGATACAATCATTAGTTGCGGCATCAAGCGCACAGTGTTGCGGTCTATTAATGACATTTGACATGCAGATTGGGATGACGAATGAGAACTAGCTTGAACTCGGAAGAGGTCTTTTATTAAGCATTTTGTTTCACTGACGTTCATAAATGCAGACGATATTAAAAATCAACCATTGTTGTAACTACAGTGAACATTAGCTATTCAAAGAAGCAGATTACAACAACGGCAGCCAAAGATGCTTCAAACAACGGCACCAATGTTATTCTTCCATAAAAGTCAGCATCAGCTATTCTCCGTTTTACGTTTGTTCCATTGATATTTGCAAGAAATTAATATACTTTAGTGGTTTTAAAGTGATGATTTCCATTGAACACCAAATGAAGGACTGGGGAAAACTAAGTTGACCAAATTCTGCAAAATCTATGCTAAAACAACAAGTGAAATTCTGAGAAACTTTTCTAGTTATTTCGCCATAATTTCAATGTAGTTTGCTGAAGTTTGCCTAACTAAATCCACCGTTGTGTCAAGAGGGTACAGGGGTTGTACCGAGGTGGCAGGGATCTGAGCCCGGGAAGCGGTGATGCTCCAGTAAGGCTGGTGTCAGATGAGCACATTTTGTACGGACTGTGCATCCGTGTAGTATGGATGTACTTTCTGACTGACGACAAGGTAGTGGCCACACAGTCCGTTTTTTTCACTGATGCTATTTTTGACGGAAAAATAAATTAATATGAAAACCATTTTGTCCGTCAAAAATGCTGGAAGCACAAATGCAGACCTTCTGCCCTCGTTCATCACTCACACACAAAGCTATGCGGACGTGGCGCACTCCGCACGTCCGTTCTAGCGGTTTTACGTTCTTGCCTAACCTGCGTCCGTTTGCCGCGTCCATTGTGCTTCCGCACTTCTGTGCGGACGTACTTCGTGTGTGGGTCTCTATAGATCATAATTGTATGCTACCACGGACATACAAATGTGCGGCAACAC
The DNA here is from genome assembly GCA_009667805.1 of Leptobrachium leishanense. Classification (NCBI taxonomy): domain Eukaryota; kingdom Metazoa; phylum Chordata; class Amphibia; order Anura; family Megophryidae; genus Leptobrachium; species Leptobrachium leishanense. Next base: position 86,841,409 of record CM019064.1, on the reverse strand, counting down.
GGAAGTGATCAGTGCGATCATCTGACACAGGCCCTAAGGGGTCTATAGTGAGTGGTGAGTTGCTGCAGGAGGCAGCAGAACAATTGCTTTGGAGCAAAGGGGCAAGACATGTAGAGGGCTTGATAAAGGGGAAGCAGAAAACAAACCAGGACAATGGAATCTTGGACACACACTGGATACTGGGGGGTATGGAGACACAGGAAAGGTTGATAACAAAGGCAGGATATGGGGTTCAGGAAATCACAGGAGAGCCACGGCATCGGTCCCCTCTCACTGAAAATGGTTGGGTATTGCTGGAGCAAGGATGAGTGGGAGGTGCGGCACTTCATTAACCTATCATATGCTATGGTTGTGTGTTTTTAACTGAATATATCCTGGATCACAGTGCTGAAAACTGAGAAGCACAGGAATGAACAGGACTTGAAGGGGGCTGCCCAGGCATGGTTCAGGAACCTGACACGTTGTTTGGAAAAGACAAACCAGTAGCTATTGAATAGACCCGTCAGTTTTCCTTATAATGAAACTCGAGACTAATGTTACTTAATTGGTGTTTTATGTAGACTTAGGCTAGGGTCAGACTAACGCATTTTTCACGTTGTCCGTGAAAAAGTGCGTTGAACGAATGGACGTATCTTTTCACGGAATACGCAATAGCGGTCATACGATGCGCAGTTTCATCCGTGATTTTGTACGGATCATCAATAAAAACACTTTTTGGGTCTGGACGTTATGTTGGCCGGACATTAGCAGCGTCTGACGTCTCCTAATCACGCACACACGCCGCTATGCGGACGCAGCGCACTCTGTACGTCAGTACTAGTGGTTTCACGTTCTCGAAAAAAATGCGTTTGTTTGCCGCTTGCGTTGCGCGGCCGCACTTTTGTGCGACCGTACTTCGTATATTGGCCGTCATTGCCCGGCATCTGCTGCTAGCACGGCCGTGATTATGTGCGGCTGCACGCGCGTTCGCACTGCCTCAGTCTGACCCTAGCCTTACATACACACCAAGAACTTTCAAATCAATCCCACCACTGCAATAGTCATTACTACTAATCCGAATGCAGGTGTTCAAGAACCACATTCAGCGGGACACAGAAAGTCTTGTGCCCAGACTGGTTTGACTGTGGACTGAACCTTGGCAGCACCTTTCCTGCCTTCGTTCCTGTATAAGTTTTTACAGCCCCCCCCCCCGTGTGGAGCTACAGGTGCATCCTAACTACGTTTAACCCGTTGAGGACCAAGGGACTTTATAGTCAATGCATTTATGACGAAACAGTTCCGTCATTGGTCCTTAAGGGGTTAAGTGCTGCTTATAAGGGTGTAAGCTCAAGTCAAATTTCCTGTGGTAACTCATTACCTGTCCATGTGTCTTCCTGGGGAGGGGGCAGTTTACAACACAAAAGATCACACAATAGATGCACCCAGTGACACATATAGAGTAAAATATTTTCTTAACTAAACATACAAGAGCAAAACAAAGTACATGTAAGATATCAGCAATGGTCCCCCCCTCCGGATCCGCGCTGAGTGATCGAGCCACTGCACTGCTCTCTCCCCAGCCGGCGGCCATTTTAGGAGCCGAGTGTTGGCGCATTTATTAATACCTGTACCGAGGCGCTGACTCCCCAGATGGGGAAGAAGAATAAAGCCAGCGGTGCGGGAGAGGATCTCGGCACCCCTGACATTAGACTTTCGCTCGGAGGGGGTTTGGGGCGGAGGCTGCCGCCACGCTCGGTACTAGAGCTGGGGGCTCAACGGATGGTGGAGGAGGTGGAGGCCTCTCCTGTCTCACGCGTGGTACCACCGGGCTCAGAGGAAGATGAGCTTCCCGCCACTAAAGCGACATCCGTAGGCTGCTGGACGACGCCAGGAGTGCATGGCAAACTGAATCCAGTCCCTCAGTGAAGTAGTTAAGGAGACTCAGGCCCAGGTGGGCGACATTCGGACCCGCACACACGCAATAGAGGATACCGCAGGCCGCAACCTCCACTTCGATAAGCACATTACAGGCTCAGGTCAGATCTCTCCACTCGGTTGTCGCAGCGCTGGACTCGAGACACAGGCGGCGGAATGTGAAGCTGCGTGGCGTACCAGAAAAGGTCCAAGACTCAGAGCTACTACGGTATGTCACGAGATTCCTGGAGTCTGTTCTCGGCACATCTGAACAGCTACAGGCGCAATTTCTATGGCCCTCCGGGTTCGGAAGCTGCAACGGCCCCAATGAATACACCACGCGACATTATCATAGCCATACGAGATATCGCCCTACACTCTTCATTGTTCCAGGCGGTGCGGAATGTATCTACGGTCCCCTTTGAAGGAGATAATATCGCAATATACCGAGACATCCCTTTTCTGGTGCTGGCAGCCCGACGACAGCTTAGACCGGCCGCGGCCCTCCTTCGCGCTCAGGGCATTGGCTATAGATGGGGACCATCCGGCTCCCTTATCATCTCTTCACCTGATGGCCGTGCTTTGGTGGCCGCTTCGTTGGCTGAAGCTGAGGGACACCTTCAAGCATTGGGACTGCTCTCGGTTCCTTCGGGTCAGCGTGCAGTGGACCAATCGGACGGCCCCCCTTCATCCCCGAGCGACCTGGACTGAGTTGAGGTTTCTACACTGTCATGATCCGACATGCTGCCCCTGCCTTAACCCCTGAGAGGCGTTTTTATCACCCCCCCTGCGATGCCTCTTCTTGATATTTTTACTGTCCCGCTCTGCCGCTTGTTGTCATTATATGAGACATTTGTATCACTCTACATGTGACTGCTCATCCCCCCCCACCCCGTTTGCATCCCTCTCCTAGTTGGTGCTCGACATCTTGAAACTGGTGGACCCACTCACCCTCCCACTTCCCCCCCCCCCCTTTTTTTTTTTTTTTTTTTTTTAGGGGTGTCTCGGGGCGAGCCAACATGGCCTTGTCGGTCATGATTGGCCCTCGAATCCCTAGGCTACGTGACATTTTCACTCCATGGCCTCCTCAGGGAGTGCGCCAGGAGCGTCACGATAAGGGCCACTATGTTTTTTCCCCTCCCACACTTCTCCCCCCCTTCCCTCCTTTTTTTTTTTTTTTTTTTTTTTTTAAACTAGGCCCCCCTCCTCTCTCTTTTCCCTGGGTCATCATCTTTTACGACGTGACTACCTTGCACCTTCCTTTTTTGAATTTTCTCATTGTTTATTTCTTTTCTGCATAATTTGAGACAGGCCCTGCGAGGCCGCTCGTGTTGATTGCCTTGTGATATTCTCGGTATCAATAAAAAAATTTAAATTAAAAAAAAAAAAAAAAAAAAAAAAAAAAAGATATCAGCAACATAAAATAAACAATATAGGGACATTTCTTTTTTTGGTGGTAGTGCCCTTTCAGTTTCTGAACAAAAGTGCAATTTGAAGGCAGCTGAGGATATGGATAGTGGATCCTATAACACTAAAAAGAGATTTCAGAGAAAGTGTAACTAATAGGAGAGGAAGCTCGAAGCGCAATCTGAAAGTAGAGTAAGCCGGCCATGTGTAATTGTTATAGTTTAATTACATAAAGCCAACCTTGTTTTATTACATTTATATTGTGGAAAAGCTAGACTGAGTCAGAAATCAAAAAATACCTGTAAAATGTTTGATGTTTTATCATAAAATTCAGGTCTGCAAAAGCGTAGCAGATGACAGATGGAAAATACAGGACTGCTGATCATATTAATGCAAGCTAAATATATATATATAGAATGTTCAATATCCATTTGTGATCTGACTCATATGGAAATAAATATGCTTGCGTTTCATACGTCTCTAGTCTACGTATAATTTACCTGTGAAGATGATCTGTACACTGATACAGGGTTATTCAAAGAGATCCGAATTGCTTGAGAAAGCGTTCGGTTACCTTTCTTGGCCATTCGGCTATCCAGAGAGCAGGCAATTCGCCAAATCCTGGCGAATTGCCTGCACATACGGTGCCTGTTCGGTGCCTGTTCGAGGGCAGTGAAAACCCCATGAAAAAGCACTGCTTCGGCTATTCAGAGAACACAAACCAACAGTGAAAGTTCCCGAAATGCCCTGCCATTCGGTGGTTTAATTCGGCAGGTTTATTCAGGAGAATCCCATAGGCTTCAATGTTAAAAATATTCCCGTTTTAATTCAATATCTAATAAACCGTTCATTATAAAATTCTGCAGTAAAGAGTCTCTTTATTTATAGATTTTTTAGGATATTTTAAGCATTTTTCTGAATTTTTTTTTTTAAAAGTCTGATTTTTTTTGATTTTTTTTTTTAAGTTTACTTATTTTTTCTGTAACAGCCCTCTTTATTATCATTCCCTGGACCTCATATGTAAATTCCAGACATTTTCACTCAGTAGTTTCTTTGCAAACAGTGTTTCACTTTTCAATCATTCATACAAACTGTTTTCCTAATTTATTCACTGCCTGTTTGGGTTTTTCTGTGGTTTTCGGCAGGTTAATCCAGATGTTTTTGAGGGTTTTCGGCGTGCATTCGCTGGGTTTTGCGCTTAGTTTTCGTCAGGTTTGCAGCAGCTTTTCCCTGCAATTCGGGGACCCTGTGGTGCTTGCTGAATACACCGCAGGGTCACCGAAATGGGATCGACAAAAGGAACCGAATTGAAGAGAACGAAAAGTCACCGAACGTGCAGTGACTTTTCGAATCTCTTTGAATAACCCTGATAGTCTTAATTCATGTGTGACTTAACAGAGGGTTTCACTGTGACTTAACAGAGGGTTTCACTGTGACTTAACAGAGGGTTTCACTGAATTCATGGTGATGAACCTCAATACCCATGTCACAATAAATGATTAGGAGTCACACTCTCAGGTTGCAGCCATGACTCTTGTTGGGTTGTAGTTTATGTCTCCTACTAGACTGTACCAGCCATCGCTTTTTTGTCCCTCTCCCCTTACTCATATACCAGGTGCCACTCTCCAGATCGTTTGCTCATACCATTAACAGAACCCGAGAGATCAAAGACTAGAACAGAGTACTTCCGGCAGGCTCGTTGAGTCAGACAAGGCTGCAGCTTAAGTCCAACCCTCTTTAACATCTACATCAATGGACTGGCTGATGCTCTAGAATCCTCCTCAGCACCAGGACTAACTCTACATGACACCGAGGGGAAGTTCCTGTTGTATGCAGATGACCTCCTATTACTGTCACCAACAGAGAGAGGTCTACAAGACAGCCTGGAAGTGCTGGAAAAATACAGTGCGGCATGGGCACTACCCATCAACCAAAAGAAAACAAAGGTCATGGTTTTCCAAAGGAAGAACGCAAAAACCAAGAGTTCCTCTTTCACACTTAATGACTGCACTCTTGATAAAGCGAACAGCTACACATACATCGCCTTAGAAACAAACCGATTGGGAAGTTTCAAACCAGCCATAGAGGCCTTAAGAGACAAGGCGTGTAGAACCTTCTATGCCATCAGGAGAAACCTCTACAAACTAAAACCGCCTGTATGAGTCTGGCTTAAAATCTTTAATAGCGTCATTACTCCAATCCTCCTTTATGGCAGTGAAGTATGGGACCCCATCACCTACCCTGACCAACCCAAATGGGACACCAGCCCAACAGAAATATTCCATCTGGAATTCTGCAAGCACCTCCTCCAAGTCCATCGGAGCACCTCTAACAATGCTTGCCGGGCCGAGCTGGGCTGCAACAACTCATATCCACCCTGATCATCCAAAGCCCCCATGAATGCAACCTGACAAAATATCAAATAAAGGCCCTAATTAACGTTTCCAGGGAAAACTATATCATAGAATGGAGACATGATATAGCAAACTCTCAGAAACTCACCGTTTACCAATCCCTACAGAGGGAATACAAACTGGCCCCATACCTGGAGGTACTACAAGACCCCAAGGACAGACAGATCCTGAGCCGGTACAGACTGAGCGCCCACAGCCTGGAAATCGAATCAGGGTGGCATAGACAGACCTACAAGCCCAGGGAGAATAGACTGTGCCAGCATTGTGACCAGGGGGCCCTGGAAGATGAGGTCCACTTCCTCCTACAGTGCCCCAAGTACTCAGCACTGAGGGAAACTCACTTCCAGAGACTCTCCGCTCTCATCCCGGACTTCACCTCTATAGAGGAGACGAGGAAACTCCACATCATACTGGGAGAAGAAGAGCCGGCGGTGAAAATATCTGCCCAATACATCACAGAATGTCACAGACTGAGAGGAACATGAGAGATCCCGGACTTATAAATCTCCAACACGGACTCACCCCCATCGCACTTCACATTATACCTTACCCCTGATAATGTCCATAGACCTGCCCATTCCCCCCCATATATGTCCCACTACCCCCCCCCCTCCACCCCATATAACCTCATATGCTTTGGCAATGCTAAAATGTATTTGGTCCTGCCAATAAAGCTTATTTTGATTTGATTTGATTTTGACTTACCAGGATAACACAGTCCACGGAGGGTTATGACTGCAATGTGGAAGTAGACAGGAGCAGTGTATGTATGGGGGCTGAAGGGAATGTGTGTGTATTTGAGTGAGTGTAACTATGTAATGCATACCACAGCTGTTACAACAGTGAACAGTTGCGAGTTGGGACCATAAACATCAAGTGCAGTGAAAGATAAAAATAATTATTTTAAAAAAATAAAGAGAAAAAATAATGTTAACATAAAACATAACATAACAATAACATAACACTGTAACATATGTATCAGAAACCATGATTCATTCTGTGTTTCTGGAGAAAAGTATTAGTCAACTGGTCTTCAATTATGATAGACAGATAGATATAGATTGATTGATAGATGCTAGGTCGATAAACAGACATATAGATAGTTAGAAAGACAGATTGAAAGTTCGATAGAGAATAGAAAGAAAGAAAGATAAAAATATGGAAAGATTGATTGATAGAGATTATATATATATATAGAGAGAGAGAGAGAGACTGATGAGTGGATATACAGAGAGAAAGAGAGAGAGAGAGAGACTGATGAGTGGATATACAGAGAGAGAGAGAGAGACTGGTGAGTGGATATATAGAGAGAGAAAGATAGGACACAAGAGAGAGATACTAGATAGATACAAAGAAGATAGATAGCTAGTTAGATACTATGAAGACTAAAGATAGATACTAGAAATAGATACTAGAAAGAGATAGATGATAGAGATAGATACTAGAAACATAGCTAGATACTAGAAAGAGATAGATACATATTTACTAGGAAGGAAGATAGATATAGAATAGATATATAAAAAGATACTAGGAAGGAAAATGGATAGATAGATATAGATAGATAGAGAGATATAGATACTAGGAAGGAAGATAAATAGATAGATACTAGGAAGATAGATAGATAATAGATACTAGAAAGAGATAGATAATAGATACTAGAAAGAGAAAGATAGATAGATACTAGCAAGAGATAGATATATAGATAATAGATACTAGAAAGAGATAGATATACAGATAATAGATACTAGAAAGAGATAGATAGATAGATAATAGATACTAGAAAGAGAAAGATAGATAGATAATAGATACTAGAAAGAGATAGATATATAGATAATATATACTAGAAAGAGATAGATACTAGATACTAGAAAGAGATAGATATATAGATAATAGATACTAGAAAAAGATAGATATATAGATAATAGATACTAGAAAGAGATATATATATATAGATAATAGATACTAGAAAGTGATAGATTGATTGATTGATTCTAGAAGATATAGATAAAGAGATACCAGAGAAAGAGATAGATAGATAGATAGATAGATGCTAGAGATAGATAGATAGATGCTAGAGATAGATAGATATATAGATAGATAGATAGATGCTAGAAAGAGATAGATAGATGCTAGAAAGAGATAGATAGATAGATAGATAGATAGATAGATGCTAGAAAGAAATAGATAGATAGATAGATAGATAGATGCTAGAAAGAGATAGATAGATAGATGCTAGAAAGAGATAGATAGATAGATAGATAGATAGATGCTAGAAAGAAATAGATAGATAGATAGATAGATGCTAGAAAGAGATAGATAGATGCTAGAAAGAGATAGATAGATAGATAGATAGATGCTAGAAAGAAATAGATAGATAGATAGATGCTAGAAAGAGATAGATAGATAGATAGATAGATGCTAGAAAGAGATAGATAGATAAATAGATAGATAGATGCTAGAAAGAAATAGATAGATAGATAGATGCTAGAAAGAGATAGATAGATAGATGCTAGAAAGAGATAGATAGATAGATAGATAGATAGATAGATAGATAGATAGATGCTAGAACGAGAAAGATAGCTGCTAGAAAGAGATAGATAGATAGATAGATAGATAGATAGATAGAGAGATACTAGAAAGAGATAGAAATATAGATAATAGATACTAGAAAGTGATAGATTGATTGATTGATTCTAGGAAGATATAGATAAAGAGATACCAGAGAAAGAGACATATAGATAGATAGATAGATAGATAGATAGATAGATAGATAGATAGATAGATAGATGCTAGAAAGAGATAGATTGATAGATAGATAGATAAATAGATATATAGATGCTAGAAAGAGATAGATAGATAGATAGATAGATAGATAGATAGATAGATAGATGCTAGAAAGAGATAGATATATAGAAAGATAAATAGATATATAGATAGATGCTAGAAAGAGATAGATAGATAGATGCTAGAACGAGATAGATAGATAGATGCTAGAAAGAGATAGATAGAGAGAGAGATACTAGAAAGAGATAGAAATATAGATAATAGATACTAGAAAGTGATAGATAGATTGATTGATTGATTCTAGGAAGATATAGATAAAGAGATACCAGAGAAAGAGACATATAGATAGATAGATAGATAGATAGATAGATAGATAGATAGATGCTAGAAAGAAATAGATAGATATATAGATAGATAAATAGATATATAGATAGATGCTAGAAAGAGGTATATAGATAGATAGATAGATAGATAGATAGATGCTAGAAAGAGATAGATAGAGAGAGAGATACTAGAAAGAGATAGAAATATAGATAATAGATACTAGAAAGTGATTGATTGATTGATTCTGGGAAGATATAGATAAAGAGATACCAGAGAAAGAGATAGATAGATAGATAGATAGATAGCTGCTAGAAAGAGATAGATAGATAGCTGCTAGAAAGAGATAGATAGCTGCTAGAAAGAGATAGATAGAGATACTAGAAAGAGATAGATAGATAGCTGCTAGAAAGAGATAGATAGAGATACTAGAAAGAGATAGATAGATAGCTGCTAGAAAGAGATAGATAGATAGATGCTAGAAAGAGATAGATAGATAGATAGATAGATAGATAGATGCTAGAAAGAGATAGATAGATAGATAGAGAGATACTAGAAAGAGATAGAAATATAGATAATAGATACTAGAAAGTGATAGATAGATTGATTGATTCTAGGAAGATATAGATAAAGAGATACCAGAGAAAGAGACATATAGATAGATAGATAGATATATAGATTGATAAATAGATATATAGATAGATGCTAGAAAGAGATAGATAGATAGATGCTAGAATGAGATAGATAGATAGATAGATAGATAGATAGATAGATGCTAGAAAGAGATAGATAGAGAGAGATACTAGAAAGAGATAGATAGATTGATTGATTCTAGGAAGATATAGATAAAGAGATAGATAGATAGCTGCTAGAAAGAGATAGATAGATAGATAGATACTAGAAAGAGATAGATAGATAGATAGATAGATAGATAGATGCTAGAAAGAGATAGATAGATATATAGATAGATAAATAGATATATAGATAGATGCTAGAAAGAGATATATAGATAGATAGATAGATGCTAGAAAGAGATAGATAGAGAGAGAGATACTAGAAAGAGATAGAAATATAGATAATAGATACTAGAAAGTGATTGATTGATTGATTCTGGGAAGATATAGATAAAGAGATACCAGAGAAAGAGATAGATAGATAGATAGCTGCTAGAAAGAGATAGATAGATAGCTGCTAGAAAGAGATAGATAGATAGCTGCTAGAAAGAGATAGATAGATAGCTGCTAGAAAGAGATAGATAGATAGCTGCTAGAAAGAGATAGATAGATAGATAGATAGATAGATAGATAGATAGATAGATAGATGCTAGAAAGAGATAGAAATATAGATAATAGATACTAGAAAGTGATAGATAGATTGATTGATTCTAGGAAGATATAGATAAAGAGATACCAGAGAAAGAGACATATAGATAGATAGATGCTAGAAAGAGATAGATAGATAGATAGATAGATAGATAGATAGATAGATAGATAAATAGATATATAGATAGATGCTAAGAAGATAGATAGATAGATGCTAGAATGAGATAGATAGATAGATGCTAGAATGAGATAGATAGATAGATAGATAGATGCTAGAAAGAGATAGATAGAGAGAGATACTAGAAAGAGATAGATAGATTGATTGATTCTAGGAAGATATAGATAAAGAGATAGATAGATAGATTGATAGATAGCTGCTAGAAAGAGATAGATAGATAGATAGATACTAGAAAGAGATAGATAGATAGATAGATAGATAGAGAGAGATACTAGAAAGAGATAGAAATATAGATAATAGATACTAGAAAGTGATTGATTGATTGATTCTAGGAAGATATAGATAAAGAGATACCAGAGAAAGAGATAGATAGATAGATAGATAGATAGATAGATAGATAGATAGATAGATGCTAGAAAGAGATAGATAGATAGATGCTAGAAAGAGATAGATAGATAGATGCTAGAAAGAGATAGATAGATAGATGCTAGAAAGAGATAGATAGATGCTAGAAAGAGATAGATAGATAGATAGATAGATGCTAGAAAGAGATAGATAGATAGATAGATAGATAGATAGATAGATAGATAGATGCTAGAAAGAGATAGATAGAGAGAGATACTAGAAAGAGATAGATAGATTGATTGATTCTAGGAAGATATAGATAAAGAGATAGATAGATAGATTGATAGATAGCTGCTAGAAAGAGATAGATAGATAGATAGATAGATACTAGAAAGAGATAGATAGATAGATAGATAGAGAGAGAGATACTAGAAAGAGATAGAAATATAGATAATAGATACTAGAAAGTGATTGATTGATTGATTCTAGGAAGATATAGATAAAGAGATACCAGAGAAAGAGATAGATAGATAGATAGATAGATAGATAGATAGATAGATAGATGCTAGAAAGAGATAGATAGATAGGTGCTAGAAAGAGATAGATAGATAGATGCTAGAAAGAGATAGATAGAGATACTAGAAAGAGATAGAAATATAGATAATAGATACTAGAAAGTGATAGATTGATTGATTGATTCTAGGAAGATACAGTTGTGTTCAAAATTATTCAACCCCCAATGCTGTAAAGGGTTTTAGGGAATTTAGTGTACATTTGTAATTGTATTCAGAATGAAATCCTACAAGGACTTTTTAAAGAACCATATGCAACTAAAATGACATCAATTGGTTTTGTAATACAGTAGTAAATGTTTCTTTTGTGAATTCTTCATTGACACAATTATTCAACCCCTTAAAGACTACCACTCTGAAGAACAGAGGTTCATTCAAGTGTTTTCAATCAGGTATTGAAAACACCTGTGGATGTCACTGAGCAGCAATAAAGCATAATAAGCACCAATTAGGCAGCTTTAAAATGACTGTGATACTCAGCTCCTTCTAGACATTTACTGGTGTGGTTACAAACATGGTGAAGTCAAGACAATGGTCCAGGAAGACAAGAGAAGAGGTGATTACTCTTCACAGGAAGGGCAATGGCTATAAGAAGATTGCAAAGATGTTAAACAAACCAAGAGAGACCATAGGAAGCATCATTTGCAAATTCAAGGCAAAGGGCACTGTTGAAACGCTACCTGGTCGTGGCAGAAAGAAGATGCTGACTTCGACTGCTGTGCGCTACCTGAAGCGTAGAGTGGAGAAAAGTCCCCGTGTGACTGCTGAGGAACTGAGAAAAGATTTGTCAGATGTGGGTACTGAAGTTTCAGCTCAGACAATACGGCGCATACTGCGTAATGAAGGCCTCCATGCCAGAACTCCCAGGCGCACCCCCTTGCTGTCTCCAAAGAATAAGAAGAGTCGACTGCAGTATGCTAAAAGTCATGGGGACAAAGGACAAACCACAGAAGTTTTGGGATAGTGTTCTGTGGACTGATGAAACAAAATTAGAACTGTTTGGGCCCATGGATCAACGCTATGTTTGGAGGAGGAAGAACAAGGCCTATGAAGAAAAGAACACCTTGCCTACTGTGAAGCATGGCAGGGGGTCAATCATGCTTTGGGGCTGTTTTGCTTCTGCAGGTACAGGGAAGCTTCAGCGTGTGCAAGGTACCATGAATTCTCTTCAGTACCAGGAGATATTGGATGACAATGTGATGCAGTCTGTCACAAACCTGAGGCTTGGGAGACGTTGGACCTTTCAACAGGACAATGATCCCAAGCATACCTCCAAGTCCACTAGAGCATGGTTGCAGATTAAAGGCTGGAACATTTTGGAGTGGCCATCGCAGTCACCTGACTTAAATCCGATTGAGAACCTCTGGTGGGACTTAAAGAAAGCAGTTGCAGTGCGCAAGCCTAAGAATGTGACTGAACTGGAGGCTTTTTGCCCATGACGAATGGGCGAAGATACCCGTAGATCGCTGCAAGACACTTGTGTCAAGCTATGCTTCACGTTTAAAAGCTGTTATAACTGTAAAAGGATGTTGTACTAAGTACTAAGATTGAATGTCACTTGGGGGTTGAATAAAACTGATAATGATGTGAGCACAGAAAAGACATTTGTGGTTATTTCATTATAAATGTTATGTTATATTTGTCTGACCTACACGTGCCTCTTTGATTTAATTGTAAGCAAGATGACTGAATGATCAAAATCAATGTCAAACTGGCCAAAACACTCAATTTCAGTGGGGGTTGAATAATTTTGAACACAACTGTAGATGCTAGAAAGAGATAGATAGATAGATAGATAGATAGATAGATAGATAGATAGATGCTAGAAAGAGATAGATATATAGATAATAGATACTAGAAAGTGATAGTTTGATTGATTGATTCTAGGAAGATATAGATAAAGAGATAGATAGATAGATGGATGCTAGAAAGAGATAGATAGATAGATGCTAGAAAGAGATAGATAGATAGATGCTAGAAAGAGATAGATAGATAGATAGATAGATAGATAGATAGATAGATGCTAGAAAGAGATAGATAGATAGATGCTAGAAAGAGATAGATAGATACAGTTGTGTTCAAAATTATTCAACCCCCACTGAAATTGAGTGTTTTGGCCAGTTTGACATTGATTTTGATCATTCAGTCATCTTGCTTACAATTAAATCAAAGAGGCACGTGTAGGTCAGACAAATATAACATAACATTTATATTGAAATAACCACAAATGTCTTTTCTGTGCTCACATCATTATCAGTTTTATTCAACCCCCAAGTGACATTCAATCTTAGTACTTAGTACAACATCCTTTTACAGTTATAACAGCTTTTAAACGTGAAGCATAGCTTGACACAAGTGTCTCGCAGCGATCTACGGGTATCTTCGCCCATTCGTCATGGGCAAAAGCCTCCAGTTCAGTCACATTCTTAGGCTTGTGCACTGCAACTGCTTTCTTTAAGTCCCACCAGAGGTTCTCAATCGGATTTAAGTCTGGTGACTGCGATGGCCACTCCAAAATGTTCCAGCCTTTAATCTGCAACCATGCTCTAGTGGACTTGGAGGTATGCTTGGGATCATTGTCCTGTTGAAAGGTCCAACGTCTCCCAAGCCTCAGGATTGTGACGGACTGCATCTCATTGTCATCCAATATCTCCTGGTACTGAAGAGAATTCATGGTACCTTGCACACGCTGAAGCTTCCCTGTACCCGCAGAAGCAAAACAGCCCCAAAGCATGATTGACCCCCGCCATGCTTCACAGTAGGCAAGGTGTTCTTTTTTTCATAGGCCTTGTTCTTCCTCCTCCAAACATAGCGTTGATCCATGGGCCCAAACAGTTCTAATTTTGTTTCATCAGTCCACAGAACATTATCCCAAAACTTCTGTGGTTTGTCCACATGACATTTGGCATACTGCAGTCGACTCTTCTTATTCTTTGGAGACAGCAAGGGGGTGCGCCTGGGAGTTCTGGCATGGAGGCCTTCATTACGCAGTGTGCGCCGTATTGTCTGAGCTGAAACTTCAGTACCCACATCTGACAAATCTTTTCTCGGTTCCTCAGCAGTCACACGGGGACTTTTCTCCACTCTACGCTTCAGGTAGCGCACAGCAGTCGAAGTCAGCATCTCTCTTTCTGCCACGACCAGGTAGCGTTTCAACAGTGCCCTTTGCCTTGAATTTGCGAATGATGCTTCCTATGGTCTCTCTTGGTATGTTTAACATCTTTGCAATCTTCTTATAGCCGTTGCCCTTCCTGTGAAGAGTAATCACCTCTTCTCTTGTCTTCCTGGACCATTCTCTTGACTTCACCATGTTTGTAACCACACCAGTAAATGTCTAGAAGGAGCTGAGTATCTCCAGTCATTTTAAAGCTGCCTAATTGGTGCTTATTATGCTTTATTGCTGCTCCGTGACATCCACAGGTGTTTTCAATACCTGATTGAAAACACTTGAATGAACCTCTGTTCTTCAGAGTGGTGGTCTTTAAGGGGTTGAATAATTGTGTCAATGAAGAATTCACAAAATAAACATTTACTACTGTATTACAAAACCAATTGATGTCATTTTAGTTGCATATGGTTCTTTAAAAAGTCCTTGTAGGGTTTCATTCTGAATACAATTACAAATGTACACTAAATTCCCTAAAACCCTCTACAGCATTGGGGGTTGAATAATTTTGAACACAACTGTAGATAGATAGATGCTAGAAAGAGATAGATAGATAGATAGATAGATAGATAGATAGATAGATAGATAGATAGATAGATAGATAGATAGATAGATAGATAGATAGATAGATAGATAGATACTAGAAAGAGATAGATATATAGATAATAGATACTAGAAAGTGATAGTTTGATTGATTGATTCTAGGAAGATATAGATAAAGAGATAGATGGATGCTAGAAAGAGATAGATAGATAGATGCTAGAAAGAGATAGATAGATAGATGCTAGAAAGAGATAGATAGATAGATGCTAGAAAGAGATAGATAGATAGATGCTAGAAAGAGATAGATAGATAGATGCTAGAAAGAGATAGATAGATAGATAGATAGATAGATAGATAGATGCTAGAAAGAGATAGATATATAGATAATAGATACTAGAAAGTGATAGTTTGATTGATTGATTCTAGGAAGATATAGATAAAGAGATAGATAGATGAATGCTAGAAAGAGATAGATAGATAGATGCTAGAAAGAGATAGATAGATAGATAGATAGATAGATAGATAGATGCTAGAAAGAGATAGATAGATAGATAGATAGATAGATAGATAGATGCTAGAAAGAGATAGATAGATAGATGCTAGAAAGAGATAGATAGATAGATAGATAGATAGATAGATAGATAGATAGATAGATAGATACTAGAAAGAGATAGATATATAGATAATATATACTAGAAAGTGATAGTTTGATTGATTGATTCTAGGAAGATATAGATAAAGAGATAGATAGATAGATGGATGCTAGAAAGAGATAGATAGATAGATAGATACTAGAAAGAGATAGATAGATAGATAGATAGATAGATAGATAGATACTAGAAAGAGATAGATAGATAGATAGATAGATAGATAGATAGATAGATAGATAGATAGATAGATACTAGAAAGAGATAGATAGATAGATAGATAGATAGATAGATAGATAGATACTAGAAAGAGATAGATAGATAGATACTAGAATGAGATAGATAGATAGATAGATAGATAGATAGATAGATAGATAGATAGATAGATAGATACTAGAAAGAGATAGATAGATAGATAGATAGATAGATAGATAGATAGATAGATAGATAGATACTAGAAAGAGATAGATAGATAGATAGATAGATAGATAGATAGATAGATAGATAGATACTAGAAAGAGATAGATAGATAGAGATACTAGAAAGAGATAGATAAAGAGATACCAGATATAGATAGCTATAGATAGATACTAGAAAGTGATAGATTGATTCTAGGAAGATATGGATAGATAGATACTGAGATAGAGAGCCATATGATAAAGAAAGAGAGAGGCAGACAGACATATAGAGCTAGACACAGATTTATGGAGCCATAGATGTAGATATATAGAGATCTATAGCATTCCTCATTATAGCAGCACATTATACAGAGACCACGTGTAGGTTCGGTAATGCCGCTGTGGTGAGGCTGGCTGGGTCCTCGCTCCCCCTGGGTCTCTCTCCGGCTGGCTGCGGGCAGTGTCCTGGCCGCTGTGGGAGCCGCTGGGCTCCAGTCAGTCAGCGCGGCGCTGGTTAAAGCAGTTCCCGGGGCGGTCGCTAGGCGCTGTCCGTGGTGCTGCTCGCGGTGCCGTGTGCGCGCTGACACATCCAGAGGCAGCAATCCGCGTGTCAGCGCGAGCCGCGATCCACAAGCGTCTCCTCACTCCAGCTGATTGCAATTACACCCACAAACAACTGGCAGCAGCTTCCCGGAGCAGAGCACAGCGAGCCGGCCTCCCCTCCTCCATCCCTCTCTCTCTCTCTCTCTCTCTCATCCCCAGCTCTTTTTAGTTGGGTAAATGCTCCCCCCTCCTCAGCCAGCACTTCCAGCCCCGGGTGCTTCATTCATTCAGTGCTGCTCCTTCCCACAAACCTCCTCAGTGAAAGGCTTTTCTTTTCCTCCTTCCAAAGTATCAGAGAGAGAGAGGATACAATAACAACAACAACAACAATAATAACAAAACAGAAGGTAGAGGGAAGAGGCTGCTCCTAGTAATAAGGAGATTATCCTAAGAACATGTATGCTGTGGGCTTTATGTTAGCCTCTGTGATGCATATCCATTCACAAGGTAAGCACTTTCCTGCTTATTTGATTTTGCTGCTGAATTATTTCTGCCATCCAGCCATTCAGTTTGTCATTGTTTTAAAGCCATGCTGCTTTTTCTTGCACTGAGGTCACTCCGTGACACATGTATGTAGATGGCAAAACAAGTTCCAAGCTCCTTAAAGGCTGGCGCTCAGGATCTTCCTATTATTATTATATAATATAGTATGTCTATACATTCCCTGCACTCCTTTATAGTTTCTTTCTCTTCCTGCATGTGTTTAACGCTCACTCGCGTAGCTCTTCAGATTCGCTTCGGTTGATGTTGTTCACTAAGTCACTTTTGTAACCAAACTGTAAGAATACATCGGGTTCCGCGAAAAGAATCTCCGTTTCATAGATACGTCTATTCGGAATGAAAAAGAAATTAATAGAAAAAAAAAAGAAGCAAAGTGCCTGGGGTTTCGCATAATTATTTTTTTCCTTTTTTTTTTTATAATCTCATTTTGTTGCAAATGAAATGGCATTTAATCATTCGCCTCGGAATAATAGAATTTTTTTTTATGCTGCAATTCGTTTCGACGATGAACTCTGCTCTCGCGCCGATGCGCAATTAATTAAGTTATTGGCAAACGATTTACCTCATTTGTGAATTATTACATCCTGTTTTTTTTTCTTTCTAACTCTCCCTCGTATCTACTTTATTTGATTTCCCGAGAGAGTATCGGGTTAATGGGGAGAAAAAAAAAAAAAAAGATGTAGTGGAGACGAAAATGATCAAAAGCGTCTTTTTATAAAACTATCTTGGTGAAGTTTGAAGATACCATTTTTCTCTTCATATCTCCAAGTCTATGTGATAGAAGTTTACTGACTAGGGGGCGCTTGGAATTCTTGATTTATCCATTCGATTGCTGAGTTTGATTGCCCTAATTAATAAGGAATGGAACTGGTTTGTCCATGCATAATTGGCATCGTTAAAGAATGTAGCCTCGAGCTAGCAATGTACCAACCGAAAACTTTAATTCTAGAGCTGACTTGGCCATTTCTTTCTGATCTGGATTACTGAGCCCACTCGTTTGTCGATTAGGATAAATCTCTAATTTAAGACTAAATACTCTCAGCCATCCAAACATTGAGGCTCGAAAGAACGCCAGTCTAAAAAAATCCCGAGGACCAAATATTTTTCCATCCCTGCTAGAGAGCTCAAACATGCTCAATTTGTCCCCAAATGACTCCGTAGAACAGCAAACTATATTTAGATATGACTGTGATGTAGCACCTTTCTATGTCAAGCCGGGCTACAAATACTGCTTTCTTGAGAAATAATTGTTTTTTTCGGATGATCCTCGGTGCTGAGTGCTCCTTTTTAAGAAAGAAAATTGACTTTTTCTGTCCTTTTTAAAGTTAAAAAATGCAATTCCCTCCTTAAGTTTTTTTTTATCCAACCGATCCCTAACCGATTTAAAAAACCATCCTTCGAAGCAAATATGAAATTAGTGTCCCTCTAAAAATGTAATAAGGCACCAGGAAACAGTTGTCAGTCAGAGTATCAGTTCCGTGTAATTTATTGCTCTCTCTCTGCCAGCTGAGCTTGGAAACTGATTATGAACATAGAGCAAAAACAATTTTCAGAAAGAATACAGGGCATATTTGTTAAACCAATAAACGGGAAGCCACTGTAATAGAATTCCTTTAACATGATTACATTTTTAAAAGTGTGTTTTTTTAAAGAAAGATCTTTTAAAAGAAAATCTGGTCAGCTATATAGAAGTTCCATTACCCGAAGAGCTGTTTCCAATGGCGGCATAAAGAGAGTTTGTTTGATAATAAAATCATTGAACTTACTTAGTAAGCGCAGGATAAATATATACGCTAATTAAGAGAAAATATTTTCTATATCACAATGCATTGGCTTGCATGCGGTTTCTTATATGCTTTTAGTATACTTTGAAAGTGTGTTCATTTTAACCTGAGAACACTATTGAGTGCGAAACGTGTTGGCAGATATTGCGTCAGTGGTGAACGCTTGAGTGACAGTGTTTTAAGAATGCATCGATGCTACCAATCAAACATTATCATACTGAATTATTACTTGAAATTCAATATATATGGCTCGTTTTCACTTTTATGTTTCATTAATAAATATATGTATCCAGTGATAAATTGTTATCAAGGTCTCTCTGAAACAATTGTAATTTTCTGCCTTTTTTTGATCATCGACGTTACTCTGTGTTTATCTGTGTGCTGTCACTTTTTTTTGCAAATCCATTATTACGTGAAATTAGAATTACCCATGCTGGTCCGCTTGGACTTTTTCTTCAAGGCGCAATAGCGTCTTATACGAGACTTCCGTCTCCACCAGCTGATGGGTAATAACTTCTCGAGAATCTTTTTAAACATTGATGTGGCGTAGCATCGTAAATCTGCTGCTGACGAAATGGCAAAGAAATTTGGTCTCGGAACACGGACAGGATGTGCTAGTAAAAAAAATGAGGCTTTGTAAGTTCCTTTGATGTATCTATCATTCATCAAAATTGGTGAAAAAAGGAAAAATAGACAAGATTATTACTAAACTAATGGTGTTTATCCAGCGTTAAGTCAGAGAGCTAAGTAAATAAGATCCTTTTTACAATTTGACAGTTGTGGCTAAATATTTACAGTTGTATTTGCAATTCTACGTAATGATAGTTTATCCCTTAGTGACATTTATTGGTCCCAAATCATGACTTTGTGTTCTCAATACTCTCCTCAAGTAGCATGGTTGTATCTGCTCTTAGTTATTTGTAACAAAGGACCACTTAAATCATTGTATCATTAAGAGAGTTGTTGTAGTTTCTTGTATGGTGCTCGGATGTGATGTATTTATCAGTTGGTACATGACGGAAACACGTTGTGGGTTGAGTAATGCTATTCCTGGGTTATCAAAATATCTCAAGGGTCTTGGAAAACCATCAACATTGGTCTTTAAAGTATTGTAATTTAAGAAGAGGGGTTTCAAACACCTAATTCTCAAGTTGTTACGGACCGAAGGCTCCAAAGGTACTTTAAAGAGGTCTTTTGTTGTCTAGAGCTTTGCAACAAACCTCCTTCTTCCCCAGGAGAGACAATTAACTGGAGGTTCTCCTCACTCAACTGTGTTGTTACATATAGTACCTTTCGACCAATTAGTTTAGTTAGCTCCAAATTTAGGCCTAAAACTTTGTTTATTTTTGTTGGCGTCCATGTCTTACCCATCAGAGTATACTCAAGGTGTGTAATCACATACCAAATGTGACCATTTAGTACGTCATATTGTCTCTTTGGTGAACCATCTGTAAAGACTGCTGTGAGTCTCTCGAAGTCACATATAAGAGTTGCCCATCTTATATTACCAATTGCCCAAATAAGACCTTTGCTAGATGCATCATTAAATCCGAGAAATGGACTTTTCTTTATATCCTCATCAATTACAGTTGCTGTGCAGTTTGGGGGAAAAAAAATAAAGATGTCGAACCTTTTAATAACCATTTCCAGGAATGTGTAAATTTGTAACATAAAAGGTCAATTTGTTCCTCGCCCCCTGTTACTCAAAGGTACAAATAACTGGGATTAGGGTGAAAAGCAATTAACCCTTTCAGCTCAAGATGGACATTATTGACGATTTTGCTAAAAATGATCCCCCTGCTCGCACTCCCTTGTTTTGATATTTAAAAACGCATTTGCAAAAACCTGTAAAATCAGCCCCAGAAATAACATCGACATCTAGCGAAAATAAATATATTAATAATAAAAAAAATCCTCAAATACCTTGGATGTTTCATATATTCTTTCTTGTTTATCAAAGCCCTGAAGTTGAAAAGCTGAACTAGAGGAGATAATACGAACTTATGAAGGTTTTTCCAGTAGCTGTAGCTGGAAGCATAAAACAATATTTTCAAAGCATCCCTTATTGTAATAAAAACTACTTCGCATCTTGAAATTCTGCAGGTGTGGTGGTTTGGGATCACTCAGTAGGTGCAGCTTCTGTCGATGGGGCAACTAATACAGTGTGTGAGACATAGCGGGAATAATAATACGTTTTTATACCAAGAGCCCTATTCCCATCTTGCCATTAAGATGGTCTTGAGAGCCAATGTACAGATTGACTACAGCCGATATCTTAATGGCTAGACAAGCTATTCCACTCTTGTTGCCAGCTGTGCTTGCCCCTCAGACTTAGTACATCCTTACCGTAAATTACCGTCTTCTATATCTTGTATACGAGGCATTAATTTGTGCCTGGGATTAAATGAATGAGCTATTCCATGGTAACTCATTCTTCTATTGTGGAGTTGGTATTTCTCTACACTGTGTACTATTGCCATGAGCAGTTGGAGATGCCATAATTCATCTGCAGCTCCTGTGCGATTGCGCTATTGCAAGCTCCAGCAGAGCTCACGGCAGGGACGTGCTGAGCTCCATGGAGTCCTAGGGACTCCAGGAGCCGATACCAGCAACAGTGAGCGGCGCAGCTTCTGGTATCTCTCTGTGCTTCTGTTTTATTCCTAGACCAACTGCCAAGAAAGTGGCTGGGTTGGATTAGGTATGATAAAAGGAGTCAGTAAGAGAAATCAAGTCGCACCATTTTTTTCTCTCTTATAGGCTCCCTTTTAGTGTCAAGAGTAGAATAGGGCCCTAAAAGTATTAGGGTCCTAATCCACACAAGTCTAAAACACATTAATGCTGAGGGCTCACCCGCTATTCAAGTCGAGCTTCAACTTCTCCTCTGGCTCGGCTCTTATGGTAGTTTACTGTATAATAATGCATCCTATAGTTTGTAGAGGCAACTGGAGAATAGTTAGCAATTCCATGGTGTGGGGAACGTCCTCATTGACTCCTAAGGAAAGATAGGGGAGGAGATAGGTGGTTCCTTTGAACCCAGATATCTCCCAACTGTTGGAAGCTAGCAGGCCTTTCCAATGATACCAAACATGACCATGTTTAAAGTAAAGAAAAAATAAATAAAAATATTAATAAAAAAAAGAAAACATGTTTTTTTAAGATGTGAAATGGCTCAACAGTGAAAGGGTTAATTAAAAATAGTGTCATTCAAAAGCATTTTTCAAAATCAATTAGCACAAAAAAGTTTGACTAAAAGATTTCACACCTCTCTTTCCTCAGAGAAGAGAAGGGTGTGATCCGCCGTCTGCTCTTGGTGCAAAATATAGAGCGAGCAGAACAAAAAGTTCTCTATTGTCCTTCCACCAAAACATGCTGTCTCACAGCTGGTTCACATGATTCCCCAGGACAGTGTAATGTATCAGAAGTAGAACTTGCTGCCTGTGTTCTGTGGTGCCCCCTTAACAACTCACACCTTTTTTTCCCCTCAATGACCCCTACCACCATGTCTGGCAGATTATTGCCCTAAATGTTTCCTTTGGTCATTAAAATCATCTGCAAGTTAAAATCATATTCCTGTGTGTTTTCTTTTCGACAGAAAACAAAGTAAAACAAATACAAATCAGAAAAAGGAAGGACCCTATTACATTCTTAACGCACGCAGAACGCGTGAATTTCTGCGCGAAGCGTTAAACGTTAACGCGCATAAAACAATGCTGGTATTACAATCCTCGCGCATTTTTTCATCCGTCAAAAATTATGCGCGTAATACGGACGTGCAAAAATGCGCGCATTAACTTTGCGCGTAGAAATCGGTGTGCGGACTGTTTTTTTCACACGATTCAGTCAATCAAAATTACGAACCACAATTATCTCACGTTAAGTTTTTGCGCCTGTCAACGTCAATCTGCGCATATATGCTGCATCAATAAAAAAAACACACACAACTTCTCAAATTTATTGGTTTGGTATGAGTAGAATGTGTAACTATACTTTACTGCGTATTTTTTTTTGGGCTGGTGTGTTTGGGTTCGGCCAGGTTGATAGAATTTGCCATTAACACCAGTTTCAGGAGTTGCTAAAATTATGCGCGCAAAGGCTGTGCGTCACAAACTGCGCATAGATTGTCATACCATCCGCTTACCAGCGCACAAATGCATTTGCGCTCACAATGTTAAGTATAGGACGCGCACAGTACAGTAAGCTCACACAGCGTTCGCGCAGGTTCACCCGCGGTAGACGTATGCTCGCGTTTGTTGCGCTGACATTGTAATACAGCGTTCTGCGCAAAGGGTTTTGCCCCTCGCATTAATGCGTTTTTGCGCACGCAAACGTTTGCGTGAAGAATGTAATAGGGCCCCAAGTCTTTTATTCGCTAGCCAGTATTGCATTGTAAGACAAATATGTAAAATATAGGTTTATATATTCATATTTAGTAAACAAAAAAAATCTAATAATGTTTGCTGTCATCCATTATAACTGACTGCAGTGGCGACTCTAGGAACAATATTTAGGGGGGGCACAGAAGATACCGCAGTCAAAACTGGGGGGGCACTAATAATTTTCACCACTAAATCATACCACTGAATAAAAGTAAGGGCCCTATCACCTAGTGTGAGCTAAAACACCATCACTAAAGGAAAAATTTAGTGCGAGTCACTAAAACTTACAGAGTTATTCAGAGAGAGGTGAAGAGCAGGAGAATGACTGGAGAATGGAAAATTCTTGGTCAAAGAATCGGCTATTTTGACCTAGAATTTTCCATTCTCCAGTCATTCTCCTGCTTTTCACCGCTTTCTGAATAACCCTGTTAGTGCCTGACGACCTACTAACAGATCACCTTGACTGCAGTAGTCCATGAACAAGGTCGTTTAGCGCACGCTAGGGAAACTCTAAGACCTGGGCTGAGACCCAGCGCTAATGCGGTTGTGTACAGGATAGAAAGGTTTTTCTTTTCCATACCTATCCCCCGCCCTCACAAGCTTGAATATGAACACATCCAGTGAATAACCTCTCACCCCTGCATTATTAAAATCCTCCACGGTGGCCGTATCCTCCATGTTTTGATGCACACATATATTAAGGCTGATGGGCATTGCATTATAAATGCCTCCCAGCAGCATGTAGAATCATTACACTGCATTTAATAGATCCAAAAGGAAGGCCAGGTGAGCGACAAAAATTTCCCTGCTACAGCATATAAACAATACATGTTTCAGGGCAAGACTTATTCATGTGTCCCTTTAAACATGGTCCACACAGTCACCCTAATAATCAACTGCTTACATACTATGAATAGCCGCCAGCATAAAATGTTTAAAATTAGGCAATATATTAGAATTAGGATATATGTGGATAAAGGATACATTTATAATAGAGCCGACTGCAACAGCAGCGACATTGCTGACCATATCCATTACTATGGTGTATGGGGCCAAGAGAACACCTGTGCTGCATTCCTTTCAATTGCCTGTTAATTTTGGACGAGGACCTGTTTTTTCTGTTTTTTTGGAGTTAGCACCAGGGTTGAGCAGTAGGTAAAATGTTGCAATTAGTGCACCTCAAAAAATTTAGTGCTGGCACCAAGTGATCTGTAAAGATATCTAGCACTCCCCGTGTTAAGTATAGGATGCGGAAAGTACAGTAAGCTCGCGGTACAAATCGCTAATAGCGACGCGCTAAGTGATTTTTCCCATTTGTAGCGGGAGGCAAACGATCTGTTGGTCAGGCGCTAGACTGAATTAACCTGGCGCTAACGCAAAATCACGCCGACGCAAGGGTTAACTCACACCAGGTAATAGTGCCCTAAATAAGTATATATATAAATAAGATTCCAAAACCCCAGAGTAATGTGATGCAATGATGCCTTTTTGTTGTACTAACCTGATACTTAAATTCAATATTTTATTCGCTGCAATTCGGCAGTTTCCGCTGAATGTCTGATTGCTGCTTCAGCGACTCCACTTTTAGTAAATTACAGTGACCATTCACTAAATAGGGAATTCACCATATTTCCTGCAAAATGAATTCCCTGAAATGTGACGGAAAGCAGAGGATCTACAGATCATTAGACCCTTTAGATTCTAACTTCCATAATAACCCCTAAAATGCCTTAAACCCAGAGAAATGCAATAAAAATAATAAACAATGTGGCATTTAGCTACCCCTCAACCCCTAAAATGCCATTAATCAAGGGAAAACATGAAATGAATACACTGAGGCATGTAGCCAACCCATTAACCCCTAAAATGCCATTAATCAAGGAAAAAACAAATGTATACTGTGAGGGATCATGAAGCCTACCCATTAACCCTTAATATACAACTAAACCAAGGCAAAAACTAATGTAATACACAATGTAATGTATAGTCTGAACATTAACCATTTCACTGCTGAGCCATTTCAACCCTGTGAAAATGTTTACGTTTAAGTGCACGTTTTTATTTGATGTTGTATGACTTTTACATCACACTGAATATGGTCATGTGGGGTATCATTGGAAAGGCCAGAATCTGCCCTTTCAAATGACACCTAGTTCATCCATATACGATGCATAGCTACGGAGATACGTTGGTCCGATGAAGTGTGGGAAGCTGGATGATGATTTTTGGTGGGGGGCACATGGGGGGGCAAGGAATAACCTAGGGGGGGGCAATTGCCCCCCCTTGCCCCCCTGTAGAGTCGCCTATGACTGACTGTATAGTTTACAAGCATCATTACTGTATATAAGCTGCAACTTCCTTTACCAGATACATTTCAAATGAAATAACACTACTCACCAAACCTGGTATGTACAGGGGTTAAATCTTTTATCCTTTATATCTTATATAAAACAGGTTCAATGAAAGTCTATACAGGGATATTTCTGAGACAGATATTCTATATTTTTATTACCTCTCATATCTATCTGCAGCTGAGAATGTGTCTGGCATAGTAGCAAAATACAAAAAAGTAATCATGGTCAGCGCTCGCTTTGCCTAAGCTGCGTTCCTGCCTGTTTTGTTACATATTGCCCATTGCAGCATGCCGTGATGGATGGACTGTAGGTTTCCTAATGAGCATGTTGACAGTTTGAACTAATAAGGATAGAAAAGAGCAGCTAAGCTAAAATAAAAACCTGCTGCCTGACTGGCTCGAAGAGCTGCTCAGCATCCGTAGAGCAAAACCTTCTAATCACTCAGTTAGGAAAGCTGATTTTAAGGCTTTATGCCACGGTGACTGTATGACAGTGAAACGAATCATGTACTTGCAAAAGTTTGGTTAGGTTATATGGCCCACTGCTGAAATCACTTCTACCTCTGTGATCAGTGTTGCAGGCTGCTTTCTTGACTCTGTATGGTTCAGCTGATCCAGCAGAGGGACCCATAATGCGTGTTTAAGATAATTTTTGGAAAAACAATAAATATTTTGAGACATTTCTTCTTTTTTTTTGAGGAGATGATAACATCATCTACAATAACTGGTATTTCAGTGTAGAAATATGTCTACAGTGCCCTATTCTGGATCTTCACATTTATTACTGTGCATCAATGAGTATCACCAAGAAACTCGTAATGGTCTGTTTGCTAAGAGGTGAATTGGTGGAAAATTGCAATGGAATTTCAAAGTTTGGGTCAAAATTGCTGCCCATCTTCGATTAGACAATGTTCACTGAATTTGCATACTTGCCCGTCTTTTAACTCTCAATTTACACTTTTTAGGTGTTTTTTATTCAGTTCTTTAAAAATAGCATTAAAAGTAATTGACTGGGGTTATTTACAGTTTGTAAGTAATACATGTTCCATATGTGCACATACTGATATAAAGGCTGTTTATATATGACCGTATACCATGATTTATACTGTGGAAGGAATGTCCACTCTCACGGACGTTCCTTCCGCTCTCCAAAGATGCTTGTCTGACACTAGCCTTATATAGCGCTAACAGTTTCTGCAGCGCTTCACAATAACCAAGGGGAACATGACACAAATAAACTAGCATAATATGGAAACAAGAGGTGCTGAGGGCCCTGCTCATGGGAGCTTACAATCTAGAAGGATTGGAGTGGAGGAACACAAGGTTTTATTGATCATCAGGATCACTAGTGTCACTGATTCAGGAAAGGTGGGGGCTATGGAAATGGCCTCAGTCATGACGTGTGAGTAGTTGAGCAGAGGGATGAGTTGCATCAGTCATGTGGTACACTAATCTGAAGAGATGGGTTTTGAGGGATATTTTGAGGGCCCAAAGATCAGGGGAGAATTTGATAGGGTGAGGCAAGTCATTCCACAGGACTGGAGCTGCTCTTGAGAAGTCTTGGAGGCGAGAGTTGGCAGCGCGGGTGTAGACAGAAGACAGGCGGAGGTCGCCCACCGACCGGAGTGGTCTAGATGGGACATACTTGCAGAGCAGTGAAAACATGTAAGGGGGGTTGAGATATTGAGCGATTTGAACGTGAGCATCAATATTTTAAACTGTGTCCTGATACATACAGGAAGCCAGTGGAGGGACCGGCAGAGGAGGGAGGTACGTGAGGTACATCTGGTGAGAAAAATAACCCTGGCGCCTGTATTATTATTATTATTATTATTATTCTTTATTTATAAAGCGCCAGCATATTCCGCAGCGCTGTACAATAAGCACAGTATAGACAGGGTTACAATACATTGAACAACATTTGACAAACAGTACAGGAGGAGATGAGGGCCCTATTCCCGTAGGAACTCACAATCTGGGAGGGTTGGGGTTGGAAACAGGAGGAGAGGACTGTAAGGTGAGAGTGATTGATGGTTGCGTCAGTGAGTTGGGTGGTAGGCTTCCCTAAATAGGAATGTTTTAAGGGAGCGTTTGAAGGAAGAGAAGTTAGGGGAAAGTCTGACAGTACGAGGGAGAGCGTTCCAGAGAGTGGGGGCTGCGCGTGAGAAATCCTGCAGTCTATCATGGGAAGAGGTGATGCGGGGAGAAGCTAGGCGCAGGTCACTGTTTGACCTTAGGGAGCGGGCTGGGGTGTATTTGGTGATTAGTGAGGACAGGTAGTGGGGAGCTGAGTTAGTGAGGCTTTTGTAGGTAAGGATAAGGATTTTGAACTTAATTCTGCAGTGGATGGGGAGCCAGTGAAGGGACTCGCAGAGGGGAGCGGCAGAGACAGAGCGCGGGTGAGGTGAATTAGCCTGGCGGAGGCGTTCAGGATGGATTGTAGGGGGGAGAGGCGGGACAGAGGGAGGCCAGATAAGAGATTATTGCAATAGTCGAGTCGGGAGATTACCAGGGCGTGTATGAGTTGTTTTGTGGCGACAGCGGTAAGAAATGGCCGAATTCTGTAAATATTACGCAGTTGGTATCGGCAGGAGGAGGAAAGAGACTTGATGTGGGGGATGAAGGAAAGAGCAGAGTCAAGTGTAACTCCAAGACAGCGATTCATTTGTATTCATTACAGCCTACAAAGGGGCAAAACTGGCATTGGGCAGGCCGATAAGGAGTGAGTTACAGTAATCAAGTCGTGAAATGACAAGTGCATGAGCCAGCACCTTTGCGGTATCATGCGTCAGAAAGGGGCGGATGCTGGCAATGTTTTTATTTGATAGTGACAGAATTTGGTCACTGTCTGGATGTGGGGAGAAAAAAGATAGGTCAAAACTAAAAAGTGACACCAAGGCAGTGAGCTTGAGGCGTCGGGCTAATTAACGTTGCATTTAACTATAGAGAGATAGGTGGCAGGGGGTTCTTCTTGGAGGGAGGAATGACGAGAATTTAAGTTTTGTCAAGATTGAGTTTCAGAAAGCGGGAGGACAACGTTCGAGACGGTAGAGAGACATTCAGTGATTCGATCCAGGAGAGCAGGAGAGAGATTACAGTTGTGTAAAAGCTAGAAAGTAAGTTGGAAAGGTGTAGGAGAAAATAACCAAGTAATGAAAATATTTTTTTCTGAGTTAAAAATACCAACAATATATGAGAACATGTACAAAACACTTCATTTCTAGGCTTGACATGGCTCATGTTTGCATTGTGAACTAAACATTAATGCGTATACATGGATTTCTTGGCTTGTGTAGCAGCATGGTATCATGTGTCTTGAGACTTATTTGTGCCAGTGGATAGATCGTATATAAATCTGTCCCACAGTTAGCATTGTAGTAGACAGATATATCCGGGACTCAAGTCCTAAAATAGAAGTGTGGAAAACCAACAAGACTTCTATCCTCCCAATTAGCGATTATGACCTTCCAATTAACACACTTTATTTATGTACAGTATGTATATGGATTTTAGCAAAAATATATGGTAATTCCTATATTTGTTTTGACTTAACAGGAAAATATATGGTTGACCACCTGAATACAAGCTTTATAGTGTTTATGTAACCAATGGGAACTGTGCTCCCACAAGTTCCCACTCGACTTCACCCCTGGATATATTCTATCATATTTAACCATCAACATTAAAAAAGGGAATCATAATTACATGTATATTTGTTCTAAACAGAAGAATGCTGCTTGTGGATCAGAACTGTTAAACCTGCAGTACTGTTCATAGTATTATGAAGAAATTACCATATGTGTCATCACTATTGTTGCATAGCTAAACAATGTATTGACACTAAAAAAAGGGAATAGCACAAGAGACAGTAAAACAATTGTCACAATGTTTATAATAGACTGAACAATCACTTTGCATAGGGTGTTGGGTTATTCAAACGACAACCAAGGTCATAGTGACTCACAGCCACAGAGACAATTCATTCAGTTAACTGTACACAGAAGCAGGCTTCACTTCTTCTCCATCTGGAAGCTGCATATGGACTATATCATCATCCGAAATTCCATAAACAGTCTTTCGTATCATTGACTGCATGCTTCTATAGGGCCTATTCGCAAAGCGTAAAATACAAAGCTATGGGCCCCATCACCTCCTTAATGCTAGTGCTAGCACTCTCAGAAGTGAGAGTTAGCGCTAAGTTAAATGAGGTGATCCCGTTATGCCCAGATCACCTCCCAGTCGCTAATGGGTTAAAAAAATTCAGTTAGCGCATCAGTATTAGTGCTTTTTAGCCAGAGCTTACTCTGCCCTCCCTATACTTAAAACGGGGAGCGCAAAGTGTAGGCAAGGAGTAATTAGCATTAAGATCACAAAGTCCTAACACAAATTACTAAACGCTGCGGCTAACTGAAAAGTTAGCACCAGCATAGAGCTTCTGCGGAATCAGTTAGCAGCAGCTGGAACCCCCCTAAAAAATTAGGTACTCACCTCTCATCCCGCGGCGAGAACAGCGGCCCGATCTGCAGCTTCTGGCAGCCGGGAGCAGAGTGAGACTGAAGAAAAAAGTCCCCAGTCTCCCTCCACGATCACTACGCGGAGCTGCAGGATCTCACCAGAAGCAAGGTCCTGCAGGTCATGTGACCCAGCAGCAGAAGCCTCCCTGGAGTCCTAGAGGCGAGCAGCCGTTACGGAGCAGGCTGCAGGATTCAGCGCCTGCCTCGTAATCTACTTATAAAACAGGAATGCTAAAGGGGAAATTTGCAACCACAAATTTTTCCCCTTATCGATCCTGTTTTAGCTCAATGCACATGATAGTGCCCTATGTTTTTCGTTCCATTTTGTCGCATTTCAATGATTCCATTTTCCCCAAAGTACGGCGAATTCACTACTTAGCGAATGTTCACTGTATTTTGCCAAAATTGGAGTCGCCAAACCAGTTATTGGTATACATAATATTGATAAATAAATAGATACAGATATGGATAAATTCAGATAGCTAGAGAAAACACTAGTATATTGTGCTATCCACCAATGTTGACCCCTTTGGCTTCTATGAGCAAAAGCTGTGACTAATTGTCTTGTTTATCCTTTTGATCTTTTGTTCAAACAATATACAAAGAGAGTCTGCTGTCATGGATATTAAACAATTGCAAACACAATACTAGTTTATCCAAATAAAATTTAATATTTCTTAAATATATAAGTGTTGGATAAACCTGTGTTGTATTTGCAATTGTTTAATATCCACAACAGACAATTTTTTTTGTGCATTTTTTTTTAAACGGTAAACACTAAGCACAATGTTTCAAAGTCTTCTTTGCTCATATTTGCCAAGGTGCCAATGGTAGTGGAACGCACTCAGGGTTATTCAGAGAGGGCCAATCTGGCCCTGAAATGTCACGAACAGTGAATTAACCCCATTCGGTGACATTTCAGGGCCATTCGGCTATTAAGAGAGCAGGCAATTCGCCAAATTTTTGTGAACTGCCAGCAAGTACGGTGCCTGTTCGAGGGCAGTGAAATCCCCCATAGAGAAGCAATGGTTAATATATTAAAAAAACAAACACCGATCAGCAGTGAAAAGTTGCTGAAGTGCCCTGCTGTTTGGTGTTTTCATTCGGCATGTTTATTCAGGGGAACCTCATAGGCTTCAGTGTTTAAAAATATTCCTGTTTTTATTCAATATCTAATAAACCGTTTATTATTTTAATCTGCAGTAAACAGTCTCTTTATTTATAGATTTTTTAGGATCTTTTAGGCTTTTTTGGGGATTTTTTTGTTCAATTTTTTTCCCGTTTTCTTTTTAAATTGACGTTTTTTTAAAATAGGGTTTTTTCTGTTTTCTGTAACAGACTTTTTTATTATCACTCATAGGATCTTACATGTTAATTCCAGACACTTTCGTTGAGTAGGTTTTTTGCAAACCGCGTTTCGATTTTCACACTTTTCAAATCTTTTTTTCTTTTTTTACCCTGTTCGCCAGCTTGTCGGCATTTTCCGGTGGCTGGTCTAAGCTGTGGTTGACAGCTCGTCATCTTTTTATGACATGTTCGGCGTCTATTGTGCGGTGGTTCTGGTGGGCTTTCGGTGGGATTTGATTGGGAGTTCGGCGGGTATTTAGAGGTTTTCGGCAGTCGTTCAACAGGTTTTCAACAGGTTTTCCCTGCACTCCCAGGACCCTGCGGTGAATGCTGAATTCACCGCAGGGTGAGGAACTTTGATTCCCCGAAGTGCAGGGAACGAGAGAGCACCGACATGTTGGTGATATTTCACTGAATAACCCCTACTGTATGTTGTTACTTACTTCATTTTCCTTCCAGTTTGTGTTGTTGTTTATGGAGTCTTCCACAACTAAACAGAGTCCCGTGATGTATTTTTTTTGCTCAGTTAAGGCTTATAGACTTCGCTTTACATATTCCTGTGCAGTTTCCACCGTTTACTTCACTTTATTAAATAAATTTAAAATAGATCCGAATTATCAGCCTTATTCCCCAAAAAACGTGTTAATCTTATAATCAAACAGTTTTAGTGCAGAAATGTGGAGGCTGATACAAACATGAATGTGGTCATGGATCTGCTAACCACCATTGTTCTGAGAATGATGGACCATGCGCTGGAAATTCCTGGTTAATGAAGTTCCAATCAATGCATGCGACTCAACACTCCTGAGTAAGGTATGAGGCAAGGGTGAAGCAATGTGCAATTTTGTTAACTTAATTCATTAATTTAGTTTATATTATGAACGATCGGCTTGCTGACCTTTTAATCCAGAGGGCTTTTTAATTATACAGCTGCTAAATTCAGGTCATCAAGAGCATGCATGCAGCCCGCAATGTCCGACTTTACAACTGAACCAGCACGGTCCCAGGAGTCGGATGCATGCCGGTGCTTTGTAAACGGCCAGCTTGCTATTCTTCAAGCCAGATCCAGCTTCAGCTGACCTTGACTGTGCAAACAGGTTGCAATAGGTGCATGTGCAGCAAACTCCGTTTTGCTAGAAAGCAGCAGTTTCACCAACAATCTGCTAGTGCCACCAGTCGGAAAGTTGATGCCACATGATGACTGAAGAATTTGATTGTAAATTTGATCTCGGTTAGTCATCTTTTATTGAACATTACCAGGCAGGAACTCGATTAGATTGAATTAGATACAGAGGCAGAAATAAGGAAGAAATAGAACGCCGTATTAAATGGCTGAATTATTAAAATTGTGGATGCCATATGTGCTTCTGTTGCCGTCAACATCAAAGGAAGGAAATTAAGGCTTGGGAACGGCTAACAAGTACTGAAATATTTATCAGTAACTTCAAATCCTGGTAGTATTGAAGCAAACCAAAGTTCAAGAATTTCAGGAGCCTTGGAAACTGCAATGTTTAACAGAATTGATTCTGAATGGCTGTGCAACTCTGCAACTCCACGCAAAAAATGAGTTGGTTAAAGGAACCTTTGTACGTGCTTTAATAGCGCTATTATCAGAACCTAACATTCTGCCACTTGGCATCACCTTTTTTTAAAAATAAATTGTAATAGTCCTTAGTCCCTTTCCCAGCAGGGTTCTTTTGAAATAATACAAAAATTAAATAACTCATCTATTATTACCCAAAACATACTTGAAAACGAGAGAAATCTCAATGTATCCTTCCTTGTAAAATACCTTTTAATTAATTAATTTATTTATAAAGTATGACTATTATAAATGAAACATGGAGAAAAGAACAATTTTGAGCCTAGATGCCTGCTTGTGTATTTTTTCAAAATTAAAATTGTTGACCGAGAATGACTTTCCCCACAATATTTTGCCAGGGGAATGGATGTCACATACAGCCGACATTATGTGAAACAGATACAAATTACAGATGTTTTAATTATTTTATTTCCCTTGCTAAACCACAATTTATTATAAAAGTTGTCCCAGCACTGCCTGGAGAAGCCATGTTACTTTTAGCATGGACACCTTGTATGATATTTATTAGGATTATCACAAAGATTCCCTAAACCCAAATCGTGTGTGTATATATATATATATATATATATATATATAACAGCAGAAAAGCTGCACTCAACCTAAACTAGCAACAACAGCAGGTGCATGTAAGACATTTAATAATTATAATAATAATAGATATAATTGCCCGCATATACACTCACCAGCCGCTTTAGTAGGTACACCTTGCTAGTATCGGGTTGGACCACCTTTTGCCTTCAGAACTGCCTTAATTCTTCGTGGCATAGATTCAGCAAGGTGTTGGAAACATTCCTCAGAGATTTTGCTCCATATTGACATGATAGCATCACGCAGTTGCTGCAGATTTGGCAGCTGCACCTCCGTGATGCAAATCTCCCACATTCCAATGGTGCTCTATTGGATTGAGATCTGGTGACTGTGGAGGCCATTGGAGTACAGTGAATTTATTGTCATGTTCAATAAACCAGTTTGAAAGGATTTGAGCTTTGTGACATGGTGCATTATCCTGCTGGAAGTAGCCATCAGAAGATGAGTACACTGTGATCATAAAGGGATGGACATGGTCAGCAACAATACTCAGGTAGGCCGTGGTGTTTAAACAATGCTCAATTGGTACGAAGGAGCCCAAAGTGTGCTAAAAAATATCCCTGACAATGCCACCACCAGCCGGACTTGTTGATAGAAACATAGAAACATAGAAAATGTCGGCAGATAAGAACCTTTCGGCCATCTAGTCTGCCCAATTACATGGATACTTTACTTGGATTTATCTTTTGTTTAGTATAGCCTTATGCCTATCCCATGCCTGCTTAAATTCAATTACTGTTTTGGCCTCTACCACTTCAACTGGAAGGCTGTTCCATGTAAAAAATGCATACCCTATTCCCCTTATTTCTGACCTCTATGACCGTCTTAGGGGTTCCACGGTATTTTCCAAATTGGATCTCAGAGGTGCCTACAGTAGTACGCCTACAATCTGGTCTGCATTAAGGAGGGAGATGAATGGATGACCGCATTCAATACTCATAGCAGGCATTATGAATACCTGGTCATGCTATTCAGTTTATTTTTTAAAAAATTTTTGAGAAAGGATTTTACCAGGAAGGATACATTGAGATTTCTCTCGTATTCAAGTATATCCTGGGTGGCGAGTATGTACCGTTGGGTGTTTTGCCCAAGGACACTTACTGGAGAGGTTGCTCACTGGGATCAAACCCATGTCTCCACAGGGTCTCTCCATGCAGAGCAGTGATGTTACCTCTACTCCACCCAGCTGGTACAAGAAGGCAGGATGGATCCATGCTTTTATGTTGTTTGCGCCAAATTCTGATTCTACCATCTGAATGTCACAGATGAAATCATCATCAGACCAGGCAATGTTTTTCCAATCCTATTTTGTCCAATTTTGGTGAGCCTGTGCGAATTGTAGCCTTGGTTTCCTGTTCTTAGCTGACAGGAGTGACACCTGGTGTGGTCTGCTGCTGCTGTAGCCCATCTGCTTCAATGTTTGATGTGTTGTGCATTCAGAGATGGTATTCTGCATACGTTGGTTGTATTGAGTGGTTATTTTAGATACTGTTGCCTTTATATCATCTCGAAACAGTCTGTCTATTCTCCTCTGACCTCTGACATCAACAAGGCATTTTCGTCCACACAACTGCCGCTCACTGGATATTATCTCTTTTTCGGATCATTCTCTGTATACCCTAGAGATGGTTGTGCGTGAAAATCCCAGTGTATATATATACTTTGTATGTATAAGTGTGTATATATATATATACTTTGTATGTGTAAGTATACATATATACAGTCAGGTCCAGAAATATTGGGACATCGATACAATTCTAACATCTTTGGCTCACAACTCAGGTGAACGGTGTAGGACTTACAGCAGTTTGCAGATGTGCCTCCCACTTGTTAAGGGACCAAAGGTAATGGGACAGAATAATAATCATAAATCAAACTTTCCCTTCTTAATACTTGGTTGCAAATCCTTTGCAGTAAATCACAGCCTGAAGTCTGGAACGCATAGACATCACCAGACGCTGGGTTTCATCCCTGGTGATGCTCTGCCAGGCCTCTACTGCAACTGTCTTCAGTTCCTGCTTGTTCTTACGGCATTTTCCCTTCAGTTTTGTCTTCAGCAAGTGAAATGCATGCTCAATGGGATTCAGGTCAGGTGATTGACTTGGCCATTGCATAACATTCCACTTCTGTCCCTTCAAAAACTCTCAAATTAAAGCTGACAGTCTGCAGTTAAAGCACATTGTGTTTGTTTCATTCCAACTCCATTGTGGTGGTGTATAGAGCCAAAGATGTTAGAATTGTGTCGATGTCCCAATATTTCTGGAGCTGACTGCATATATAATCTGTAAATCAATCATTTTAGTTTATTCTACATATGCTGTGTAAATTACACCTCATGCTGGAATACCTATTTCAATAAACTGATCGACCCTATTTTTATCCAAATGATAAGTATAAATGTATTTTTTTATATAGGAAAATAATTAAACACAGTAAAGATTGTGATGTGGTGTTCTTAATAGCAAATGAAGCTCATGATAAATATTCTTTCAATGTTGCTTAACCTTAACCTACAAGAACAAAAGATCCCACGTGCGAGTAAGTAACATGGATCGATCTGTAAATTAAACTGCCATAAGCAGCACAATTAATAGTAAAGATGTATGTGGGTGAACCTGACTGCTTTATATCCAGCTTGACACCTAACCTTCAATTCATTAAGAACACTTGTAAAAGGTGCTTCCTGTAAAGTAGCAGCAATTTTAATGCCGGAATGCTGTTTAGATCATCCAGACACATCCTTGGTATACGGAGTCCTCCACATAAGACGCACCGATATATGTAAACGTTTCTGTCATTGCGAAGAACTGAACTGTTTGCTGTTTTCTTCAGGCTGGGAGAACCTTTCTGCCCTTGCATGCTTTGCTGCATGCTATGAATTTCTGGTTCTGTGTTTTACATATATTAGGTTCTGTCAACATTTCACGACCTTTTATGTATTTGTGAATGCTACCCAATCTTTTTTGTTGAGAGCAGGCAGGCTTGTACTTTCCGCTGTAGCTTAACCTCAAAATGATCTTTTGCAATCATCTATGATGAGCGAAGAAAAACATTGTATTCAGTTACATTTCTTCATACCGGTCATTATGATGATTATTCATTTAAATGTGCCTTTGTTTAGAAAATTCTTGTTTCTATGGCAGAATATGCAATGACTGCAACTTATTGCTGTATATCCAGGACATTGTTAGTGTTACAGACCTAAAGGGATATTATACTGGTTTTCGGACATTTTTTTAAATCAACTCATCATCTATACTATAATACAGTAAGGCTTGGCGTGTCCGTCGCCAAGCCTGTACTGCGCATGCGCGCGCAACCAGCGGCGGTTGGCTGCGCGCGCATGCAACCACCGCGGCACGCGCCGGCTGTGCGCGTGCCATGACGGTTACAAGATGTGCATGCAGCAGCCCGGTAGAGGCTGCGCGCACATCCTGTAGAGCTGGACACGCTCGCAGCGTCTACCCGGCGCGCATACATCCGCTGTGGCGGTTACAGGATGCGCACACAGCAGCCGGGTAGAGGCTGCGCGCGCATCCAGTAGACCAGGATGCACGCACAGCAGCCGGGTAGAGGCTGCGTGCGCATCCAGTAGACCAGGATGCGCGCGCAGCCTCTACCCAGCTGCTGCGTGCGTGTCCTGTTCTCCTGGATGCGCGCAAGGCCGACAGGTAGAGGCTGCGCATGTATCCAGTGTTTGGGCAAATAGACCCACGTGAGCTGGAGGGGGAAAATAGACCCACGTGAGCTGGGGGGGCAAATAGACCCACGTGAGCTGGGGGGGCAAATAGACACACATGAGCTGGGGGGCAAATAGACCCACGTGAGCTGGAGGAGGCAAATAGACCCACGTGAGCTGGGGGGGCAAATAGATCCACGTGAGCTGGGGGGGCAAATAGACCCATGTGAGCTGGGGGGGCAAATAGACCCACGTGAGCTGGGGGGCAAATAGACCCACGTGAGCTGGGGGCCAAATAGACCCACGTCACCTGGGGGGCCAAATAGACCCACGTGAGCTGGGGGGCAAATAGACCCACGTGAGCTGGGGGGAAAATAGACCCACGTGAGCTGGGGGGCAAATAGACCCAAGTGAGCTGGGGGGGCAAATAGACCCACGTGAGCTGGGGGGGCAAATAGACCCACGTGAGCTGGGGGGACAAATAGACCCACGTGAGCCAGGGGGGCAAATAGACCCACGTGAGCCGGAGGGCAAATAGACCCACTTGAGCCGGGGGGGGGCAAATAGACCCATGTGAGCGGGGGGGGCAAATAGACCCACGTGAGCTGGGGGGGCAAATAGACCCACGTGAGCTGGGGGGCAAATAGACCCACGTGAGCTGGGGGGCAAATAGACCCACGTGAGCTGGTGGGCAAATAGACCCATGTGAGCTGCTTCACTTAACAATAGACTGCCCTCTGGGCAGGCTTTCCACCTAGTGGTAAATAAAGCATTTTGTCTTATTTACATCCATTATTTATTTCCGTCTGTGAGCTATTCCATTTATCAGAGGAGTCCCTATCCTATCCTGCTTGCATATTATTTATCAGTTATGCCCATGCGTCAAATTCAGTTTCTGTAGAATGCTGCTATACAGAAGAGGCTATAAAGTTTGTGAGGCCTTAAGCAAGGCTCTAATTGGAGTCTATATGCAAAAAAAATCAGGACAACACAATAAATTTTAATAATGAATGCTCACTCAACTTTCTTGAAAGACAGGGGTATGTGAAAGGATGAATGTACTTGTGTGGATGCTAATGCATATATTTATTGCACACAATCATGTGAAGCCAGTGAGGCTTTAGGCTGGCCGTCCACTGGGTCCAAAGTCAGATGAACGATCTAGGTCGTCCCCTAGAAGTGACTATAGATGACCAAGGCAAATGAAACAAATGTTGGCAAAAGAAACAACACACTGTATTAAAGGTGTGCATTTCGTAACGAATCACCATTTGGCCAAAATTCCGTTAATTCATATTTCAGAAGCAATTCTGAAACACGAAATTATTTCAAATGAATCTCAGTACAAATTAAACAAAATTATACATAACAAAGCGATACGGATTGATTGGTTGAAACTAATCACTTCGTTATATCGTTTCACACAGCACCACATCGCCTCTCTGTCACTTGGCCGTGGTGCTGAATCAGAACCATAGGCCAATAGACAGCAAAATACAGTGCCGTTCAGCGCAATTCGCTCGATTGTGCCGTTACAGGGCCAACTGCTCCTTATGCAAATCAGTCTGCTTTCACCCAATGAGGGTGGCCAGTACTGATTTCCAAGGACGTCATCCCTGCACGAGAGGTGCAGCAACCCCCGACGATCGTTTCGGCCTTGTTAGGCCTCGTCAGGAGAGTATAGCTGACACCACTCTAGGCACATCAAGCAAGGGGTCCACGTCTGGATGACCCTGTAAACTTATAGTGAGGGAAAGGGGGGTTTGTGAGGGTCCTGAGGATAATACTATCCATTAATCTTAAATTCTAAGATCAATATCATTTGAATCACCAGACTGGTATTGGGAATCAATGGACAAAGAAAGGAAGGAAAAGGTCTTCTCAACTCAAAAAAATCCAAAGAGCACAGCCTATTAAATGACTGTTTGGGAAGCGCAAACCTCTATAAATCACTTGAGTGCCATTTAATTGCACGTCTTAAACTTAAGATCAGCACATTAAAATAAGAGGCAAATCGCGCAATTTAGACTCATTACAAAGACTGACGAACAAAACCAGCACGACCAAAACCCATACCATATTAAAATCATCCTTTATCTCCTGAACTTGGAAACAAATCTTTTAAATTCTCATTTAATAAACATTTATTTGCTGTCATTAACTCACGGTTCATTAACTGATCTATTGCATCTCACTTTCAAAAGAAAAATAAACTAAGGCACAAAATAAAAAAAAATTATCCGGGAAAAATCATTAATTCCTAAATATGTAAAACCCATTTGATATAACTCATTTTCATAGCAATTTTATTCATTGTTCTTCAACTGCAAACAGAAATCCACAATGTCTCATCAATAGGCATTATGAAGGATGAAGTAGGATCATGTTTTAACCGCGGAAAGCATCCTTGCATACAAAGGAGCGAGGGAAGGAATAATTATCCGTTTCCATTGAATGCGATAGGTGGTTCCCGAGATATGTGTCTTCATCATCGCTGTGTAGTATAATTTCTTCATAGCAGAAACTGTTCCAGGTAATTATTTCCCATGCACATTTAGTGTAGCTCATCTATTACACCTGATTGCGATTCTTTCATATGCCATACTTTTACATTCACGAATGATGATGCAGCCCTGGCAATAAAAACAATAATATCTGTGGTGTGTTTTCAATGCTCCTAATGTATATTTCCATTCTATCCTATTGGTAGAATGGTTACATTGCAGCTGGTTATTGTACCATGGTATCGTTCATTAAATGTGTGATCAGACATGAGCACAGGATGGTCTGATGCCCTAGCGGTCACTGGTTAAGTGAGCTGAGACAACCCAAAGAGAGGTTAATTTGTTCTGAATGTTAGAGCACTTTTCTGCCCATAATTCCTATGACAGAATAACAAGATAACTCGTATAAAATCTAACAATAAAAAAGAATTGTGCCATATTGTTTCCATAAAGCCTTCACCTGAATAGCTATTAAAATGACTTGTGAAGCATCCCTCGAACACATACGCCCTTCATCCCCGCTGTGGCTAACCTCTGCTTTCATTGCTTGTATATTAGAACCACTGGGGAAAAAAGGGCAGCCTGGAGACTTGTACATTCAGCGTGCTATATTCAGCATCCTGTCACCTTTTAAAGATCACCTAAAATAACTTCTTTCTAGGCTTTCCAGATAATAAACTATATTGTTCTATAATCAGACCTTTCACACAAAAATCCAGATTTTCCTTTGAGCTTAGGCAGCAGATGAGGACCTCCGGTAAACATCAAGATACAGTGACAATCCTATTACATTTGAAGGCATGACAACGGGACGGTAACGGAGAGGGATATCTTATCTACAGCGGTGTGGAGGGCACATGACCCTTTCCGTAAGGAGACATACCAGGCTGATTTGCCTGGTAGAGGCCACGCCAGCCAGTCAAAACTCAGGATATCATGCACCCTACGTAAAAGTAGAGCTTGACACAGTAGCAGTGTCAAGCGGGAATCATGGAACAGGGTCACGAAATAAGGACTGTCCAATCAAAATCATCACAGGATGAGTAGTTAAAATACACCCTTCGTTCAAAGCACCCTTTACAGGAGGGGTTGTCTTCTACAATATAAGATATGCCTATCATTACAGGAATGTTGCTGGTTTGATTTTGCAAAGACGAGACAGGCCACGCACAGGAGACCATATTACATTCCTAGTGCTAATGGTTGCCCTCACCTGTGTGAGCGTTAACGTTAGCTCTGGTTGTCCTAAGCCCGGGCGGACCATATTACAATCGATTCGGATTTTGCGCTTTTCCTCGCGAGCTTACTGTACTTTGCGCTCCCTATACTTTTTTTTTCTTTCTGTGGAGTGAAATGTGAATTTGTGAAGGCGTGCAAGGCAATTGAAAGGTTTAGGCCACAAAGGGAGCTTTGTTAAAAATTGTGCCAGTGCGTGTTTTTGGCCTCCAAGTTGTAGAGTGCCTTGCAAGCATGCTCTGATGGCAGCTGTAGTGAAGAGGCTGACAAATGTGAGTTTGCATTGAGGCTGTCGCCCCTGCTGGTAGAGGATGCCAAAAGCAAAAGCCTGGTATTCCCGGGCGGTCTCCCAACCAAGTACTAACCAGGCCCGACCCTGCTTAGCTTCCGAGATCAGGCGTGTTCAGGGTGGTATGGCCGTAGGCTGTGCTCCCTATACTTAACATGGGGAGCGCAAAGTGTTAATTAGCATTAGGATTACAAAGTCCTAACGCTAATTACGTCAAGATGCTATTAACTGAAAAGTTAACCACATCTAGGACCTGGTGCCCCAGCTTCAAAACCCTTAAAAAAAATCAGATTCTCACCTCTCATCCCACGGCGAGAACGGCGTCTCGATCCACTTCTTCTTGCCACCGGGAGCAGAGAGAGACTGGGGGAAAAAGTCCCCCAGTCTCCCTCTGTGAATCACTACGCCAACCTGCCGGATCTCGCATGTGACCGGCAACAGAAGCCTCATGTGACTCATGGACTCCATGGAGGGGATGCTCAAGGTGGCGCTTAGCACTGCCGCGAGCAGCCTGAGGCTTAGCGTCATGTTACGGTGCAGGCTGCTGGTTTATCACCTGCAGCTTAATATCACACTAAAACGGGGATGCTAAGGAGAAACCTGCAGGTGCAGGTTTTTCTCCTTAGCGTCCCCGTTTTAGCGTCTAGATTGTAATATGGCCCAGTGACTTTGCTATCCCTGCAGAGGTTTTATAGTGTATCGTGACGATTTCTCAATCTGCAGGTAGCTTTTTGGAGTTTCTGAATCTCCCTCGATTTTGTTTGGGTGCTTCTGTGCCATTATTCAAACACCATATGGCAATCAGAAGCAGCTCAGCACAAGGAAGAGAGAGCCTTAAGCCAGCCATATGTCATGAGTCCCGTTTTCGCTCCAAAGGTTTATTCGAGATTTTAGAGATGTCGC
Organism: Leptobrachium leishanense; assembly: GCA_009667805.1. Taxonomy (NCBI): domain Eukaryota; kingdom Metazoa; phylum Chordata; class Amphibia; order Anura; family Megophryidae; genus Leptobrachium; species Leptobrachium leishanense. Next base: position 86,799,139 of record CM019064.1, on the reverse strand, counting down.
AAGAAAAGCGAATATTCCACTGGCCGTCGCTGACAGGCCTCATTTCCCTGAGTGCAAAAAATTACTTCTTTGATTCTCTGTCTGCAGCTGAGATATCTATTCCTTTGCTCTCTGAATCATCATCTCGATTCTCCATTAAATACATCCCTTTGTTTCAGAAACAAACTATTTCAGTGTCTGGAGAGTCTGTCATTTCTCTTGCTGTTCTCTTACATTCCTTTATAGTGTTGCATTTGGCTTGTAGGTATCGCCACAGCATTTATCCTTGATAATACCATAAATATATCCCAGTACCTTTTATTCTATATTAAATTAACTTGAAAGGATGGGAATTCTATTAAAGAGGTGACTTGGCAAACATCCGCCAACCTTGGTGATATGATCTTAATTTTCATTTACAAACACAGTAGATCATTAATTACATTTTATTTATAGATATCTTCTACCATGTTACCAAAATAAATACATATATAAAAGTATGAAGTGTGCAATCAATATTTGTGTCGTTTACATTTAAAAACTTGTGTTTTCAAAGGAAGAGCTGATATAAATTTCATTCTTTCATTAACACTTTCCACTAGAACTGCTGTCTTCATTGGTTTTTAATGATGTAAACTGGGAAACTGTCTACTCCATATATTACTGCAAGGTTACAATGTGTTGGTGTGTCGAAGGGTCGGTGCGCCCAAGTCAACATTAAGCTAGGGTAATTTGGTCCTACTTGTACACCGTTCAGTTCCCTAATTAGATCTTTGGATGTTTATTTTTCTGGTTCTAGATGAAGAGGACTAAGATTGACTGTATGTCTGTATACACTTGATAACTGGTAGCCAAAATGTTTATATTTTCTGTATTGCTGTTTAACCCTTTCACAACTTGTGGCATGCTATGAGTCACATAAAACATCCGTAGGGGACAAGTGACATTCACAGCACGTGATCTGCTGTCGGGTGTTATATACGCTGCCTGGCCAAAAAAAAGTCACACACTCTAATATTTTGTTGGTTAGATTGCGCCACGCATTCACCGTGGCATCATTTCGTTAAGCTCATGCAATTGTCAAAACATTTGTTTCTGCATAAATTTTAGATCTTTTTAGAAATTTTAGATCTTGTATTGGTGATGGGAGAGTCACAGCACGAAGTAAAGTCTACTCTTCTCCAGCACATTCCAAAGATTCTCAATGGGGTTAAGGTCTGTCCGAAAATGATGTCTCATGCTCCCTGAACCACTCTCGCACAATTTGAGCCCCGATGAATCCTGGCATTGCCATCTTGGAATATGCCAGCGCCATCAGGGAAGAAAAAACCCATTGATGGAAAACCTGCTCTTTCAGTATATTCAGGCTGACCTCATTTTTTCCAGGTTGAAAAATATTAATCACTACAGTAATTATCCAACGGAACGCTCACACCTATTTTATTATTTTAAATCCAGGTGGTGGCAATGTATATATATTACAGGCAGGAGCAGAGACAGACCAACTCTCAACACCCTACTTCTTTTCAGAACTGGAGAGCAGAGTCAGCTGTTGAGTTAGTAAAGTCATGAGCAAATGCACTTTTTTTTCTGCAATATACGTATATATATTTTTTAGAAAGTATTTTACCAGGAAGGATACAGTGATATTTCCCTTGTTTTCAAGTATGTCCTGGGTGACAAGTATGTATCGTTAGGTGTCTTGCTCAAGGACACTTACTGGAGAGGTGCTCTGGCCGGGATTTGAACCTGTGTCTCCACAGTTATAGAGCAGTGATGTTACCTCTACCAGGGCTCAAAATTTCAAGTCCCAAGCTACTAGCCAGGCCTTAAGAGTTACTCTCCACTAGTTGACCCACCTAACCCTTATCCTGCCTTGCCTGTATCTGCATTTCCACTCGCCCTCATGTAATTTCCACTCGCCAAATGCGAGTAGGCGAGTGGAAATTTTGAGGCCTGTCTCTACTCCATCCAGCTGAGAAATCAGCCCATTCAATTTTACTAAGAAGGCTCTGACAACTCTCATGGTAGCCAGGAATATATAATGGAGGAATGTATTTGTATGGAATGTCTCTATTATTATTATTATTATTATTATTATTCTTTATTTATAAAGCGCCAGCATATTCCGCAGCGCTGTACAATAGGCACAGTATAGACAGGGTTACAATACATTGAAGAACATTTGACAAACAGTACAGGAGGAGATGAGGGCCCTATTCCCGTAGGAACTCACAATCTGGGAGGGTTGGGGTTGGAAACAGGAGGAGAGGACTGTAAGGTGAGAGTGATTGATGGTTGCGTCAGTGAGTTGGGTGGTAGGCTTCCCTAAATAGGAACGTTTTAAGGGAGCGTTTGAAGGAAGAGAAGTTAGGGGAAAGTCTGACAGTACGAGGGAGAGCGTTCCAGAGAGTGGGGGCTGCGCGTGAGAAATCCTGCAGTCTATCATGGGAAGAGGTGATGCAGGGAGAAGCTAGGCGCAGGTCACTGTTTGACCTTAGGGAGCGGGCTGGGGTGTATTTGGTGATTAGTGAGGACAGGTAGTGGGGCGCTGAGTTAGTGAGGGTTTTGTAGGTAAGGATAAGGATTTTGAACTTAATTCTGCAGTGGATGGGGAGCCAGTGAAGGGACTCGCAGAGGGGAGCGGCAGAGACAGAGCGGCGGGTGAGGTGGTCTATGTGGATATGTACATAACTGAAGTGTTCATAATGACATTCCACACGAATTCCAACACATAAGGCCCTAGTCTGAAGCTGTTTTCTCGCTTATGTGGCCACCACTCTCATAAAACCAGCCTATTAATATTTTTTTACCTCCCTATAAATGGCACCAAAAACATTTATTTTTCTATCTTGGTGTTGTGCTGTTCATATTAATTATAATATAGTTTGATAGCATATTGTCATTCTTTCAGTGTAGAGCATGTGTTATAGCCAGGTTTATTATACTATGCCATTAATTGCTGAGCATAGGTAGATCGGTTAGTTTATGCACCAATTCTTTAACTTGTTAAACCTCACGAGTTGATTCATTGCAGGATCAATAAATCATTTTCTCCTTCCTGTCTTTTGCGGAGTCAACTTATTCTCCCATTCTTCTAAAGACCAGCACCGTTAACATGGTGCTGCTATATTAGCATCTCTTAATCTGCTGCAGATTCAATTTAACCCGAGACCAATTATTATTAATAGAACAAAAATCTACATTGTGATAACATCACTTTACTGAGATTTTTTTTTCATGTATGTCGAACGACAGATGTTCGCTATTTGCATGCCCTTCTTGTACTAAGATCCCCCTCTCATTATACTTACCAGCAGGCCTCTGACTTTTCCATTTTAGTAATTTATTTATTTATATCAAGTATGATAGCTTGGCAGAAATTAGATATTTCTATGGATGAAGGGACTAAATCCCTCCATCAACCCTCCCAAGCCACAACGAAAAAAATCTGGGTTACATATCCAGCTTGACGTGTGTGTGTGTATATATATATATATATAATTTAATTTAAAAAATTTCAGCTGCTCACAAATATATTTATTAAAAAGGTAAAAAAATACTGATTCTTTAGTTTATCTTTACTACAACAACAAAAAACATGGCTTTAATCACAGCCTAATGCCTATTCACATGAAGAATCGTCAATGAACTTGCAGTGACAATAATTATAGGGATACACTAGGCATTGTGACCACTCAATGTAAATTGAGTGGCCACAGCGCTCTGAGCACCCTCAGCCCTCTGCCCCTCCAAGGGACTCTCAGGGGGTTCATTCAGCCCTCCAATTGCAGGTGATTAACTCCACCGAGCAGCTTAGATAAGCGTTACCTGACCTAAGCTTTAGGCATAGGGACCAGGGAGTAGAAAACTATTTGGCTGCTACCTCACTCCCTCTCAGCCATTGGATTGGCTGGGTGCTTTCTTGAGCATCTAACTCCCAAGCAGCCATGCAACCAGCTCCGGCCTGCTCTGGCTCCGCAGGACGTGCTGACATTATTGGTGACTTACAGGCGGGGTATTCAGATCCCGTCTGCCTTGTGACAGCTGTGTGGGCAGAGGAAACTCCTCTGCTTCACACAGCCATATCTACAAAACTGAACTAGAGGAAGAGGGAATAAGAGAGGATGACACGCCTTGTAGCCTGACCACTTTAATAAAATAAAGTGGGTCAGAGAATGTAGAGTGTCCCTTAATGTTTAACCCTTCCATTCGCCCTTCCTCCCGTTTTAATCCTAGATGATCCCTTTCAGTCCTGATTTAGTGGATTAAGCCCATCATTGTCTATATGAAGCTTCACATAATACCTGTATAGTGATATGTAACAGATGTGGAGAATGCTACAAACCTTAAATTTTCAAAGCAGTGTGCATGGTAAAAGGTTAAATTGATCGTCTAAACAAACAAATGTTTTCACAAGGACTTACAGGACTTTGTCACAGCTTTTTCAATTATTTTTTTACTCCTTTTGTTATGGTAGATGCATTTTGCAACAAAGTCCCTGATTAGACAAGCAATAAACAGAATTATGAGACATATTGTCAGTGTCGGCTATTGATTTTCTTCAATAATAATAGGATGGATCTGAACAGTAATTCACTAAATGTTTATGAATGCCACTCTCTCTCACATAAAGCAATTTGCAAATAGAATAGTTGTTAGATAAGATGAGCTGGACACTGTTTAATCATTGATGTAATGCAGTAGAAGCAAAGAGCTTTACTTGTATAATGGCTGATGATCAAAACCGTTGAGGGCCACTTCTGTCATGTCACCGCCAGTGGAGAAAACCCTTCTTAACTACTTTTAAAATCACTCTTATTGGAATGCACAAAAATGAAGACAAACTGAATATCATACTATATATTTTTTAACCCCATAAGGACCACTGACTTACATAGTACGTCATGGGGAAAATTCCCCTTAAGGACCAAGGACGTACTATGTACATCATGGTCTTTTAACCCCCCTCCCTCCCTATACTCGCTTCTCTGGCCAGTGTCCCACGTCAGTCTTGTTTCCTTGAAGCCGACCCAACGGTTTTATGGGCCATGGCCATCATGATGATGTCATCGCCGGGCACGATGACATCATTTTCCCTGCAGGGGAGAACCTGAAAGGGGAGGGGGTCCTTTGACCACTCTCCCTCCCGAACGGCTGCACATAGAAAAAAAATAGAAGCACTGCTGGAGAGGGCAGAGTCTGCACTTTCCAATGGTGCCTCTCTTTAACCCCTTAGGTGCCAGACTGCAATCTGCTCCTGGATGTAACTGACATCTTGTATGTCAGCCAAGCCTCTGGGGTCACCCCCCTTCCACTGACATTGTCACCATATATTTGATGATGTTATGTTGCCAGTTAATACCCCCTAGCTGCCAAGTGGATAGCCTTTCCAATGATATCAAACATGACCATGTACAGTGTAAAAAAAATAATTTTAAAATAAAAATAAAATTAACAAAAATGTAAAATTAAAAAAAAAAAATTGTTTTTGTTTTATTAATGCAGCAATATTGTTCCCATTTCAATTATAATGTGAACAATGATGCTGCACTAATGATTTTTTCTATGGGGGCGTTTGCCAAAAACCACGTAAATTTCCCCAAAAAAAGTAACGATTCCCCGTTTCTAATTTTTTTATCAAGCGCACCCCATAGAAAATATAACCGCAAACGCTCGCATGTTAAAATGTGAAAAAAAACACTTTACACGTTGTAAATTATTGAAAATTCTAATTTTATTGCATTTTATGTTATAATATACAGACAGGACATAACGTATACATATAATAATTATATATTATGAATATGCCGAGTCTCCCGGAAAGAACGATATATAATATGTCTGGGTCATATAATAAAATGTGACTTCAAATCGCATTTAAACATGATGAGCGAAACCGGTAAAAATGAGCTCAGCACAGAGGTGTGAAAAGGCTCAGCAGCGAAAGGGTTAAAAAGCAAAAACATGTAAAAATTTACAGGGTTATTCAGAGAGAGGTGAAAAGCAGGAGAATGACTGGAGAATGGAAAATTCCAGGTCAAAATAGTCAAACCAGAAAATTCTCCCATTCTCACTTTCCAAATCTGCTATTTTGACCTATAATTTTCCATTCTCCAGTCATTCTCCTGCTTTTCACCTCTCTCTGAATAACCCTGTTAGTATTTCTAATTTCAGGACAAAATTTCAAAACTATTTAGCCAGGGTCTTTTTTGCAGTTGTAGATTTTGTGGTTTAAAGTTCGAAAAAGTGTATTTTTTAAAAAAATTTCGTCAAAATTCATAATTTTTTTTATAGTACATTATATGATATGATGAAAATAATGGTAGCTTTAGAAAGTCCATTTAGTGGCGAGAATAACGGTATATAATATGTGTGGGTTCCATAAACGAATAAGAGGAAAATTAGACCTAAACACAAACAGCGGAGAAATGTAAAAACAGCAGACAATGGACAGACAATGGTATATTATGTGAACACCTCATTTCCTGTCATACTTGCCTTTAGGGTGCTGCCGTCTTGGTAATAACATTGGTTTAGCAATCTGATATCCAATCAGAGCTGCAGTGAGGTGAGATGAGAAGAGCTGACCTTTGGGAGACAGGCAATGGTTGACCTCAGTAGTGAGCATTACCTGTGCACTTTAATTGTAAATATTGACCATATAACCACTATCAGGAACCAATGTTGTTGGGGGGAGGTGGTTTGGAAAATCACTTCTGATGAATTCTAAGTATATACTTACTTATTACTTACTTAGAAGTAAGAAATATTTGAGAATTTTCATAGTATATTTCTTTCTGTACTATCTGCATTTTATAAGCAGATCTCGCCATCTACTGGCCAAAAAGTGCTACTGCAACTGCAGCCCTGAGTTGGACCAGCTGGGGGTCTGTGTTTTAGTTGCAGAGTCCCGGCTGTTCAAACTGTTTTGGCACCACGGCTGTCATTGCCAAGATGCTAAAACATTGAGGGCACAATCTGGAGCCCAGATACAAACAAGTTTAACTTGCAGTAAATTAAACCCTTAAGGACCAATGACGTAACTTTTGCGTCATAAATGCATTGACTTTAAAGACCCTTGGTCCTTAAGAGGTTAAATTTTTTGCATTTGAATTGAACCATATTGAGTATACTCTACAACAGGTCTCCAGCAGGTTCTTTGAAGATCGAGTATACTCGATCTTCGTGGCGGAGGGGTTAATGAGATATTTTACTTTACCTATCTCATTTCAAACTACAATCACTACTTCCAATATGCCAAGCAGTCTCTTCTGTCACTCATTCCTCATAGTAGCTCTGCTGTCAGCATAGACCTCTGAGCAAAAATAATGATTGCCAGATAGAGATAGGTGTTTTTTTTCTTCTTTTCTTATAAAAAAAATCTTTATCAGCTTTCAGTAGAGCTGAGGTCATTTTGGGCATGGAAAACAAGGGAGATTCGAACACTATAGAAATTTTTATTCTACTACTTGTTAGCGGATTTCAAAGCTACGAGCCCCCTGGTTAAGAAACAAATAACATCCCTTCTTCTCATTACTATTTATGTAATATTATAAGTGAAGCTACAGCTTACATTAATAGCGCTGCTTACTTGTATGTGTGATTGAATCTCTTTGACATGACATGACATTTCTGTTTCTCTTGTAGTTGAAACACGAAAAAAAAAAAACTTTAATACATTAAATATTTCTTTAAAAAGAAGAAAAGAAATCCACCCACACTTCTCTTTATGCCGATTTATCATGCACACATTCTGTTCCTTCAAATGTTTATGGTGACAATCGTGAGTGCCATCGGTTCCCGGAATCGTTTTAACAGACTTGTTTTCATTTGAGACGTTTTAATTTAAGATCAAACTCCGGAGACTTTTCTCGTTAACACGCTAATCTTTTTTTTTTTTTTTTATCCTACTTTTTCTGATCTCCTTTATTAAGAAGGTTTTCGTTTACTGAAAGATGAGCCCAAAGGTCGGGTCTCATTTTAAATGGCATTTACCTCGTTTTCATTTTTTCTCCTTTTGGTTCATTGATATTACTGTCTTATGACCTTTACGGGGCTGTCACTCTGCTCAAATACAATAACACGTAATGTAGATCTAAGAATTGTGTAACGCAAATATAATGAGATAAAACTAATGTATGTATACCTCTCTACTCTGCTTGGGAACAAAACCAAGGGAATAGTTGTGTCTTTTTAATTGCTTTTTTATTAATAATTATTTGTAATCTTATCGCTCTTATTGATATACAGTGCTATCAGTTCCATTTAGTGCGCATGAATTTTTACATGTTATAACTTTAAAAAAAAACTATTTTATGCATTCGTTCTTTAAAAAAAACTCAATAGAAATATTTATTTTAAAAAATAATACACCGATTTAATTTCTTATATCATGAACCTATAGGAACTGCCGTACAGTGAATTTTATTCCAAGACAGCACTTATGTTTAATGTCTGCCATAATTGGTTCGTGTGGAGGGATACCTTTTTGAGTCATAAAACCACAACATATTAATTAAGTCCTATGGTTTCCAAGAAAAAAATATGAAAAAAGAGCTAGAAACCTGAGAAGGAAAGAAAAAATGATCTTCGATTTCATTTGTCTTCATAAATGTACAATAAAAATGTGTTAGAGTGTCTCCCATAGGAGGAGGAGAGTGAGTGGAACTGCGTGTGATTCTATGATACTTTTAATTCATCAATGCAGTCAGACCTTCAGGAATAATCCCCGAGATCACGTTAAAAGACATTATTTTGGACTACAGAAGAAATAAAATTTTCCAGGAACAGATTTATGTGTAGACAGAATATTCAATGGAAATTAGCAGTACTTGAAAGGTTTAAGTAACATGAAGCAGAATGATTGTTTCTTGATAATGATACTAGATTCCGACAGCTGTGTTAAGATCGAGTTGTCCCGATAGACACGCACCACTGGGAAACCATAGTCTTGGGAATAGATTTAGAAGGTAGACAAAGTAATTTAGGAATAGTAAGATTGAGGAGGAATCAAAAAGAGCAGGTAACAAAGATTACACAGAAATTAACTCCTTCACTACCACCGCTGAGCATACTTGATGTACAAAATCTCCTGCAGGAGCCAATCATAGAGTAAACTCGAACTGCTCATATTTTGGAGCAATGTAAAGGAATTTCGTTTAGTGCAAACAAATATTGTTCTGAATTTTCAGCACTTTGGACATGTCATCCAAGGTGCTGAAGTGGTTTGAACAGCTTGTGGGTTCCTTTCTTCCGTTCAAGATAACACAAATCTGCAGCTGTATTCATGTATATAGTGTATGTAGTAGCAATTTTTGGCCAGCAGCAGCAGTCCTTTGTCAAAATACTTACAGTAGGTCTCTATTACATTCTTCACGCAAACGTTAACGAGTGCGCAAAAATGCATTAACGCGAGGGGCAAAACCCTTTGCGCTGAACATAGTATTACAATGTCTGCGCAAAAAATGCGCATTAACGTCTATCGCGGGTGAACCTGCGCGAACCCCGCGCGAGCTTACTGTACTGCGCGCGTCCTATACTTAACATTGTGATCGCAAATGCGTTTGTGCTCTGGTACGCGGATGGTATTACAATCAATACGCAAAATTTAACGGACAGCGTTTGCGCGCATAATTTTAACGTCTTTGAAAAGCTGGTGTTAGAGGCAAATCTGAACGTTCTGGCCGAAACCAAATACACCAGCCGGAAAAAAAAATACAGCACAGTATAGTTACACATTCTACACATACCCAAATAATAAATTTGAGAAGTTGTGCGTGTATTTTTTTTTGATGCAGCATATGTGCGCAGATTGACTTTAACAGGCGCAAGAACTTAAAGTGAGACAATTAAGGTTCTTAATTCCGATTGGCTGCATCACGTGAAGAAACAGTCCACACACTGATTTCTGTGCGCAACGTTAATGCGCATGCGTTTTTGCGCGCGTTATTTTTTGACGGATGAAATAAGGCGCGAGGATTGTAATACCAGCGTTAATTTAGGCGCGTTAACGTTTAATGCTTCGCGCAAAAATTCACGCATTTACCGTGCATTTTTGAGTGAAGAATGTAATAGAGCCCTTACTGTCTCTAAAACGTATCTAAAATGGCTTTTTATGACAGGTACATTCATTTTTACACTGTGTAAAGGACAGTTGTTTTTCATAAAACCACTGTATTGGGTCCTTGTAGTGGTTTTCTGGAAAACAACTCGGCAGTAAAGGTGTTAAAAAATAGAATTCAGCATATTGCTTACATTCATAGGTGTGAGTGCAGTCCATGTTTTAAGATGTGCAGACATGTTACATTTATTACTTGTAAACTGTTAATTTTCATGTTCTTTATCATAAACTTCGTAAATGAACATCAAAAAGTGTAAATGAGAACCTAAACAGATGAAAGTAGATGCAGTCACCAAAAGGGCACAACTTCCTGTACACAACTATGATACATTTTGTCTATTTGAAAACCGTATTGGTATTGTACCAGACTGGCTCGTCTTCAGATTGCTCTCCATATAAATGGAGTGTAGCAAAGCGGGTGATGAGAGCCAGGGCTGCCATCAGAAATCTTGAGGCCTCATACTAAACCACCGGATGGGGCCCCCTCAGTAATGAGTCACAGTGACCTGACCACCCCCAGATGCCACAGTCCACTGGGAAGTTTCCCGGTATCCCATTGGGCAAGTTTGGGTGGCATGGATGGGCCCTTACCTCTGCGTCACACAGGCAAGCTTCATGGAAGTTGGCAAGACTGGAGGCCCCTGAAGCCACAGGGCCCCTGACAATATCATGGGCTGTTACCCCCTAATGGCTGCCCCGATGAGAGCATAAAGCCCATGGGAACATGAAGTGTCTTTTTGGCCTCGGATATTAAATGTGTTTTCTTAACTTGACTACGGGAGATATCAGATAAAAGTAAGGAAAAGGGACACTCGTTTATGAAATATTGTTTTCTTTCCCTCAGAATTAGTCATCAAATTCTAGAAAGAAGATACTTAACATATTCAATTTATATATTGGATTTGAGGAGTTAACATTTTTTTTGTCTATCTCTCACCCATCTGTTTCTAGCTTTGTTTTGTTACTCTAAAGTTAGCAATCATAATACAGTGTATGCGGGACCTTTTTATAAAACAAATGAACAGAAACTAACAAATCAAAAAATATTTCCACAACATAACAAGGGTAAGGAAACAAAAGCTGTAAAAGTGGGACAGTCTCCATAGCCACCAATGCAATATCTCAGAGGATGCTATCGATCGCCAGCTGAGAATGCTCCTCTTGTGTTTAGTAGACCTAAATATAACTGTGCTCTACTATTATGCTGTGGTTGTTTAAATTTCTCACAAATTCTATATTGCTGCTTTTCTAGTTTTTATGTTTTGGGGGCTAGATGAGGTGAAACCAGTAATGTCATTAGTGGGAAATCCAGTACTCAATCCAACTATTTGTGGGTAATGTTAAATTATTCTCAAGCTGTTGGGTTTGTGTTTCCCCCTATTCCTTTTACAAATGTTTTCCAAAAGCTCAGTGATAGTGTATCACTATAAACAGAGGTGTAACTAGAAACCTCGGGCCCAGGTGCAGGAACCATGACGGCCCCCCCCCCCATCCCAGGCAAAAACATATTTTGTCCCCCTCCCGTGAACATGCATTGGTCCCCTCCAGGTCCACAATGTTGACTCCAGACAATCAGTGTCCCTTTTTTCCAGGTCCACTATGACCTCTTCAATCCATCCCATTTTTAATGTAATGTGCGCTATGTGTATCTCACAGAGCTCCACAGCAATAAACCTAACAGTAATGTGCATGGTGTATGAACGTATCACAGAGCTTCAAAGCAATAAAACTCACAGTAATGTGCAATGTGTAAGTGTAAATCACAGTACTCCACAGCAACAAAACTCACTGTAATATGTGGCGTGTATGAGTGCATCAAAGAGCTCCAATGAAAAACTGACAAATACGTTTAAAATAAATTAAAAAAAGATATATATATATATACAGGTGAGTATGGGCCCCCTGGGCCCGGGTGCGGTGGCACCCTCTGCACCCCTGGTAGTTACGCCCCTGAAATTCTATAAATCATTGCTGCATTCAATGATTAAAGTTTAAATCATTCACAATCGCCCAAAACATTGTATTCAGTCTATAACATTTTCTACACAACATATCTTCATGGGATTATCCTAGTGAAAATGTGATCTATCTACCATCGCTTCGAATAATTCTAATTAACATTAAAAAGCAGAATAGAAGCAAAACATACATCTAAATTTAGCTGCTAATTTCACGGCTGTTATAAAGGTTTCTTATTTTTACTAACGCAAACTTTAATTAACACATGGCCATTTACAGCATATCTGAAAAAAGCTATAAAATCTACAATAAAATAAAGACTGGAATGAAATGCACTTAGATTAAAGTTAAGTGCAGCACTGATGCCTTGTATTATTCATACAAGAATGTATCTGCTGTAAAGCTGCCTTTGTATACAAGGGTTCTTTTGTTCCTTTTGATCATTTTTGGGTACTATAAAACCTTCCTGATATTTGACAATTTAGGGAACCGTAATGTGGCATTAGACCCACATATGGTATTAACCCTTTAGCGACCTAATACAGACACCCCCCCGTGTTGACGTAGCGATCCTAACGGGCTGTCAGTTCTGAAGGGGTTAAGTCGGATAGGATTATTGCAATATACGCCTTTAGTAGTCTACCTTTCATTTCTTTTCTTTAAAATTCACGTGGAATATGAAAAGTAAAGAAGAAAAACATGACGTGAGGGTCTTTGTATAAATATAATTGCATGGCAAAACTAAAGTGAAGCATCACTATCTTACACCTATGCATTAAAGTAATTTACTTCAATTTTCAAGCATTACACCAGACTGGAGCATGTGGCGTCGGCAGGAGCTGTTAGGAATGGATTATAAAAAGTGCGCATTATAATAGGATGTAGCCCACTGACCCTTGATGAGTGGAGCCTTTTCTTACATATTTGCTCTAAATAATATGCTGCTTCATATCTTATCGGCTTGCTTGTGTGTATTAGATGGAAGGAAACATTCAGCACTCAGTGTTTGTCGCATCATAACTCATTCTTCCCACTTGCAGGGGTAATTTTGAGATAATATTTCAATGGTGTACAGGGTTTACAAATACTGAAAATCATTGTTTTAAAATCTTTATTAAAAAATGGTGTTCCTTTTTTGCCCTTAAATAATAATTTTTTAATATTTTTTATTTTGGGGTTAACTTACCGTTTGTCCCTTGCTGCACCAGGTTCCACCTTTTAGTTAATAGACTCCTGGACCCGGAACTCCCTGAAGCCTTTCTGTGCAACTTGCACTTCTACGCAACTTGCTTGAGTAGGAGTTGCAAATCACACAATGGTACTTGCGCACTTATGCATGTTCTGTAGCGCCCTGAGCAGAAAGATGGAGCGGAGCGGCGGCCATCCATTGCTGCCTCTCTGAGACCGCTAGCTACAGAGATCGATCCAAGTGTGATATCCACAGGCTCTCTGCTTGGCTAGGGATGTGCAATTCATTCGTCTTTCCTACAAAATTTACCATTTTCATGCTTCCGAGGGCATCCCAAATCCAAAATGTCGACCACACAAAATTTTCGGATCGATTCGAAATTCAAGTCATTCGATTCGAAATTTCGGAAAATTCGAAATCTCTGGTCAAATTTCGAATTGATATATGTAAAAAAAAAAAAGAATTTCTTTTAAAAAATGTTCAAAAGATCTTAAAAAAATCTAAAAATAAAGAGACTCTTTACTGCAGAATATTATAAGCAACGGTTTATTAGATATTAAATTAAAGCAGGAATATTTTTAACATCGAAGCCTATGGGATTCAACATTTTCCACACCTTGTTCGTAAAACATTTCCCACATCCTTGATCCGAATATTCCCGTTTTAATTCAATATCTAATAAACCATTGCTTATAATATTCTTCAGTAAAGAATCTCTTTATTTTTTTTATATATCAATTCGAAATTTGACCCAAAATTTCGAGTCGACCCGAAATTTCGAATCGATCCAAAATTTCGAATCAAATCACCGAATCGAAACGAAAATGGTCCGAAACGACCTGAAACAAAAAAAAACACCTGGAAAAAAAAACAAATCAAAACGAAACAAAATTTTTAGCGGTGCACATCCCTACTGCTTGCTGATGTCACTAGTGGCTGATCTGGCTTCCGGCAGTCAGGAAATTCAAAAATCCCTGTTGCCAGTGACGACGGGTGGGGTGGAGGAGAAAGGGGGACTCCTCACATCCTGACCACTTGAAAACTATAAAGTGCCTATAACAACCATACAACCATATATAAACCAACCTTACATACAAATTACATGCCGCCCAATGCCCCATGTCATGGAGAAAAATACATGATTTCACAGGTATTTATTTATGCTTTCAATTCAAATCTTGTTTCTCCTACGACTGCAAGCTTAGCCCCTTCCGGCCGCAGGATGTTCTATGCCGTCCTGGCGGCGGGATTGCTTTGAAGACGCAGGGCGTACATGTACGCTCCGGTGTCTTTAATAGAGCTGCCTCGGCCCTCCCCGCAGCCTGTGTGTGCCAACACGCAGCTCGCGTCATTGGCTGAAGGTGGGCGAATTTGTTTTCTGTTTTATCATGAACTAAATATTGTCATAGGGGTTTAATGAACAGGTCTTTTATACTTTGGGCGTGATTATCCTATTCACTACCAAATGATTATTATTTTTATAAAACATCTGTCAGGAACCGGTGACATTATGGAAAACCACTTTGCATTCATCATAGAGAAAAAATGTGCTTGAGAATCTCAAAAGCACATTTTCATACTGTTTATTATTTTACAGGCAGTTGTCACCATCTGCTGGCCATAAACTGCCACTATGTCTCTATAACACAGCTTGGGCTCCATGTTTCCTCGAAGGAAAAATAATTGGAACTTCAAGCCATTCAAACTGGTTTAACAGCTCGATTGTCATGCCCAAGGTGCTAAAACGTTGGGAGCGCACCCTTAACCCCATTTGCAAATTAATTTTGTTTGCAGCAACTCATCTTCCAATTTTAAGTGCGTTGACTGTTCATCTCTGTTCTTACTCGTGGCTCCGCACTGATTTTCTGTTCTATTATGAATCATGTCCGCTCCTCTCCACAGTAGTAAACTGGGGCCGCGAGTAAGCAGTAGATAGGAGCACAGCCCTTCCCTACCGAGCCATTTCTCCCCTGTTTGCCAAGCTCATTTTAACTTTTTTGCGCTCACTATGTTTAAATACAATTTGAAGTCTTATTTTATTACAGGACCCGGAGAAATTATGTATCCTTTTTTTCAGCAGACATTGCAGATTCAAAATATATAATTTCTATGTGTATACGTCATGCTATAACAAAAAATGTCAATTTTTTTTAATTTCCATTCAGATTTCAATCAATTACAGCGTATAAAATAATTTTATTCACATATTTTCATCCAAACCTTTGTGATTATAGTTTCTATGGCATACTCTTGTTAAAAATAAATATTGCAATGGAAACCTGTCACTGAAAATTTCTGTCCCATGACAACTCACTTGATC
Source organism: Leptobrachium leishanense (assembly GCA_009667805.1). Taxonomy (NCBI): domain Eukaryota; kingdom Metazoa; phylum Chordata; class Amphibia; order Anura; family Megophryidae; genus Leptobrachium; species Leptobrachium leishanense. Next base: position 86,783,569 of record CM019064.1, on the reverse strand, counting down.
TTGTGCGGTGTAAAGATTAGAAACGCTGGGGTCCAAAGGCTGGCTATTCACTATCAGGGTTATTCAGAGAGCGTGAAAAGCAGGAGAATGACTGGAGAATGAAAAATTCTAGGTCAAAATAGCCGATTTGGAAAGTGAGATGAAAGGGAGAATTTTTCTGGTTTGGCTACTTTGACCTAGAATTTTTCATTCTCCAGTTATTCTCCGGCTTTTCACTCTCTCTGAATAACCCTGTAAATAATGGCGAATTGGCAGCAAAATACGGTGGCCTTCGATGGCAGTGAAATCCCCATAGAGAAGTAATGGTTAAACTATTCAGAGAATGCCAAACAGCATCGAAAAGTTGGCCAAATGCCCAGATTTTCAGTGCTTTCATTCGATAGGCTTTAATGTAAACAAATTACCAGCTTTTATAAAAAAAAATTATTCAATCATTTATTCTTTTCATTTGTAGAAAAAAGTCTCTTTATTAATTAATTTTTTTAGAATTTTTAAGGCTTATATCAGGATTTTTTTAGCGAAAACATTTGATTCCAATTTTTTTTAAATGCCTTTTTTTAAAATTTTGTAACAGACCTTTTTATTGTCATTCATAGGACCATATATATTATTTCCATGCATTATTTTTGTTTAAAATGCATTATAAGAGTAGCATTTTTTTTTACCCCTGTTCGGCAGCTGGTCGGATTTTTCCGACAGGTGGTCGGCTTTTTCTGGTGGCTGGTCGGCGGTCTGTTCGATGAATTTGCAGCTGCGTTCGGCGGTTTATCAGATCGATTCAGTGATTTTTCAGCAGTTTATCAGATGCGGTCAGTGTTTTTTCATCAGTTTATCGGATGCGTTCGGCGGATTGCAGCTGCATTCGGCCGGTTTATCAGCAGCATTTGGTTGATCGATTCAGCACACATCGGGGCAGCTGCGTTGAATGCTGAATTCAACGCAGGGTCAGTGAATTGAGGTCACTGATGGAGGTAGCACTGAAATTTTGCTGAAATTTCGTTGATCTCAGAATAACCCCTATAGGTATCCATTCTCTGGGCCTATTATGGGGCATGGGCTTGCAGCTGCAGCTCCAATAACCCCTATGTTAATCCAGCCCTGGATGTGCTAGGTGAATTAAAGTGCACCTGTCATATTTTCCATGGTGATAGCCTTGGCACAGCAATCAAAAGTCCAATCTGAGCTGTCAATGTTTACCTGTCAAGAGAGATCAGAATTGCTGTAAAGTATACTCATATAAGTTAGATGGAATAGCTTGTTGAAAGTGTAATTTGTCATGTATTTTTCATATGGTGGTAGCTAAAGTATAGATTATGTATTTTGGCAGTTTTGATATTTGCACAGAACATGCCCTTATGATAAATGCAATTTAATATCTAGGTTTTTCCTCCTTGCCTCAACCATATATAATCTGTAAGCGGTCATGTGGATTAGATGTATATGTGGTTCTAAATGAACAGTGAATAAGGTGACTGCATAAATATGCTCCGATCTGTCATGGTCATTTACTAGTTCCTTACTCTCATTAAGTTATTCTGAACTGACACAATTATAGATCTATTTTAAAATATATTCTTATAAATTAATAAAAATGGAAACAAATAGGATAGGTGCATGCAAAACATACATTAAAAAAGCAATGGTTTTATAGTTGTGCTTCATATTTAAGGTTGAGCTGTTTTTTGTTATGATATGTTAAATACATTATATTTATCTTTTTTATCTTTAATTTCTATCTAATGATAACTGCTAAGAATTCATCTTTCAAGCACCTGAATGTCAAGTAGGTTTGAATGGAAGAAAGCTGAAAAGAAGGCTACAGGGGTTGCGCCTCGTGTAAGAGGAGAGCAAATACAGGTTTGTTTTGATCCAGTGCTCATTATCTTTTTATGTTCGTGTCAAATTATATGAGTGTTTTCTGCGTGTGATGCAAATAAGGAGGAATCATGTGTATTCCCTGTATTCTGTAAAGCCTGTCTTTGTTTTGTTCTATCCATGTATGCAATTAGTATTCAGCACTTGTGCCAGAAATGCAAGGGGTGTTTTTTTCTATTAATAAAGCCCAATTATGGTATTGTTTTTTAAAGAGAGTTTTCTTAAAATGACACTAGCCACTGTAATCATTTAAGTGCCCGCACCCCCCTCCAGGCTGTCCCTGACCACTGTCATAGACTTTCAAACCGGAGGTCTTCTCTACGCCCTGGAGGCTGTCAATCAGCTCCTTATGGAATGCCTTGCAGGGGTTTGGAACACAAAGATGCTAAATTATGCCAACACGCTGAATTAATTGAAGGACTCTGCAATGCCTTTAATGCTGAATGTATGTTGTTAAAAAAAGGTAATTTAGTCCAGGCAAAAAAAAAATGTAAGGGGGAGAAAACCAGGGTGGTGTCAGCTGGGGTTAATTAATAATACCTTCGGTTTTCTTTTTATACACCGTTAAAAATTTATAGAAATAAGTGGTATTGTATCTCATTCTTCTTTTCTGATTTAAATTGTGCTAGGACTCCCAGTTGAGGAGCTTGTGGAACCAACTGAGCATGGAACCAACTTGGGACATTTGTGAAATCTGCCCCAGATGAAGTCACTGTAGACATGCTCAGTCTGACGGATGACCTTAAAAATTTATCATTGTAAATAAGGGTTATCTAGAATCAGAGTGAGCCTGCTTCAAGGTTCGCAATTGGTGATGGTATTCCAAGATGACTGAAACAGTGTCTTCAATGGATATTTATTACTAATAGGGTTATTCAGAGAGAGCCTCTGGCCCCGAAAAGTAACCAGACACTGAATTTCAGCAAACGAGGACATTTCGGGGCCATTCGGCTATTCAGAGAGCAGCCAGTTCACCAAATAGGGCCAGCTGGGTGGAGTAGAGGTAACATCACTGCTCTATAACCGTGGAGAGAGACTGTGGAGACACAGGCTCAATCCCAGCAAGAGCACCTCTCCAGTAAGTGTCCTTGGGCAAGACACCCAACGGTACATACTCGCCACCCGGGACATACCTGAAAACGAGAGAAATCTCAATGTATCCTTCCTGGTAAAATCCTTTCTCAAAAGAAACCAAAAACAAAAAATCTTGGCAAATTGCCTGCGTGTACGGTGCCTGTTCGAGAGCAGTGAAATCCCCCATAGAGAAACAATGGTTCATCTATTCAGAGAACACCAAACAGCTGAGGAATGTCGGTGAAGTGCCCTGCCATTCAGTGGTTTCATTCGGCAGGCTTATTCAGTTTTATTTCAATATCTAATAAACCATTTATCATTTTATTCTGCAGTAAAAAGTCACTTTTATTTTTAGATATTTTTTTAGATCTTTTAGGCATTTTTGGGATTTTTTGTCGTTAACGTTTTAAATTTATTTTAAAATTGTTTTTTCATTTTTCTGTAACGGACCTTTTTATTATCATTTCATTGGATCTTATATGTAAATTTCAGACATTTTCGTTCAGTGTTTTTTTTGCAAACAGCGTTTCAAATTTCAAACTTTCAAGCAAACTGTTTTTTTTTTCTCACCCCGTTCGTCTGCGTGTCGGCTTTTTCCGGCGGCTACTCTGCGCTATGATCGGCGGCTGCTCTAATTTTTCTGGCGTGTTTGGCTTGGTTTTTTAGGCGGTTTCTGTGAGTGTTCAGCGAGTGTTCTGCGGGTTTGCGGCGAGTATTCCCTGCACTACGGGGGCCCTGCGGTGCTTGCTGAACTGACATCAGGGTCGGCGAACTAGGAATCGCCGAATCGCCCCGAAGTGCGGGGAACGAAAAGTCACCGAACGTGCAGTGACTTTTCGGATCTCTTTGTATAACCCTGTAAATGTGCCTACTGTAGCTTGCTTAGAGGGTATTATATCAAATTATTTTCCATTTATCTTGAAAATGATCTATGGAAATAAAACTCCAGATGCCAGTGCCACGTATAAGAATATTCCTCTTTGAATATAAATAGGATTATTGCTCATTCATCCATTTTTCTAGAACTCAATGTATTGGCCCTGGACGTTCAAACAAGCATCAACACAGCGCTATATTGATATCCTTGGCATACTTCAACTTTACGATATTCTCTTTTTTTTTTACGTGTATTGAGGACAAGTCTACTACTTGCGCATCTAGCTGTGAGCTGTTTGGCTTATTACTGTAAATGCGCCACAGCTGGAAAATTCCAAATCACCTGCATGCGTACCTTCCATTCACGTTAATAGGCTAAACAGAACATTTAACCCTTACCCTGCTCAGAGCTGCCTGTAATACTTGTTCATTCAAAATCTCCCAGCTTGTTCATCAACACACTGGTTAAAGGAGTTTATGGATGGTGTGTTATCCCTCCCGCTGCGTAAGTTAATGATTTCTCCATCTCCCTTCCCTCCTAATTTCTAAATATCAATAAAGTTAATTAAATGCTGCGCAGGGGGTCTTTTGAAGAGGCATACTAAAGGGATCGGCAAAAACTATCACAAAGGTGCTGAGCTACATTACTGATAAAGCACGTCATAGAAACACACATTGCCAAGAAAGAGCAGCAGATGTGCGTGTCTTATTCCTTTTTTTCCCCTTTTTTCTAATGAAGGCCGAGTGCGTTACAGAGATTACACTTGACTAATTAAAATGAACGTTTGAAGATATATTTTAATATTGTCCAGTCTTGTAATTAATCCCCTAATAAAATGAAAAATATATACCAAAGAAATGACCTTAGGGATACATTGCAGCTTCATTTTACAATATATTATGTTACACTTATCTTAATCATTGCTAAACAAGTCCTATGGGGGTAATATGTATATAAATCTTAGTACATTAGTCAGGCTACAACGGCATACTGTGAATAGAATAAACTATGTTCCTTATCATTGGGCTAAATTCATGCAGATAAACCTAAACCCAGGTCCGCATTATGTCCCAATACCTAACATTAAAACAATAAGTTAAAGGGACACTACCACTATAAAACCACATTATAAAACACATGCTGCAGTCTTTTTTCTTTGTATGAAGTAATTGCATGGTAAAAGGAAAAATAAAATGATGTTTCTTATCATCCTACCATTTTGTTGATTTTTTCCCATGAGGCAACATTTACCAAAGGATTTTCTTTTACTTCTGTGGTTTATCAGTATTTAACAGTTTAATGAGATGGAGAAGGGGATGTTTAGATAAGGTTACAGGGGGCTATTGTTTTTCAGGCTACTTGATATAAGAGCTGAATGAGATATGACATGGAGTTTAATAGACTTCTAATCTACCATCTTGGTGATGTCCTTTGAATACATCCCACACAATACAATGAGATTTGGACCAGTGATCGACCGATAGATTCCATTGTATGTCCAATGCCACAGAGTGAAGAGCAAGTGATATAAAGATACTGTGAGGGGGCAGAGGAGGATCCAGACAGAGGTTTTAGGCGGCACTCTACCAATTTTGGCTAAGAGCTGATGTTCGATTCACAGTGACGGGCAGTGTCGAGCCTAATCACAGGCTGTGACCGTTATTATTATTATTATTATTGTCATCATTTATATAGTGCCAACAGTATCCACAGCGCTCATCACACTCTCTCTAAAGAGCATTGCACAGGGTCTGTCATCATGCAGCTCAGGTGACACAGAATAGACACTGCACAGCAATGCTCTGCATTCTGACACATGCTCTGCCTGTCACTGAGAATCAAGCACCACCAGCAATAACACGCCACAGTGCCATACACCCACTGACACCCATACATAGCCATATACCTCAGAGATACAAACACATACATAGCTATACATACATACACCCACTGACACCCATACATAGCCATATACCTCAGAGATACAAACACATACATAGCTATACATACATACACCCACTGACACCCATACATATATAGCTCAGAGATACAAACACATACATAGCTATACATACATACACCCACTGACACCCATACATATATAGCTCAGAGATACAAACACATACATAGCTATACATACATACACCCACTGACACCCATACATATATAGCTCAGAGATACAAACACATACATAGCTATACATAGATACACCCACTGACACTCATACATAGCCAATAACTCAGAGATACAAACACATACTGTACATAGAGATGCAGACACATACATAGCTATTCAAACATACTCAAATAATCCAGGAAAGCCGCTAAAGCCAGGCTCAGAAACTCAGCTATTCCCAGTCTTTACAGGCAGCATCACAAAATTTTGGGCCATTTAAGTAAACAAAAATATTAACTAAAATCAAAGCAAACAGGGTTATTCAGAGAGCGTGAAAAGCAGGAGAATGACTGGAGAATGAAAAATTCTAGGTCAAAATAGCCGATTTGGAAAGTGAGATGAAAGGGAGAATTTTTCTGGTTTGGCTATTTTGACCTAGAATTTTTCATTCTCCAGTCATTCTCCTGCTTTTCACGCTCTCTGAATAACCCTGAAAGTCTCTTATTTACATTTATTATAGTTTACAGACTCATTTCAGGGAGTTTTATTGCTGGGGGAAAGGAGAATTTGGGCCCAAAATAGGGACTGTCTCTCAAAAATGGGGAGATTTGGGAAATATGCATCTGGGTATAAACTCATACACAGCTGTATATACAGATACACACTCATTGACATACACACAAAAGACACACACACATGCAAAGCTATATACACCAGATGCACAGTATAGAGGTTTATATATTTTGAGTGTATCCAGGAATAGCCTTATCAAGTGAACTCCAGAGGTTTGATACATAGAAGTTAACCCCTTTGCTTCTGAGCCTTTACATTTCCCATCCTGCATTTTTTTGTAACGAAATACACAATTTTAAACAAATTAAAGAAAAGTACACTGTTTTCTCTTGCATTTTATTTTTACTCTTTACATTGTACATAGTCATGTTTGATACCAATGGAAAAGCCAGAATCTGTCCTTTCCAATGACACCCAATAGAGATACAGGGTCTCAAACGTGCTTTAATAGGACTGCAACCTGGGGGGTTGGCAAATGCCCCCTGCGGCCCCTCTCTGGATCTGCCAGTGGGGGGGGCAGTTTACAACACAAAAGATAACACAATGGATGCACCCAGTGACACATACAGACTAAAATATTTTCTTACAAGAGATAAACAAAGCACATCTAAGATATCAGCAACATAAAATAATCAAAATCATAATCAAAATAATGTCTCCTGGTTTAAGCTTAGGTGCATTGGCTGCCCTCTCCTGCCAAGTGTGCTCTGGCCAAAATGCCATTAGTTCTCTTTTCTGCTATTCTAGATATTACGTTCAATTTATTCTTACGTCAGTTTGAACAGGAGAAGGCTTCATAAAACCTGGGAAAGTTCGGAAAGTCAAGTTTAACAATAATATGGTCACTACGAAGAAGTGGCCAGCCACAATTTAGGTAATCAGCCAAAGGTGATTTTATTCAACCGTGAATGCCACCCAGACTTTAAAGGACAGTTTATGTACTAGACATGCACAACTAATTTTTTTTTTTACTTTTGGATCGATTTGCTCTGTTTTTCAATTTGTTGGGGTGCATTCGTTATGTTACCGTGGTTCGTATTTTGGATTGATTCGTTATTTCGTTTTTATTTGTAATTTGTTTTTCCGATCAATTTGTATTTAGTTTTTATTAGTGATTTCCTTTTATTAGTTATTTCGAAATGTGAAATGGATGAATTAATTACTTAGATTAGGATAAAAAAAGTTACCTAATCCATCTGTCTTTGGTGCTGAAACCTATTCAGTACCAAAGACAGCATCTGTTCTTGGTGCTGAAACCTATTCAGCACCATGGATAGCAGCTCCGCAGGGTTCCAGAGCCCCACAGGGCTGCTCGCTTTTATACTGAATACATTTCAGCGTCAAGAATAGCAGCTGTCCTTGGTAGTGAATAGGTTTTAGCACCATGGATTGCTGCTCCGCCGGGCTCCTGAGCCTGAGGGACTGCTTTCCTTGGTGCTGAATAGGTTTCAGCACCATAGGCAGCCCCCACCGAACGAAGCCAGACTGAAGGAAAAAATCTTCTGGATTTGTCAAAGAAAAAAAGCCTCGTTGTTTTAAAATAGATTAGGAATCCAAAAATGTCACCAAAAAAGGTGAATATTTATTACATTGAAACCTATGAGATTAGTCTGTTTAATGCTGTTGAATGAACCACCAAAAAACAGGGCATTTCACTGATATTTTGGTGCTCTTCGGTATTCTCTGAATAGATTAACCATTACTTCTCTATGGGGAATTTCACTGCCGCCAAATCGCACTGAAAGGCAAGATGGCGCTGTCTATGCCTGTGGTGCTGAATACAACAGATTCAGCACCACGACCAATGGACAGGACGCGGTGCCAAGTCTAAGTGAAACGGTATAACGAATTGATCTGTAAAAACTAAATCAATTTTTTTTATACCGTTTCATTTTCGGTCTGAATTGATTCGTTTTTGTTCCATTTCAGTCTGAATCAATTAGTTTTCGTTCCATTTCTGATGGAACCGATTCATATTTCGGAAGCACTTCGGTAAAGCAAGAATCGGTAAATTTCATATAAATTTTTAACCCATAATGTACAGTATATCCTACACTTTAGCATATTTTTGTTGTGAGACTTTGGCTTCCCAGCACAATCTAGCTACAAGTGATAGGCACCAAGCAGAGAAATAAAAAAGAAATCGGAATGAATTGGAAGCATAATGTCATTTCTACCACTAGTGCCACATTAATCACAGGTTGATGCCAAGAGCAAATCAAGAGTAGACCCCCCTCTACTGCGCGTCTGATAACAGCTGGTAAGCATGCGGACGGGCATTAAAAAGGAGTGTGAATACTCCCTGCTCCACCAACAGCAATTAACACAGCACTAACCTCCACTGCCTCTATAAACTTGGCCAGCGGTGTCAAACTGTGATCCAAATGGCCCTACACCCTGCATGTTCTACAATTAACATTACATTTTCACAGTGTAAAAGGATGGTTTTATATTGCTTATATCCAGTTTCTCTGCATTTTCAGAAAGAAGTTGACACACATGGTCTTTGTGACATTTAGCTAAAGGTTTTTTTTGGAGTTTTTTTCTTTTTCTTATTTCTTGCTTTTGTACTTATTCAGGAGAAAACTGTATTTTAATGAAAATATGCAACACGCAGCTTTCAAAAAGTCGCTGTATCCATAGCATCGCTATTTCTTGCTTACATGATAGTACAGTTTCTATGACGCATTTGGGAAACCGTTTACCTTTCTGATATTAGATATTCAGGTTGAGCACCTCTTTTCTGAAATTCTAAAATCCCGAACACCATACTTCAGCATTTACCGCAGGGTCCTTGAAGTGCAAGGAAAAGCCAACGATCGCATCCGATAAACCGCTGGAAAAAAACACAGATTCGAATGGAAAAGCTGCCACAAAACCACCAAAAGATTGTCGAACACACCTGACGATCTGCCGCAGAACCCCCGAATGCATCTAAAAAAAGCCGATGATCCGCTGAACAAAGCGCCGACCAGCCACCGGAAAAAGCTGACAAGCCGACGAACGGTGTAAAAAAAACCACACTGCAACTTTTAAGAGCTGTTAGCAAAAAAAACCTACTGCATGAAAATGCCAGAAAATTCCATATAAGTTCCTATGAATATTAACAAAATGGTCTGTTACAGAAAAAAAATTGCTATTTAAAAAGCAAAATTCGCCCAAAAAATCCTGAAAAAATACACGTTTATTAGATTAAAAGAATAAATAGTTTAATAAATATTCACTAAAAAAGGGAATATTTTTTACATTGAAACCTATTGGATTCGCCTGATTAAGCCGGCTGAATGAAACGACTGAACATCAGGGCATTTCACTGACATTTCACTGCTGTTTAGTGTTCTCTGAATGGAATAACCATTGCTACTCTATGGGGAGTTCACTGCTGCCAAAGATCACTGTATTTCGCTGGCAATTCTCCAATATTTGGCGCATTGGCAGGTTTTGAATAGCCGAATGGCCACGAAATTGCAGTGTATGGGGAAATTCACTATTCGGTGCAATTTCGGGGCCAGTACTGCTGTTTTTGAATAACCCTGCTAGTTTTATACTTCTCATATGGTATTTAGATTTATTAAAGGTGTCCTTTTTGCCCTCGGAGCAATCCACAATCTTTATGGAATTACATGAAATGTAAAGCTGGTTAGCAGTGTCATCACTAGAGTTAGCGAGTCTTCAGGATGCCTTCAACTAAAGAAAGGTCCTGTTTGCAAGACCTACACCCAGAAACGAGCCCGGGAAGATTTCCATGTGTCCAGTGTTGTACCCATAATTTAATTGCCCGATATGAATGATCTGAAATGATTAATGTTTATTACATAAATTCCAGAATGCTTCCTATGCAAGGCAAAAGATTCATTATCATCGGTACTGATGAAAGTGCAATGTTGCATGGAGTAATTCTTGTATATCTTGGTATGGCATGCTTCCCAGTACAGTCTGTGAGAATACAATGCTATAACGAATACATGTGCATGTATAGATATGTAATATGTAATGTAAGCTGCCTTTTTTCATTATTTTATATCATTTGTTAAGATATGCTTTGCCTCTGCAAGGGAACATTACTCCACAACAATACATTGAACTACAAAAGGAAATATCCATAAGCATATGAGAAATGAGCAATGAGCTCTTCATTCTCAAATGGTCATGTGGACTTAGTTATCGTCAGAAAACATATTATTCCATTATTCCATATGTATTCCAACCCTGGTGTAAACAACATAACCAGAGCTGGTTTAAACTTCAACCAACTCCTTATATTATAAAGGCTCTAGGAAGCTTGCAACAGCTCTGCTTAGCTTACGTTTACATCAAGGTTAACCTGTTACCGCTGTAGGGAGTACTATTCCAGCCACTCGATTACTATTGCAGGGATGCCTGGAGATCTTCACTGCTGTTTGTGATCACTCCCCGGGAGCCATCAACTTCTGGTTTAACCAGAAAGGCGACCTGGCAGTGAGATCCGGCATCGCTTCCAGCTGTGCTAATGTTATTGCGGATCCCTCGGCATCGAGGCGTCCTGCAATAACAAAATTTAGTGCCGGAATGCTCGGTGATCGCTCCCCTTGGGTGATCACTTCTGGCAGACATACTGAGTGCCTCGAGGGGTCAAGGCACTCAGTAAAAAAGTGATCACATGTCATTCAGCTCAATGATTTAACCCCTAGCTGCTCAAGGATTTCCTATGGATATATCTATGGTGGAAAAAGGGGGTTCCTTTGGACCCCCTTATCTCCCGTTCCGTGGCAGCTTAGAGGGTCATGTTTGGTGTCTTTGGAAAGGCCAGAGCATGCCCATGTTTGTTGTAAAGTAAAATAGAAATACATTAAAAAAATTAAAAAATTTGAAATGTTTTTAAAAAAAATAAAAAATTGTCAGGGTCATATAATAAAATAGGACTTCAAATCTCGTTTAAACATGATGAGCATAAAACGATCAAATCGAGCTCAGCACACAGAGTTGACCTGGTGCTGATTCAGAACCATGGACAGCAGCTCTCCATGGTTCTGAAACATTCAGGGTTATTCAAAGAGATTCGAAAAGTCACCGCACGTTCGGTGACTTTTCGTTCTCTTCAATTCGGTTTGTTTTGCCGATCCCATTTCGGTGACCCTGCGGTGTATTCAGCAAGCACCACAGGGTCCCCGAAGTGCAGGGAAAAGCTACCGCAAACCCGACGAAAACTAACTGCAAAACCCAACGAATGCACGCCGAAAACCCTCAAAAACATCTAGATTAACCTGCCGAATACCACGGAAAAACCCGAACAGGAGCCGATCGCAGCCTTCGACACAGCAGAAGAGGCAGTGAATAAATTAGGAAAACAGTTAGTATGAACGATTGAAAAGTGAAACACTGTTTGCAAAGAATCTGCTGAGCAAAAATGTCTGAAATTTACATATGAGGTCCAGGGAATGATAATAAAGAGGGCTGTTACAGAAAAAAGAAGTAAACTTAAAAAAAAAAAAAACGGACTTTTAAAAAAAAAAAAAATCAGAAAAATGCTTAAAATATCCTAAAAAATCTATAAATAAAGAGACTCTTTACTGCAGAATTTTATAATGAATGGTTTATTAGATATTGAATTAAAACAGGAATATTTTTAACATTGAAGCCTATAGGGATTCGCCTGAATAAACTTGCAGAATTAAACCACCGAATGGCAGGGCATTTCGGGAACCTTTCACTGCTGGTTTGTGTTTTCTGAATAGCCGAAGCAGTGCTTTTTCATGGGGATTTTCCTGCCCTCGAACAGGCACCGAACAGGCACCGTATGTTCAGGCAATTCGCCAGGATTTGGCGAATTGCCTGCTCTCTGAATAGCCGAATGGCCAAGAAAGGTAACCGAACGCTGATTTTCAGCGTTCGGTTACCTTTCTCACGCAATTCGGATCTCTTTGAATAACCCTGATTGTATTCATTGCCAAAAAAGCCTCATTGCTTTAAAATAGGAAACTTAATATTGAACCCAAAAAATCCCGAAAATGTCTAAAAAATCAACAAAGGGACTTTTTGCTGCGAAAAAAATAAACGGTTTAATAAATATTTAATAAAAATTAGTTTTTTTTAACATTGAAACCTATAGGCGGATCCTATAGGTTTCAATGTTAAAAAAAATCCCAGTTTTTACTAGTTCAAAATCATTTTGTTTCCTTTTTTTTTTTTTGGGTCATTTTCGTTCCGTTTTTTTTGTTTCAAAAACAGTGATTTTCGGACGAATTTGAGTTCGGAACAAAACGAAATGCTCATGTCTAGAACCCATTGTCGTGTCTGCTGGCAAGAGATGAGAGTCGTCCAAATTGAATTGTAAATTGCTTAATTAATGCAGCATGTATAACAATTAAAATGGTAATAGCAGCTGCTTGGCTAAAGCCACATATTGATTATCTTCAGATAGAGAACAAATCAATGTAATTTGCCCAGAGCAAAAGATTGATAATTTTAATAATAACTACATAGGCATTGTACATGGGTTGGCCGGCAACCAGGACACCAAACCCTTTTCATTTTCACTGCATAAACAGCAAGCTCGTCTTTCATAGACACAAAAAGCTTTCACCTTCTACTAAAGAACAGCATTTATTTCTCAAATTATTTTGAGAAACAAAATTATATGTTTTGTGGGGATGATGATCCAAACCAAAAAAAACATATATTCAATATATTTATAAATGTATCTTTATTTATTTATCTACCATCTTTGTGTTGCTGTTATGGTCCATTTCATGACCTTTACGTGGCGAGTTGTTCACAGCATGGAAGTCTAACATAGGGTTGCCATGTCGGCCATGTTTTCCTGGACACATATTACTATTTCATGCAGAGGGAAGCACGGGGAATGTCCTGCCCTGCAACATGTATAATTCATATGCTGCAGGAAGGAATTCAAGGCAGGTCACCTGGGATTCTTTTATTTCTTACCTACAGCATATGGATTGTGCATGCTGCGGGTTTGCATTTTTCATGCACTGCCCATCACATGAATAGATTATATGAGATCAGGAAAACATGGCTGGTAGTCAATCTGTGAGGAATATTTTTTTTTCTTAACTCTTAGCCCCCGGGCAACCTAGCAGCTGACGCACGACATGCGTCATTGGCTGCAGGGGGTGGCCTGAGTTCAGGTTGTCCCACAGCAGGCAACGGCACGCGGCATGCGCCGACTGCTTGGTGGGGCAAAGGAGGGCCATTGAAGTCAATGAGGTGTACTAGTACACCCTGCGGCTTCAAGGCCCACCCACTGCGGTTACGGCATAGTATGCCCTGCAGCTGGAAAGAGTTAAAGAAGAAAGGATGCACTGGCCAGTAAGAAGTCAGATGCTACATTTCAAAGATCTAATTACTTCTGTCACCTCTAAAATATACATGTTACCTATTCTAAATGCTGCTGCTATGAGTAAAGTTTAATGAAAGATCATTTTAGTGATTTAGTGGTGTTTGTTACAGACCATTAATCCACAAGCAGATCATTGACTGTCTGCGGAAGTGAAGGTACTAGGTGTGGATTACCAGATGTTTCAGTGTGGATATGTTCACTTTTTCTTCGCTACCTCTTAATCAAATTCATAGAATGAATGCAGCTCCTGCACACTTATGCAGGATGTATTAGGCCGGGGTCAGACGAGCATTTTGCAGAGCGGAAGGAGCGTGAGATTGGTCATTCCTTTCACTCTGACGTTCGTCTGGCCACCTCGTTGAGCGCAGTTAGCGCGTGACACATCCTCGGCACCTGCAGGATCTCAGGGGGGGGGTCTGGGCTCCCGGCGGCATCGCTGGCTGGTCGGGTGCCAGGAGTTCCGGCCGTTCATGCACCTGGAGGGGTGGGGCGCGGCATGATGACGCTGAGCCTCTGGCCTTAAATGCAGGGCGCGCAAGTCAACTCATTGCCCTGACATGGAGTTAGTTCCCGTATCGCCTGGTGTATTCGTGTTACGATTCACTGATTCATTTGATTCTTATTGCTCTATTACTGACCCGGATTTTATGAGGACCCTGATTGTTGCTAACTCGGACTGCCTTCCTGACCATTCTCTTTCTGACCAAGGCTGTATGTATGTTATGGCCAGAGCAGACTCAGAGTGTATGCTGAATTTACCCCACGCTGACTCACAGTGTATATCGATCCTGCATAACGCTGACTCAGATAATCTATTGATCTACCCTGTTGCCAACTCGGAGTGTATGAGAACCTTGTTTGTTGCCAAACCAGCCTGTATGAAAACTCTCTCTGTTGCCAAATCGGAACGTTTATATGACCGCGCTTATGTTAACCACTGGTGTATGAATATACTGCTAAAGCCTTTTTCAGGCTGTTTCCCACTTATTGGTAAAGTTAACCCTTTGTGGCTCAGTAGACACTTGGTCTCGAAACCTACTGTTACTAGGTCGTACACATTGTTGCTGATCTGTCTGTTCTCCCTGGCTGGGAGTGATAGGTTTAGCGGTCCCGACCATTCAAGGATCGGAGGGCTTAGAAGTCTGTCCAAAAGGATTCCCACCACGATTGTGAAGGGTGAGCGGGACAGCAAACATGACAGTGCGCTTAGCGCTACAAGGCTCGATCCTCCTATGAGGATCATGCTTTGCAGCCCCGTAGAACGCGCTTTGTAGTGCTTCAAAGGGGAGGCTTTCACAATAACTGTAGCGCGTCCGTGTAGTGTGCGCAATTCGTGCTACAGCATGTGGCCAGCCCTGTCGAAGTGTTGCAAAGCTGCGATGGACACCGGGAGACGCATAATGAGATGTCTGACCCCTGCCTTAGTCAAAGCACTAGCCTCACTTTGTCCCACATTGTCAAACTTGGTTGACTTTTCAAATTCCAAAATGATCAAGTTGTTGAGGCTGCTCTAGTGGATAATTTAGGAAGCTAAAAGCATCTCACACCATACTTAAGACTTGAAATCATCAGCATTGTATGTATCAGCATGTAAAATAGTTGTGGTGACAGACTGGAAAACACCATCCATGCATGTGATGAGGACTAATTGGGTACTTCAAGAGCAGGAATTGTGCACGAATGAATGTAACCATCACCTGCTGAGCTGGTAAAATTGTTAATAAGTCAAAGCAGAGTCAACTTGCTTTGCACTATTGAGTGTAGAGTTGCAGACTTTAAAGATGAAGGTCTTATCACACTATTTCAGGGGTCAAGCGCTACATGAAAACTTTAGGCAAAGAGAAAAATGTGTGTTTGAGTGGTTGAGCATCTAGAGCAGGGATCTTGAACACTGGTCCCCCCCCCAGATGGTTATTGCCTACATTTCCCTTAATTCTTTGAATGCAATAAATGGGCTTAGACATGGGAGGGCAGAGTTTGAGATCCCTGATATAGATTGATCAGTATTCACGTGGGGTGTCTGAAATCATATTGTACACTGTCTTTGTCTGAGCTACCTGTTAGGATTCTATATCCCCCCAAAAAGTTCAGCAAAGACCCTCACTGCATAATACAGTATATGAAGCCCTTTCTTTTCAAGCTTGTTTACGCAGACATAATTAGAGTGTTAATCAGCATGGTGCTCTGCCAATTTAGACCCCACTTGCCTTCTCCTGTGCGCCGCAATCAGCGACATATTTAGAATTGGTGTTGCCCTAGGTACTTCAACCTCTGCTGACATATCCAACTTCAGTATCAAATACATTTATGAACATGAAATAAAGACTAATATTTATGACCTATTAGGGGTATATATTAAATATGTTATTTTAGGAAAAGATTTTAGTTACACCATATTATTTTTTAAAACATTATAGTTTAGCACAGGGAGCTCAACCCCCCCCCAGATATTTCTAAACTACAACTCTCATGATGCTCTGATCATCTATTGCAGTGGTTCCCAACCGCGGTCCTCAAGTACCCCCAACAGGCCAGGTTTTATGGATCGCCTTGGAGAAATGCAGACTGACTCCTGCAATCACTGAGCAGCAAATCGTATCACCCGTGCTGTGCTTCAGATATCTGGCAAACCTGACCTGTTGTGGGTACTTGAGGACCGCGGTTGGGAACCACTGATCTATTGCATTCAGAGACTTCTGGGGATTGTAAGCAATAAAAATCTGATTTAGAGATCCCTGTTTTAGCGCACCCGTCAACAGCCTTGGCTCTTCAGTTATTTTGAATCTATATCTCCCATGAGGTTTCTCCAACCTAATAAATGGCTGAGCATCATGGAAGATGTAGTTCTAAAACCTCTGGAGGACCAAGGTCCCAGGAACCTGTTTTAGAGACTCCGTGCAATGAGTTTTATTGCTCTGCAGCTCTGTATTACACCCGCACAACTTGAATATATTGAGCCTCTTTAATAATAATATTAGGAAAAGCAGGAGTACATTTATTTTCGAAGTTTCTCATTCTAACTACCTGTCCATTCACTCACTTTGCCCCCCCTTCCAATCTACTACCCTTGTACCAGACCGACAGGGTTATTCAAAGAGTTTCGAAAAGTCACCACACGTTGGGTGACTTTCCGTTCTCTTCAATTCGGTTCCTTTTGCCGATCACATTTCGGTGACCCTGCGGTGTATTCAGCAAGCACCACAGGGTCCCCGAATTGCAGAGAAAAGCTGCCGCGAACCTGACGAAAACTCATCGCAAAACCCAGCGAATGCACGCCGAAAACCCGCAAAAACATCTGGATTAACCCGCCGAAACCACAGAAAAACCCAAACCGGAGCCGATCGCAGCCTTCGACACAGCAGAAGAGGCAGTGAATAAATTAGGAAAACAGTTTGTATGAATGTGTGAAAGTGAAACGCTGTTTGCAAAGAATCTACTGAGCGAAAATGTCTGAAATTTACATATTAGGTCCAGGGAATGATAATAAAGAGGGCTGTTACAGAAAAAAGAAGAAAACTTTAAAAAAAAAAATCGAACTTAAAAAAAAATGAAGAAAAATGCTTAAAATATCCGAAAAAATCTATAAATAAAGAGACTCTTTACTTTTATTAATCGGTTTATTAGATATTGAATTAAAACGGGAATATTTTTAACATTGAAGCCTATGGGATTCGCCTGAATAAACCTGCCGAATTAAACCACCGAATGGCAGGGCATTAGGGGAACCTTTCACTGCTGGTTTGTGTTCTCTGAATAGCCGAAGCAGTGCTTTTCATGGGGATTTCACTGCCCTCGAACAGGCACCGAACAGGCACCGTATGTTCAGGCAATTCGCTAGGATTTGGCGAATTGCCTGCTCTCTGGATAGCCGAATGGCCAGGAAAGGTAACCGAACGCTGATTTTCAGCTTTTGTTTATCTTTCTCAAGCAATTCGGATCTCTTTGAATAACCCTGTGTGTTTGGCCAGAATATACCCCTGCATGGGACAAACTAACAAATTCCTGACACTGTATCCCTATTAGAATAAACATTAGTATCAATTTCCACTTTTTGTATTCAATGTGTCTTTCCAACCGCATTTATTATTCTGTAAATATACTTCCTGGAAAAAAAGACCCTTTCTTCTTAATTTTTTCAATATCATAACAATTAATTCTTCCACTAGCCAATGCTGAAAAAAATCTGTTACATTGTTAATAGCCTAGTTTCCTATCGTTTTGCAGTAAATCACAGAACATCACATAAGAAAAGATGTCAGACTTACTATTCTCGCTGGCCTCATTTTTAGCATTAATTAAATTAAATGATAGAGCTGCCATTATAAAAGTGGTCAATAGGCTTGCCAGTATACATGTGGCTGTCTGGAGAGCGCGCTCGCATATCAATGAGACTCACCGATGCCAATGTAATGAAAGGCCAGATATGTCAACAATTGCTCGTGAGAGATGGCTGCTGTTAAAATATCACATTATGAGGAGCTAGGCACTCTCATGTTGGACTCTGGTGGCAAACGAGATTAAGGGGGGGGGGATTTTACTTGAAACAACCTGACAATACGGTAATAATGCGTATATTCATTGTGGGTGGTGGATAACACTTCCTTCCATTACCACCCCTCAAAAGCACGGCCCTTCCTCCCCTTTTATTTAATGTATCCATTTTCCCCCTTGTTTTATGCTGTTCAGAGACACTTCGGATATTATTATTTTTTTTTTCCTGCTGACATTCCCTGGATGGGGATAAATTTGACACTTCTGATTTTTCTCTTTTATTTTTGTATTCTTCTGAAGCCCTCTTGATGGCTATCGTTACTACTACCCCCCCCCCCTGTTTTCTGAAATCGGCCGATTTTTCATATGACCCCCCCCCCTTCTGTTATTTTCTACCGAAGTGCTTATGTGATAACATTACCTGTGGCCCTGCGAGGCCCTCACTCTCTGTTTATATGATGCCTTAATTTCAAAATAAAATAAAAGTTTTAAATATAAAAAAAAAAAAAAAAAAAAAAAAAAAAAAAAAAGCACGGCCCTTAGTATAAAAGATGCTCCAGATGTCAGCTTGTTTTCTTGCCTTAAGTCCAACTGTTATTTTCTATTCTCTTGCCTCGCTGCCCTATGGCAGTATTTTAATGAGTTTTTCCTGAGGGGGCTGTGCATTTTATATCTACCATGCATCTGAGGGGCAGGAAAATGGCAAGTAAAATAAACAAAATAACGACTTATACATAAAAATACACCAGTTTGTTTTACTCTCATCTAGCCCTGTTACAATGTATCACTAGTATGTGATGTGTGTGTTCCGTGGATTCAGAAATGCACATAAGTGGTTATTTTCTGTATGCTGCGCTGTTGCACTTTATGTATGTTACGGTATGAGGATGTATATGACATACATGTACGTGTATGCGTTTTTATGCTATGTGACATTATAGAAGAATGTGGTTGAGCTTACGCTGTGAGCAAACTGATATGAATGCAGGGAATTTAGAAATCTTTTATTCTTCCTGTGAAATGGTTTTCTTTTCTGCTAAATATTTTGTTTTCCCCTGTATCTTCCGGCAGGTTATTTGTCTCATTCTTGCCATCAGGCACAAGTCATAGAACTTATAATACATAATTTATTGTGGAAAAAATATGTTCTCCTAAATATGTTCTTCTTTTAATGTTCATTGCAAGGTGACACATAAAGATGTAGTGTTAGGATATAAAGGTATTTTTATATTTTGCTTTCTGCTCCCTTGCCACCATTATCCCTATTGTTTTCATTTTAGTTCTATTCTATATAGTGTTTCCCACTGGTTTTAGGGACCAATATAAAATGTAGAGTGGAATTAATCATGGCAAATGCTTCAGAAATGGTCCAGCAGGCCTTCATTAGTGCAGGTTTAATTTCGTCAATTAATTATTTGCGTCAAACACATTAAGGGTTATTCAGGGTTATGTCGCCGACATTTCGGTGCGTTCTCGTTCCCCGCACTTCGCTGCACTTCGTGGAATCAAAGTTCCCCCACCCTGTGGTGAATACAGCATTCACCGCAGAGTCCCCGGAGTGCAGGGAAAACCAGTTGCAATCCCACCGAAAACCCGCCGGAACCTCCGTAAAAAGCAGACGAGCTGCCGATTACAGCTCAGACCAGCCGTCGGAAGAAGTCAACAAGCTGACAAACAGGGTAAAAATAAATTAATAAATAAATTGAAACGCTGTTTGTAAAAGAACTACTGAACAAAAATGCCTGGAATTTGCAAATAAGGTCCAAGGAATGATAAAAAAAGCGTCTGTTAAGGAAAAATGAAAAAAGAAAGGTAAACAAATTTGCCAAAGAAATCCCGAAAAATGTCTAAAAGATCCTAAACAAATCTACAAATAAAGAGACTTTTTTACTGCAGATTAAAATAATAAATGGTTTGTTAGATATTGAATAAAAACGGGAATATTTTTAATAGTGAACCCTATGGGATTCGCCTGAATAAACCTGCCGAATGAAACCACTGAATAGCAGGGCATTTCAACAACTTTTCACTGCTGTTCGGTATTCTCTGAATAGATTAACCATTGTTTCTCAATGGGGTATTTCACTGCTGTCGAGCAGCACCATACTGGCAGGCAGTTTGCCAAAATTTGTCGAACTGCCTGCTCTCTGAATAGCCGAACCCCCCGAAATTTCACTGTACGCTGAATTTTGGTGTCCGGTTACATTTTGGGGCCAGATCGGCTCTCTCTGAATAACCCCTTTAGTCGACTACATTTTTTGTGACTAAAACTAGACTAAAACGAAGTAAAAAAAAAAGAAAAAAAGAAATTATGATGACTAACAGGGTTTTTTCAAAGAGATCTGAATGGCTGCCGAAAGGGAACCGAACGCTGAAAATCAGCATCGGTTACCTTTCTTGGCCATTCGGCTATTCAGAGAGCAGGCAATTCGCCAAATCCTGGCGAAATGCCTGCACATACGGTGCCTGTTCGGTGCCTGTTTGTGTGCAGTGAAATCCCCATGAAAAAGCACTGCTTCGTCTATTCAGAGAACAAAAGCCAGCAGTGAAAGGTTCCCGAAATGCCCTGCTGTTCGGTGGTTTAATTCGGCAGGTTTATTCAGGCGAATCCCATAGGCTTCAATGTTAAAAATATTCCCGTTTTAATGCAATATCTAATAAACCGTTAATTATAATATTCTGCAGTAAAGAGTCTCTTTATTTATAGATTTTTTAGGATATTTTAATCATTTTTCGGGATTCTTTTTTTTTTTTAAATTCGAGTTTTTTTTTAAACTTTACTTATTTTCTCTGTAACAGCCCTTTTTATTATCATTCCCTGGACCTCATATGTAAATATCAGACATTTTGCTCAGTAGTTTCTTTGCAAACAGCGTTTCACTTTTCAAACATTCAAGCAAACTGTTTTTTTAATTTATTCACTGCATTCGTCTGATATGTTGGGTTTTTCCGGCTGCTGCGCTGTGTGTGATCGGCTCCTACTCGGGTTTTTCCTGCGTTTTCGGTGGGTTAATTCAGATGTTTTTGCGGGTTTCGGTGTGCGTTCGCCCTCGTTTTGCGGTGAGTTTTCGTCGGGTTTGCGGCGACCATTCCCTGCAATTCGGAGACCCTGTGGTGCTTGCTGAATACACCGCAGGGTTGCCGAAATGGGATCACCAAATAGAACCGAATTGAAGAGAACGAAAAGTCACCGAGCGTGCGGTGGCTTTTCGATTCTCTTTGAATAACCCTTTAAGGATATGAGGAAAATTCATTAACAATTTGTTCGACTAATCAAAAACTAGACTAAATGTTAGGGAGGAACTATTTGAGGAGAGCCAATCAGAACTAATCTCAAGTAACAGAACTGATGAATATTTTATGTTCAGATGGCATTACAACCAATACAGTTTTTTTAAAAAGTTTTGTTAGAGTTACAAGTTTGTTTGAAAGATTGAGGAATTTCACCTGCATGTTGTTATAATCATTGCACATCTAATTACTGGGCTTTTATGAAAAAATCAAGGACATATTCATGTTTCTTTGTGAGATTTGGTTTTAGTTCTTTTTGTGATAAATAATATAGACATGTTGCATACCATATGTTCACGCCATAATACCATATATAATAACAGGCTAATAGATGTTTATTCTAGGAGTATAGAATGAGTTTGGAAATTCAGTTGAATTGCTTAAATAATGCATTATACACTTTAAATCCTTTAGATTTTTTGTTGACTATATCTACTCTAGATGTAGTCGACTAAAATATTGTGACATTAGCAGGGTTATTCAGAGAGCGGTGAAAACCAGGAGAATTGCCAGGAGAATGAACAATCTAGACCAAATAACCGATTTGGAAAGTGAGATAAATGGGAGAATTTTTCTGGTTTGGTTATTTTGACCTAGAATTTTCACTTCTCCAGTCATTCTCCTGGTTTTCACCGCTCTCTGAATAACCCTGTAAGTCGACTAAATCTAAAACAATACCGGGGACTAAAATATGACTAAAACTAAATAGCACTTTCATCAAAAGGCTATAAGGGGTTAGTCAGAAAGCTCCGAAATGTCACCGACATTTTGGTGCTCTTTCGTTCCCTGCACTTCTGAGGAATCTAATTCCCAAACCCTGCAGTGAATTCATAACTCACTGCAAGGTCCCCGAAGTGCAGGAAAAAGTCGTTGCAAAACCGCCTATTTAAAAAGAAAAACAGCAATTTTCAGATCGCATCGGATCCGATAAGCCGCCGCAAACCTGCTGAACGCGTCTGGAAAAAGCCGTCAATCCGCCGAACACAGCGCCGACCAGCCGCCGGGAAAAGCCGACAAGCGGACAAACAGGGTGAAAAAATAAAATGATTGAAACTTTCAAACGTATAGGAGGCGTTAATTTGCACTTCCTATGGACTCCGGGAGCTGATACTCGTGGCGGTGCACTATACCGCTGCAAGTATCAGCCTGCAATGCGCTTCCTTCCAGGGCTAGGCGCTAATTAAGTGCTTACCTTGGAATAGGTACGCAAAAGGGGAGAAGGTAAGAAAAATCTGCAGGCGCAGGTTATTTATACTTACTCTTTCTCTTTTTGCATTTCTCTTGCAATAGAGGCTTACATTTAGAACCTTTTTGGGTCTACATTTGGTTGTTCATCAAGCAATAATTTCTTGCATTTTGCTACTTTGTATTTCTGTAACCATGTTCTTGAACCCAGGACATACTTGAAAACTAGAGAAATCTCAGTGTATCCTTCCTGGTAAAATCCTTTATAAATAAAATAAATAAATAAATACCATTTTCACTATTCTCAAGTTTTTTGCCGGTCAGTGATAACTCTTCTGAATGGAATTTGATGACATGAGGATACTTTCTTTCCATTCTTAATTAACTAGTCATTTTGATATTGTTCTTATTTTTTAGGAATTATGAACCTCAGTCTAACAATATCAAGCCTTTCCATATAAAGCATTTGATATTATGATCCATAGAAGACCCTTCTACCTAGATTTCTCACGCGCAGCCCCCACTCTCTGGAACGCTCTCCCTCGTGCTGTCAGACTTTCCCCTAACTTCTCTTCCTTCAAACGCTCCCTGAAAACATTCCTATTTAGGGAAGCCTACCACCCGACTCACTGACGCAACCATCAATCACTCTCACCTTACAGTCCTCTCCTCCTGTTTCCAACCCCAACCCTCCCAGATTGTGAGTTCCTACGGGAATAGGGCCCTCATCTCCTCCTGTACTGTTTGTCAAATGTTGTTCAATGTATTGTAACCCTGTCTGTACTGTGCTTATTGTACAGCGCTGCGGAATATGCTGGCGCTTTATAAAATAATAATAATAATAATAACTACCCTCCAGTTCTAAGACTTGTATTACTAAAGAAAACCATACATAAAAGGGGGAAAAAAGACAAAATAAAAAAAACAGAAATCACTCTGCAAATGTGTGTATACAGTATAAGTAGAAAGATCTAATTTCCCATAGTAACATTGACAGAGAGCCCCGGTATTGTCCTGAGCTTATGTGTTAGAATTCGCTTGCTTTTCAAACATGATGGTTTTTCCTGGGATGTATTAGAAATCATCTTACCACATATAAATTATATGTCAGTAGTTCTCATTTTTCTGAGTGATTGTTATGTTAACAATACCATATATATATTTATATTTCTAATGGCTTCTGTTCCGTCTTTGTTTTGAAGCCCCATGACGGACAATTATACAAATGCTCTTATGACCGCTGTCTGCTTTCAAACACTTGGATGGTGAATTGTGCTCATTATAACCTTGTCTCAGAGTCTCTGTGGCAAAAGGCTATTAGCATCCACGGCAAATGTGATGAACAAATAGAGATGCAGCTTCCAACTTGCATACTCTGTGAATATTTAACTATCGATTTTATAATTTCCTTAATGGTCCCTTGAAATGACCGTAGTCATGATGAAAGCAAGTTTAGAATTTGGGTTTCTTAATGATCCATGTGCTCTATTTACGGCTGGAATTGTGTCAAAAGTAGACCTTAATTTAAATGGAGAAATGTTTATGTTTGAAGGGTTTTAGGAATACAATTGTCAGTTGATTAAATGACATTACCAGAGTATGCGCACTCATGAAATCCCTGAGGACCGACTCCTATATCGTGACATAGAACCAAAACAGTCCTTCGGATGTATTCGAATGAAATAGGTGACAATGTTTTGCCCACTAGTGTGACCTTTTTCCAGTCCATACATTTTCTCAGGCTTGACAGAGGCCACACAGATGGCTGAAATGGTGTTACCCTTTTTCATTCTAATAACGCCGGATTCCACTGCACATGGAGTGACTGCATTCCTTTTATTGACTTTATGTCAGCCAATTCTAGGCTATTTGCCGATGTTTGCTTATGCAACAAGTCAGTGTTTACAAACATTACTTGGCAAATACAACTGAGTTGCATTTATTGGGTGACAAATACATTGAAAAAGCATCAACAGATATGTCATCTACGACTCATTATGTCATCATGCTTTTCGGCTATGTACCTATTGAGCGTTACTGACTGGATATTTGGAGAGCACTGATTGAGAATCCAGCAAGAGCTAGGAGCCAATTCATCAATGACATTGGGATACACATAGATGACTCAAGGACTTCCACCTGTATTCGTATATGGATAACATTAAGTAATGCAGCTAAATATGTCATGGTAAAAATGCGCTGCCATATGCCTGTCCTTTGGATTCATGGTTTTGAAGATGAGGTACTTAACATTGATGGATACTTTTCATAGACAAGATTGTTTAGAAGTGACAAGGTGAAATACAGAAATTTCTGCTCTAGGTAATGGTCCAGCTCATTGACATTTGGGAACGTATTATGTTTATTGATAACTACATTACTCTTTACGCTCAGTTTTTCGTTGTAGCCTTTGTGTGATGTTCTTAATATAGGACATCAATCAAGGGACATACATTGGGAAGTTAATGTTGAATTCTAATGATAGAATATATTGGGGAATAATGTTGATAGTAGTATTCCTATATGTTAAATTTTATGATGAGAGAAGTGGATTGTTGTCCTTTATGTAGGATGCCAGTGAGGGAATGGTATGCCAATGATGGATATTAATGAAGGGCATCAGTAATTGAGAGTGTGATGTCACTCTGTAATAGTCTTTATATGAATTGTTACTGATAGCCTGTTACCTGACTTTACATTACATATATGTTTATTAAGTGAGCTATAAGCAATGGTCTCTAATGGAAAGGATACTAGCTGAAAGCTTGCATTGGATGGCAGTGCTATCACTTTATTTAAGATGTCGATGATGGACTCTAATGAGCAATGTCAGTGATTACCCTTTGAGTGAGATGTCAGCAATGACCCTTTATATCGGATTTTACTGAAGGAACATTATGTGGGATGTCAGTGAAAGAATAAACGTTGAGATTCAGTTATCACTCATAATGTCATTTGTGAGCAATGACCCTTTTCTTCCACTATATATATCACTATGTGGAACATGAGATGGGTTCTCAAAGAATGAACACGTGCCCCTTCCTATGTGATGCAAAAAAAATCCGTGATCACATGGATTTTTGTTTCACTTATGAAGAAGACATTAGATTGTAAGCATAAATACAGAAAAAATGGCGTCGCGCCCATACTCACCGGAGCGGCAGTAACTGCCAGGCATAACAGCCCAGTCAATGTATAAAACATAACAAGGAAAAAGAGTGTCATCTGCGCTCGTTTCTATGTGTTCCATGTACAACAAAAATGAGGTTTTTGTTTGTTTTAATGGCCATTGCAACGTAAGCCCACTCGCCACTTCAAGGCACCTCTTTAGAGTGGGTACCTAGTTACAATTGTTAGGTACCCACTCTAAAGAGGTGCCTTGAAGTGGCGAGTGGGCTTACGTTGCAATGGCCATTGAAACAAAAAAAAATCTAATTTCTGTTGTACATGGAACACATAGAAACGAGCGCAGATGACACTCTTTTTCCTTATTAGATTGTAAGCTCCTATGAGCAGGGCCCTCTACAGCTCTTGTTTCCATCATATGTCCGTTTATCTCGTTCCCTTTGGTTAATAATAATAAGACATGTATGTTCTCTTATTAACCGTCAGACAGATGTCCCTAGCAGGGGATAGTTTGTGTGGTATAATAATGAATGTTGGTTGGCAAGGGAGTATACATTATTCTTCAATGGCAAAATGGCAACCCTCCTATCATATTTAACCAAACTTAGTGGAAAAAACAAAGCAAAACTGCTGATAACCAAAAATAATGACATTCAACTGTCATTTATAAAAACATTCTAAACACTTAAAAATGTATAACATATTAAGAATGTACTCACTTTGTTATGGTTGTTTGTTCCAGTTACAGAATGTGTTATTTAATTAGGTCATTGTCTGTGTTTTGTTTTTGTTTTTTTTTAAAAAATACTGATCAAACTGATTTATTGACAGATGAATTATGGCTTAATTGGCAACGTCTTTTAATTAGTCCATGCATGAGCACTTTTTCACATATGATAAAGTATTTCACTGGGTCTTCTCCAGGTGTGGACACTGGAGTTTATTTTATAGTGTGAGTTGAAGCAGTGGATATTTTTGCAATGTGATTATAATGTGGTATAAGAGCAATGATCCTTATTGTGAGATATGTGTATCTGTTATTATCCTATGAGTGCAGGAAAACGGTTTTGTGTATGACTGGGTGTAAATGAAATGGCGTGTCACTGAAGCAGTATTCCGTTCGCTATCTCTGATGGTTCTTTTTAAATGTCAACAATATGCATTCATGTGGAATGCAGATGATGGATGATAGACCCTGTTCTGACTGAGATGGCAAAAGTGAAACACAACGCGGGATGGCAGTGATGATGGACTTTAATGGGCATAGTAATGGAACCTCAAGTAGAATGTTAGTAATGGTCTGCATGTGGAATGTCATCCTTGTAAAGTCATGTCGGATGACCGTGATGGAACCTCACGTAGAGTGTCAACCATGGAACATTGTGTGGAGTCTCTGCCTTGGAACTTCATATAGTATTATCGCAGTGTTGGAGCCTCCTGTAGAATGTCAGCCATAGGGCTTCCTGTAGGATGACTGTCAGGAAGCCTCATGTCAGTGGTGAAACTTCATGTTGATTGTCTCATGGACCTTAATGTAGTATCATAGTGATGGATTTTCCTGTTTCATACATAGTAAAAAAAAATATCAGGTGACAGAGACCAAACTAGAAATGTGTTGGGACTGATGAGAGATGACGTAGGCTTTGAATGATTAAGCCTAGATGGGATTTATTTTTAGATAATATTGAAATCCAAACATGCTCACACATGTTGAATATTGAAAACACAAGCATGTGTTTAATATGAATCTAGTGAATTAATCAGCCCATTAATACATTTCACACTTCAGTTGGGCTTTACTAAGAAATGTTCAGAAAAGTACAAAATATTTTGTCTATATAATCCACAGACGTTCTGCTTTGTTGTGGGTCTTTTATCTTGCCAAACTGCTTTTGGTATATGTTTACGTTTATCTATTCTTAGTTCCTCTTTATTTATGTAGTTTTTATCTCCAATTATGCACAGGGTTTGAGGTCTCTGTGGTTCATTTTCACTCCAGCTTAACATACTCTGTTTATAGTCCAAGAGGAGCTAAATCCTTCAGCCATACATGTATAAACCTGAAGGGGAACAAGTGAGCACTTGGGAGACAATCAAAAATCCATATTTTCAAAGAGACATAGCACCTCCTCGCAAAACCCTAATACACTAGCAAAATTTTTTTTTCTTAAATAATATTTTTCAAGTTCTATCACTTTCATTTACTCCCTGTGCTCCTTTCTGATATATTCCACGCTGTTACTCTGGCTATGCGTTTCCTACATATATCTCTGTAAGAAAATATGTTGCAGCAGGAAGTTTCACAAATGCTCAAGCTGTGAGTATGTCATGATGTTAACCTCCCTGGCGGTCTAATTTCTGTGAAAAACCGCATCTAAAAGCAGTCTATTTTTTTTTCCCTAGCGGTATTCCCGAGTGTGGCTCGGGGTTAAATTCCTATGTTGGAAGCGGTAACCCCGAGCAACACGCCGGATGATACATCACCTCTCCCTGCGCTCCCTCGATGTCCCCAGCTGCCTCCTCCGGCGACCGCAACCTTATACTTCCTGGTTTCCTTCTCACGAGAAGAAATCCAGGAAGTAAAATGCTGCGATCGCTGGAGGAGACTGCAGAGATCATCGAGGGAGAGCACGGAGAGGTGATGTATACAGCCCGAGTGTGTCTCGGGGTTACCGCTCTCAGCGGTGAAATTTAACACTGAGACACACTCGGGAACACCGTCAGGGAGGTTAATGAAGTACATATATGTTATATGACCTCATAACCCATGTGACCGCAAAAGACGAGCGATATTACATGAACATAATTGTCAACTGTTGAAAAAAAATCTTATCTTAACATTTATATGAAACATGGGATGCATAGTTAACACTTACATGTGCACTTTGCTGCTCCGAGAGTGGTAAAGGGTAAAACTATGTGCAGCCGGAAAAGGTCAAATAAAATAATGGGGATAAAGTTTGAAAATAAAAGTGGTCAGATCTCCTGCTTATGGGGATTTGTAATGATCATAGTGAGATTATTAGCAATGCAGCTTCCAAAAAATACCAATAGAAAGTAAAAATAATATCTGTGTCATAATGACTGTGTATGGAAATTACAGTAAAACCTTGTATCTGTACTGTACAGGGATCACCTTGTATCTGTACTGTACAGGGATTTTCAGCAATTATAACCCCTGAATCGTAACCCTGTACAGCATTGAATGACCCCAGAGCTCTCCCTGTATTCTGCTCTATCTCTGGCTGTTGTAATGCGGTAGTAAAGTTTGAACTTTTTCAATAAAAGATGGGATTGTTTCTTGCAGCTCAGTTATACAAGGTGACAGGACTGAGGTCTAAATGAGAATTTAATTTCCCCACAGGGAAATGTCGACACTGTCTTATTAGGTTTGTATGTTGGGTTTCATGACTTAAATTAATATTTTAAATGGTTTTCAGTGCAAACCATGTATGTGCATTTTTGGTAGTAAAGCGTTCTAGTGCACCGGTAAACATGTAACATAGTGACTATATCTCCTACATATTTATTTTATGTGTTAATCTGTATATTTGTGTTGTTTTTTTAATATCTTGCATTTTATTGCTTTGTATTTCTGTAACGACTGTAACAATTCAATGTACTTGAACCCAGGACATACTTGAAAAAGAGAGAAATCTCAATGTATCCTTCCTGGTAAAATACTTTATAAATAAATAAATAATTTCCTTCTGTTCATTGGATTCCACATTTTTGACTTGTCAAATGCAACTAAATTGACTTTTGGATTCTTTATCTGAGGATAGTTTTCTTAATAGGAACATTTCTGGTATCTCCGTCACAGAGTTTTCCATAGTTACCTATCAATGAGATATTACTATTATGAAACAGCATCTCTTGGACCAGTAGTACTACATCTTGCCTGTTTCTTTGTTTTTTTGCTTTGTATCTTAGGATCTGACGTGCACTTCATTTGGGTCATACTGCACTCCTGAGTCCTTTAATCTCGCCAGAGTCGGTCATTAGGATACTTAAATTGTAAAACACACTTTAGAAGATTTCTTTAACCACTTCACTGCTAAGGACGCGCTCAGCGCGTCCACCTGCAGGTACGTTCCTTGCGGTGGACGCGCTGAGCGCGTCCTCCCTTTGGGGCCAGCGTTCGGCGGGACCGCCGCCGGAGTAATTAGGTGTCATTGCGGGGCGCGATGACACCTAATTCAGGCCCTGCATGTGCGGAGGAGGCGCCTGAAAGGGAGGGGGGAGGTTCTTCGGACCTCTCTCCCTCCCTATCGGCGGCATGCAGGGGGTTAACCCAGGCACCGTTTGGAAGGGCACAGCCTGCCCATCCAAATGGTACCTGGCATTAACCCCATGGGGGCCGGATCACGAATCGGCGCCGAAAAACGCGGGTTCGTGATCCTTTCCCGGAGCTGGCCGACATCTTGGATGTCGGCCAAGCTTCCGGGAATGCCCCCTGAGGACTGGTGTCATTGTGCATAGCACGATGACGCCAGTCCTGGGATTAACCCCTAACTGCCACCAATGGTGGAGATAGGGGGTTCGAATGAACCCCCTATCTCCCGATCCGTGGCAGTTAGGGGTTAATGTTTGGTATTGTTGGATCGGCCAGAGCATGGCCGTTCCAACAATACCAAACATGAGTATGAAAAAAGTTTTTTAAAAAAAATTAAAAATAAAAATAAAACAATATTTTAAAAAAAAATTATAAAAAAGAAATAAACAATTTTCTTTTCTTTTTTTTGGTTTGTTAATGCAGCAATATTGTTCCCATTTCAATTATAATGTGAACAATGATGCTGCACTAACGATTTTGTATGCGGTGCGTTTGTTAAAAATCGCGTAATTTTCCCCAAAAAAATATGTAACGAGACCCCATCTCTAATTTTTTTAACAAGCGCACCCCATACAAAATATAACCGCAATTGCTCGCATGTTAAAATGTGAAAAAAAACACTTTACACATTGTAAATTATTGAAAATTCATATTTTATTGCATTTTTTGTTATAATATACAGACAGGTCATGACGTATACATATAGAATCTGCCGAGTCTGACGGAAAGAACGATATATAATATGTTTTGGTCATATACTAAAATAAGGCTTCAAAACGCATTTAAACAAGATGAGCAAAATCGGTAAAAATGACCTCAGCACAGAGGCGGGAAAAGCCTCAGCAGCGAAAGGGTTAAGGATAATAAACACTTGGAAGTAGAAATAACATGAAGATTTGATTATTTAGAAGTCTTGAAAACAAGTTCAACTGCTTACAATCCCGTGTTTTATGTTTTGTTCATTATCTTTATATGCTTGCTGACTAATTGTGCATGATGCGACATTTGAAAACAAAGCATCTGTAGTCGTTAGGTATAAACTATAACGGTTATTCACTAAGCAACATCATTCAGAAGTTCCCATAGTAAACATACAAATGTTATAATCAACTACAGTGAATTTCAGATATTTAAAGAACCAAAATTCTACAAGGGCAGGCAAAGTAGTTTTAAACAATGTGGAACAACACCAACCAGCAGTACCATCACTGTTCTTTTGGAGAACAAGTCAACTATGGTTATTCTCCATTTATCATGTTCCACTGTTCATTGCAACAACGGTGAAAAAAATATGGATTTAATGTGGTGATCTTCATTTTACTCTATTTAAAACAACCCTAAAATGTTGGAGAACATTGACTGACACTTCAGTGGGAACTATGATGTAACGTCTCTAATCAGTGGATTCACCAGAGTTGACAGGGGTCTAGTCTTAGAATAATAAGTACAGGAACTCTTCAACATGTATGCTTCTCCATTAATCATTGCCATGTTGCACTTAACCCGCCACTCTACATTAAATTTGTTATCAATGGTTCAACATAAACATTGTCTGGGTTTTAGGATATCCTTATTATAATTGTAATAAAAATCATACGTTAGTGGCGACTTAACAAGAAAACCTATGATTGGAACCCAATAAACATTTTTCAGTATGGGCCAAAAGGAAACTCCATTGCTTTTGAGAAAACAGTGTAGGAACTGCGTTCCCATGTGTTCCTACTCGACTTGACCCCTGGTTGATGCACTGTAGTTCCCCAAGGTAAATCAATGGTGGTGAATAAGCCTTTATGTGTAGACCGCACCTTGTCTCTTTGGACATGTTTGGAGATTCTCTACATTATCTAGAAATCAAGGTAGACTTCTTAAGAAAAATATAAATTTCTTCTCATAAACATTTTTTCCCAAATGAATGTATAGGTTCTGAAAGATAAACAAACACTTTTCGCTCTTTATCTTTATCCCTGATACTTTCGAATGGCCTAGAAATGAGCTTTCTAAATCAAGGATTTTTTGATTGAGGTTTGTAAACACAGAGTATCACAGCGACTACGTCAGATTACATACGTTGTTTGACTGAACAGCCCGAATAAACAAACAAAAAACCATGTCTTTGTACCAAAATGTCAGAAATAATTGTGCCGAGTTTGTCACATAGGAGGCTCACCACCTGCTATGTCTGCAGTAATTATATGTTTCAAATAGCTGCTCGTGATATAAGAAGCACATTAATAGCCGGGGCTATGTCTGTGATTAGGAGAGTTTTGAACGAAAAACTTTATATTACTTATTTCAGGAGTTGTGATTGTTTACTGGAAAATACAAAGCAAAGGCCGAGTTGGAAAATGAAAGAGTATCTTCCAGAGAAACATAAATAAAATGAGTTCTGGGCGATTTCCTTGGTTCATACACCGTTAAATTGAGGTTGTGGTTTATCTACCACCCTACCTGAATAGGCTGCTTCCCCCCCAGCAGTTCCCTCATCCTATAACCCCCAATCCAGGACCAACACCTTACTTGCAATACCACAATACAAAAAGAAAGTGGCTCGATCCTCATTTTCCTACAGAGCACCGCAATTTTGGAATAACCTCCCAGATGCCATCAAATCTTCACCCAGTCTAAAGTCCCTTAAGAGTTCCCTGTTAACATACCTCAATACAGAATGCACCTGTAAACATGTAACATAGTGACTATATTTCCTACATATTTATTTTCTGTGTTAGTCTGGGGTCAGACGAGCGCAGTGCGAACATGCTTTGAGCCACATTTTATTACGGCCGTAGTAGGAGCAAATGACGGCCAATATACGAAGTACGGCCGCAAGAAAGTTCGGCCGCGCAATGCAAGCGGCAAACAAAAGCATTTTTTCGAGAACGTGGAACCACTAGTACTGACGCACAGAGTGCGCTGCGCCGGCATAGCAGCGTGTGTGCGTGATTAGGAGACGTCAGACGTTGCACATGCCTGGCCTACATCACGTCCATTTGTTTTTTATAGCTCTGTCAAAAAATATGGCCGACATTGCGCATCGTATGACCGCTATCGCGTCTTCCGTGAAAAATGCGTTCGGACACATCATTGCACTTTTTGATGGTAGACGTGAAAAATGCGTTCGTCTGACCCTAGCCTTTATCTGTATATTTGTGGTTTTTTTTAATATCTTGCATTTTTTTACTTTGTATTTCTGTAACACTGTAACAATTCAATGTTCTTGAACCCAGGACATACTTAAAAAACAAGAGAAATCTCAATGTATCCTTCCTGGTAAAATACTTTATAAATAAATAAATCTCAATTTTACTTTAACGATAATTGTGGAATCTGGATTTTTTTTTTCTTTGACAGTGCGTCAGTTCAAACATCGTACTGCAGACTGGAAGCTTGAGCTAGCGTCTAATCCAGTGGCTCACACAACACGTACATTCAGAGACATTGGATTACTGGGAATAAACTACTGTACGTTCCTGGCCTTTTGCCAGAAAAGCAGCAACAGTGATTGTCAGCTTTCTGAGTGGGACAAATCTCCCCCACACTAACTGAATCAGCCCTTCATGACTCCCCTGGAGGAAGGAGGACTCTCCGGTCATTGTGACAAGTCAATTTGCTTTGAATAATTACAATGCCTAGAGCAATCATTTAAGACTGGTGTCAAATTACGGCCCCCAGATGTTGATGGGTGGAGTAGAGGTAACATCTCTGTTTTATAACTGTGGAGACTGTAGAGACACAAGTTCGAATCTCGGCAAGAGCACCTCTCCAGTAAATGTCCTTGGACAAGACACCTAATGGTACATACTCGTCACCCAGGACATACTTGAAAACTAAACTAGAGAAATCTCATTGTATCCTTCCTGGTAAAATACTTTCTAAAAAAAAAAGATAAAAAAAGGGGGGGGGGTGTAGAGTTCGGCAGCCCTGAATTAAGACTTACCTCAAGACCATTAGAATTCCTGTTTTACAGGTTTTGTTGCATCACATAATGAAGTCAACTCTCTAATAACATATTGTATCCAGGTCAAAGGAAAGACTCAATAGTGTATCTGCCATTATGTGCAGAAATGTTATTATATATAGTACATATATTGCTAGGGAAAAGATGGTTGTTTGAAGATAAAGCAGGCTAAGTGGGGAATTGGAATAAAGGAGATGATGCATGTTGATGACATGACATTGTCTGCCCTCCTCTTGCTTGTTATAATATCTTGAAGGATAGGTGTGACTGCTCTACAGCGACGTTGAAG
Source organism: Leptobrachium leishanense (assembly GCA_009667805.1). Taxonomy (NCBI): domain Eukaryota; kingdom Metazoa; phylum Chordata; class Amphibia; order Anura; family Megophryidae; genus Leptobrachium; species Leptobrachium leishanense. The sequence goes on along the minus strand of CM019064.1, from coordinate 86,749,043 downwards.
GGGAATTGAACCAAGACAGAACATGAAGCTGGTCAGTAACGCAAAAGCAGAATGTGTCTGAGCACCAACAGTTTATCATGCCAGACATCCAGTAATCACCTCTTGTCACTCAGCATCTGTTTCAGCCTCTTATTGTTCCGCGTTGAAAGCGAATGTGGAAAAAATTGCATGCAAATGGTCTTTTGAATGTTTTACTAAAGGAGCATATGTGTTTTTATTCAAATTTAAATAGAAAGTGCATACACAAGGTCATTGATAGTGGAGAATAGTAAAGTGCATATGGTTTGGTGTTGTTTTTGATTTTATGAATACATACTGGATATTTCAATCTAAATCCGTATAATTCATGGATAGAATTATGCCTTAATGAAACCACTTAAGGTGACCTTGCTCATCAAGACTTTTTTTTTTCTACGCTCAACAAATGACACAATTGTGTCTCTCGGAAGGCACAATCAGATAATAAATAATAAAATAATAAATTCAGAAGTGATGTTTGTTATATTTAAGATTTTTCATTTTTCTTTTTCTTCATTCATGCCCACCCGTGTGCATGAGCTGCCAATTAACTACTTCGGCACTATAAGGACCCACAATGTGACAGCAATGACAAACCTGGCACGGAATTGTTCTACGGTAGCTTTTATGGGTCTTGTCAGCTCCGGAAATGATTGTAGCATTTGTACGCATTGATTTAATGACACATATCACCGTCTCTCCATTACAAGAGGTGCTAGAATTACCAATAGAGATGTGAGATGACCCAGTTCATGTTGAGAATGTAATGAAAGAGCTGTAGTCAAAGTGTGATCCTATTAGAAGCTGAAAATCAGTGCGGTTTGATTTACACACCTAGCATACGAATACGGTTTATATAGATATGACTTGCGAATCATAATTAGAACAATAAAAAATTCTTCTCAACACATACTGCTCTATTTTATATACATCGTAAATCATTCTAAAATTATGCTATTCTATTACAACCCTCGCACAGTTTGTTTGTTTTTCTGATATATTTTTTAATATATCTTTTTACGCCCCAGGGACAGCAATGTGAAAAAATTTTAGCGTAATGAGTTTATGTTCAAGATTCTATATTCTTATAACCATTCTTAATAATAAGTGGTGTTGTCCATTTTGACTAGCTGTGGGTACATTCAAATCAGAAGCTTAGGTTAGACACTGTAACCCCCTTCACTAATATTGTGCAATATACTTGTTCTTCAAGAGAATCTGCAGATGCCCCTAGATTGAGTATACTCGATCTGGTCTGATTCTGGAGCAATGCAATCTAATTTTGTTTATTGTCAATGATATTACTTACTTGCAATACCACAATACAAAAAGAAAGTGGCTCGATCCTCATTTTCCTACAGAGCACCGCAAATCTGGAATAACCTCCCAGACACCATCAAATCTTCCACCCAGTCTTAAGTCACTCAAGAGATCTCTATTAATATACCTCGATACAGAATGCACCTGTAAACATGTGACATAAGGACTATCTCCTACATATTTATTTTCTGTGTTAATCTGTATATTTGTGTTTTGTTTTTAATATCTTGCATTTTATAACGACTGTAAAATTGTTCTTGAACCCAGGACATACTTAAAAATGAGAGAAGTCTCAATGTATCCTTCCTGGTAAAATACTTTACAAATAAATAAATATTAATATGCCAATGGGCTCCAGAACATTCCCTTAAAGTTTCAACACTTCGGCCATGATAGTCGATGTGTTGAAATTGTTTGAAAAGCTTTGAGATCAGATTTTCCTTCACGGAAACACTGAACACATGCTGTAATGTGAATGTAATGGCACTTTTTGGCCAGCAGAGGTTGCTCTCTTCCTGTCAAATAGTGCTTGCCTACAGTGAACATATACAGCGCGACACCTCTATTTAATATATATATATATTTACTATGTGGTTAATGGAAAGTGCCTTTCTAATAAACCACCAGGTCTTGCCAGTGCTTTTATTGAAAATCTATTGGTAGTGAAGGGATTAAATAAAAGATATAGGGCACTATTACATTCCTAACGCAAATGTTAATGCTCACTTGCGTGAGCATTAATGTTTGCTGCGGTATTTACCGCATATTACAATCCAAACGCAAACGGGTTTAAAAACCCGTTTGCGTTTGGTACCTTGCGCTCCTCTGCGCGAGGTTACAGTACTTTGTGCTCCCTATGTTTAACATGGGGAGCGCAAAGTGTTAATCAGCGCTGCTATTACAAAGTCCCAGCGCTGATTAACGCTTGGCTCTGGTCAGCGCAAAGTTAACCAGAGCCAGGACTTGGTGTTAACAGATTCCGCTTCTGCAGAATCCATTAACACCGACCTTAAAAATAAAAAAAACAGATCACATACTCACCCTCTGTCCTGCGGCGAGGACCGCGGCTCCGATCGCCTCCTCCGGCTGGTGGGAGCAGGGAAAGACTGGGGGAAAAAGTCTGCCCAGTCTCTCCCTGCGTATCATTACGCTGCGCAGCCAGCTGGTCACATGACTGGCAGGGGAAACTCAATGGAGTCCTATGGACTCCAGCGATTGGATGCTCGCGGCTGCGCTCAGCGCTGCCGCGAGCATCCAAGATTTTACGCTCGATATACAATGCAGGCAGCATTTTTTGTGCCTGCATTGTAATCCAACATTAAAACGCGAGCGCAAGGGGGAAAACTGCGGGCGAAGTTTTTCCTCCCTTGTGTCTGCGTTTTAACGCTAAGAGTGTAATAGAGCCCATATAAGGTTTTTATTTATTTACCGTTGTTGCAACCACGACACACTTTGGCTATTCAGAGAGGAAAATTAACTGTAAGCAAAGTTTCAAAAGTAAAGCCTCCTCTGCCGTCGTTTGGAACTCTGATGTTTATCAAGTACCGGCTGGGTGGAGTAGAGGTAACATCACTACTCTATAACCGTGGAGACACAAGAGCACCTCTCCAGTAAGTGTTCTTGGGAAAGACACCTAACGGTACACACTGGCCACCCAGGACATACTTGAAAACGAGAGAAAGTATCCTTCCTGGTAACATACTTTCGCAAAAAAAAACAAAAAAACAGCACAACATGGTAAATAATGAATAGCCTCCATAATGCAACATAATATAGTCAGTATTGAATAAGTTTAAAGCAGCCAATGTTTGTTAAGCAGAAGTCCTATGGCTACCAGTGCATTACCTGAAATTTAATTCACAGTTCTCTGTAGTTCCAGGTATTGCCCATCATTATTCTTTTTTTTGTCATGCTGGGTATGACTGAGGAAGACATGGAGACTCTGTGGATCGAGGATCTGTAGTTGGAGAATTACAAAGTATTATAAAGCTGCTGCTTCTTCAGCTAGAAAATACATTAATGCTATTTTTGTACAGTTTTTTTAGTAGCATTTGCAATAACTGGTAAATTAACTTGAGATTAGATAAACTATACAATAGGTAATAGATTATACAATATTAACATGGATAGAGCATATTAAATTGAAACACCAAATAAATAAATAAAAATTGAAGCTTGATATTTGGTACGGTGTACAATAAGGCTGGGGTCAGACGAGCGTAGTGTTCACGTCCGTGATTGCGCCTAAAAGTACGTCCGTGATAGCATGACAGAAAGCCCATCGGAGAGCGTTACACAAAGTACGTCCGCACTGAACTGCGGACGCACAACGGCCGCGGCCCACAGACGCAAGGCAGGCAAGAACGTACAACCCCTAGAACGGCCGCACAAAGTGCGCTGCGTCTGCAACATCTGCATAGCTTTGTGTGTGAGTGATGGAACGTGGTCAGACGGACTGCATTTATATGTCCAGCATTTTTCACGGACAAAATGGTTTTGCTTTTTATTTTATTTTCCCTCCTACATCCGTCAAAATATACGTCAGTGAATAAACGGACTGTGTGGCCACTACTGTGTCTTCCGTACTGACGTACGTCCGTGTGCACGGACGTACAGTCCGTAGAAATCACGCTCGTCTGACCCTAGCCTAAACAGTATAAAACGCTACATCCAAATTCATTCTATGCACATTATTAGTAGTAGCATTATGATTTGGTGTAATTTTTTTTATTAAATCACATTAGTATAGTAAAATAAATTGGTAATATTTTTTTAAATTATGCTTCATACTATATATTAGATGTTATATAACATTATATAAAACACAATGGTTTTGCTAGATATAAATTGTAAATATATTGATAATGTAAGTATGGAATCATTATATTTTTACTCTGTGCAGCTAAACATACCTACCTCTTTATCTTTCACAGTATGTGCTCTATTACACTCTTCGCGCAAAAATTTGCGCGTGCGCAAAAATGCATTAACGTGAGGGGCAAAACCCTTCGTGCTGAACGTCGTATTATGACGTTCGCGCAAATGATGCGAGTTAACGTCTAACGCGAGTGACCCTGTGCGAACTCTGCGCGAGCGCAATTTCGTACGCGCATCCCATACTTAACATTGTGAGCGCAAATGCGTTCGTGCGCTGGTACGTGGATGGTATTACAATCGATGCACAAATTTTTACGAACAACATTTGCGCGCATAACTTTAACGTCTTTTAAAAGCTGGTGGTAACTGGAAATCTGAACGTTCTGGCCGAAACCAAATACGCCAGCACGAAAAAAAAATACAGCACAGTATAGTTACACATTCTACACATACCCAAACAATAAAATGGAGAGGTTGTGCGTGTTTTTATTATTGCTGCAGTATATATACTCAGATTGATTTTGACAGGTGCAAAAACTGAACGGGAGACAATTGTGGTTCTTAATTCAGATTGGCTGAATCGCGTGAAAAAACAGTCTGCCCACCGATTTCTGCGCGCAACGTTAATGCGCACGTTTTTGCACGTCTTTTTTTACGAGCGATATTTTTTGACGGATGAAAAAATGCGCTCGGATCGTAATACCAGCATTAATTTACACGCATAACGTTTAACGCTGTGCACAAAAAAAATTGCGCTGCGTGTACGAATTTGCGCGGAGATTGTAATAGAGCCCTATATTTGTCTGTCTGATTCTATCTATCATGTATACAATGTATATAGTCTCCAATTTATCTAAATATATTGAGCTAGAGAAAAAAGAGATTTTTCAGAAAAAAATAAAAAATAAAGCGTGAAAATATTCACGTCTACCCTCCCATCTTTCCGTTCTCAGCTTGCCTCTCTTGTCATTTCCAAAATAATGCTAGTTGTTTACCACACACTGTTTGAAATTTTGGCCGCAGGGGAAAATGATATGGCTGAGCAGAGAAACATGCAGCGGAAACTCGGTCTGACAGAAGAGCTGGGGTTCAGTTATTAGGTATGTCAGGATGGCACAGAGACCCAGCAGGGAGATTGGGGGGACGTTATGGACTGGGAGGGGTCTGTTTATCTGAATTAGGCGGCTGGAGGATGGAGGCATATCCTGGCTGACACATTGTGTCCTTGACACAGCTTTTACCTATGGAGATGCAGCACATGTACAAGTAAAGAATACTCCTGTGGAATATTTATACATATTCATTTATTTGCAAAGTATTTTACCAGGAAGGATACATTGAGATTTCTCTCATTTTTAAGTATGTCCTGGATTCAAGAACATTGAAATTTTCCAGTCGTTACAGAAATACAAAGTAATAAATGCAAAATATTAAAAACAAAACACAAATATACAGATTAACACGTAAAATAAATATGTATGAAAAGACAGGTGTGCAAGAAGCATTTTCGATCTAACCAACAAGAATGCAGATCCTATTAAAATAAAAGGTAGCTAAGAAAAGGATAATAAATCTCATAGAGGAAACGGCAATCAATTGTGTGCGTTTAGAATTACATTGCGATAAATACTCAATATCCCCCTGTCTCCTAATAAAATATAATAAAATACACATAATGTCTTGTGATGGACGCTGTTTGGAATGTAATTCTAATTGGGTTGCAAAGGCAGTTCGCACAAGATGAAGAAACCCCTTGTGATTGTATCTTTAATTAATTATAATGAAGTTCTGTTTCCCCCCCTTCTATGTTCATACGTAGAAGAAGGTCAGCACACCCCAAGGGGTTCTCTGGCCTTGAAACCCATACAAATCACTGCACTCTCTCCCTTTTTTCTTCTCCTTCACCATTTTAATATTTAATCACATTTTCTTTAGTTATTTGCCATTCTGCGGTTTATTATTGCACAAACATCATAAGGGCTTGCAAAGTGTAGGTTCTCTGCGTGAAAATCATTCCATAAGCCCATGGGCTAATCACATACCTTGTTGTTTTTTTTATTCCCTCCAGGGATGATTCCTGAATTAGAACAGCAGCCCAGATCTTAGCCTGGGAAACAAACTTACCAAGGGTGTATCTCAAGGGGGATTCTTCTTCTCCCGAATACTTAACTCTCCGACAAGAGGCTTCAATCCTTACGTTAATTTAAAAATATGTCTCATAGTATAAAAGCAGCTTACGCTGACACGTTTCTCCATCGGGATCTCTCAGCCAAATCTCAGAACAGTTTCCCCATTTTTTTTAAAAGTTAACATTTCCAGCGTGAGACAGACATTACTTTTTTTAACACACTTACAGTATATTACAATTACATTTCTTTTTTGCATGATAACCTCACAGCTATTATTTGACAGTCAAGTGAATTTCCCAGAGAGCTTAGTGCTCCTGTGTTGCATTTTCTGCCATCCGACCATCACTTTTTCTTTCTGCTGCTTGCTGATCTTTCATGTTCCCTGGATGAAAATGCTATTTGTGCTTTTGCACATGCAAACAATCTCCATCCCCATGGCTGTGATTGTTATCCTACTTTGTGACAGCCCTCTAAATATCTTCAGCGTCCCATGTCACCCAGATATGGGCTAATGAGATCTGGCAGAAGCAAAAGGCAGTCTATAGAAGATGGATGACAGCAAGCACGGTGACATTATTGGGGTGATTGTATTTGTTGCTCTGACAATCTAAGTTTAAAAGTGTCTGTTGTATAACAGTGTGAGCTATAGGACAATGTATGGGTTACCGGTGAATTCTGCTTAAATATTGGTGTTTTAGATACAAAGCTTTACAATACATAAATTTTCTAATTCCCTGATACATCCATAAAAAAACACACAGGATGCTCTATCAGGCCATTGTACATTTGTAATGGTAATGGAGCACTCAACTGCAAAGCCAACTGCTTCAGCGAGACGTTTGTCATTTGAATTAGGTAATACTCCATTATATAACATTTTAAAATACATCTCATACTGACCTACAGAGTGCCGCCATCTATGTGATTGCATTGGCACAGTAATCGTAAGATCAATAATAGCTGTTGACAGTTACATGCAGGGTTCAAGTGTCTTGTTTCCAGCCCTGCCCCCTGGTGGTGAGGGCGATCCAGGCCAGCTCTTACCTTATCTGAGCTATTCCATTCCTCCCTCTCCGCTCCTGGATTCCCTTGCAGATTGTCTGGCCTGAGTTCACATGTTCTGTCTGCTCTGCCCTGTCCCCTATATAGTCACTATAGCCGCTAGTCACTTCATTTGCACAGGGCTCTTGCATGGGTTATTGCTCCCTGGGGGTCTATTGGTATTTGCTCTGCTCTGTGATTTCTTGTGTACGACTTTGGCCTGGTTCTGACTATGCTGTTGTGTGATCCTTTTTCTCTGTATATTGCTATTCTGTGTACCGACCCCTGGCTTGTCTGACATCTCTCTCTGGTTACTGATCTCTGGCTTCTGTATGATACCCATTCTGGTTACTAACTCTGGCTCTTATTTTTGACTGTGTATCTGGTTTTGTCCCTTGTGTCCTGTCTCTTGTTCTGTGTGTCACCCTGCACTGAGGTTCCCTTCCCTTAGATTAGACGGCCATCCTAAGAACCGTAACCAGATTATTATTCTTTATTTATAAAGCGCCAGCACATTCCGCAGTGCTGCACAATGGGCACAATATAGACAAGGTTACAATGCATTAAAAAACATTTTGACAAACCAGTATAGGAGGAAACGAGGGCCCTATTCCCGTGGGAACTTACAATCTAGAAGGGTTGGGGGTGGAAACAGGAGGAGAGGACTGCAAGGTGGGAGTGATGGACTGGTTGGGGCAGTGTAATAGTGAAACAGGAGGAGAGGACTGCAAGGTGGGAGTGATGGACTGCAAGGTGGGAGTGATGGACTGCAAGGTGGGAGTGATGGATTAGGGTTCCCTTTAGTTTACTACTTGGTGCCAGTATGTTATTATTTTTTCTTTTAACCCTTGCTCTTCCTGTTGTCTGTAACCTTGGTGCTAGCTCTGCGTAAGACGCAGCAAGCAGCTATCCTGCCTAAAGGGCTAACTATCCCGTATAAGGGGCCTACCTTGGCTCACGCCAGGAGCCCCCATGACATCAAGTTGATCAGGAATGCTTGGGAAGACAGTTCTTCCACTATTTTTGCAAGGGGAACAGAGTTCTTTTTGGTATTGCACACTTTAAAATATTATGTAAGTGTTTGATCATATGTTTCCTTGTTAAGTCACAATAAATATATATTTTATCATACATTTTTCCTAAAATTCGACCTAATATCACACTTGAGTGTAGGTGTTGGGTTAAATGAAGGCTATCAAAAGTGGTGCATACTTTTTGGTGAGTTAGCACACTTATTTGTTATAGGACTTGACCCCCCGGTTACATGTCAAGTGAGATCAGAAGAGTCAACCTATAAGAAATAGGCAATGGCAGCGGCCAGCAGGAGGAAATGGCAGGTGGACTTTGAAAACTCAAACCTTGGGCTGGGAATTTTAAATGTCTTCAGAAAGAGGAAGGTTTCAGGCTAAACTCGACCAAACCTCACCATCAATTTATATAAAGAGCAGCACCCCTGCAGAGTAGAATGCTCACTGATAATAATGAAAAAGAATTTGATTTTGTATTGATATCACATAGTCTACACAGTCTTGTTTTTTGAATAGTGTGTTGTAGTACCAAGATGACCACCTCTACAATGAGAAATGGACAGATCTTCAAGGGATACCTACAGTAAACATGCTAGAAATTCTTCAGGGATATAAAGCTGTATATGTTATTGCTGTAAACAAAGTCATATTTAGGGTAACTCTGGGCAAGAATCACTATTTCTCAGAATTCCATTGATACAAGAGCTGTGAGTTCATTCAGGTAAATCATAGCTAAAAAAAAACGAGAGGGGCTGCACAGTGGAGCTCAATCTCTTTGTCAGTTCACCTATGCACAATCCAAAATACTCATATTCAGAGCACGAAAAGAAAATTAACCTAGTGCGCTTGGAACGACAGTAACATAAGCACAGAAATAAACCTATATTTTTTCAACATGTTTGCAAAAATACACAAAGTGAAAAGTGCAGAAAAACATGCAAATAAAAGCAAAATTAATCACATCACTAAGTGCATAGTGCCAAGTATCGATCATAACTGCCCCAGAGCAATGCAAATGCAGACTTTAGTGAATTGTGGGACCAGTCAGATTTGAGGCAACTGAAGAAATGCTTACAGTCTCCTCATGAGGAGAGCAACAAGGACAATGATCCCATGGCCACAGTTGCAAATGTAACAACCAGTAGAAGAACAAATGGATGCAACAAAACTGACACATGCATCCTTAAAAATCTATACCCATGTCACTGTTTGACACGTAAGTTGCAAGTCACAAAACAAGATGGGCACTATCACGTGCCTGTAGCTAAAACAGGGTCGCTAAGGGGAAAAGTTAGCGTTTGCCAATCTCCCCTTAGAACCCCCGTTTTCCCAGTGGATTACGGGGCAGGCGTTGAGTGCAGCAGCCTGCCCCGTAGTGGCCTCTAGACTCCTGGATGATCGAGGCAGCACTAAAGCACCATCTTGAGCATCCCCTCTGTCCCCTCTGCTGCCGAGTCCCATGACCGGCAGGATCTCGCCTCTTGCTAGATCCTGAAGGTCCGTGGAGTGATCGTGGAAGGAGACTGGAGACTTTTTTCCCCAGTCTCACTGTGCTCCCGGCAGCCAGAAGCAGCAGATCTCTTCACGCGAGAAGGCAACCAGGAAGTGAAGCTCCGTGATTGGCGGAGGAGACAGCGGGGATCAGCGAGGGACAGGTAATGTTTGCAGCGTCAGCCCGAGTGTGGCTCAGGATTAACGCTTTCAGAACTGAAAGTTAACCCCGAGCCACACTCGAACACCGTCGGGGGTTAAACTTGGTAAAGTACGCGTGTATACGCGTGCGCACACACATTTACACACGTAAACACGCGCAAAAACAGAGATATATGCTGCTCAATGGGATTCAGGTCAGGTGATTGACTTGGCCATTGCATAACATTCCACTTCTGTCCCTTCAAAAACTCTTTGGTTGCTTTTGCAGTATGTTTTGGGTCATTGTCCATCTGCACTGTGAAGCGCTGTCCAATGAGTTCTGCAGCATTTGGCTGAATGTGAGCAGATAATATTGCCCAAAACACTTCAGAATTCATCCTGCTGCTTTTGTCAGCAGTCACATCATCAATAAATACAAGAGAACCAGTTCCATTGACAGCCATACATGCCCACGCCATGACACTACCACCACCATGCTTCGCTGATGAGGTGGCATGCTTAGGATTATGAGCAGTTCCTTTCCTTCTCCATACTCTTCTCTTCCCATCACTCTGGTACAAGTTGATCTGTCCATAGGCGCTTGTTCCAAAACTGTGAAGGCTTTGTTAGGTGTTGTTTGGCAAACTCTAATCTTGCCTTCCTGTTTTTGAGGCTCACCAATGGTTTACATCTTGTGGTGAACCCTCTGGTGAAGTCTTCTCTTGATTGTTGACTGTAACACATATACACCTACCTCCTGGAGAGTGTTCTTGATCTGGCCAACTGTTGTGAAGGGTGTTTTCTTCACCAGGGAAAGAATTCTTCGGTCATCCCCCACAGTTGTTTTCCGTGGTCTCCCGGGTCTTTTGGTGTTGCTGAGCTCACCGGTGCGTTCCTTCTTTTTGAGAATGTTCCAAACAGTTGTTTTGGCCATGCCTAATGTTCTTGCTATCTCTCTGATGGGTTTGTTTTGTTTCTTCAGCCTAATGATGGCTTGCTTCACAGATAGTGACAGCTCTTTTGATCTCATCTTGAGAGTTGACAGCAACAGATTCCAAATGCAAATAGCACACTTGAAATGAACTCTGGGCCTTTTATCTGCACATTGTAATTGGGGTAATGAGGGAATATCACACACCTGGCCATGGAACAGCTGAGAAACCAATTGTCCCATTACTTTTGGTCCCTTAACAAGTGGGAGGCACATCTGCAAACTGCTGTAAATCCTACACCATTCCCCTGAGTTGGATGTACATACCCTCAAATTAAAGCTGACAGTCTGCAGTTAAAGCACATTGTGTTTGTTTCATTCCAACTCCATTGTGGTGGTGTATAGAGCCAAAGATGTTAGAATTGTGTCGATGTCCCAATATTTCTGGACCTGACTGTATGTGCTTATACATGCGTACGTGCGTATCAGTGTGAATGAGGCCTAATAACTGTTTGTGAGTTTGTCAGACCACAGAATCTCTGCTTGGCACTTCATTTCCCAAGTGAAGTTTCGTTTATAAAACACCTGCTACTTGCAGGAGGAAATAATGACACCTTTATTCATGTTAGTGTTTGTGCAGTGAAACAGAGGCGATTATTTTATCCTCATTTTTATTAGTAAAATGAATAGATTGGTCTGAAAATAAGTGAAAAGTGGTAAGGGTTTTGCTGCTGGAACATTAACTAACCAGAAGGCATACATTAGGAAGCAACCAGTCCGCAAAGGAAACACACTGTGATGACAGATGGTGAAAAATTTGCTTCAGTCTCTTTTGTATGTAAAGTAAGGGCTTAAAGTGAAAATAGTCATATCCTATAGAAACTCTACTTATTATGTGGGCCTTACTATCAAACACGGTGGAAAAAATAATGACAGAAAATTAATCAATAATAACATCAAATTATTGTTTTCATATTTTGTTTGCCGTTCATTCATAATGCTCCCTACCTAGGGAGCGAGCCTCATGGTGTTATTGCTGAACATGAAACTGCTAACATTCTATAAATATGTCAATCCGTATTCATATTTCTGGTATATTTCATCTTACCTACTGGACTCCACTACCATGCTGGTAACCTTCGCACAGTGATCTTGCTGCAATCACAGCCACAACAGTAGTATTTAATAGGGATACTCTAAAGTAGAAATGTGCATGTTATTAACATGTTTTTCTTTGCAAAAGAAACAAGATACATTCCTCTACTGTTTGATTGATTTATTTATTTTTGATTGTCACATTTCATTCCGGATCGTTTCATTATATCATTTCTGATTGTTTCCTTTTGCATTGTTTTATCATTTAGTTTTAGATTATTATTATTATTGTCATCGTGTATATAGCGCCAACAGTTTCCACAGTGCTTTACAATAACCAAAGGGAACGAGATACATATAAACGGACGTATGATGGAAACAAGAGGTATAGAGGGCCCTGCTCATAGGAAGTTACAATCTAGAGGGATTGGGGTTGAGGAAGACAAGAGGAATTCTACTAGCTAGCAGGATCATTAGTGCCAGTGTTTTGGGAACGGTGGGGCCATAGAAGCAGCTTCAATCCTATGAGAGTAGGTGAGCAGAGGGATGAGTTGCATCAGTGATGTGGTACGCTAATCTGAAGAGATGGGTTTTGAGGGATTTCTTGAAGGCCTGAAGGTCAGGGGAAAGTTTGATAGGGCGAGACAAGTCATTCCACAGGACTGGAGCTGCCCTTGAGAAGTCTTAGATCATTTCAGAATGATTATGCTGTTGATTTTTTTTTTTTTTGCAACAAATTAAAATTATTACAGTAACACATGCTATTTTGCCGACATGTAAACAAATACAAAGCAAGTAATGTTTTTATATTCTTTGGTTTTTTTTTTGGTTCGTTATGTTTCTTGTATCATGCAGATTCATATTTTTGAATGGTTCAAAAATTACAAATCGGTAAAATTTTGGACGATTTGCAATTTGTTACAAAACTAGTTGCACATGTCTACTCTAAAGTAAAAACAGGGGGTTGCAAACGCAGGGATTAAATATTACATAAACTCAAGGGCTAAATTCATACCATGTTTATCCGTCAGCTCACACTGACGAATATAAAACTAAATGTACATGGACACTGGAGTAAGTTGAATTTAAGCAATAGATGGATTTGCTGTTAATATTCACTATCATGTTTTTTATTTTTCTTCTCTGCTTATTGAATCCATTTATACATCTTCTTCCTTCCTACTCTGAGTTTTAGCACAGCTCCTTGCAGCTTTAACCAACCAAGAATGTCTTAAACGATATCAGTCAAACTGACAGATTATGTCATGTTAGGTCCTCATCAATTCTCCCATATAATTTATACAGGATTGTGCGTTATATAATACGCATAAGCATTCCAGGTCAGCCATTACAGAACAATACTTTGCTTATGAAATCAGGCTTAACCCCTTTTTTTTCCATAAAACCACCGCCAGGACAAAGTGGATTTATGGAAAACAACTTTCCATTGCAGATAGTGTATTAATTTGCCCGTCAGAAAATACATTTTAGATGCATTTTAGAGACTGTAAGCAGGGCCGGATTTATAACTAGGCATAATAGGTATGTGCCTACAGGCGCCTGCCACAATGGGGCGCCTTGCTCTGTTTAAAAAATGAATTATTAATTTTTAAAAACGTCAATCATTTAAACCACTGTATCTCTGGAGCCCTAAGGGCTAGAGGCACATATGAGGTATCAATGGAAAGGCCAGATTATCAAGTTAGCAAAGATAATCAAGTTAGATTTATGTTAAAATAGAATAATGAAACATTTTTTTTAATGCAGCACTATTCAGTTTACAATTATAAAGTGACCAATGATGCTGCGCTAATTCACCTTCTCATTTCCCACACTGCCAGTAAGTGTGGAGCAGATCATGCAAAGCATTGTTTCATTGACGACCTAGACCGTGGTACTGTAGTGAGGGGAGACAGGGGGACTTTAGAACCCTGCATCTCTGAATTGTACACCGCAAAAGGTTAGGTGAGAAGTCATTGGAAAGGTCAGAGTCTGGTCTTTACAATGATACCAAACATGGCCATGTAAGCAGTACAAATAAAACAAATGAAAAAAAATTGATTTGTGTGCAAAGAGAAACTTTTTCTGTTTTTTTATATTCGAACATATCCTCTTTGCACCTATTCTTACTTTGAATTCCGCTTGCTTTCCCCCAGTTTCCTATAGTCACATTTTTTTTTATTTGATATAAGCTTATATGACTGTTATCTTATATTAAAAGGGTTGATACCATTTTGCTAGAAAATATTTTCTCTTCATAACTAGTTCCAGGCTTTCCATCATGGGCATCTGTAGACTGAGGCTTAGCATCATGTGGACCATCCATCGTTTGCATATGTTACATATGTCCATGTCCATTACTTGATTTCTACATAAGTCAAAGAATAAAAATGTCAAAAAACGGAGACCATGGGGCTAATCTAAAAACGACCGGAATTTGACATATGACTCAAATTTCTAAAACGTTGAGTAAATTGGTCTACAAAGCTTCATATCAAGGAAGGCTCAAATAAGGATCCATACTAACATTTATTTATGATATGAAAGTGAAGTCATCTGTTGACTTTAATTTCCTTGGTTTTACTAGCATGTAGCCGGATATTACCAACAACACTGTAAATGCAGTATATGGAGAAATGTGAGTTATTAAGGCACTGTCAGCAGAGCAATGCAGGAGAAGTAATCTTTATCACCAATAAAACATAAAATTAAATAGAATGAAGAAAATATATTTGTATTTTAGCATGCCTTTGCATTCTTCTTATAACATCCTGATAATTCAGATTTGTTTATCCATTAGTCTCTTACATTCCCACGACATACAGTACATAGCAGTACAGTTCTGTATTATACAAGGGTTTTCTTCATCTTTATCTTTGCATAATTAATAGCTAAAAATACCCTACATTAGTAATTTTACCCCTTATTTATGTGGAACTGTATTAACCCCTTAACTGCTGAGCCATTTCACCACCCCCAACCCCGTATGCTGAGCACATTTTGCCTGTTTTGTGCTCATCATGTTAAAGCGTGAATTGAACATGTAAGACCCAGACAAATTATATATCATTATTTTCAGCAGAATCGGCAGATTTATAATACTGTATATCATTATTAAATAAAATAAATAAATAAATATATTTATAAAGGATTTTACCAGGAAGGATACATTGAGATTTCT
This sequence comes from Leptobrachium leishanense, assembly GCA_009667805.1. Lineage (NCBI taxonomy): Eukaryota > Metazoa > Chordata > Amphibia > Anura > Megophryidae > Leptobrachium > Leptobrachium leishanense. The sequence goes on along the minus strand of CM019064.1, from coordinate 86,733,791 downwards.
GTATATATGTATAGTCATGTCCTGTCAGAATGTTATGACAAAAATGTTTTAAAAAATTAAATTTCCATTAAGGCGACCGCAGTCAGAGCGCACTCTGCGTGCGTGCATAATGGACAGACGTACTGACGGAAGATACTGTAGACACCACATGGTCAGTTTTTTTTGACGGATGTAGAATAAAAAAGGGAACAATAGGAAATAAAATTAATATGAAAAATGATAAAAATTTGACAAGGATATGAAAAGCCAATTTTGCGTCAAGGTGCTGGACGTCGCAAATGCGCTCTGTCTGACATCTCCTCATCACTCACACAGACTGCTAAGCGGATATGGCACACTCTGCGCATCCGTCTGGCGGTTTTACGTTCTTGCCTAACTTGCGTCCATTTGCCACGTGTGTTGTGCGTGGGAATTAAGGAAGTGAGTAATGGCAGGGGTATTGTTCATTTTATGTGACAAATGAACAATGTCATTGCTTTGGCACAAAAAATAAATAACTTAAAAATAAATTAAAAACATTATTTTATGTTGTATGTTTTTTTTTTTTAACTTGATATTTTACATAGTCGTGGTTGGTATCATTAAAAAGGCCAGACTCTGTCCTGTCCAATGACACCTCATGTGACTTTGTGGGGTGTAAAGAATGGAAATACAGGTGTCCAAAGTACCACTGCTCTCCTCGCAGTGGTGAAGCAGCTTGTGTATTCAATGATCCAATGTGTAATAACACTTTGAGCCATCACCTCCACATTTGGTGTGGGAAATGAGAAGGTGAGTTAGGACAGTGGCATTGTTTGCTTTACAAGTAAAATCACATAAGGCCAGCACCTTAGAACAGAGATAACAGAAAAGTAAATTTTGCATCTATTTATTTATTTTAAAATTTTACACATCACTTGTTCATACTTGATATCATTGGAAAGACCAGACTCCTGAACTTTCCAATGATACGTCACTTGACCTTGTGAGGTGTAAAAATCAGAGACAAGGGGTTCCACAGTGCCCCCTGCGACCATCACAGCAGTCAGTGGTGTATTTAGGTTTTGTGCTGCCCTAGGCCTGACTAAACTCGTGCACCCCCTAATTTAAATTTGAGACACCCCTTCCTGTCAAGGCCACACCTCTTCCTGGTTAATCCCCACCCTTCCTCTTTAAGCTCCACCTTTTCCTCTTAGAGCTATGCCTTTTCCTCTCTTTATATTAAAAGTGGATACCAAGTGCCTACTTGTATATTTTGTATACCATTTCAAATGTATCTATTGAGATAAATAAAATTATGAAATGTTTAAATGCAAGCATTTTTACAAAGAACAGCCACGCATGTTAAGTATACTGGATCACAGCCGCTCTAATTGGTTGAACAATAAAATCCACAGAAACGTGCACTGCATATGAGCATATCATAGAGCTGCACAGCAATAAAACCCACAGAAATGTGCACTGTGTATGAGCATATCACAGAACTGCACAGCAATAAAACTCACAGTAATGTGCAGTGTGTATGAGTGTATCCCAGAGCTCCAAGACAATAAAACACACAGTACTATGCAGTGTGTATCACAGAATCCACAGCAATAAAACTCCCAGCAATGCAATGTGCGGTGTGTGTCAGCGTATCAGAATCCACAGCAACAAAAAATTCCAGCAATGCAATGTGCAGTGTGTATGAGTGTATTAGAATCCACAGCAATAAAACTACCAGTAATGCAATGTGCAGGTCAGCGTATCAGAATCCACAGCAATAAAACTCCCAGCAATGCAATGTGTGGTGTGTATGAGTGCATCAGAATCCACTGCAATAAAACTCCCAGCAATGCAATTTGTGGTGTGTGTCAGCGTATCAGAATCCACGGCAATAAAACTCCCAGCAATGCAATGTGTGGAGTGTATGAGTGCATCAGAATCCACTGCAATAAAACTCCCAGCAAACCGAGTATATATGAGCACACAGCAATTATTTATTCTACATTTACCGGTCTCCGTCCACGGTAGGGCTGTGTGCCGAGTCAGCAGGGACTGTGTACAGACTCAGCAGGAGGTCCCTCCAGGCCATGTTAGGATCGCGGCTGTGCCTGTGCGTGGAGCCATCTTGTCAGCAGTGGGGTGCCACTGCCAGAGGGTGCACCGTGGCTTTGATTCCCTTCCTGGTGGGTGTTCAGTCCAGAATAGAGTGACAGTCCATGTTAACGAAAGAGTGGGCAGCTGCGTGCGTGTCACGTGGTTCAGCCAGTCAGGTGGTACTGAGACTCAGTACCACCTGACTGGCCGGACCGAGTTTGACCTGCACGCACGCAGCCTCACCAGGAGCCAGGCAGCTCAATGACAAATTTCTATCACTGCAGTGCTGGTTAAGGAAAGGTCCACTTTAAACAGCAGTAAGCAGACAGGGCTTCATATTCTGCTGATACCCCCCCTTTACCTGCCGTTTACTGTCATCTTCTCTCTCTGGACACAAATCACATCCCCCTCCTAGAGCTGCTGCGGGGCAGGGGAGGAGCTATGGAGGGAGGAGAGGGGGATTTTTATTCTATTCGATTTTATTCCGTATGCAAACGCCATGCTCCGCTGCTCGTTGTTTGAGAACACAGCTCAAAGCTGACACACAGTGACAGTGGCACCTCCTAGTACCCTCTAATGACACCCCAATAATCACTGGTACCTGGGGCGGCCCGCCCTCCGCCACTCCTCTATGTACACCACTGCTCTGGTGATATGCTCACACACAAGTTTGGCGAACTGCCAGCAAGTACGGTGCTGTTTGAAGGCAGTGCAAATCCCCATAGAGAAGTAATGGTTAATCTATTCAGAGAACACCAAACAGCAGAGAAATGACAGTGAAATACCCTGATGTTCGGTGGTTTCAATCAGCAGGTTCAGGTATTCAGGCGAACCCCATAGGTTTCAATGTTAAAAATATTCCCATTTTTATGCAATATCTAATAAACCACTTATTTTAATCTGCAGTAAAAAGTCTTTCTTTATTGATTTTTATTTTTAGTACCATTTAGTAATTTTTCAGATTTTTTTTGGCAAAATCCCCCCCTTTTTTTTAATATTGGTTCTTCTTTTTCTGTAACAGACCTTTTTATTATCAATCATAGGATCTTATATGTAAATTCCAGACATTTTCGTTCAGTAGCTCTTTTGAAAACAGCAGGCCATGGGTTTGCGGTGGCAGCATACAGCAGCCGACTCCATGCACTTTGGGGACCCTGCGGTGAATGGTGAATTCACTGCAGGGTGGGGAAATTGTATTCCCCGAAGTGCAGGGAACTACAGAACACCAAAATGTTGGCGTCATTTCGGTGCTCTGTGAGTAACCCAATTAGTGGTGAGGTTTTTTGTTGCCCCCTGGAAAGTGAAACCCTAAACGTTGCCTACCCAGGACATACTTGAAAATTAGTGACATCTCAATATTTCCTTCCTGGTAAAATAGTTTGCAAAAGTTAAAAAATTTTTTTTTTTTTTTTTTTTTTTAGGGGTGGGGCCACCCGGCGGGCCGCCACCCCATGGAGAGTGCCGCCCTAGGCCTAAATACACCAGTGACAGCAGTGCGTCGATTTAGGTTTTCTATGAACCAATGCATAATCACATTCTAACTATTTAAAAACTATAAAGTGAGTCTGGATGTTTAGAGTATTCCTCTAAGCTGGTACCTTGCCATATTTTGCCAAGGATTCTGGTTCTACAATAAGGATATTTTCCCTGTTAGAGAGAAGTGTATGTGCTCTCTATCTCTATATACTATGGGCCATATTACAAACATCACGCTAAAATGGGGACACTAAGGAAAAAAACCTGCGCCTGCAGGTTTCTCCTTAGCGTCCCCGTTTTAGCATGATATTACGGGGCAGGCGCTAATCCAGCAGCCTGCACCATAACCCGGCACTAAGCCTCAGTATGCTCCCTAGGACTCTATTGAGTCTAACAGTGCCAGTCACATGACCTGCAGAATCTCGCCTCGTGAGATCCGGCAGGTTGGCGGAGTGATTCGCAGAGGGAGATTGAGGGACTTTTTTCCTCAGTCTCTCTCTGCTCCCGGCGGCAAGAAGGAGCGGATGGAGACACTGTAGTCGCTATGGTATAGGAGGTGAGTATCCGATTTTTGGGGATTTTCTGCTGGTGCTGACGGATTCTGCAGAAGCGGAATCAGTTAGCACCAGGTCCTAGCTGTGGTTAACTTTCGAGTTAACCGCAGCAGGACGGTAATTAATGTAATCCTAAAACTAATTAACAATTTGCGCTCCCCTTGTTAAGCTTAGGGAGCGCAAAGTACAGTAAGCTCGCACTGAAAAGCGGAAGATCCGAATCGCTAACGATTTTTAACCCGTTAGCGTTCAGATTGTAATATGGTATTCCCCTGCTAGGGCCACCACAGCTAACGGTAACGCTCACACAGGTGAGTGCTAACATTAGCGTTAAGATTGTAATATGGCCCTATATGTCTCTTATACAAATATATATATATTTTTTAATATACACAATGGTATGTATTTATGTAAGATATAAAACTTGAGTGTTATTTTGAGATAAATGTATCTGCAGCACCAAAAATTCTTGCAATTCTATTATCCCTCTTGTAATATAAGGTCCCTGGAATGAAATGTACAGTCAGGTCCAGAAATATTGGGACATCGACACAATTCTAAAATCTTTGGCTCTATACACTACCACAATGGAGTTGGAATGAAACAAATGTGCTACTGCAGACTGTCAGCTTTAATTTGAGGGTATGTACACCCACCTCAGGTGAACGGTGTAGGATTTACAGCAGTTTGCAGATGTGCCTCCCAATTGTTAAGGGACCAAAAGTAATGGGACAATTGGCTTCTCAGTTGTTCCATGGCCAGGTGTGTGATATTCCCTCATTACCCCAATTACAATGTGCAGATAAAAGGCCCAGAGTTCATTTCAAGTGTGCTATTTGCATTTGGAATCTGTTGCTGTCAACTCTCAAGATGAGATCCAAAGAGCTGTCACTATCAGTGAAGCAAGCCATCATTAGGCTGAAGAAACAAAACAAACCCATCAGAGAGATAGCAAGAACATTAGGCATGGCCAAAACAACTGTTTGGAATACTCTCAAAAAGAAGTAACGCACCGGTGAGCTCAGCAACACCAAAAGACCCGGGAGACCACGGAAAACAACTGTGGTGGATGACCGAAGAATTCTTTCCCTGGTGAAGAAAACACCCTTCACAACAGTTGGCCAGATCAAGAACACTCTCTAGGAGGTAGGTGTATGTTGTCAAAGTCAACAATCAAGAGAAGCCTTCACCAGAGTGAATACAGAGGGTTCACCACAAGATGTAAACCATTGGTGAGCCTCAAAAAGAGGAAGGCCAGATTAGAGTTTGCCAAACAACACCTAACAAAGCCTTCACAGTTCTGGAACAAGATCCTATGGACAGATGAGACCAAGATCAACTTGTACCAGAGTGATGGGAAGAGAAGAGTATGGAGAAGGAAAGGAACTGCTCATGATCCTAAGCATGCCACCTCATCAGTGAAGCAAGGTGGTGGTAGTGTCATGGCGTGGGCATGTATGGCTGCCAATGGAACTGGTTCTCTTGTATTTATTGATGATGTGACTGCTGACAAAAGCAGCAGGATGAATTCTGAAGTGTTTCAGGCAATATTATCTGCTCACATTCAGCCAAATGCTGCAGAACTCATTGGACGGCGCTTCACAGTGCAGATGGACAATGACCCAAAGCATACTGCAAAAGCAAGCAAAGAGGTTTTGAAGGGACAGAAGTGGAATGTTATGCAATGGCCAAGTCAATCAACTGACCTGAATCCCATTGAGCATGCATTTCACTTGCTGAAGACAAAACTGAAGGTAAAATGCCCCAAGAACAAGCAGAAACTGAAGACAGTTGCAGTAGAGGCCTGGCAGAGCATCACCAGGGATGAAACCCAGCGTCTGGTGATGTCTATGCGTTCCAGACTTCAGGCTGTGATTGACTGCAAAGGATTTGCAACCAAGTATTAAGAAGGGAAAGTTTGATTTATGATTATTATTCTGTCCCATTACCTTTGGTCCCTTAACAAGTGGGAGGCACATCTGCAAACTGCTGTAAATCCTACACCGTTCCCCTGAGTTGGATGTACATACCCTCAAATTAAAGCTGACAGTCTGCAGTTAAAGCACATTGTGTTTGTTTTATTCCAACTCCATTGTGGTGGTGTATAGAGCCAAAGATGTTAGAATTGTGTCGATGTCCAAATATTTCTGGACCTGACTGCATATTCTGTCGAAATACTAATGGCAGTAATTAGAATCATGTCTGCTGATAACAATTATATTGTTAATCGTGGGGCAGGTTACTCTAGGAAATTGCAATCCGTTCTGTTTGTTGCAAAATTTTTCACAGCTTTAAAAATCTGTCACATTTTTAATTGCTCTCTTTTATAGTTACAGCTATTTATTTTTTATAAAACAATGGTAATTATTTTTAACAACCTTTTCACAGAGAAGAGTTTAATTGGTATGATTGTAATACTTTCATGAAACTATTTTAGAAAATGAAAAGAAAAAATATATATACAGAAAAATTTCTATTGAACAAATTCTTTATTTTCTTTGAATTGAGCATAACATGTAATTTAAAAGAAAGAAAGAAAAATAGTAGTCAGGGGGAAGCCAAGGGTCAAGGGCAGGCAAAAGAGTGGCAAATCCGGTAATCCAAGCAAATGGGTCTGGAACACAAGTAAACAAATCAGAGCTCTTGCTGGTAGGATACAAACTGACTACTGAACAATGCTGAAGCATCCTGGGAAGGGTGCGGCTTCATTAACTCCTTATTAATGGGCAGGTGTCGCCCGTCTGGAGGGAGTTATTGCCGGCGAGGCGTACTGGTACGCCGTGCCGCCTCAGGCCTCTGACTCGGCCCAGCTCGCAGCCGACGAGCGACAGGTGGCATTGGCTGCAGTGGGATGGCCTGAGTTCAGGCCGTCTTTCTGCAGCCAATGGTGCGTGGCTCGCACAGGCTGCTGGGAGGAGCCGAGGTGGCCCATTTAAGTCAGCAGGGCATACCAGTACGCCCACGTCTTCAAGTCCCACCCGCCGCTTGGACGGCATGGTATGTCGCTTGGCAGGAAAGGGTTAAGTAGGAGAGCACAGAGCCATAGAGTAGGTGCACCTGAGTCTGCTTCAGCTTGCAGGGGAAACCAGTTCTCAATAAGGCAGCACCTTTCAAGCACTGCAAGGGTGAATTCAAGGTGGGACAACACCAGATCTGCCTTTCTTGCGCCGGTGAGGGCCGTGAAAGTGCCTATGTAATACACATTAATTACAATCGAGAACTACTTGTGCAGGAGAGGTTTCAGAATTCAAAAGGATTGGTTTTACCATATTTTTATTCATAGACCTCACATACGAGAAAATGTGTCGTTGTTTTTTTACCCTAAGCTAAATTGTAGGTACACTATAGGAGTGGCTAAATTTGAGTATACGGTAACCGAAATTGATATCAGGACAGTACGTTATACAAGTGGCTAAATTTGAGTATGTAATCAAAGTTCTTCTAATAAATTGTTTTTTTAAAAGATGTTTTCAATTCAAAATATTCTACCACTGCTAAAGTTCAAGAAATGACCCTTATTGATAAAATTGAGGCAGGCAATAAGCCTGAAAAAGTATTTTTTTAGATTTGAAATTGTCTCTAATTAGTCCCTCTTAGTAATCCCAACCCTAACCCTTAACGTAAACCCTACTGTGCAGGATTTCTAGGATTAGATTTATTTATAGGGTTAGGGTTATTCCAGGGTTAGGTCTCTATTTATATAATAGCACTAATATTAAAATTGAGGACATTCAGTGTGATTTCAGGGTGATTTCCCATGTTTCTTTGCCTGAAAATCAATATATTTATACCTTTCAGCACCTGATATTAGCAATGTGATCAATTTGAATTGTGCCGCTGAAGTTGACATTTCCATTAAAATGTATAGAAGGTGATTGAAATTAATTGTTATTAGGGATCAAAATGAAAGTACCTGCTTACTTAAAATTCCTGAACTGAAAATGGCCGAATTTCAGCCAAAAGTCTTCTGATTTTCAACAATCGGCCGTATTAAATCAAGCCCTATGTTTGGTCAGTTTGACTAAGTTTTCATCTCCGTTTTATGGCATGCATTCCTATCTTGCTATTACTTGACAACATTGTTCAAACATTTGATTTACAGACATTAAAGTAAGCAATCTAAGTATTGGCATCCCGCAGCCTGCTAAATATGAGAGTTCAAAAAGTCTTCTGATAATCCATAGGAATGGATAGATGCACTCCATAACGCAATAAAATATATTTAGTTGGAGAAGTGATCCTGATGATTACGCCACGGAGATTTCATACGTTAAGATGGAAATGTGATTGTGATTATTAAATTACATGTCTTTTTTTCTATGCATGGGAGAGTGAGTGGCACCAGGAAGGGGGCGAGGAGGGAGTAATTTTTCTTAACAGGGAAAGAATAGCATGTTATGTGACAAAGGTATTTATAGTGAATACACTAAGCACCATGGGAACGTTTTTCACTGATATAATAACAAGTACTTGGATTGGATTAGTACTGAAAACCCATTTACATGGAAACCAACATAGATTTAATGATGGTGATAACCTTTGAAAGTGTGTGGACCATAAATATCACATAAACTCTCAGCTCTTTAGAGCATGCAGGCATGTCTGTACTTCTCATTATAGCTATGGTTCTGCATTGTATCTGCGCTGACATTTGAAACTTCTCAGATCAGCATACCTATTAAAACAAGAGAAAATGGCATGGAATCGTAATAATATCATCAAATGTCTTCACCCAACAATTCTACATATGACAGTGTGCTAGATTTCTAATATTTCAATTGCTAATGATCTGAGGATACTATGTTAGGAATTCTGTTACAAATTCATGTACTTTTATTAGACCTCTGCAACGTGTGATCTCTTTTAATATCTTCTATTCCATCATTCATGATAACCTCAGACCTCTCTTTCACTTTCCCTTTTGGATGTTTCTTTGTCTCTCTCTCTCCCTGTGTCTTTCTTTCTCTCTTCACCTATTCTCTGTATCTTTCTCACACTTTTTCTCTCATGGGCGGAACTACCAGGGGTGCAATGGGTGCCACAGTGCCCAGACCCTTGAGTCCGGGAGCCAGCTCACAAACACTGCCGCAGGGACACAGTAGGTCAGGGGCCTTGGGTAATCTGTAGGCCCCCTGGGACCTTGAATAGGCCAGAATATACCAAAATTTCTTTGGTTCTGATGATGTCAAGCGTGTGGCAAACAGATGAGGATTACAAAAACAAGTGTGTTTTGCCTACAGTCAAGCATGGTGTTGGGAGTGTCATGGTCTGGGGCTGCATGAATCCTGCTGGCACTGGGGAGCTACAGTTAATTGAGGGACCCATGAATGCCACATGTACTGTCAGGAACCTCACGTTTAAACCCCCTTTAAAGCAATGCATGCCTGTTTAATGCAGGTTCCAGGACTTGCCATTTGGTTTTGCACACAAGCCCTGAAGCCTCACCTGAACTCTATCCCCTGCTAATGAGAACTCCTCATGAGGAAGCCGCACCCTCTACTGAGCACTTCCTCATTGAGGTCAGAACTTTGCACCAAGCTGACCTGTGTCTAGAAAGCTTGTTCCTGAACCCATTGAACCCTTATCTGTCTACCTTCTGGACTAATCATCTGATAACCATATTGAGTACCCATCTGATCCTCTGGACTACCCATCTGAACCACCCATCTGAACTACCCATCTGTCAACCCTCATGTGAATTATATCTGGACTCCATACTTACCGGTACCGTTATTTGTTGTTCCCCCATCTGCTGGATTAATAGTGTATCAGACCCCTGGCTACGAACTTTGACCATTCTCCTATCTGACTACCACGACCATTGCCTGTAACCGGACCACGATATTGCCTAGCCCTTATCTGTATATCTTGCTTTGGACTCTAGATTAGGGATGAGCCGAACACCCCCGTGTTCGGTTCGCATTCGAACTCGAACAATTTCAAAAGTTCGAGTTCGAACTCGAACACGAACCGAACTCAACGCAAGTCAATGGGACTCAAAGTTCGATTTTTAGAGTGCCCTCCAAGAGGGCATATATGCAAGATATTTGCCATAAAAGGTGTATGGGGGTCTGGGTAGTGCCCTGGGGGACAGGAAACAAGGACAAAAAGTTAAAAAAAAGACGTTTTTAAAGGAACAGTGAGTTTTCCATGAAATAAGGGTTAAAAATAAAAATGAAAAATTCCTTCAAATATCGTGCCTAGGATGTCCCCATAACCTGCTTGTGAAGTGGCGGATTTGTAGGATGTATAGAAATATTGCCAACAGAGACCCACACACGACACCTAGCCGCCCTTAAGGGGTTAAAATGCACAGGGACTGGCTACTATCCTGTTAGATGAGGGAATGTATTAGGCCCCATTCACACTGTGCGATTTATCGCACAGATTTTGTCATGACGTCGCAGCAAAATCCGCGCGACGTCGCACTGTGTAGCTTCTCCAATACATTTCAATGGAGCTGTTCACATCTTGCCACGCGACGTCACATGTCGCGGTAGCATGTCGCTGGTACATGACCCTTTTTTTGAGATTTGCTATCTGCGATTTTGCGATTTGCATTGGTGGTGCTTTGCAAAAATCGCACAAAATCGCGACGTCGCGTGACATCAGGCGACATTATCGCACTATGTCACGAATATGAAAATCGCGTGACTTTCAAATCGCACAGTGTGAACGGGGCTTTATATGTATAAAGCAAGGTATATATGACAATGGATAGTCAGAGACTCTAGGGACTCAGCTTGTATGCTTTATGATAGACATTTCTAACACAATAATAATTGTATGCTCACATAGGCCCTTCGGGAGAGGTACATGACATACAAATACTGGAATATTACGTTTAAATCTAAGGAGTGTGATAAAGATTTTATTAAACCCTTGATGACAAATGACGTAAAATCTACATCATTAATGATTGACTTTACAGAGCCCAGGTCCTTCAGGGGTTAAACAGCATATCAGAGAGGATCATATAGTAGAAATGAACACTTCTTAGAATTCAAAACAAGCACGGTGTTTGTTCATACATGTGCAGGCCACACCCAGCCTGCAAGCAATGTATCAAATTCTAATTGCTAATTAGAAGCATATGTTATTTCCAAACACTAATTAAACACCTGTTGTTTACGCCGTTTGAGAGCACAGGTCATTTAGAGGTGAAAATCTTTGCACCTAGACGACATTAGGTAGTTTTTTAATTCAATATCTAATAAACCGTTGCTTATAATATTCTGCAGTAAAGAGTCTCTTTATTTCTAGATTTTTTAGTATTTTTTTAAGCATTTTTTTATACTTTTTTCAAAATTATTATTTTTTCTAACTCGAACCGAACACGCCAAAAAGTTCGTAGTTCGCAAACTTTCGAACTGCCAATGTTCGAGTCGAACTCCGAACTGATCGAACCGAACAGCTCATCCCTACTCTAGATTATTTTTCTTAGTTAATCTGTTTTCATTTCTGTTTGTATTCAGTAGTTATTACTTATTCAGTTTCCTCTGGTGTCTCCTAATTCATCCTGTTTAATCCTTTCACCTTTTCATTCTGCTCTTTGCCTCCCCCTATCTTTAGCTCCCTATAACCATCTAGTTTCTCACTTCTGCTTCCACTCTCATCACTCTCAGCCATCCTCCTATTGATTCATTCCCTTTTCCTATATCTTCCCTCTGCTTTAGGTCCTTGCCTGCCTCGCCCCAGGGGCAGATACAGAGGGGGGGCAACGGGGCAATTTCCCCCCCGAGAAAATCACCGCCAGCGTTCTCCTCTTCTCCCTACTGACGAGCGGCCGCTGCGCTGACACGCAGCCTGGTCGCTCGCCTGGGACGAAAACCACCTGACCAGCCGCGTGATTTCGCGAGAACAGGGCTGCGCGGCTGGTCAGGTGGTTCCCAGCAAGCAGCCAAGGTACATGTCAGCGGCCACTCGCCTGTTGCCTCGTGGGGGGCCGGGGAGCAGAGGAGAACGCCGGCGGAGCCTGGCCTGGACGGTCTGGACCAGGAAAGAGGTGAGAGCTGGGGCAAATATACCCATGAAGCTGGGGGCAAAAATACCCATGAAGCAGGGGGCAAAAATACCCATGAAGCAGGGGGCAAATATACCTATGAAGCAGGGGGCAAATTAATATACCCATGAAGCAGGGGGCAAATATACCTATGAAGCTGGGGGCAAAAATACCCATGAAGCGGGGACAAATATACCCATGAAGCAGGGGGCAAATATACCCATGAAGCGGGGGGCAAATATACCCATGAAACAGGGGGCAAATATACCCATGAAGCTGGGGGCAAAAATACCCATGAAGCGGGGGCAAATATACCCATGAAGCAGGGGGCAAATATACCCATGAAGCAGGGGGCAAATTAATATACCCATGAAGCAGGGGCAAAAATACCCATGAAGTGGGGGCAAATATACCCAATACCCATGAAGCAGGGGGCAAATATACCCATGAAGTGGGGGGCAAATATACCCATGAAGCTGGGGGCAAAATACCCATGAAGCGGGGGCAAATATACCCATGAAGCGGGGGGCAAATATACCCATTAAGCAGGGGGCAAATATACCCATGAAGCAGGGAGCAAAAATACCAATGAAGCAGGGGCAAATATACCCATGAAGCGGGGCCAACATATACCCATGTGAGCTAAGGGCAAATATACCCATGAAGCTGGGGGCAAAAATACCCATGAAGCGGGGGGCAAATATACCCATGAAGCTGGGGGCAAATATACCCATGGAGCTGTGGGCAAATATACCCATGAAGCTGGGACAAATATACCCGTGGAGCTGAGACAAATATACCCATGGAGCTGGGGGCAAATATACCCATGGAGTGGGGGCAATATATACCCATGAAGCGGGGGGCAATATATACCCATGTGAGCTAAGGGCAAATATACCCATGTGAGCTGCTTGGGGGCAATATATATATCCATGTGAGCTGCCTGGGGGCAATATCTATATCCATGTGAGCTGCCTGGGGGCATATATCTATTTCCATGTGAGCTGCTTTTGGGGGCAATGTATATGTATCCATGTGAGCTGCCTGGGGGCAATATATATATCCATGTGAGCTACCTGGGGGCAATATATATATCCATGTGAGCTGCCTGGGGGCAATATATATATCCATGTGAGTTGGGGCAATATATATATACATGTGAGCTGGGGGCAAATATCTATATCCATGTGAGCTGCTTGGGGACAATATATATATATATACCATGTGAGCTGCCTGGGGGCAATATATATATCCATGTGAGCTGCCTGGGGGCAATATATATATCCATTTGAGTTGGGGCAATATATATCCATGTGAGCTGGGGGCCAATATATCTGCCCGTCACTGCGAACCCAACACCAGCTCTTGGCCAAAACTGGTAGAATGCCCCCCCCGAAACCTGTTTTTGGATCCGCCCCTGCCTCGCCCATTCCTCCTCCTCTAATACCTCTTGATTCAGTTCTCCCACTACTCTTAGCAATCCATTTCTTCAAACCTTTTTCCTATGTCTTTCCTCTACTTTAGTTAGTTGCCCATCTCGCCCTCTTTTCTTCTATACCTCTTGAGTCGGTTCTCTTATTCATTTGATTCTGCTGTTTGTGTTATTTAAAATAAATATCTTGTTTAACCCTGCAACCTGCCTCTCTCATAAATGGCTCACTGCATATTGGGCTCACACCCGCACTCCATGCATAGTTCATATGACATGTACTGTGACATACTGAAGTATAGCATGATCCTCTCCCTTTAGAGACTGGGCCGCAAGGCAGTATTCCAACAAGATAACGGCCCCAAACACGCCTCCAAGACGACCACTGCCCTGCTAAAGAAGCTGAGGGTAAAGTCGATGGACTGGCCAAGCATGTCTCCAGACCTAAACCCTATTGAGCATCTGTGGGGCATCCTCAAACGGTAGGTGGTGGAGCGCAAGGTCTTTAACATCCATCAGCTCCGTGATGTCGTCATGGAGGAGTGGAAGAGGACTCCAGTGGAATCCTGTGAAGCTCTGGTGAACTCCATTCCCAGAAGAGTTAAGGCAGTGCTGGAAAATAATAGTGGCCACACAAAATATTAACACTTGGGCCAATGGGACATTTTCACTTAGGGGTGTACTCACCTTTGTTGCCAGCGGTTTAGACATTAATGGCTGTGTGTTGAGTTATTTTGAGGGGACAGCAAATTTACACTGTTATACAAGCTGTACAGTCACTACTTTACATTGTAACAAAGTGTAATTTCTTCAGTGTTGTCACATGAAAAGATTTTATAAAATATTTACAAAACTGTGAGGGGTGTACTCACTTCTGTGAGATACTGTATATCTAATGGTGTGCATAGCCCATTTCATTAGGGTGTGCACCCATGGAACATTTTTTAATTACATATCTACGCTTTGATAATTTTGTACAAAACAGTTATTTTTCGTTACCAATACGGTAACCTATGTTTATGCACTTGTACTGTCAATGTTCATGCTATTTCTCATAATTCAGATAAGGAACATCCACAATTTCAATGTAGGGGTGTCAAAGATGAACTGTTCACCCAACATTAGGGTGTTCCTGGACACACCAGGCACACCCTGTGCGTACGCTTATGTATATCTTTTAGTATAGTTTGGATAAGCCTTAGTAGACCAGAAGTCAAAACCACCAGCTTATTGCAAGGTACAGTGTTACTTTTTTCTTCAAATGCAATGCCCTATAGATAAATTGTTGTATTCATGTGGATTAACAAATAGTAAATAAATTAGGACCTTGTCAGGCTCGCAATGAATGCAAAACTACAGTAGTACTCAGATCATGATCAAACAGGCATTTTCCAGCCGCCCTGAGACTAGAGGTGCTGCTAATTGAGATGAAAAGGTAAACCTTTGTAGCGTCGGAAATAAAACCAAACTCTGCTCTATTAGAGCAAGGAAGGGGAGTTATTTATTAAAGCTTTAATGAAATGAGAGGCATGTCAGAGTAATAAACCTCACAATGTTACTCCAGAAGAATTCCATTGAAATTGGTGCTTTCATGTTGGGTTTTTTTGGTCTTGTACAACATTAGCTTTTTCATTTTTATTTTTAAAAATCTTGTATATTCTGTATATTTTAATTAAATATACCAGTGCGATTGGATTTACTTTGTTATTTTTTTTTAGAAATTATTGTTGCAGTTAAAAAATGTTTTGAAACTGGTGAATGAAGCAGGTGGCCTCCATTCACTATGGAATTAAAATAGATTTTATTTAAACCGTAAATGCAATGTTTGGCTGAAACAGAAAGTGTCTTCACATGAAAACAAAAGATACATTGGTTAAAAAAATCTTAGGACAGTATTACAGGTCAAAAATGTAAATAGGCACACTGATACATTGCAAACCCATAGCTGCCAAGACTTGAGGACAAGCAAAGACAACCTTCAAAAACTTTACAATGCCTTGGGGAGAGTTGTCAGTCGGCAAACTAACACACACCAGTAGAATGCCCAGTTTCATCCCCATTCAAGTCCGATTAAGGCTGATAATGATGATAATGTAAAGGGATTAGCATTGCAAAAAATATGTTTTAAAAAAATTAGAAATGGGGTCTCGTTACATTTTTTTTGGGAGAAAATTACGCGATTTTTAACAGACCCACCGCATACAAAAATCGTTAGTGCAGCATCATTGTTCACATTATAATTGAAATGGGAACAATATTGCAGCATTAACAAACTAAAAAAAATAAAAAAAACTTGTTAATTTTTTTTAATAATTTTTTTAAAATATTTTTTTATTTTAATTTTTAATTTTAATTTTTTTTAAAAAAAACTTTTTACATGGTCATGTTTTGTATCGTTGGAAAGGCCATGCTCTGGCCGATCCAACAGTACCAAACATTAACCCCTATCTGCCACAGATCGGGAGATAGGGGGTTCCATTGAACCCCCTATCTCCACCATTGGTGGCAGTTAGGGGTTAACTCCAGGACTGGCGTCATCGTGCTATGCATCACGAATTGTGATCCGGCACCCAAGGGGTTAAAGGCAGGCACAGTTTGGAAGGGCAGGCTGTGCCCATCCAAACCGTGCCTGCCTTCAGCCGCAGGACCCCGGCAATCGGGAGGGAGAGAGGTCAGAAGGACCTCCCCCCACCCTTTCAGGCACCTCCTCCGCACATGCGGGGGGCGCCTGAATTAGATGTCATTGCGCCGCCGCAATGACATCTAATGGTGCCGGCGGCGGTCCTGGGTGCTGGGCTGACATCGAGGATGTCAGCCTGCACCGGGGGGCACAGCGATCGGCCAGGGGGCACAGTACCTGCGGGTGGAAGCACTGAGTGCGTCCTCCGCAGCGAAAGGGTTAAAGTGATACTCTATAAAAAAAAGAGTTCCCTTTTTTGCCCATAAATAATTTGGCAGATACTGCTGACATCCTCTGCCCAATTATTTTTTTAAATATTTTTGTTATTTAGGGTGATATTACTCACCTTATGTCCCTTGTCGTGTACAGCTCCTCCTGTTGAATTCAAAGGTTTCCGAACACGGAAATGTGCTTTTAAGTAAATTGGGTAGTATAGGAACCGCAAGTTGCCACCGATACAGACTTGCTCACTTTACGTACGCAGGTTCCATAGCGACACCGCAAAATGATGGATCGGAGCTTTGCTGGTCTCCAAGAGGGTAACATTAGCACACTCTCTGCGTGATGACATCCCTAGTAAAAGATCTGGTGACCAACTGCTGGGAAATTCAAAATCCTGGCTACTGACGATGTTGAGTGGGTGGAGGATACTCTTCTATTTCGCCCAGTATTTCTGCCAGATGTGGGCAGCAGGAAGAGGTGAAAAAGAGGGGGGAGACTGTACACATCCTGACCACTTTAAAACCGTAAGGGCCATATTACATTCCAAATGCTAACATTACTAGCACGCACCTGTGTGAGTGTTAACGTTAGCTGGGGTTGCCCCAGCGCCGGCGTGCCATATTACAATCCAGATGCTAACAGGTTAAAAAAACTCTTAGCAATTCGGATCTTGCGCTTTTCAACACGAGCTTACTGTACTTTGTGCTCCCTAAGCTTAACATGGGGAGCGCAAAGTGTTAATTACCATTAGGATTACAAAGTCCTAACATTAATTACCGTCCTGTTGCGGTTAACTGAAAAGTTAACCACAGCAAGGAGCTGGTGCTAACTTATTCCGCTTCTGCAGAATCGGTCAGCATCAGCTGAAACCCCAACCCAAAAATCACATACACACCTCCCATCCTGCAGTGAGAACGGCAACTCCATCCACCCCTTCTTGCCACCGGGAGCAGAGAGAAACTGGGGTAAAAAGTCCATCAGACTCCCTCTGCGAATCACTACGCCAACCTGCTGGTTCTCGCGAGGCAAGATCCTGCAGGCCCTGAGGCCATGTAGCGCTGCCACTAGCATCCTGAGGCTTAGCGCTGTGTTACAGTGCAGGTTGCTGTTTTAGCACCTACACCGTAATATCACGCTAAAATGGGGACGCTGAGGAGAAATCTGCAGGTGCAGGTTTTTTCTCCTTAGATACATAAACGAGAAAAGAAAAGTAAAACAAGGATTAGTTAGATTAAAAACAAAGGAAGGAAAGTATGTAGAAGAGGATAAAAGTCTTGCTGACTGCCTCAATGAATATTTTTGTTCAGTCTTTGCAGAAGAAAAGGAAGGAAAGGGACCTCAGTTAGGAGGAAACACTAACGAGACATTTACATATGAGTTTACAGAGGAGGAGGTTCTACAGCAGCTGTCTAAAGTAAAGACAAATAAATCAATGGGATCCACCCTAAATTATTAAAAGAGCTCAGTGATGGAATAGCAAAACCGTTAACAGATTTATTTAACCAATCCTTGTTAACAGGAGTCGTCCAAGAAGACTGTAAATTAGCAAATGTTGTGCCCATTTACAAGAAGGGTAGTAGGGAGGAATCTGGGAACTATAGGCCAGTTAGTCTTACGTCAGTAGTGGGGAAACTAATGGAAACCATGTTAAAGGAAAGGATTGTTGAACATCTAAAAACACATAGATTACAGGATCAGAAACAACATGGGTTTACCTCAGGGAGATCATGCCAAACTAATCTTATTGATTTTTTTGATTGGGTAACAAAAATAATAGACACAGGTGGTGCAGTAGACATTGCTTATTTAGATTTCAGTAAGGCTTTTGATACTGTTCCGCATAGAAGGCTTATCAATAAATTGCAATCTTTGAGCTTGGATTCCAATATTGTTGAATGGATTAGGCAGTGGCTGAGTGACAGACAACAGAGGGTTGTGGTAAATGGAGTTTATTCGGCGCAAGGTCTTGTTTCCAGTGGGGTACCTCAGGGGTCAGTACTTGGACCCATTCTCTTTAATATTTTTATTAGTGATATTGCAGAAGGTATTAATGGAAAAGTATGTCTTTTTGCTGATGACACAAAGATTTGCAACAGGGTTGACGTTCCTGGAGGGATCAGCCAAATGACAAATGATTTAGGTAAACTAAAAAAATGGTCGGAGTTGTGGCAATTGAGTTTTAATGTGGATAAGTGCAAGATAATGCACCTGGGACGTAAAAACCCAAGGGCTGAATATAGAATATTTGATACAGTCCTAACCTCAACATCTGAGGAAAGGGATTTAGGGGTCATTATTTCAGAGGATCTAAGGGTAAGTAGTCAATGTAATAGAGCAGCAGGAAATGCTAGCAGAATGCTTGGTTGTGTAGGGAGAGGTATTAGCAGTAGGAAAAGGGAAGTGCTCATACCACTGTGCAGAGCACTGGTGAGACCTCACTTGGAGTACTGTGTGCAGTACTGGAGACCGTATCTCCAGAAGGATATAGACATCTTAGAGAGAGTTCAGAGAAGGGCTACTAAAATGGTGTACGGCTTGAAGGAGAAAAGTTACCAGGAAAGGCTTAATGATCTTAACATGTACAGCTTGGAAAAAAGACGAGACAGAGGAGATATGATAGAAACATTTAAATACGTAAAGGGAATCCACAAGGTAGAGGAAGGGAGTATATTTAAAAGGAAACAAAATAGCAAAACAAGAGGACATAGTCTTAGATTAGAGGGGCAAAGGTTTAAAAGTAACATCAGGAAGCATTATTTTACTGAGAGGGTGGTGGATACATGGAACAGTCTTCCAGTAGAAGTGGTAGAGGCCAAAACAGTAATTGAATTTAAGCAAGCATGGGATAGGCATAAGGCTATCCTAAACAAAAGATAAATCCAGGTAAAGTATCCATGTAATTGGGCAGACTAGATGGGCCGAAAGGTTCTTATCTGCTGACATTTTTCTATGTTTCTATGTTTCTATCCCCGTTTTAGCGTGATGATCATAATAGTAAGTGTCCTTGGGCAAGACACCTAACGGTACATACTCGCCACCCAGGACATACTTGAAAACGAGAGAAATCTCAATGTATCCTTCCTGGTAAAATCCTTTCTCAAAAAATAAAATATAGTGCCCTAAAATGGTCAGGATGAGTAGAGTATTCCTTTAAGTCATCCCAATTCCTTTCTTCTTCTTTTTTTTTTGAGAAAGGATTTTACCAGGAAGGATACATTGAGATTTCTCTCATTTTCAAGTATGTCCTGGGTGGCGATGAACCGTTTCCCCATGAATTGAATTATATACATCATTTCTAAATAGCACATAACTTCCAGTTCGCGTACAATTCCCGTAAGCTGAAAATCTCTTAAATTAACCTAAACTGTCTGTGTAATTTAACTGCTGTCGCCTATGGCTGCTCAGTGTGTTTTACAGTTTCTGCCCATCTGCAACGTCCTTGGGTTACTGAGTGATACAATGTGGTAAATATTCATCACTGCACTGTCAAGACGCATTACAGAAAAACTAATATTGAGTATCCACACCATCCTGTTGCTTTAAGAGTCAGGGTGAATGAAGGTTTCATTCTGTAAAGGAATGGCTGATAATGCTGAAAGGTCTTTGAGAAAGATATGGCATAAAGTCTCGTTCTCCAGTTTCTGAAACAAAAGCTTAAAATAACGAGAAAATCCACCAGGTAATCCAGCCTGTCTCCCTTCATTCTTTGTGTGTAGATGGTGCTACTTTATAGGAGACAGCAGACCCTCTTTCAGCAAGAAACCTGTATAAGACGAAATTAGAGCATTCCACATTAATGTATTTTTAAATCATCAAAAAAAACGTTATTGGTATATAATTCCTTTTCAGATCTAAATGTCTAAATATAATGTCTATGAGATGGTCCTCGCTGTCCATATCAATACTTTAAAACCAACCAGTGCATTCTCCTGTCATAACCTGCTGCGTCAAAACACCAACGCTTTAATAGTATAAAATATAATTTGACTTAAGATAAAAACTGACAGTTTTGCCTGATGTCAGATGCATGCTTTCTTACCCCTTATGAATCCCCATATTTGCTTCTGTTTGGCTGTTTTCAGTCACGACAGCTGTAAGTGTTAACCTTGACTTGACGCGTCACATTGTAACAATTATACACATTGCATTACATACATATTCTGCATTGTGTTGTATCAGATAAAAGGCTGACATCTTAAATGTGTGAATCTCACAGAATCATTTCAATTGTGTATTCTGGGACACAGATTTTTTTATAGTTAAATCTTAAAATGGGTAAATATAATAAAGTATTACAAACAGGGCAGATGGTTTATGTACAAATCAACTGCAGTTATTGATTCTCTGCTCATAAAATGTAAAACAGATAATAATTCACCCTGTTCACCTAGATTTTCATTGTTTGGTCGTCAAATTTGTTATATTTTTAAAAAAATGTATTACATTTTTAAAAAATTTGTCATGAACAACACAAATGACCCATGCACACAGAAATCACCCCTGCAAGGGATAGAAAGAGAAGATAAATCTGACGGACCTTATAGCAACCAGTAAATCTACATAGACCAAGTCAGAAATACGCCAAGGCCAAGCATTGGAAAAAAAAACACAAATGAAGGACAAGCCAAGAGTCAATGATGGGAGAGAGTAGAGAAACCAGAGAACAAGCCAAAGGTACACAAATGCAAAAATTGAGCTCACAATACTATAGTTAGTCGATGAGTGTCCACATTCGTCATACAAATTCCAATGTTCATACAAGAACTAGTGAAATGGAAGACATAATGGACGCCACATAGCGTAAAACCATAAACATTTAATCAGAATTAAAAACAAAAATGGTACCACTCACAAAACAAGTGGCACACTAGAAATAATTATGTGTGCAAAACAGCATTGGTAAACATATTGGTAGTCACCGCACGCCAATAGTCCAATAGACCAGCCTGTATCCTCTGATGCACTCCACCTTCGGATCAGGGGGTCCTTGGATCGGCGGCTCCTTTGAAGGATCAACTCCCAAAAGATGACAAGAAACGACCAGCTCGACGCGTTTCGCTTCACAACTTCATCAAGAGCTTCCAAGCCTAAGGTAACCCAGAGAGTAAGATGCTGAAGTGACTATGAGACCACAGCAGGGAAGTAATGCCATTAAATACCCTATTGAGAAACCTCGTTGGCCAGAAAACCAGAGGAATGGAACATCCAGATGCTAGGTGAGCAGGAACACATAGGAACGCAGCTCCCTCTCTATATTAGGAAGAACAGAGTTCCCATTTGTCCCACACACATTTGTCTCAAAACGGTTTTGTTTAGGTGTTTAATCATATGCTTCCATGTTAAATACTAATAAATATAATTTATTGTGCATTTTCCATAAAACTGCCTATATTTAAACATATCAGTATTAGAGTGTGATTGGTGTGTTATGTGAGAGATGACTTGGTTAATTGGGGGGTGGGCAGAAATATTTGAGTACCCACTCATTGCCTCTGGAGTAACAGGGTAGATGCTCTGTCAGATCGAGGTGACACGGAGCAAGCCCATCAGACTGAAGAATGAGAGACCTTAGAGGAAAATGTGGTCTTCTACAAACTTGTGTATACCATGAAAGTTGTGTTTGATTTAAGGGTATAATAGGAATTACTCTGTTATTTATTTATTTTTTGTGAGAAAGTATTTTACCAGGAAGGATTCATTGAGATTTCTCTATGTATGTCCTGGGTTGGTGAGTATGTACCGTTCGGTGTCTTGCCCAAGGACACTTACTGGAGAGGAGCTCTTGCCGGGATTCAAACCTGTGTCTCCACGGTTATAGAGCAGCAATGGTACCTCTACTCCACCCAGCCGGTACATTATCCTCTAATTGGCTATCTATTCTTTGACACAACTTCCGTTGGCAGTCATATCCCTCTCTGTACTGTATAAAATATTTTCTGTAATGGTATCCAACAGTCTAGCTTTAGTCCAGGGTGTTTAACAACACCAATAGTATAATATATGTAGTTTAGTATATGCATTATTTTTTTGCTGCTGGCAAATTCCTGCCTAATTGGCTTGACTGAAACCTATTTTAGTAACCAGTTTTTGTCTTAGTTCTTAATCTATTGCAGCACAAAGTAAAAGGTGCCTTGGAACCTTTAAAAATACCAAAATCGAAAAAATAAAAAACAATGGCGCAAAATCGTGCATATATCAGTTAAATATCAACCTGTTGGATCACCAGACACAGTTGGATCACCAAATCTGTACTCCGTCTTTACTTTTGGTCTAGGAAAATCAAAAAGGAGAGTACATTGCGTAGTATTTTAATAAAAAATTCTTTAAAATTCTTCAACAAAAAGCCCACTCACATTCTTTCAGGCACATAACAAAATGTGCATATAAACATTTGCCACAATGGCTCAGACCTCCTGAATTAAACGTCCGATGAACATCCAGGTTCCACTTCCAAAGGTCCCAGGTCTCCTCGGTTGTGTTCCTCCCTGTGGTCTCCGAGCACACCGTCAGATGTTTCAATCTTTTTCAATAAGTCACTCGATGTGTTTCGTGGGTACGTCTGTCCTACTTCATCAGGAGTGTAAAATATTTTTTTATTAAAATACTACGCAATGTACTCTCCTTTTTGATTTTTTTCCTAGATCAAAAGTAAACACGGAGTAAAGATTTGGTGATCCAACTGTGTCTGGTGATCCAACAGATTGGTATTTAACTGATATATGCACGACTTTGCGCCATTGTTTTTTATTTTTTTCGATTTTGAAACCTATTTTACTCCGGTAAACTATTTGCACGACCAAACACACAGTTACCAGGAACATCTGTTGGAATCAGTAAGGCAAGACATACTCTCAATTGCTATGCATTGTTTACAACTGATGCAAAAGCAATGAAGGCAATACTTTTTCCTGTCAACATTGCTGCGGTTGTGCATGTTTAGAATGCAACACACCAACTCCATGCAGATCCAACAATTCTAGATTAAATGTCGTGTTTCCTTCCAGTTTATACAATGGAAATCTACAGCATGTGGCTCCCATTCAGCTGCTCATGACTCCGACATTGAGTAAAGGAAAAAAGAGATAAGAGTATAGAGAAAAAATATATAAATATCACAGAGGTTATTAAGAGAAGCCCCACACTCAATACGTAAACACTGTTGGAATAGCATATTATGAATTATTTGTTATAGGAAATGTGGAGATTGCAGCAGAGGAGTCTCCCCACGGCACATTCTCATATGTGTATTTTCTAGCCACTAAATGAGATTTGAATTGTGATTGTGTCCTGACTGATTTGTAGCAACAACACAATAGATACGCCAATATAATTTTTTTGTAATCTCTTAATCTGTCACAATACTGACCCCCAAAATGAGGAATAGTGGGTGTGACGGATCCCGCTACTCGGGGTGAGTAGATCCGCCGTCAGCGCCGAGTACACCTGGAGGTCGGTAGCGAGGTGCCGCTGGTGCACGTAGGATACCCTGAGGTTGTAGAGAGGTCCTTGAAGCGTCCCAGTTCCCAAAGCCCTGTTATCCCCAATTACTAGCTGAGGCAGGAGTAAAGGTTCAAACAAGAGTGATTTATTTTTCATGGAGAACACAGCTTATTTATGGGGAAAAAAGACATTGTTCTCCCCTGGTCCGCCCTCAGCCCTCCCGGGGTGATTTCTGCCACTGCCTAGAGCCATGGCCCAATTTCCCTTTGTTCACCTTGGGCCCCCCTGGTGGGTGCAGACCTTATCTTGAGGCTCGGTGCCAGCTCGTCTGGTGAACTTTCCTTGGCTCTGAATGAGCAGGGAACAGGGGAACAACAGGGAAAATCATATTGAGGTATTTGTAAAAATAAGGGCTAACGAACTTTTAATAACACACAAATAAATAAACACTTGAACTGTTGTACTGCGCTACAGTGTAGTGGCGGCCGTCCCGTCACAGTGGGTTGTAGCAAAAAAATAGGAACCAGGATATCATCTCAAGTTGACATGCGTATGTCAAAATATTATATTTCAATCCAAATCTATTTATACCAAGACATTACCAACCTTTTCTCAACCGAGCTGCTATGTTTACATCAACTTATTTTTTAAAAATTGTGCATAATAATTCCCTACAATTCTTTTAGTGAAAAAAAGGTCCCATGAGCCAGTGAGAGCTATTTTAATGTTAGTGTTCCTCTATTTTGCAAAAAATGCGCTGCGCGAGCGCATTTGTGCGAAGCGTGTAATAGGGGCCTATAATAGTTATTCAAAGAGCACTGAAATGCCACCAGAATTTCGGTACTGTTTTGTTCCCCGCACTTTGGGGAATCAAATTCCCCAACCTTGTGGTGAATTCAGCATTCACCGCAGGGTCCCTGAAGTGCAGGGAAAAACCACCGAACAACCTATGAATCGAAAGGAAAAACCACTGCAAAACCGCCAATAACATTGGATCCAGATCGATAAGATGCCTCAAACCCACCAAACAAAAAGCCCACGATCCGCCGAACAGTATGCCAACCAGCCACCAGAAAGAGGTGACAAGCCATTGTGCGGGGTAAAAAACAACCCACTGCAACTTTGAAAAGCTGCTTGCAAAAAAACCACAGCACGAAAATGCCTTAAAATTACATGTAAGGTCCTATGAATAATAATAAAAAGGTCTGTTATAGGAAAAAAAACTCTAAAAAAAATTGAGAAAAATAAAGTATGCCAAAAAAAATCAAAAAAATAAAGAGACTTCTTGATGCAAATTAAAAGAATAATCAGTTTAACCCTTTCGCTGCTGAGGCTTTTCCCGCCCCTGTGCTGAGGTCATTTTTACCGGTTTTGCTCATCATGTTTAAACATGTTTTGAAGGCTTATTTTAGTATATGACCCAGACATATTATATATCGTTCTTTCCGTCAGACTCGGTAGATTCATAATATGTCATTATTATATGTATACGTTATGTCATGTCTGTATATTATAACAAAAAATGCAATAAAATATGTATTTTCAATAATTTACAATGTGTAAAGTGGTTTTTTTACATTTTAACATGCGAGCAATTGCGGTTATATTTTGTATGGGGTGCGCTTGTTAAAAAAATTAGAGATGGGGTCTCGTTACATTTTTTTTTGGGGAAAATTACACTATTTTTAACAAACGCACCGCATACAAAAATCGTTAGTGCAGGATCATTGTTCACATTATAATTGAAATGGGAACAATATTGCTGCATTAACAAACCAAAAAAAAGTGTTAATTTTTTTTTATAATTTTTTTTAAATTTTTTTTTATTTTTTTTTTCATTTTTTTTTTTTTGACAAACATTTTCACAGTAGTGTTTGGTATCGTTGGAACGGCCATGCTCTGGCCGATCCAACCATACCAAACTTTAACCCCTAGCTGCCATGGATCATTGGAACTCCCTATCTCCACCGTTGGTGGCAGTTAGGGGTTAAGTCCAGGACTGGCGTCATCGTGCTACGCACGATGACGCCAGTCCTCAGGGGGAGTTCCCGGAGGCTTGGCCGACATCCAAGATGTCGGCCAGCTCCGGGAAAGGATCGCGAACCGGCGCTTTTCAGCGCCGATTCGCGATCCAGCTCCCCAGGGGTTAATGCCAGGCACCATTTGGAAGGGCAGGCTGTGCCCTTCCAAATGATGCCTGTGTTAACCCCCGCAGAGCCGCCGATCGGGAGGGAGAGAGGTCCGAAGGACCTCCCCCCTCCCTTTCAGACGCCTCCTCCGCACATGCGGGGGGGGCGCCTGAATTAGGTGTCATCGCGCTGCCGCGATGACACCTAATACCAGCGGCTGCGGTTCCGGATGCGCGGCTGACATCGAGGATGTCAGCCCGCACCGGGGGGGCCAGCGATCGGCCGGAACCCGGCCGAACACTGACCCCAATGGGAGGACGCGCTCAGCGCGTCCTCAGCACAGCAGCAGGAATGCGGAGGACGCGCTCAGCGCATCCTCCGCATTGAAGTGGTTAATAAATATTTTATTAAAACCGGAATATTTTTTACATTGAAACCTATGGGATTCGCCTGATTAAGCCCAATGTCATAGGAACGCAGTGATCACATACGTGTTGCCACACAGTTTAACGTCCGTCGTAGCATAGAATCATGAGCAATAGAGACCCACACACAAAGTACGTGTGCACTGAACTGCACACGCACAACGCACCTGGCAAAAGTACGCAAGTTAGGCAAGAACGTAAAACCGCTACCACAGACGTGCAGAATGCGCCACATCCGCATAGCATTCTGTGTGAGTGATGAGATGTCAGATGCAGCGCATTTGCGACGTCCAGCACCTTGAGCACACAATGGCTTTTCATATCCTTTTCAAATTCTTATCATTTTTCATATTAATTTTATTTCCCATAGTTCCCTTTTTTTCCTACGTCCATCAAAAAAATGGACTGTGTGGTGTCTACAGTATCTTCTGCCGTTTGTCCGTTACAGTACAGTACGTTTGTCCGTTATGCACGCCCGCAGAGTGCGCTCAGACTGCGTTCGTCTGACATTAGCCTAAACCTGCCGAACGAAACCACCAAAAATTAGGGCATTTCACTGACATTTCACTGCTGTTCGGTGTTCTCTGAATAGAATAACCAGTGCTTTTCTATGGGGAGTTCACTGCCATCAAACAGCACTGTATTTCGCTGCCAATTCGCTAATATTTGGCAAATTGCCAGCTTTTGAATAGGCCGAATGGCCTCGAAATTGCACCACACGGAGAAATTCAATGTTCGGTGCAATTTTGTGGCCAGTTCCGCTCTCTGTGAATAACCCTATATAAGTTCCATTTAACAAATCCCTTTCTATCCCTTATCCTGAGGTACAGGGCGTGTTATGATCGATTGCTTCCTCTGGCTGCAAGCAGCAGAAGACTGGAAACAAGTAGTTCTCAGAATTCTTCCGCTGTGCTTTCTCTGAGCTTGCGGCAGAGTTGTGCCTGACTCCAGAGTCCTATGAACTTCAAGAGCCAATAACAGTGTCAAGTTACTAGTAAAGGGACTCCTAATCTTAAGACTTTATAATAATTGAATCTAAATCAGTAATAGACTTGTAAGGAAAAAAATGTTTCCCATTTATATTTTATTTTGTTTCTTCGGTATCTATTCATGTATTCACAGCTTGGCCCAATACTTCCTTTGGACATTTTGTACCAGACCGATGCCACTTCAAGTCTGTAGACTCACGGGAAATAGGAAGATTATTAGCTAAATACCATCTTCATTGTAAAAGCCTTCAGCAAGTGGATGAAAAAAGTATTAACAGATGTAAAGCCAGCTTGTGATCACGTATTAATAACCATTTTGCTTATCTCTGCGAACAATGTTACTCAAAATAGAAATATCCTCAGAGGGATCTGTATGTTTACCGTTAACACCGCTGTTCATAATAAGTCGGCATACATGCATCTTCCAGTTTACGTAATTTGCAAAGTACATTGAGAATAATATTTATTTCTCCTCTTTAAGGCTGAAAACTCATAAATAAAACAAATGGAAAATAATGCAGTAAATGTCATTTTTATTTTTTGTGTAAGTGTTTGTTTGACGTGATGTATACTTTCTGTACGTGTGTTTGGAATAATAGCGTCACCTAATATGTGAAGGTCAATTAGAAAGCATTTGCTCATTGTTGCATTCATGATATTTAACATGTGTATGCTGCTACCTATTTAAAATATTTAAATTAGTTTTAAACAGATAATGAAAACATATGTTCAAGGATTCAGTGTTTCAAACCACACTATTATTTTTCATTATATAAGCAAAGGTCGACGTAGGCTTGTGAAATAACACAACAATGGCTTTATTGAGAATTTATATGTTGCAGATGTCCTTAAATTGAGAAAGGGGTAATTTGGTAAATGTTTGGATAAAATAATAGTCTTGGGGCTCTATCACCTCCTTCAAGTTAACACTAGCGTCAGCAGTAGCGCTGGCTTAAAGGAGGTCACTGCGCAGCGCCCACACCGCCTTCAAATTGCTAACGGGTTAAAAAACCCATTAGCGCTCATTAAGTTTCGATTCGTAGCGTGGGTTTACTGTACTTTGCGCTCCCTATACCTAACATGGGGAGCGCAAAGTGCAAGCACAGAATAACACTAGCGTTAGGATCACTTGGTACTAAGAACTGGCGCTAACGAAAACATTACCACCAGCTCAGAGGTGTAGGTAATGGATTGCGCTGCTGCAGAATCCGTTAACTGCAGCTCAACACCCCCCAAAATCACATACTTACCTCTCAACCTGAGATGAGAATGGCGGCCCGATCCGTTGCTTCTGGCCACCTGGAGCAGAGGGAGACTGAGGGAAGAAAGTCCCCTGTCTCCCTCCGCGAGAGGCGAGAGGCGAGACCCAGCTGGTCATATGTTCCAGCGGCATGATCCTCCATGGAGTCCTATGGATGCCATGGAGGGGATTCTGGGGAAGGCGCTGTAGCGCTGCCCCCAGCATCTGCGAGATTAGCGATCGCTAAGGAGCAGACTGTCGGACTCAGCCCTGCTATCTGCTGGGGAAAACAGGATGCTAAGGGGAAATTAGCAGCAGATAGTGCCCTTAATGCTTCAAAACGTACTGATAAACCTCACCGGTTTTACAAGGAACAGCTGGTTAGTGAAATTTATAAAGACTGGGCTTCTAAGCTGGAAAATATTTAAAGATGATGGAGAAATCTCTATATGGGAACAAACAAATTCACCACTGGCTCTGCACTAGCCACGTGTATACCCAAAATGAAAACTATGAAATAGGTAAAGACATTATGAGCGCCATTAATAATTCCACCCTCTTGTTCCTTTTCCACCAAACCAAGCCACTTATTGTAAAAAGTAAAAGGCTTATTTAAAGAACTAAACCATTCTGAAGATTAACATTTAACATTTTATTTAAAGTAGTTCTGTACTTTTTCTATGCATTACTGATTCTGTTGAGCCGGTCCTAATGACATGCACTAGAATGTGCAGCTCATTTCATTAGGGTGTGCACCCATGCAATGTCATTTATTAATTACAAGTACATGCGCAGTAATTGCTATACAAAATGTGCATTTGCCATTTGAAATAACCACTGATAACACACATGGAGAGAGATACAGTCACGTTTCATACTATTTATCATGACCCAGATAAGGGCCATCTAAAATATGAAACTAGTGGATCAGAGAGAAAACCAACACCCATCATTAGGATGCGACACGTCTCTGCGCAAGCATGGGATGACATGCTAACTCTAGGAATGTTTACAGGGTCATTTGGCTTCATGATGGGTAAACGTATGCAATACTGTTACATTTGCTAACTTTTTTCCAACTAGTTTCTTTTATGAAGGTTAACACAGGACTTACAGACTTGTTGATGGGCAGACATATTGCTCCTTACTTAAGGGGTGTCTACTAGATCAGGGGCGTAACTACCAGGGTCGCAGTGGTCGCACTTGGGACCGGGCCCTGGCATTCCACCACTGGAGGGGGGCCCAAGCAGTGGTGGATTGTTAACCCTTTAAGGACATAGGGTCTTTAAAGTCTATGCATTTATGACAGAACAGTTCTCTCAATTGTCCTTAAGGGTTAATTAGGCAGCAGAGGCCTTGTTATCTTTTGTCTGGCTATCCATGAGTCTGACACCTCTTGGTGTCTCATTGCAGTGTCTGGTCAGTTTATTAATCTATCCAGTTAAATGGGGAGAGAGTTTTGCATTCTTACTAAAAACGTTTTGTTAAAATTCCATTAAAGAAAAAATTTCATTAAAAAAAGGGTTATAAAAGAAGGGGGAGAGGGCTATTTAACTAGATCTTCTAACAGTTACAGTTACAAGCATTTATAAAGCACCAACAAATTCCTTAGCGCTGTACAATGGGAGAGACAGAATAACAAATATACATACATGTTACACACACTGAACAGAAGGAGGAAGGACCCTGCTCAACAAGAGCTTACAGAGGAGAGGGGTGATACCCTACATGAGGAAACATAACACAAGAGAAATCTATATGAGGACCCATAACCCGTTCTTTAAAAATACTTCCAAATTGTATGGCCATTTTAAGAGTGCTAAAAATAACTGTATACATGTCTCCTGCACCATCCAAAAATTGCTGGTTTCAAAACCTAATAATACTATAACCTATTGCCTAGTATCCTTATTATACTAATATTACCATAGCATTAAATTCCAGAACTAATGGATATATAATAAGGATACTAGGTGATAATGCAGGAGACATGTATACAGGTATTTTTGCAAATAGTTTTTAGTAAAAATGAGAATTTCTCTCGTGCGGGGGGGGACCTTCATGGATTCTTGCACCGGGGCCCTGAGGTTTCTAGATACGCCTCTGTAATATTTATTTTACTTATTTATAAAGGATTTTACCAGGAAGGATACATTGAGATTTCTCTCGTTTTCAAGTATGTCCTGTATATGCAGACCCTCACCCTCCGACGTCAATTGGTTACGCTTCATTTCTTTCTTTTCCAGAGTTTTATGTTTAAAATACTATGGGCAGTATTAAATTACTGCCGCTAAAACGGGGACACTAAGGAGGAAAACCTGCGCCTGTAGGTTTCACCTTAGCGTCCCCATTTTAGCTCCATATTACAGGGCAGGAGCTTATTCAACACCAATAATATGCTCCGTAATGCAGCGCTAAGCCTGAGGATACTCGAGGCAGCGCTAAGCTCCGATGTGAGCATCCCCTCCATGGAGTCCATAGGACTCCATTGAGGCTTCGACTGCCCGCACATGACCTGCAGGATCTCGCCTCTCGCGAGATCCTGTAGGTCGGCAGAGTGATGGTGGAGGGAGACTGAGGACTTTTTTTTCCCAGTCTCACTCTGCTGCCAGCGGCCAGAAGCGACAGATCGGGCTGTCGTTCTTGGAGTGGGATGAGATGCCAGTATGTGATTTTTTTTTTACACCTGAATTAGTGATATCTGAATCTGCAGAAGTGGAATCCGTTAGCACCAGCTCCAAGCTGTGGTTAGCTTTTAAGTTAACCACAGCTGGACGTAATTAGCTTTAGGACTTTGTAATCCTGACACTAGTTAACTCTTTGTGCTCCCCGTGTTAAGCATAGGGTGCGCAAAGTACAGTAAGCTCGCGCTGAAAAGAGCAAGATCCGAATTGCTGATGGGTTTCTTAACCCGTTAGCGTTTGGAATGTAATATGGCCGACACGCGCTAGGGCAACCAAATCTAACGTTACCACTCACACAGCTGAGCACTAACATTAGCGTTAAGTATGTACTAGGGCCCTATATTTCTCTGCTGCTGGTGATGGGCAAAGTCTATGGGATTCTTGACAGCCTTTCAAGCCTGCCCTTAGGGATGGAAGTATGGGTCCAGGCATCTGGTTTCTTATCTTTGAAGAGGAGTAATTTTCTCAACTGTCTGCAGATTGAAAGCCTTGAGAGGTGGGCAGCATATTCTTTCAGTGCCTCTAGGAAGAATTGTGTGCTCACAGGTAAATTAGCTAATCACCTTTCACGGCTTCCAAACTGCTGAGCGACCAGTGAACTAAGGCATTTTGCACCCACTCTTTGCCATAAGTTTTGTGAGGGTTTTGGGTTGTGCTCCAACTGGTTTTAACTATTTCTTATTTCAAAACTGAATAAAGATCTTATAGATTTCTTGATGGCCAACCCAGTGCAACAATAGCACATTTTGTGGCATCTACCATGTAATATACACTACATACAAACCTTCTACTCATGATGGCAATGACAGAAATATTCTCTTTATTAACTTCCAATCTTAATCTGACCCCCAAGGAACAGACTAATTTGATAAAATGATTAATGATATAACTTATCATAAGAGATGTATCTTAATACAAAAGGGCTTGGTGCGATTATAACGTGCCACATGCTGTCCAGACATAGTATTGTTACATATCCAGTCCGGACAGTATGAGAATACTAAAGCAGCGCTGTATTGCCAGTGTTGGCAATGAAAAGGGAAGCTTCTGATTGCAACTCTTTGTGTTGTCTACAGACACTGCTCTGCACACTCCAATTCATAATGTTAGTGAAAACAAAAGGACTTCAAATTTAAAGTGTGGAATCAACACACATAAGGGTTTGGATCATCCGTCTGCAATGGAGCATGATTAGCTCAGCAGAGAGAAAGGGAGAAAAGGATGAGGAATGTCAGGATGGGTGGAGTAGAGGTAACATCACTGCTCTATAACCATGGAGACCATGGAGACAAAGGTTCAAAGTCTGGCAAGAGCACCTCTCCAGTAAGACATAACGGTACGTACTCGCCACCCAGGACATACTTGAAAACGAGAGAAATCTCAATGTATCCTTCCTGGTAAAATCCTTTCTCAAAAAAAAAAAGAGGGGAAAAAATGTAGCCATGCTGCAGTGGTGAACAGAAAGGAAAATAAACCTGCCTGACTAAATGTACTTAAACAAGGAGAGGGTTAATTCAGCCCTCCATGTACAGGACTTAGCATTGAGCTCAGGATCCTGGCTATCAGGACCATTGGGAACCAAACAGCACCAATGATTCTCAATACGTTCAGCTTGGAGCACTATTAAATTGACTACTTTTAAGTGATATGCTGCAGCTTACTGGAAGCTGGTAGCATGTCAGGTCTGGACCTCTTCGGGTCAGTAGGGGTTATTATTTACACCTCCATTTCCCACCTTCCTTTTTAACCTTTGAGTTTAGTCTTTAATACAATGTGTACTTTTAAAACCATAAGTGAGTGAAGCTGCTTTCACATGAAAAAATGCATTGTGCTAAACTTAGGAACTTTTACTAGCAGATTGCAACAGCAGAGAAACTTGTTTTTTGTTGAAACACTTCTCTAAAAAAATTATTTTCCCTCCTTATATAAAAATATATAAAGTATAAATATTTCCCCATTGCCAATCATGTGATGGAAGACTAACGTAGATACTTGAGTATAGTGCGACCCGAATATAACGCAATGGATAGAGATTTATTATGGAAATGAGAGAATACT
Source organism: Leptobrachium leishanense (assembly GCA_009667805.1). NCBI lineage: Eukaryota > Metazoa > Chordata > Amphibia > Anura > Megophryidae > Leptobrachium > Leptobrachium leishanense. The sequence continues at coordinate 86,700,405 of CM019064.1, read as the reverse complement.
CAAGACTTGAATATTACGCGAGGAGCAAAATCCAGAAAGTATACTGTACCGGTAAACAATTAAAATCCTTTGAACTTCTCTTAACACAGTCAGTCTCCCCCTCAGGCCAGGGTGCTCTGCTCTAGAATGATTGCAGTTGTTACTAAAAATCAGCAGGTCATACCAGGAGCTTGATCAGTCAAGCTCCTGGTCTGAGCTGCTGATTTTTGCTAAACACTATTAGTGGACTGCGGATCCCTTACAGTGGAGCAACCCAGCGCTGGCCCGGCATTTGGAGAGTCCCCCTGTGTTAGCCACGCTGTGTTTGACTTTCCTTGCAGTTGTTAATAAGTATGAAGCCACTGGGCACCCGTCTACTTGCGATAAGGCGGCCGGCAGAGCGAGGTGACCAACGCAGTGAATCATTCACCGATAGCCAGCATGCTGGGAGGTGTTGTTTTCTGACCTCCAGCAGGCAGGCTCATCCACCGCATCGTCTGCCGATAGCTAGCCCCTGAACAAGCTCCTGACATCATTGCGGAGGCGCCGCGCAATTTCCCTCACATTATGAATGTGAGGAGAATCACGCAGCGCTTCTGCGGTGAGGTCAGGATGGGGCAACAACGGGGTGGGGCTGGCTATTGGCAGATGATGCGGTGGATGAGCCTGCCTGTTGGAGCCGGGAGGTCAAAAAACTACACCTCCCAGCATGCTGCGCGGAGCTAGGATGCATGCTCGGTTTTAAGCCAGTCTTGAATGATTGGCTTAAACCGACCGTGCCCTATCGTAATGGATCCAACCTCTCCTGAATCTGGGAGTTCCTGAAGTGTTTGCTGGCGTCAGGGACCCCGTATTCAATTCAGGGAGACTACCGAAACTTCTGGGAGACTTGGGTACCCATAGCAAGTCAAGTTTTCCATTTTTTTTTTAAACACACGATGCAGATGTCTCGAATATAACGCGACCTCTCCAATTTTAAGGTACTGTGACGAGAGGAGAGGAGTGGTGTTTGAGGGACGGTATGTGTCCCCTCGAGTTTTGTCATATTGTTGGGACTAGCACTCCAGGCCGGAGTTTGGGTTCAGCTCGGGGCACACAAATCTCCGGTTTTGCAGTTCTCCCTGGGGAGGCTTAATTGATTGATGGGTGCGGCTAGAGGGAAATAAAAGCAGGAAGTGAGGTTCATTCAGTCTCCACCCTGGGACTCAGACCAGCTACTGAGGGAGCAAAGCTGAACCAGAGATCAGGCTGCAAAAAGGAAAGGTTGGAATACACTTTGTTTTCTGAAACGGTAGTGAGGGAAAACCTTAACTGTTTAGTTAGTGCCGGACAGGCAAGGGTATTGTTTTGTTTTGTTTTGTTCTTGACCTGTATGCAGCTCTTGAATAAAAGTACAGAGGGCTGTACATTGTAAAGAAATCCTGCGATTGGGACTACCTTTATCCTGGGAAGGGTACCCCCCATTTGAGCTGTACCCCACATATGGTGGAGAATGCGGGCAACGCCCGGAGTACATGACAAGTGACGATATGGACGACGTAGTGAAAGCCCTGGTCCAGGCCACAGCGGCCCAACAGGAGACCAACCGACAGATGCAGGCTGACCGGGATCTCCTCCGCCAGATGCTGGAGCTTCAGCAAGCCGCCCAACAAACGGACAGAGCGAACCAGCGGGAAGACCGGGAGTACTCCAGGAGTTGGCCAAGGGCCTCATAGAACTAAGACAAAACTGTGCGGTCTCCGAGCCGGTGGTGCCCAAAGTAAAGAGTGCCAACCAGTTCCTTCAGAAGATGACTACGACGGATGACGTGGAGGCCTACCTCACGACTTTCGAAAGAACCGCCGAACGAGAAGGCTGGCCGAAGGAGGAGTGGGCCGTTTTACTGGCACCGTTTCTAACCGGGGAACCTCAGAAGGCCTACTTCGATCTGGAGCCAGAAGCGGCCCGGAAATACGACACCCTGAAAGCGGAGATCCTAGCAAGACTGGGAGTAACGACGGCTGTTCACGCCCAGCGCGTGCACCAATGGCGCTATGTAGCGGAAAAAGCCCCGAGGTCACAGATGTTTGACCTCGTACACCTTACCAGAAAGTGGTTACAGCCAGAGACCTTGACCCCACCGGAGATCGTAGAACGAGTAGTGATGGACCAGTATTTGCGGGCGCTTCCGGGCCCCCTGAGGAAATGGGTCGGCTACGGGAACCCAAAAACTGCCACCCAGCTTGTAGATATGGTGGAGCCGTACACCACGGCCACAAACTTACAAAGTAACTCAGCCCTGGAACATTCCACGGCACCACAAGGCGGTATGCCTAAAAAACTTGGCAAGTTCGTCGGGCGGCCCTAAGGACATGGGAGAGTCTAAGAAGACCTTTAGTCGGGAGAAGAAACCCCAGGCTTGGGTCTGAAGATCGGGCCGAATCGGTCAGGAAAGTTCTTGAGGACACCCTCGGGACTCGACACCGTAAAGTGTTTTCGCTGTCGTGAAATGGGACACATTGCTGCTCACTGTCCGGTTATGGACGAACCAATGCAATGTGATAATGCCGGGAGGCCGAAACGCTTATCCTTCTTCGCTCAATTCACATGCACTGCTGCACACAAGGAGCATATTGAGAGACAGATGTGTAAGATGTCCGTAGATGGGAAGGCGGTTACCGCCCTGTTAGATTCGGGGAGCGTAGTGACCTTAGTCCGACCTGAGTTTGTTGACCCCATCAAGTATCACCCGAGTACCATAGGTGTGGTCTGTGTCCATGGGGATACCCGCGACTACCAGACAGCCGTGGTAGACATTGGTACGTCCTGGGGGATTGTGACACAGTCTGTGGGGGTGTTTCCTTCCCTGCCATATGAGGTGTTAGTCGGGAGGGACTTTCCACGGTTTTGGAGTTTATGGAAGAGAAAAACCTCCGAATAGATAGTGTGGACCCTGTCACAAATCTTAACCCCGAACCGTTTGAACCGGATACGGAAGAGGGCATTGTGGGGGTCCCAAAGGGGGATAGTGTACCTTTTCCTTTCTCTGTCATGGCTGGGGAGCAGGAAGAAGAACCGGGCCCTGGGGGGGTGAACGGATCGGTTGACGTGCCTGATTTAGAAGTCAGAAGGGACGATTTTCTTAGTGAACAGGTGAAGGACCCCACCTTGGCCAGAGCCCGGGAGAATATAAAGGTTATAGATGATAAACCCGTTGACCCAGATATGAGGCTAGCTTTTCCACACATGGCACAGAGGAAAGACTTGTTGTACCAGGTCGTGAGACAAGGGGAGGATGTGGTGGAACAGCTACTGGTGCCTCAACCATACCGCAAGGTGGTGCTAGATCTTGCTCATGGGCACGTACTGGGGGACACCTAGGGGTAGAAAAGACCAAAGAAAGAATATGCCGGAGGTTCTTCTGGCCGGGTCTGCATGCAGATATAAAGAATTATTGTGAGTCCTGCCCGGAGTGTCAACAATCCGCGCCCGCGCCCCATTTTCGTAGCCCGCTGGTGCCGTTGCCTATCATAGAGGTTCCCTTTGAGAGGGTTGGCATGGACCTGGTGGGTCCGGTGGTGAAGTCTGCCCGGGGTCACCAATATATCCTCGTGATAATGGATTATGCCACGCGATATCCGGAAGCGATCCCACTACGCAACACCTCGGCCAAAACCATAGCCAAAGAACTGGTCCAAGTGTTTAGCCGGGTAGGCATTCCGAAAGAGATACTAACGGACCAGGGTACCCCTTTTATGTCGAAGGTGACCAAGGAGTTGTGTAGGTTGTTTAAAATCTCCCATCTGCGCACATCTGTATACCACCCCCAAACCGACGGGCTAGTGGAGAGGTTCAACAAAACCCTAAAAAATATGTTAAAAAAAGTCGTGGACAAAGATGGGAGGAACTGGGACTTCTTACTCCCGTATCTCATGTTTGCCATCCGAGAGGTGCCCCAGGCCTCTACGGGCTACTCCCCCTTTGAGCTCGTATATGGCAGGCATCCCAGAGGACTCCTAGATATTGCCAAGGAGACATGGGAGGGTCAGACCACCCCTTTTAAGACGGTCATTGAACATGTGTCCATGATGCAGGACAGGATTGCCGCCGTTATGCCCCTGGTGAGGGAACATATGGAGCAAGCCCAGGAAGCCCAGAGGAGGGTGTATAATCGGGGGGCGAAAATGCGTAGTTTCAACCCCGGGATAAGGTCTTAGTGTTGGTCCCAACGGCTGAGAGCAAATTCCTAGCAAAGTGGCAAGGCCCTTATGAGATAGTTGAAAAAAAAGTGAAGTAAACTATAAAGTCCTCCAACCCAGTAGAAGGAAAACAGAACAAATCTACCATAATAAATCTCCTGAAGCTGTGGAAAGACCGGGAGGCCCTGCTGATCACCCCAGCTACTTCAAACCCCATGGCTCGCCCCACACCTGAGGTTCCTATCGCCGACACATTGTCGGTGGCTCAACGCAATGAGGTGAAGGAATTTTTGAGGGGAAACACCGATTTCTTTTCAGAGATACCAGGACTAACCACGGTGGTTCACCATGACATAGTGGTTGAACCTGGGGTTCGCATAAATGTTAAACCCTATATGAATCCCAGAAAGCCAGGCGGGAGGCCGTCTCGGCAGAAATTGGGAAAATGTTAGCCTTGGGTATAATTGAAGAGTCCCATAGCGACTGGTCGAGCCCCATAGTGCTGGTGCCAAAACCAGACGGGAGTATCCGTTTCTGCAATGACTTTAAGGAAACTGAACGCTGTATCGAGATTTGATGCGTACCCCATGCCCGGTGGATGAGCTTATCGACCAACTGGGTACGGCCCCGATATATAACTACCCTGGATTGACGAAGGGGTACTAGCAGATACCCCTGACAAACCGGGCCAGAGAAAAGACCGCCTTTTCCACCCCGGATGGGTCGTTCCAATATACGCGAATCCCTTTGGCTTACACGGGGCCCCTGCTTCATTCCAAAGGTTAATGGATAGGCTATTGAAGGCACACCGACGGTATGCCGCCGCGTATCTAGACGATGTGGTGATCCATAGTCCTGACTGGCAGACGCACTTGGTACGAGTACAGGCCGTAGTCGATTCGCTGAAGCGGCAGGTCTCACGGCAAACCCTAAGAAATGTGCCATAGGCTCGGAAGAGGCCAAATACTTGGGATACGTCATTGGACGAGGGCTAGTTAAGCCACAAATTGACAAGGTGGAGGCTATTCAAAAATGGCCCCAGCCCCAGAATAAGAAGCAAGTCCGGGCCTTTTTAGGGATCACCGGCTACTACCGCCGCTTTGTCCAAATTTTGCCACCATGGCCTCCCCATTGACCGACCTGACAAAGGGTACGAAGTCGGGTTGGTACGATGGAGCCCTGAGGCTGATAGTGCCTTCAAGACTTGAAGCGGCGGGTTATGCACACAACCCGTGCTGGTGGCCCTGATTTTTCAGGGGACTTTGTAGTCCAGACTGATGCTTCGAACGTGGGTCTGGGGGCGGTTTTATCCCAGGTACGGGAGGGGAGGAACACCCGGTGGTCTACCTAAGCAGGAAACTCAACAGGCACGAGCAGAACTACGCGATCGTTGAGAAGGAATGCTTAGCAATTAAGTGGGCCTGGATGCTCTTAGGTATTACTGTTGGGCCGACAGTTCCGGCTCATCACCGATCACAGCCCGTTGCAGTGGATGTGCAATAGTAAGGAAAGAAACTCCCGCGTTACGAGATGGTTCTTGGCCTTACAAGCCTTTCGGTTCACGGTGGAACACAGGGCTGGGAGGTTGCAGGCTAACGCGGATGCGCTGTCACGGGCCCCCAACCCTATTGTTGCGTTTGCTCAGCCGCGGGGGCTGGAGCAGAGGGGGGATATGTGACGAGAGGAGAGGATGGTGTTTGAGGGACGGTATGTGTCCCCTCGAGTTTTGTCATATTGTTGGGACTAGCACTCCAGGCCGGAGTTTGGGTTCAGCTCGGGGCACACAAATCTCAGGGTTTTGCAGTTCTCCCTGGGGAGGCTTAATTGATTGATGGGTGCGGCTAGAGGGAAATAAAAGCAGGAAGTGAGGTTCATTCAGTCTCCACCCTGGGACTCAGACCAGCTACTGAGGGAGCAAAGCTGAACCAGAGATCAGGCTGCAAAAAGGAAAGGTTGGAATACACTTTGTTTTCTGAAACGGTAGTGAGGGAAAACCTTAACTGTTTAGTTAGTGCCGGACAGGCAAGGGTATTGTTTTGTTTTGTTTTGTTTCTTGACCTGTATGCAGCTCTTGAATAAAAGTACAGAGGGCTGTACATTGTAAAGAAATCCTGCGATTGGGACTACCTTTATCCTGGGAAGGGTACCCCCCATTTGAGCTGTACCCCACAGTACATTTTTGTCACCAAAATCTAGAGGTATACATGAGTATCTTCAATGTCTCTGCCCTGCTTGAATTTCTTGAAGATTGGCAGCAGCCATGTGTTGTTATCTTATGTGACTTAATGCTGTAAGGACCAAAAAAGAGGGTACTGAAATTGGAGAATAGTTTGAGTATTAGCACATTTCTAACACTTTAAACAATAAATAAATGCTGCTGCATCTCTGGAAATGATTGCTTAATTATCTATACAGGGTGTATATTTTATTGTAAGAAGTCAGTACTTATATCCAAATGTTAGATTGTAAACTCTCGAGCAGGGTCCTCTCTCCTACTGCTCTGTGTGTGTAACGTGTATGTGTAATTGTTATTCTGTCTCTCCCATTGTACAGCACTATGGAACTTGTGAACACTTTATAAATACTTGTAACTGTAACTGTTATAATGTGTATAACTTGCAGTAGATATAACTGGACTCCAGGATAGGTCTAGAATGGATAAAAAAAGAGTTTTTAATTTAACTTTCCGCATGGATATGATGGTTTGGGTTGGGTTGAAATTACTGTTTTAAAGACATATCTGAAAAACCACCCAGAATTCATTATTTTATATTATTTTTGTAAAAACACCTCTGATTTTGCTATCTTCCTTGCACTGATAAAATAAATTTAATACTTTCATATTCCTTTGGAGCGCACTACTCTTCTTTTGGGAAAAAAAAACATACACATTCTTAAGTCGTGCTGGTAAAGCAGAATTTTCTGATATATTGTATTACATTATGTAACATATGTTAAATGCAGTACATGAGATTTTATATGCATGAATGCGTTTAAGCGGACTGCTTTATTTGTGCCGTGTAGGCGTGATGTATGAGTCCTTTTGTCTTTTCTGACAAAGTTATTACTGTACCGTTGTCTCCAAAAAAACATTTTGAATCAAGTCTCAAACACAAAGTGAAATATACACAACGTCGCACAGTGCTGGCGTATTCATAAGTCACCACAACCAGTGCCAGAGACACACATACTGAAATGTGTTGGGTTTATTGGCTGCTGCTGCTTTAACCCCATAGTGACAGGGTGGTTTTTCAAAAGTCCATCCGAAAGTGCCCGCTGCTGTTTTTACGTTTCTGCGCTGTTTGTGTTTAGGTCAAATTTTCTTCTTACTCGTTTATACAACCCACACATATTATATACCGTTTTTCCCGCCATTAAATTGACTTTCTAAAGATACCATTATTTCCATCATATTGTATAATTTACTATGAAAATTTATGAAATATAATGAACAAAATTGAAAAAACACACTTTTTCAAAATTTAATCCCCAAAAAGACCCTGGCTAAATACCCAATTTTTATATGTTTTTGCTTTTTAACCCCTTCACCGCTGAGCCATTTCACCTCTGTGCGCTGAGCTCATTCTGACCATTTTATCCTCATCACGTTTAAATGCCAGCTTAGGTCATGTTTTATTAAACACCTTTAGACAATTTAAAAAAAAAACAAAAAAAAAAACAATTTATTATTATTATTTTATTTTTATTATTTTAATTTCTTTACAGCAAACCTAATGCTCAGGCCATGCTCAGCCCTTTCCAATAATATCAAACAAGACCCGTTAGCTGCCAGGAATTGGGAGATACGGGGATCCAAATGATCCCCTTATCTTCACTTAGCAGCTAGGGGGTTAACTGGTCCACTGACATCCTCACACATATGGTGAAGATGTGAGTGGGTGGGAGTGACACAGAGACTTGCCTGACATCGCAGATGTCAGCCACTTCCGGGTTTGAATCGCGATTCGGTGCAGATTGACGCTGACTCGCGATGTGGCAATGAAATGGTTAATGTAAGCCACTAAGAGGACTTCCTGACCTGGCGTATTATGTACGTCAGCGGTCGGGAAGGGATTAAGGATTGTTTAACCTAATAATTTAATAATAATATTGTTTTTGCAATCTTTTAGGATTATTTAGCAGACTGCATTAGACTGCACAACTGCACAATGAAAAAATTTGTTTTGTTTCGGATTGACTCGTTCCGTTATTCAATTTGTTTCGGTGCGTTTGTTATGTTACCATGATTTGTATTTCGGAATGATTAGTTCGTTCGGACAATCGGTTATTCGTATTTCAGATTGATTCGTTATTTTGTTTTTATTGGTAATTTGTATTTCGGATCAATTTCTATTTTGTTTTTATTAGTTATTTCGTATTTTGGATTGATTAGTTATTTCAGAATGTGAAACAAATGAATTACTTAGATTAGGGTTAAAAAAAAGGATATGTAATCCGCCTGTCTTTAGTGCTGAAACCTATTCAGCACAGTGGATAGCAGCTCTCCTAGGTGCTGCTGTCCTTGGTGCTGAACGTAGCCAGACTGAAGGAAATAAAAAAAACACTGCATTCGACAAAGAATAAAGCTTCATTGTTTTAAAATAAATTAGGAATCCAAAGATTTCACAAAATAATCCTAAAAAATGCCTTCAATAATCCTAAAAAAATAAGTAAAGAGACTTTTTGCTGCAAGTGAAAACGGTTGAATAAATAATTAATAAAAACGGGGATTTTTTTTACATTGAAATCTATGGGATTCACTGTTTAAAGTTGTCGAATGAACAAAATCAGGGTATTTCACTGACATTTTGGTGTTGATTAACCATTACTTGTCTATAGGGAATTTCACTGCCGCCGAATTGCACTGAATGCCACCATGGCGCTCTCCATGGCCTGTGGTGCTGAATACAACAGATTCAGCACCACGTCCAATGAATGGACAAGGTGCCTAGTCTAATTGAAACAATATAACGACTTGATCCATAAAAACGAAATAAATTTATTTTATACCATTTCGTATTCGTTTTGGTCCGAATCAATTTGTTTTAGTTTAGTTTTGGACTGTTTCAGACGGAACCGTTTCATATTTCGTAAGTACTTCCGAAATACGAATCGGTAAATTTCGTCCGAATTTTGATTCGGACCGAAATGAAACACACATCTCTAAACTGCAATATTCCAGTCGTTTAATGACAGACTCTGTTGAGCTATATAGACAGGTCTGGTCTGCATGAGATACCTTGTGGAGATGCTGGGGAAGACAATATACTGTATACATTGTACCTTGCATCAGGAATCTGATTATTAAAAAACTCATATATGCACTACTTACAAAGCAAATGCATTTAAGATGCATGGGCTGTTGCTTTTTAAGACATGAGAAAGATATGGAGCATAAAGAAAGTGTTCTTTCTGGAACTAGGGATTTCATTCCCACTGATGGAAATATATTCTACAGCTTGAGCAGGAAAACAATATTTATATATAAATATATATATATAGTTTGCTTATTATTGCAGAAACCACTTGCACATCATAGCAATTCAAAGAATTGCATCCCAGAGCAGCAAGGAACTCCGGGTAGGATATGCAAATGACATCTGTCTCACTTTTATGCATCCTGGGTCTGTTATTACACAGAACCCTAAAATCAATTCTATGCCACACTGTGGCTTTCTAGCAGAGATAAGGTTTATGCAACTGGTCAAAGCCGCTCCTAGGACAGCGCTGTTTCGGGTTTATTGGACCCTCATCAGCTAGGAGCTAGGCATGATGACCAGTTGCAGTGGATGCTTGGACCCCTAGGGTAAATCAGTACTTACAAGGGTTGTGGTGGAGGACAAAAAGCGAGATAAAAAGCCTCCACGCTATAATTAGTTTGTTTATTATTGCAGAAGCCACTTGCACATCATAGGAATTCATCATGCCTAGCTCCTAGCTCATGAGGGTCCAATAAACCCGAAATATGTCACCCCTACAAAAAAAAACAAATACTCACCCTAGATCTCTCAGTGGAGAGATCAGCGCGATACGCCACTTTGTCTCTGCATGGCCGAGTAGTTCCCAGTATACCTCAAGGAATCCTTATGCAAACCCATTGATGGAGTGGACTCCCGTAGCTGATAGCAGTGCGGCACATAGCCACGCTGCAGTTATCACGTAACACCCACAACGTATAGAAACTTGAGCTACTGAGATAACTGGTGTTATAAGTCAGACACTAATGGAAAACGGCTGGCACACAGCCAACAACCATGGGATAGGGACGCAAGTTTTTGGTATGTGCATATATCCAATGGTATGGCTGAGGGTAAAGGTGATGGGCTGGCCAAGCATGTCCCCAGACCTAAACCCTATTGAGCATCTGTGGGGCAGTCTCAAACAGAAGGTGGAGGAGCACAAGGTCTCTAACATCCACCAGCTCCGTGATGTAGTCATGGAGGAGTGGAAGAGGGCTCCAGTGGAAACCTGAGAAGCTCTGGTTAACTCCATGCCCAAGAGGGTTAAGGCAGTGCTGGAAAATAATGGTGGCCACACAAAATATTGGCACTTTGGGCCCAATTTGGACATTTTCGCTTAGGGGTGTACTCAGTTTTGTTGATAGCGGTTTAGACATTAATGGCTGTGTGTTATTTTGAGGGGACAGCAAATTTACACTGTTATACAAGCTGTACACTCACTACTTTACATTGTAGCAAAGTGTCATTTCTTCAATGTTGTCACATGAAAGGATAGAATAAAATATTTACAAAAATGTGAGGGGGTGTACTCACTTATGTGAGATACTGTATGTCTAATAAATCAGAATAACTTATCTAGGCAGATAATTCCACATCCTTATTCTTGTTTATTGCTAGTGATAAAAAACTTTATTTTTCAGTAGTGGAAATTCCCTTCTTTCGTGTCTCAATTGGCACCTTCTCATTATTGAAAACTCTGCAGAATCAAGTTATCTGAATTGTAACAAAACTAAGAAATGCAAAAATAAATACGCCACAGATAACTCTTCAAGAAAAAAAACTTTATATTTGGGGGATATTTCAGCGACCTCAAGTCTATGATGAATTAAGAAAAAGGGTAATGAAAAATTAGGGCTAAAATCCCAGAAACTGTGGAAGAAAATTCCAATATTCGTTATACCACAGCTTGTCTAATTTGTCTTAAAATTTGCAGTTACCTTCTTGTTTCTCTCTGATTTCTGGTTAATCAAATAAACACCTAGGGGTCTCTTTTAGACTTTTTTTCTTCTCGCTGTGAGCCTGCATGGAAATATTGACCCGGTTGCAGTTCAGTACATATTTTGCTAAAAGCGGTTGCAGTACGCGCTTGAAAATTGGTCAATAAATGCTAGAATTAAACTTTAACTGTTTCAAGGAAAACTCTGTCATTAGTTGTTAACGAAGTCTTTGGGCTGGATGAGCATCGCTGATAATACAGATCATTAATATCTGTAGCACCAAGGTTAGACACCATTGAAATAAGCCTTTTCCCTATCTGTTTGATAGATGTGTCATTGTGAAGGCCTCCTGATGGATCTCTTAGCCTTCCATTTTTGCCTTCTTTTTCAAAAGCTTTTCCGTTAACACTCGGCAAGGCGTTTGCTGCGGAAATAAGTGAAGCGTTCTAACAATGTGTTCTTGTTCCCATATCTTACAGTAGGGAAATGTGCTTATTAGTATGCACGCGGCATATGCGCAGGAGGTTTGAGATAGTGTTAGGGTCATTAAATTGTGCATGTTTAATATATCATAAATTATTTTTACACAATTACAATTAAAAAGTCCTTTTTTCATTTTGACTTGTGTTTCTCAAGGGGTCTATTCTCGGCTTTTCTCTGATTCCCTAAACTATGCATCTTGTTCATTGCCCCAGTTACAGCTGTCAGGATCTGCATTTTGTGTAGGTTCGTAATGAATTCTAATCAGGCAAAGACTTTAAAGGTACAACATCGTTTTCCCAAGCTAGTCGGACCGCTCAGGCATTGTACTCGAAGCAATGTAATCCATGCGCTACATTATCCATCTCTTGTAAGGTTACAAGGCATGCAAATACATCAGTGTTGCACGTAGTCAATATGTGAAGGGGTTAAACAAAGTAGCATTCAATAAGAACAATAAAGGGGTTAAACTTGTTGCCTTCATACTATACATTGTGTGGATATCTTTTAAAAGTTGGATATTTTTGGGACCAAAAAAATGAATATTCAAACATGAATAGAAATACAATTGTCTTATTGATTCATGAAGAATGTTTCTCCTGTTTTGACACATGTGACAACTGTTTAAAATCTCTGAATTTTTCTTAGTTTCCAACAGAAACAAATCAATGATGGTTTAAACTTTGTTGGCTTGATTCTTTCTTTTATAATATTAATTATTATATAACTATAGCTGAAAATATATATATATATACAATTTTTAGATTTTTATAAAAGTCCGTGAGAGCTCCCATATGTGTTGTTTTATATACAGTATTTTTTATTTGGAACATTTCAGATTTTGGATATATATATATATATCCAAAATCGAAAATGTTCCAAATCTGATTTTTTTTATTTACTTTTTTAGCGCCAACATGACCCCAAACGTGGAAAATTTCACACCTATCTTCTAGTGAAAGGGTACAAAATTATCAAAAACATTGTATTAATCACTTTCAGACTATGGGCTCTATCACCTCCTTCAAGCTAACGCTAGCGCTCACGTCAGCGTTAGCTTAAAGGAGGTGATAGCGCGCCACACAGATCGCCTCTGATTCGTTAACGGGTTAAAAAAAATCAGCGAATTGGTATTAGCGGTTTGTACCACGAACTTACTGTACATGGGGAGCGCAAAAGTGTTGCACAGAGTAACTAGCGTTAGGATTAGGATGACTTGGTCCTAACGCTAGTTACTAAGAGCTGGCGCTAACTAAGAAAGTTAACACCAGCTCTGAGCTGCTGCCAACTGATCCAGCTGCTGCAGAATCAGTTAGCAGCAGCTGAACCCCCCCCCCCACTCACTTCTCTTTCTGTGATGAGAGCGTTGGTTCGATCCGCTGCTTCTGGCCACCGGGACCAGAGGAAGTCTGGAGGAAAAAAGTCCCCAGTCTCCCTCCACGATCACTCCCCCTACCAGCAGGATCTCGCAAGAGCTGAGACCTGACCGGTTCTATGGACTCCATGGAGCAGATGCTTGGGACAGCACATTAGGTCTGCCCCCAGCATCCACGAGGCTATCAGCCGCTATGTGGTGGACTGCTGCACTCAGTGCCTGCCCCACGATCTGATCGTGAAACCGGAACGCAAAGGGGAAATTAGAGATCGCAAATTTTTTCCCCTTAGCATCCCGGTTTTAGCTCAGGGCAGCCGATAGTGCCCTATGTGTATAAGGCATATACTGTATGAAGCAAATGGATTTCATGTTCAGATTTGGGTCCCATCCCTTAGATATCTCATTATTATAAGCAACTATTCCAAAATGTGAAAAATACTGTTTCTGGTTCCAAGCATTATGGATAAGGGTTACTCAACCTGTATTTATATCTGAGATTTTATTCCCAAGAATAAATGATGGGGCAGATGGTCTGTACATAGATAATGTTAGATAAATATTGGTGCATATAGTACAACTGGATGAATATCAAGGGCAAATAGACAAGACAATTGTGCCAAAAGCTATGGCATCCATGATCAGTGAAAGGCACTCAATAAGATCACGAAGAGACTACTGAATCGAAAATCTCACAAACCGCAAGATTGAGTTAAATACGATTGGTTTAATCAGTCAAACAAGATAATAATTGAGCAAACTTGACACCAATGATACAATACAATACAAGCAAAAATATAGAAGCAGCGTATACAAATATAATCAAAATGATGATTGTTATATATTTGGGTTAATTTAGCTTAGTTATCAACGAATTGGGTAGATATTCTCTTCTCAGGTTGGTGAGTGAAACCGTGATGAAGAATGAGATCAGGTGTCAGCAACCTTTGCTTTCCAGAGGTTTCAAAACCATATTTCCCATGAGCCTCTGCCAACATAGGGCTCTATTACATTCGTCGCGCATCGCCGCAACGGTTTTGCGCATTTGCGCGAGGACAAAACCTTTTGCGCAGAACGTCGTATTGCGATGTTCGTGCAAACAATGCGCGTTAACGTCCAACGCGAGTGACCCTGCGCAAACCCAGCACGAGCGCAAGTTCGTGCGCGCATCCCATACTTAACATTGTGAGTGCCAATGCGTTAATGCGCTGGTACGCGGATGATATTACAATCTTCGCGCAACAAAAGTTTGCGCGCATTTTCGTAACGTCTTTAAAAAGCAGATGGTAACTGTAAATGTGATCGTTCTGGGCTAAACGAAATACACCAGCACGAAAGTAAAAATACTGCACAGTACAGTTACACATTCTACACATACCCAAACATTAAAATTAATAAATTGTGTCATTGTAAATTTTTTTTTTTTTTGGCTGGTTGTTAATTTTTTTTTTCTTTTTTTTTAGTTTGTAAATATTTTATTGGAAATGGGTGATTGATGTTGGCTGATTCCTGTGACAAATCCCGTGACATACAGTCTGCCCACCGATTCCTGCACGCAACGTTCATTTGCGAACGGCTTTGTGCGTCGGATTTGCGCACGAAGAATCTTGAACGAAGAAAAAATGCGCTCTGATCGTAATACCATGTTAATTTTCGCACGATAACGTTTTTTTGTGTGCAAAAAAATTGCGCTGCGCGAGCGCAGTTGCTCAGAGAATGTAATGGGGCCCATAGTGAGTAGTTGAACATCTTGGGAGATGTAGTTCCAAAACCTCTGGAGGGCAAAGGTTACTGAAACCTGGAAGTGTTAATACTTTAAGTTCCCTAAATGTCATTTTTCCCAGGTCCGCACTTTGGGTGGGGTAAGTGGTGCTCGGGCTCCAGATCCTGTGCTGGAGGGGCCCTGCAGCCCTTAGTTTGAGGCTAATAATCATCCTGTCAGCACTGGGAGGATTGTTTAATTTCCTGGAACCTGTGTGTTGCCTCTTTAAGCTCAGGTACACATTGGGACAGCAAAATAACATAGTTAAAAAATAAAAACAAACACACAGATAATGTGACATTGTTAAAAGGAGACGGTTGCAGACGCCCAATCACGAAGCTTCAGGTTCTAACATATTTTTTTTTGGTTCTGTCAGTAATTGCCCATTTGCTTCATATATAAGTACTGTTTCTCGCCTTCAATTATCCACAGGTTAACGCTGGCCAGTGAATTCTTTTTCCTGGTAATTGGAGTGTATGGATTTAGTCGCACGCTTACGTCATCTTCTTTGGCACATTTTCATACACGCCGTGTGTAGTCACTACGGCTGATTAGAGGAGATATAGCTACATATTTGATCGCCTCTCCTTGCTCTCTTGTCGGTGACCCTATTTCCTAAGACGCGGTGACCCTGGCAGATCTCATTTAATACAGCTTTGCTTAGAGAAGATGAGACACTTGGACTGTCAGTAGAAACCAAAAATGATATTTTTCCCCCTCCTTATTTTACCATCCAATAGATCTAATCCTTTACATTCCACCTCTGGAAATAACAGCTATTTTATTTCTTTCATTCCATCCTTTTTTCCGCTCTTTCGTCTGTATTTCAGGGTTTGTGACATTCCGCCTTCCTCTCTTTTTATTGTATTATTATCTCCGCACTTTGTTAAATTTCCTGTATCTCTCTTGGGCTAAATATATCTGCCTCACACTCTTTGTTACTGACCTTATCCTTTCTCTTTCTTTCATTGTGATTTCTTTTAAAGATTTTAAAGTCAGATTAAATCTAAGATGTATAGAAATGACAATGATTGTTTAACCCTTCGATTACCAAAATCTCTATGTCCTTACAGCACAAACCATTAACATGTGGCTATGGCAGATATACAAATTTTAGCCATCTTTCTGGATTTTTTTCATCAAAATTTTTTATTCCGATTTCTTTAAATAGCGTCTTCTTCTTTTTATTCTGTAACAGACCTTTTTATTGTTATTCATAGGACCTTATATATTATTCCATGCATTTTCATGCATTCGTTTTGTTTGAAATACCTTTTAGAAATTGCGAACAGGTTACCCCTGTTCGGCAGCTGGTCAGCTTATTTGGGGAAATTTCAGTGCGCTCTAAATAGCCCTCTTAATGTCATGTTTAGTGAGAAGGTTGTGACTAAAACTAAATTAAAATGTGCTGTCTAAATTAACAGTCAGGGTTATTCAAAGAGATCCAACTTGCTGGAGAAAGGTAGCCGAACGCTGAAATTCAGCGTACGGTTACCTTTCCTGGCCATTCGGCTATCCAGAGAGCAGGCAATTCGTCAAATCCTGGCAAATTGCCTGCACATACGGTGCCTGTTCGGTGCATCTTCGAGGGCAGTGAAATCCCCATAAAAAGCAATTTCGGCTATTCAGAGAACACAAACCAGCAGTGAAAGGTTCCCCTAATGCCCTGTCATTCAGTGGTTTAATTCAACGGGTTTATTCAGGAGAATCCCATAAGCTTCAAGGTTAAAAATATTCCCGTTTTAATTCAATATCTAATAAACCGTTCATTATAATATTCTGCAGTATAAAGTCTGTTTATTTGTAGATTTTTTAGGAGCTTTTAGGCATTTTTCGGGAATTTTTTTGCAAACATTTTTTTGCGTTTTTTTTTTTAAATCGTTTGTTCTTTTTTCTGTAACAGCCCTTTTTATTATCATTCATTGGATCTTTTATGTAAATTTCAGACATTTTCGCTCAGTAGTTTCTTTGCAAACAGCGCTTCACTTTTCAAACATTCAAGCGTACTGTTTTTTTTCTTCTTCACCGCCTTCGTCTGCGGTGTCGACTTTTTCCTGCGGCTGCTCTGTGCTGTGATCGGCTCCTGCTCGGGTTTCTCCGGCGTTTTCGGCGGGTCAATCCAGATGTTTTTGCGGGTTTCAGTGTGCGTTCGCCCTCGTTTTGAGGTGAGGTTTCGGTGGGTTTGCGGCGAGTTTTCCCTGCATTTCGGCGGCCCTGTGGTGCTTGCTGAATACACCGCAGGGTGTCCGAAATGGGATCGTCAAATCGTACCGAATTCAAGAGAACGAAAAGTCACTGAACGTGCGGTGGCTTTTCGATTCTCTTTGAATAACCCTGAGTGTGTGTGTGTTCTGATAAACAACAATCCATGTGATACATGTTAACAATTCATAGTAATTAGTTATTAGTCCATTTACAAATCAACTAACCGAATTAAAATCCAGTAAAATGTCAAAATAATTTAAAAACAGAGCTTTTCTCAGAACTCTTTATTTCTACTTTTACCCGATTTATCCTTGACTCCCTTTACTTATTATTCTTACATTTGACTTGCTTTGAGAAATGGTGTGTTGCAGTTCATCTGACATGATAGACTGCAGTTTCTGACAGAATCACTTGAGAGCTGAACTGTGAGACGTTTTATCACCCTGGTCCAAAAATAAATTCTTACCTCTTCCCTTGTGAAACCATTTATACCTTGCAGCTCTTTTCGTGAAATGTGGGCGATCTTGATATCAGTCAGGGCTGTCTCCAATGCACACCTACAGTCCAGAATTTGAATATTTATCACCCGCAATGTGCAGATGTTAATGAAAATAAGTGAACTTTAAACAAGTGACGTAGAAGAAATATCTTGACTTCTTACCTGTTTGTGTGATCGGAAAAGAGCTCTTTTTTATTTGGCTGTCGTAGATCAATAATTCGCCTTAAAATGTGCGCATGAAAGTATCAGCTCTATAACAAAAACAGAGATAACAATTACAAATTTCATTCATTATGTCATTTTGTATAAGGACGTGTTGCATTAGAGCGCACAGTAAATTTCTGGCGATATAAAAAGTAAGCATCATGTCAAATATATTTGGGATATAAGGTGAGGCTATATTTACGGTGTGTGTCACGGATCCCCCTTGGGTATACAGTATGATGCTGGTCCCTGTACACAGTATTCTATCTACCCCTCCGATCCTTAGGTGGTCGGTAACGCTAACTATCTTCTGTATTATATGTTTTATTAGAGGCACTAGAACACAATTGCAGATTAACTACATCAATGTAGAGGATATTCCAGCACTCTTTTCCTCTATTGAACATTTTGAGTGTTTGACTCCTCCACACTATCATTGGAACATTGGCTACACCACGGTGTGTAGGGATATACCACCAAGTGAAGGAGATAAGCTGCTGTATTCATTGTAAAACGGTAGCCTTCTATTAGGCTTCTGATTATTTGATGCTGATTGATTTCCCATGCAATTGCGGAAATAACATCGGTGACTCTATAAATTATATCAATTACTGTTGTATATATACCACTAGGTGGCGCCACAATACAAACTCTTTCCCATACCCATTAAATTTTTGGTTAATGCATCGGTGGGGTAATTAGCGTTAGGATAAGTACGGTATTACAAAGTCCTAACGCTAATTACTGATTGCGCTCCCCATATTAAATATAGGATGCTTAAAGTACAGTAAGCTTGCGGAAGCTAGACCAATCACTGATGCATGGATTTTTCATGGGTTTAGCATTAGGGATATAATATGGCGGGAAGGCGTTAAAGTAACTTATCCTAGCGTTAACGCTTACTCATCTGAATGCTACAGTTAGCGTTCACTATGGAATAGGGTCCAAGGTCTACAAACCCTAACCTTACTAAATATTATATTTAGCATCACCATTTATAAAACGTCAACAGTTACTGCAGTACTTTACGATAAGAATTAGGGAATTTAAACTAACAAATTTACAATCAAACTTGGAAACCAGAAGCAGGAGATGTAGAGGGCCCTGCTCCATGGTGCTTATACTCTACAACACCTACAGTAAGGGTGCTCATTCTTGGCCCCCTAGATGGTTCAGAAATATATCTTCCTTGAAACCACTAATTAGGTGGATGGACTTGTAGGGAATGTAGTTCCAAAACATTTGAAGGACCATGGTGGAGCACCCCTGAACCACGATATAATTACTATAAATCAATGTTTCTCAACCCTGGTCCTCAGAACCAACTAACAGGCCAGGTTTTAAGATTTACCTTGCAGAAATGCAGACTGAATCCTGCAATCACTGAGTAGCAAATTGTTTCACCTGTGCTGTGCTTCAGATATCTAGCAACCCTGGCCTGTGAGGGTTAATTGTGGACCAGAGTTGGGAAACACTGCTTGAATGATACATTGCTGTGCTGGTAACAGGGACTGCTAATAGAAAAATTTGTCACGAACCATTATCCATTATTGGCTCTCTTTAGCTGGCTCTATGATGCTTAAGCCATTATGTTATACTGCTCAGTTACAAAGATACAAGTGCCAAAAGTTATATTATTAAATCTTAGCATTTATTCAAAAAGTAATATGATTATTTGGGAAAAACAACAACATTAAATATAAAAACAACCAGCATAAGCAGAAAACATCCTACCCCAAAGGGGGTTAATGGCGATGCCAAAGTAATGCTCACCACTCTGAAAATAGGTGGTAGACTCTATTGCTACCTTAAACTGCTGAATAGAAGAAAGCACACGGGACTTAGAATGTTCGTGATATAATAAAGGTACGGCAGGATAGACTAGTATACTAGTGAAACAATGAGAGACTGCACAGATGTACAATATACCTACAAATTAAATCTGGATAACTGGGAGCGCTCCCATAAAGCAGACTCAGAGTGAGGTGTTTAAGCAAAAGAAAAAGACATCATCAGTGACTAGCTCAACTAGACGCATTTCGCCATTGCTGGTGTCATCAGGAGTGTATCAGAGCTTAGTGAGGTCATGAAGATAGGTTGCACTGGAACTACTTTTACTAGCAACCAAGCCATGCATTGCCGCTGGTAGCATCTCCCCAAATCTATGGCACTCTATAGCACAATCTATAGCATGGAGACCAATAAGAACCCTTTTTTAGCAGGGCAATTGGTAGGACACTGGGAATGGATTGTTCCTCGTCTCCTGCTGCTAGAGGCATAAAGAAGTGGCAGATTGTGCATCCTCTGCACAGTGAGACCCGAGGTAATTTTTGATTATTTTAATGTAATTCTATTTTTGTCTTAATTGATTATACTAAAGCAATACCACCTAATATCAGTTAATTGGTTGTCATTAAAGAAGAAAGATATATATATATATATCTCATACAGCGTAGGCGCCTATTTATAAACCAGATTAATATAGTGTTATGAAGTAGTTAAATTATAACTAATAAGTAGTGAGATGCTGCCCAAAGGGGTAAGCACAATATACAGAAAAAACAACCAAAATCTGCATTAACCAAAAATGAAATTATAGATAGAACCTTTGTAGCGCATCAAAAATAGATTTAAAGGTAGACTTCAACAAAGAGGTATATCAAACATAAAGTGCTTCAATCTTAAGGTGACAAATATTCAATCAATGTACACATATAAAAGTGCAATGTGCCATAGAACACAGTAAAGTGCAACAATATATAAAATTCCAGCAGTGCGATGGGTATAAGAGAGTCTATAAAGTGCAACAGTGTCCGAATGTGCAAAATGTGCAAATTCAATGATATCCAGTACAACAGTATGAATACCAGTGGGAAAATTCCTTAAAGTTTACTTCTCTTTATGTTCAAGCGATGCACAAATATAGTCCTCCTTTCTTGGTCTGTGTATCTCTTGCCGTCTCTCAATAGTGGAGAGGATAGCCAGAAAGGAGAAAAAAGTGAGAGAAAGGAAAAAAATAAAAAAATTTGGAGGGGAGAGAAAAAATGAAGAAATAATCGTGCAGAAAATCCCAATTAAATATGGCAAATAAATCACTCGTAGGAATATGGAAACTCACATTTATAAGAGCCCAAAAAATCCCTGGCTCTAGGTTTAGGAGCTTCCAGCCATATAGAGGGTGGCGTATCCCTTCTTAAATCTTCAACTCTGGTTGCGATGGCTACAATAAGATAATAGACAGCGCTCCCATAGTATATTACCATCTAAAATTTATTAAAAAATTTATTGCATATTAAAAAATGGACAGATGCGTTACCGAGACGCGTTTCGGCATTAACAGCCTTCCTCAGTCGGTATATTTAGGTGCACTATTGTCCAAAAAAATCTCCAAACAGCTTTTTAATATGCAATAAATTTTTTAATAAATTTTATATGGTTTATATTCTATTGACTACTCTCCTTGGATATATACTTGCCACCGCTTGGAAGCTCCTGATATCTGGCCCTCAGACGGTTGAGAAGAGGTTCTGGGTATCCACCATAGTGTACCTGACGCTGTATTGAGTGAGCCTGTGTGGAAGAGGCTCCATATCTGGTGAGTTCAATACAGTATCACCTCTTTTTTATCGTAATACGGTAATATACTATGGGAGCGCTGTCTATTATCTTATTGTAGCCATCGCAACCAGAGTTGAAGATTTAAGAAGGGATACGCCACCCTCTATATGGCTGGAAGCTCCTAAACCTAGAGCCAGGGATTTTTTGGGCTCTTATAAATGTGAGTTTCCATATTCCTACGAGTGATTTATTTGCCATATTTAATTGGGATTTTCTGCACGATTATTTCTTCATTTTTTCTCTCCCCTCCAAATTTTTTTTTTTCCTTTCTCTCACTTTTTTCTCCTTTCTGGCTATCCTCTCCACTATTGAGAGACGGCAAGAGATACACAGACCAAGAAAGGAGGACTATATTTGTGCATCGCTTGAACATAAAGAGAAGTAAATTTTAAGGAATTTTCCCACTGGTATTCATACTGTTGTACTGGATATCATTGAATTTGCACATTTTGCACATTCGGACACTGTTGCACTTTATAGACTCTCTTATACCCATCGCACTGCTGGAATTTTATATATTGTTGCACTTAACTGTGTTCTATGGCACATTGCACTTTTATATGTGTACATTGATTGAATATTTGTCACCTTAAGACTGAAGCACTTTAAGACTGAAGCACTTTATGTTTGATATACCTCTTTGTTGAAGTCTACCTTTAAATCTATTTTTGATGCGCTACAAAGGTTCTATCTATAATTTCACAATTGGTTGTCATTACCATTTCCAAGGAGAAATAACAAACAACCTTAGAATTGCTGTTTTTCTCTAGCTGCCTTTACATTAGCATCTCATAGAGAAAGCATGAGAAGCGTTAATTTACATTTGGCAACCACGACTACATTTTCAAGGGACTCCATTGAAATGGGATGGAGCCATTATGGTTAATGAGTGGGGTTGCTTGTTGGGACGGAATATGTCCCATTACATTTAAAAGTGTTACAATGATATCAAACCATCTTATAGGTCCTCAAGAGATGCACAAAATCAAATCTATTCTGTATACAACATTTAGGCTCCACTGAAGAATTGGGGGGTTCTGTCAATCTAAAGCTCTACAGAGTCTTAATCAATATCTGTTTCTAATTGAGGCAGAATGATCAAAAACAGCAGATGGCTTGGTAACTTGCAGCTAGAATCTTGTTTTATCCCTGAATATCTACACAGGCAGCCAGCTGGAGCTGCCCATTACATTGTAATGAGTCATCCACAATGCAATACATGGTTTTCTGCACCAGCATCTCTTTTTTATTAAATGAAAAACACACAATATTGTTGATTATATAATATTAGTAGAATACCACTAACGCACGACTATTATCAAGAACTAGTAGAGCTCAAAAATTGTTGTCTTCTCCTGCAACTGCTTCCCTAGAGAGCATTGCTGCAATCAGAGTGTCTTCCAGCCCCTCTACATGAGCCTGAAGATGGGAGAACAGAGCTGCCTGCTAGGCCTCCATGCTGGCCTACTGTCTCCTAAACAGCCGCAGCCACTTAGTGGGAAAGTTAATGTAGGGAGGATATAAGTCTGAATGATGTTGTAAGGAGGAGGTTCCCTTATGGGGCATAAAGTCAGCAAGCTACTTTAGGAAAGATTATATTTTATTAGTTTATGAGGACTGTAATGAGGTCTGGGTGATTGACATGGGGTCTGAGAGGTGTATGACAATAGATATGGCTACCTGAGGGGTGTAAGGGGACTGACATTGGGATCTGAGGGATGTATGAGGAGAGACATGGGTTTGAGGGGTATATGGGGATTGACAAGGGTCTGAAAGGTGTGAGGGGGCCTAGCATAGGTCTGAGGTATGTATGTGGACTGACATAGGACCTAAAAGGGTATATGGGGACTGATATGGGGATCTGAGGGATGTTCGGGGACTGACATGGGTCTGAAAGGTGTGAGGAGACTGACATGGGGTTTCAGTGGTATATGGAGACTGCCATGGGGCAGGTAGGTCATCTGTGAACTGACATAGGGTCTGAGGTGTGAATGGGGGCTGACATAGGGTATGAGCTATGTATGGGCATTGACATAGGGTCTAGCATGTATGGGAATGCAGGGTTATATTGGGCCAGGCATGGGGCTCTATTTCATTCTCCGCGCAAATTCGTACGCGCAGCGCAAGTTTTTTTGCGTGCAGCGTTAAGCGTTAACGCGTGTAAATTAACGCAGGTTAGCGCATTTTTTCATCCGTCAAAAAATATTGCGCGTAAAAAAGACGCGCAAAAACGAGTGCAAATTAACGCTGCGCACAGAAATCGGTGGTCAGACTGTTTTTTCACGCGATTCAGCCAGTCAGAATTAAGAACCACAATTGTCTCCCGTTCAGTTTTTGCGCCTGCCAAAATCAATCTGAGTATATATGCTGCAGCAATAATAAAAACACGCACAACTTCTCAATTTTATTGTTTGGGTATGTGTAGAATGTGTAACTATACTGTGCTGTATTTTTATTTTTGGGCTGGTGTATTTGGCTTCAGCCAGGACGTTCAGATTTGCCGTTACCACCAGCTTTTCAAAGACATTAAAATTATGCGTGCAAACGTCGTTCGTAAAAAGTTGCACATCGATTGTAATACCAGCCGTGTACCAGCGCACGAACGCATTTGCACTCACAATGTTAAGTATGGGATGCGCGCACAAACTTTCACTAGCGCAGGGTAACCCGCGTTAGAGATTAACGCGCAACGTTTGCGCGAACGTCGTAATTTGAGGTTAGCTAACAGAGGGCGAGCTGATCTTACACTGCAGTAACATCTCACTGTGGATGGTATATAATAGATATTTCAGAAGATTGCCTGTCTGCTGCTTGTTCAGCATTTCTCAAACAATCAACACAATGGATCTTGGTCATCCGTGTTGTCAAAGTCTTTGGCAATTCGCAGCATTTCGAGTCTATTTTCATTAATTAAAGTCACGCAAAGGAACTACTGACTGTAAACACACTCACCCAAGTAACAACTTTGTGTTGTCTTTCATATCTGTGTAAAACTCTACCTTTTTGCAAAGAAGATCCATTTAAATGATAATGGTACCACTATTTACACACACAGAGCTAAGCGACAATGTTGACTGTTCCCGATCCATCCAGTCTGCCTAATCCACCGCCAACAGCGGGCAAACTGGCAGCCATCATTTATAGGTAGCTCAAAAACTGATCTTCATTTTGAACATTGAAACTGATGACTAAATATGCTAAGACAAATGACACAACATGAAACAATATTTATACAGGGTTATTCAAAGAGAATCGAAAAGTCAACGCACATTCGGTGACTTTTCGTTCTCTTCAATTCGGTACGATTTGGCGATCCCATTTCGGCGACCCTGCGGTGTATTCAGCAAGCACCACACGGCCGTCGTAGTGCAGGGAAAAGGCGCCGCAAACCCGACGAAAACTCACCGCAAAACCCGGCGAACGCACACCGAAAACCACAAAAACATCTGGATTAACCCCGCCGAACACGCTGGAGAAACCCGAGCAGGAGCCGATCAGAGAGCAGAGCAGCCGCTGGAAAAACCTGACACCGCAGACGAGTGGAGTGAAAAAAACCCAGTACGCTTCAATGTTTGAAAGTGAAACGCTGTTTGCAAAGAAGCTACAAAATGAAAATGTTTGAAATTTACATATAAGATCCAATGAATGATAATAAAAAGGGCTGTTACAGAAAAAAAAACGATTAAAAAAAAACTGAAAAAACTTTTTCGCAAAAAAATCCCGAAAAATGCCTAAAAGGTCCTAAAAAATCTAAAAGTAAAGAGACTTTTTACTGCAGAATATTATAATAAACGGTTTATTAGATATTGAATTAAAATGGGAATATTTTTAACATTGAAGCCTATGGGATTCTCCTGAATAAACCCGTCGAATGAAACCACCGAATGGCAGGGCATTTCTGCAACTTTTCACTGCTGGTTTGTGTTCTCTGAATAGACGAAGCAGTGCTTCTTTATGGGGATTTCACTGCCCTCGAACAGGCACCGAACAGGCACCGTATGTGCAGGCAATTCGCCAACATTTGGTGAACTGCCTGCTCTCTGGATAGCCGAATGGCCAGGAGAGGTAACCGTACACTGAATTTCAGCGTTCGGTTATTTTTTGCCAGCAATTCGGAGCTCTTTGAATAACCCTGATAGTTTTTAGACAGGTAGATATCATTTCAGTAGGGTCACCAGTAGAGGTAACCAAAACAGACTTGTGCATTTCTACATGATTAAAATCAGAACAGTATTTCAAAACAATTCACATAAAAATGGATTTATGAAAAATGAAGCCTGCGAACCATAAACTGCTTCACTTGTCACCAAGAATAAGGATCATGTGGTCTTTGTGCGCCTGTGAAGAGAGGACGAGAGCTCCGAGCAATTCATAGCATTAGCCCTAGGGAGTGTGGCTGACACAGCTCTTCTGCACCTACGTGTGTCAGTGCTTCCCAGTATGTGTTTGCAGAAGAGAGAGTGTGAGCGAGAGCGAGAGAGAGAGGGAGAGATTGCGCTTGTCACTTTTGTTCAGCCATCACCTGGGAAATAAATATAGACATGTAATTTATCTTGGTGCGCCCAGTTTAAATGGCTGCAGGAATACATTATCGTTCAGACACCAGGAGAATTTTTCTAAGGCATGTAGACAGAAGAACTGAATTATGGGAAAGCCGAAAGACCTGGAAAAAGAGTCGAGAAGCATAAATTCTGTAACTCATACTTAAAACAGATATGACGTGGCTGTGACAGTGTTGACATTAATACACGTAGCTTACAGGCTTGTTGTCTTTAGTGCTTTTGCAGCTTTCTGCAATGAGAATTGTACATTTTCTGCAAACCGCAATGTACGTTGTTGTGGCTCTTTGATGGTGAAATGGATTCTTTTCATGGGCAAAATTATTGTGTTATCTTGTCTTGGACACAAAGATATGTAAATCAACAGTGGTTTTATTGTGAAATAATCAGAACTACCTACACCAGGGCTGTCAAACTCTGGCCCCAGGGGCTGCTGTTTGACATCACTGATCGAGACCTATATTGTCAGATATAGAGAGAGAAATGGAGACACACACTTAAAGAAACAGACAGAAGGATAGATAGATAGATAGATAGATAGATAGATAGATAGATAGATAGATCGATAGATAGATAGATAGATAGATTTGGCAGACAAAACTAATGTAAACTACCAAAAAAAGTCCTTTATTAACCTCACAGACCTATGAAAGGTCCTTGAGAAATTTCTTTCATAATAAAATCAGGTTTAATTGAAAATGGTTTATATTGCAATAAAAGCTGATTATAGTGACCTGCGTATGTCAGTTCTAGTAATTTGAACTACACAAACCTCATCAATCTTCAAACCATAATTAACAGTGCACATGTCAGGTGGACAAGAAATAATAGAAACCTGCTATCCCACTATTTTTTGTTGTTGTTAGAAGATAGTAATCAGCGTGCGGTTTACATCACGAGGGCAGATTCGATTGTTTTCCGTTCCTATGCTACTCAATGGAATTGTAGCAATGCGAGTATTTCATTTAATAAAGAGTTTATTAAGTTCTAAAAAAATTCACTTTGATTTTTAGTTTTACATTAAATCCCCCCAAAGATAACCATTTTATAAACTTTCCCAGCAGTGCAAATTGGAAATAGGAATTAGAGCCAGCTTTGTCCTCTGTGTGCCAGAGATAAGTGCATGAGTGACAGAAGGTTGGGAGTGAAAGCTTAGGCATCTAATGGCACTCTGGAGGGCTGCAATATGGGAATTATTTAAAGCTCGAGTTCCTATGATTTCAGCATATAATATCATTTATCACAAGGAAACCTGAAGGCAGTAAAATACCATAACTAAAAAGCCAGGGAGACGAGTCCTTGGAACTGTAATGAGGGAGTTTTGAATTATTTTCCTCCAAGAGGTATGCATCCATCATGGAATATGTCCCATGCATCACTGAGAGGTGCCTGTTCTTTAAAGCTAAACCATGGCTTATTAATCAATGTACAGTGGGCAAAGGTAGAGCAAGATGTGACTCAGGTACAAGGATAAAACTAGGGACTGCACCATAACCCCTAACATACCCGTTGGTCTTTCAAGATTTGTATCCATTTTCACTTTTACAGCTACTTCTAGCAACAGTATATATTGCATATCATATTCTCTTTTTATCCACCCCAAGTTTATTCTTGGCTGACCTTACTATTATATATCATTGGCATCCCAGTTGAGTGTTCAGCTGATGATGCTGCTATGGAGGAAACAAAGATCGGTGCCTTCCAAAATCATGGTGGACGGTTGACCTGTCCTTAGACCTGGTTATGTAATGCAGGCGTCAGCAGCTTTGGCCCTCCGGATCCTTGGGAAATACATTTCCCATGTGGGTCAAACAATCGAATGAGTGGTGGTGCATCATGGAAAGTGTCGTTCCGAAACATCGGGAGGGCTAAGGTTGCTGATCCCTGGATACATGGTACTTTAATTTCCCTAAACATCATTTGACCTCCCAGGTTTCACATTTTGGTGAGGTAAGTGGAACTCAGGCTCTGGACCCTGTGCTGGAGGGGCCCTGCAGCACCTATTTTGAGATGTAAGCAGATGTAATGGAGAGAGCTGAAGCGGGTTTCACTTTCTTAAGACACTTTAATAATAGGAATTGACATCCTAGCTCACGATGTAATGATGAGTGTTTAGTCTTAGGTCAGTTTTATGCTCCCTTTATTGTCTAAGGCAGTGGTTCTCAAACCTGTCCTCAGGACCCCCTGACACACCAGGTTTTCCAGATATGTGAAGCACGGCACAGGTGATATGATTTGCTGCTCAGTGATTGCAGGATTCAGTCTGCATTTCCCCAAGGTGATCTGAAAAATCTGGCCTGGTTGGGGGTCCCGGGGACAGGTTTGAGAAACACTGGTCTAATGTATTGTCATGAAATGGAGGGAACACATATCTGTCCTTTCTGGGACTCCATTATTTGATACAACATCCCACGTCCTGGGTTAATGTGGATGGTTATATTCTCATTCTTAAACATGGTTATATAATGGCGGTATCAGAGATTTTTTATCTCTTCTCATACTTTAATAAAATGTATTGACATCCCACTTTTGCAAGGTGGGGTTGAGTGTTGAGTCATTCTCAGGCATGTTAGTGCAATGGTGTAATCAAAGATTTATAACTCCTCTGTGACTTTAGCATTTCTTAAGGCAATTTATTACTGTAGAGCCAAAATGCTGTCTGTATCTTCCAATAAACGTGACATTTTTGGAGTAAGTACCTAGTCCTCCTCCTTTTTTCTTGGCTTGTGTTGTGGGAATTGAGCTCTCCAGGCCTTGCTTGGTGGACTTGCTGTCCTTATGTTTCTAAAAGTTGGATACTAGTCCCACTTTGTATCTTTAATAAATTAATTGACATGTCTGTTATAGAGGTGGAGTTAAATGCCTACCCAAGGTGTATTGTAGAATGGAGGCAACAGAGATCAGTGTCTGTTATGACACCTTAATGAAATGTCATCCCACCTTCCAACGAGGAGTCAAGTTTTGGGTCATCTTTCAACTTGATTATGTAATGAAAGGACCAAGATCTGCACCAGTGTGGAAGAACAGTGTCACATAAAACTGCCCCCTTACATTTTAGAGGAAATCAGTGGCCTACAAAAAAAGAAGAGCTGTTACAGATATCTATGCCGGAAATGAAAAATCTGCATCCTTAATGACCTGGATGAAATTTATATTATCTTCTCTAAACTAATAAGTCAACAGGGCATTGAAGAAACAATACTTTATTGTGATATCAGTCTGGGCATGAATGCCCTGTCTTATAAGGTTTCTCCGGTTATATTTCAATAAACACATTCACTCTGTTATAAAATATTTATTTGTATGCAGCACCGGCACAGTGTAACCATAAGTCAAACATGGCAGTCCCCTCAGGTGGCATAATTTGCAGTGTCTCATCGGCAAATCGCTAATCATCACATACAGTATATATGGCAAGCACTGTAGATCCATACTGAGTCATGTCGCAAATTACCTGTATTGTCTCGATTTGCATCGAACCTCTCTAAGTGTATATTTTTCTATGTGAGTTATTCATGCACTGCACAATGTTGGGTAATAAAACAGAGGATTAGCACTTTGTGGTTCACATAAACAAAGTTATTTCTTAAAATTACAACCCTCTCAAAACCCACAGTCTTCCTTAAACATTAAGGAAATGCCCTCATGGAGGCAATGATATCCTTTCCTTACATATATTACGTGTTTACCATGTATAGGTGTACTTCCAACTGTTTTGTTTTAGACATTTTTTTTATAGATTAATCACACCGAGGTTGCATAACCCAGAAAACTATTTTGCTCTGATTTTGGCAGCATTTTCATTTTATTAAATCTGATCCCTGAAATGTGATAGGGCTGGAGGCAATCTACACCGACACAGATGATGTTGAAAACTAAATGTGTTACATTTGTGAGCTGCTCAGTTGTCCGAAACGATTATTGTAATAAAAAAAAAAAGACGATATATACAATGGAAGGCATGTGCTAACACTAATGATCAGTTTGTGATCAACAGAATATATGAATATATCCATAAGGTACAGTTATTTGAGTATCAGGGTTAGTCAGAGAGCACCAAAATGTCAACCTAAATTTTGGTGCTCTCCAGTTTCCCGCACTTTGGCGAGGTCGATTCGCTGACCCTGCTGTGAATTCAGGATTCACCAGGGTCCCTAAAGTGCAGGGAACGAGCCGCCAATCGCATCCAAAAAACCGCCGCAGAACAGCCAAATCGATCTGAAAAACCATAGAAAAGACACCGAAGTGACCCAAAAAAACCACCGAATGCATTCGATGATCCGCCGCAAAACCGATGAATTGATCCGAAAAAAAGTCAACAACCCTCCAGCCGGGGTAAAAAAAAAACTGCAACTTTTAGAACGCGTTTGCAAAAATACTACTGCACTAAAATGCATGGAAATAATATATAAGGTCCTATCTATACTATAAAACAGTTTTCTCCATCACTGCAGAGAAAGACGTGTGCGCATCCAACGACATCGGATGCGCGCGCAGCCCTACCCATCGGCCGGATGCGTGCGTAGCCAACCTAAAGGGCTGCGTGCGCATCCAGGAGAGCCTTCAGGCAGCCGGATGCCATGCATAATACCAGTCTGCAAGCCATAATCCCTGTCTGCCAGCCTTATTACCAGTCTGCCATGCACAATACCAGTCTGTCAGCCACATTATCAGTCTGTAATGCAAAATACCAGTCTGCCAGCCATATTACCAGTCTGCCAGCCTTATTACCAGTCTGCCATGCACAATACCAGTCTGCCAGCCAAATTACCAGTCTGCAATGCACAATACCAGTCTGCCAGCCATATTATCAGTCTGCAATGCACAATACCAGTCTGCCAGCCATATTACCAGTCTGCTAGCCTTATTACCAGTCTGCCATGCACAATACCAGTCTGCCAGCCAAATTACCAGTCTGCCATGCACAATACCAGTCTGCCAGCCAAATTACCAGTCTGCCATGCACAATACCAGTCTGCCAGCCAAATTACCAGTCTGCAATGCACAATACCAGTCTGCCAGCCATATTACCTTTACCAGTCTGCAATGCACAATACCAGTCTGCCAGCCTTATTACCATTGGTTCTGTATGGTCTCTTTTTCACATTATTGCAATTATATGTACAATATTACTTTTTGGTGAGCAACAATCTAGAGCCAAGCTAAAGTTGAACTTTTTATGTATTTTTGTAGCTCTTACTGTGGATTTATTGCCATAGCTTTGGTGTTGCTTGGGGGCTTAATCAAATAGCACTCATGTAGTTATGGGGAGCAGTGCCCTGCATTGCCTCAGTTAATTGTGAATCTTGCTGGACATTACAGGCTTGGTAGATTATAGCAGTTTAAAGATTATTACCAGCCAAATGGTCCATATGTTAGTATGAATTAAGAAAGTGTAATTTGTGTTTTAGTTGGGCTACACTTGTACAAATAGAATATACTTCTAAGCAATTTTTTTTTAAAAAAAAGCACATGCGATTTGTGCCAGATTAACCCCTTCGATAGGCTGTTCTACAGCGCAAAAGCAAATGAAATTTGTTTGCTGCAGAAGGTGCCCCCAAAGTTTTATTCCTGTGGGTATAATGCCCAAAAATTTCAAATTGTATAAAATCAACAAAATCGGACATTGGCATTCAGCAAGCTGATACATTGTAGCAGTGAAACTCTCGCTGCAACTGTAACTCAATTTGGCACCATCTACTGGCCAATTTTCCAAAAAAACATTGTCAGAAACCAGTGTTTTTTTGAAGAATCATTTTTAATAATTTTTAATTAATTATATTGAAGGAAATATTGAATTTTTTTTACTGTACTAACATATTTGGCCAGTAGATGGTGCCAAATTGAGTTACAGTTGCAGTGAAAGTTTCACTGCTACAATGTATCAGCTTGCTGAATGCCAATGTCCGACATTCATTTTTGTTGATTTTACACAATTTGAAATTTTTGGGCATTATACCCACAGGAATAAAACTTTGGGGGCACCTTCTACAGCAAACGAATTTCATTTGCTTTTGCGCTGTAGAACAGCCTATCGATATACCTTTTTTTTTAGCAAGTATTTTACCAGGAAGGATACATTGACATTTTTCTTGTTTTCAAGTATGTCCTGGGTGGCGAGTACTTGCCCAAGGACACTTACCCAACTTGCCCAAAGACATTTACTGGAGAGGTGCTCTTGCCGAGATTCGAACCTGTGTCTCCACAGGTTATAGAGCAGTGGTGTTACCTCTACTCCACCCAGCCGGTACTAGTCCACCCAGCCGGTACCTTGATATCAGGGCACCAGATGGTGCCTTTGAAACCTGAGATATCTCAATATTGTTAGTGAAGGGATTAAAGGCTTCTTGGACCTGGAATATTTTCCATTCCCTCCCTCCCACATTGTACCTCTTCACTATTCCTCCCTCTTCCTACATACCATTGCTATTATGAATCCTAGTTTCTTAACCCAGTATAACAATATAAATGTATCAATAAACGTATTGACAATGATCAAAGGAGTGGTCTTTTTTGAATAGATATTAGTAGAATTAGTCGGTTTTCTGCATGAGTTGATATAGTGTCATCTCATCTTTGTCAAAGTCATATGTATAGACACAATGTGCTTAAACTAACAAACACACAAACCATTCATTCATTCAATACACAATCTTTAATGTCTTTATGACCACAATCCATTAAACTTCCACAGTCCTGAGGAATGTAGGAATGAAGTAAGCACTTAGATTTAATAGCCAGTGGATCCACCTTTGGCAACAATTGCCTCAGCCAAGTATTTCCAGTAGCTGCAGATTAGATCTGCACAATATTCAGTAAGAATTTCGGACCACTCTTCCTTACAGAACAGAATGTTTGAGTGCCTTTTATAAGTCAAAGGGCTCTATTAAATTCATCACGCGCAGCGCTATTTTTTTGCGCGAAGTGTTAAACGTTAACGTGCAAAAAATAACGGTGGTATTACAATCCGTGCGCATTTTTTCATCCGTCAAAAAATAACGCCCGTAAATTAACGGTGGTATTACAATCCGTGCGCATTTTTTCATCCGTCAAAAAATAACGCGCGTAAAAAAGACGTGCAAAAACGGGCGCGCATTAACATTGCGCACAGAAATCGGTGGGCCGACTGTTTTTTAACGCGATTCAGCCAATCAGAATTAAGAACCATAATTATCTCCCGTTCAGTTTTTGCGCCTGTCAAAATCAATCTGAGTATATATGCTGCAGCAATATTAAAAACACGCACAACTTCTCAATTTTATTGTTTGGGTATGTGTAGAATGTGTAACTATACTTTGTTGTATTTTTTTTTTTTGGGCTGGTGTATTTGGGTTCGGCCAGGACGTTCAGATTTGCTATTAACACCAGCTTTTAAAATTTTAACGTTAAAATAACGCGCGCAAACATTGTCCGTTAAAATTTGCGCATAGATTGTAATACCATCCGCATACCAGTGCACAAACGCATTTGCACTCACAATGTTAAGTATAGGACGCGCAACGTACATTACGCTCGTAAAGGGTTCGCGCAGGTTCACCAGCGGTAGACCTTAACGCGCATTTTTTGCACGGACATAGTAATACAACGTTCTGCGCAAAGGGTTTTTCAGCTCACGTTAATGCATTTTTGCGCACGCGTTAACGTTTGCGTGAAGAAGTTAATAGAGCCCAAAGTAGCTCCAACACACACTTCCAACCACATTTCTTTAATGGGACACCAGCTTTGCCAATTTCCAACTCTAATTAGCTTCTCTTATCATCATTAGTCTAGTGTTTCACATAATTTTTCAAATCTATACTGTGAATATTTGAAAGATAAATTCAATATGTAAAGAACAGGGGTCAAGTCCTAAATACAGAAGTGTGGGAACTCGCCAAGATTTCTCCCCCAATTAGCAATTATCATAATATATGGATTTAGCAAAAAATAAATGATAAGTCACAATAACTATAGGCTTTAATAGGAAAAGATACGACTGAACCCCGGAATACAAGCTTTATAGTGTGTGACAGCAAAGGGAACTTAGTTCTGTCTGCGAAAATAGTGGAAGAACTGCATTCCCATGTGTTCCTCCTCAACTTGACACCTGGTAAAGAACAATGCAATGAATAGTGTTATTAGTTGAAACAGATTGTGTGTATTGATTACTGTAACTTTTAACCCACACTTTAAGACACATTTACAGTATATACAAATGCAGTCATTTCTAAAAGGATACACATACCTTTTCTTGTCTATGTAATCTTGTGTTTTTGTGTGTGTGCGTGTGTCTGAAAATTTTCATTTAAAAAAATTACAAAAAAAACATAACCCTTCTTTTTTTTTTTTTTTTGAGAAAGGATTTTACCAGGAAGGATACATTGGGAATTTTAAAGATATTACTGAAGAAAAAGCTTGTAAAAGTCATGAAAGAAGAACCTCTTTCTCATTTCTTTACGCTTTATCCACTGCCAGAACAAATAGGAAATGCAAAGGATTTATATCTTTAATTTAAACTTCTAAATTACACTCATATGCAAAAACAAGCTATCACAGAATGCTTGTTGTGATAGATATGTCAGTATCTAAGTAAACCGATGCTATTGTAGTGTGTACTTACTGCTTCTATTTGCATTTATATAAAGAACTAGACATTGTATAAGCTAAAAGATTTCATTGTGAGTTTTCCATTGTGAACTCGTGGCTTACAAAAGCCGAAGTACTTTATATTTGTTTTCATTTGCTATGCTTTAAAAGCTCAGAATGCCCCTTAATCGGTATGTCAGAATACAGTCAGTATGTCAGAACATAGTAAATCTGGTAGCATATTTTTATGATGTTCGACAGTGGTATGTGTTATATTATGTTTCTAGTGATAGACTGGCTCCCTAGTGACATATATTAGCTCCTCAGACTCTGAAAGTGCTAGATTTTGTATACATATATATATATTTGTAACCATCACTGATATCATGTTGCTGCTATTGATTTTATGCACTTGCATCTGGCAACTAGGTGACAGAATGTTCATATGGTAAAAACCCCTTTTAGAAATATGTGAGAATGAGATACATGTTACGATTAATATTTAAAACTCAACTATCTCTCGCAGCAAAAATAAACTTTAATGGTAAAAATAGTATAGAATGGGCTAAATTACGATCTTAAAGGGATACCATAGGCAACATGACCACCTAAGCTTTACTAGGTGGTCATAATGACCTAAGTATGCCCTTTTCTTTCCTCACCCATCCGCTGAGCCGATTGGCTGAAACAGATGAGAGACGCGGAGGACTTTCCTCCGCCCTCCCAGCTGTCAGTCAGCAGAGCGGGATTTGTATTTCCCGTTTCTGCCAACTATTGCCGAGTAGTAGACGTCATGACGTCTCCAACTCGCCGCAGTAGCTGGCGGGAGCGAGCAGTCGGCAAGTCAGCGGCTGTGATTAGTGTTGCGCGCATCCTCTTGTGCGTAACACTAAACAAAGAAGCTGGAGCGGTCAACTTGAAGGTGGAGCAGTCAACTTGAAGGTCATCTTCCAGGTTCAGTGAAAGAGGAGGGTGGCACGGGATTAGAAAAGAAACGCCGTGTGAAAATGCCTCCATTTTAAGGTAAGTATAACATTTAAAAAAAAAAAATGTAGAACGAGTTTTTTTTGCAGTAGCATTTGTATACTACAAAAAAGGGGGGGTCATTTTCTGCTTAGAGTGTTCCTTTAACACAAACGTTAACGCTCACTTGCGCAAGCATTAACGTTTGCTGCGGTGTCTACCGCATAGCTTTCAGCGCTAGGTTACTCTACTTTGCGCTCCCTATACTTAACATGGAGAGTGCCAAGTGTTAATCAGCGTTAGTATTACAAAGTCCTGACGCTGATTAACGTCTGGCTATGGTTAGCAAAAAGTTAACCACAGCCAGGACTTGGTGTTAACGGGTTACGCTTCTGCAGAATCCGTTTACACCAGCCTTAAAAATAAAAAAATCAAATCACATACTCACCCTCTGTCCCCCGGCTCCGACCGCGGCTCCGACCGCCTCCTCTGCCCGGCGGGAGCAGGGAAAGACTGGGGGAAAAAGTCCTCCCAGTCTATCCCTGCGTATCACTATGTGGACCTGCCGGATCTCGCGAGGCGAGATCCGGCTGGTCATGTGACCGGCAGGGGGGAGTCCTATGGACTCCATCGTGTGGATGCTCGTGGCTGTGCATTTTTTGCATTGTATTTCAGCGTTAAAACGCAGGCGCAAGGGGGAAAGCTGCAGGTGCATTTTTTCCTCCCTTGCGCCCGCATTTTAATGCTGAGAACGTAATTTAGCCCTATATATTTTAAATGCGTTTAATAGTTCGTAGTGGCATCGTGGTATGCAATTATTTGAAACGATTTAAATGGACCATTTCTGCCATTGAATTGCTAGATAACATGTTGCTATGAATTGTGAACTTGGAACAACTGGAGAAGATGGAAGTACAAGCATGGTGGCAGCTGTGGTGCATATTGATGGCATGGAAAGGGTGTTACATACTGGATTATTTTAGAATTATTTTAGAAAAGCTTGTAACAGATTTAAGGATTCTATTTAGTATATGAAAATATGTAATTGCTAAAAAAAAATAGCATATTTGTGGACTATGGTCTAAATCTTTAGTTCCATTAAACCAAATGTCAATTATGAACTTGAATTAGTGTTTGGTGTTTCGGCTCTGGTCCTTTTGGGCAGGATAAACCTCCTATTCACATGATACAGGCAGGGCCAGATTTATAACTAGGCAGAGTAGACATGTGCCTACACCGTGCCTGCCACAATTTTTTTTACTGTATCTCTGGAGTCCTAAGGGCTAAAGGGACATATGAGGTATCATTGGAAAGGACAGATTATGATACCAACTAGGTTAGATTTAGTAAAAAATAAAATAACAAACAATAACAAATAACACGTTGGCTGCATGGGTGGGCCAAAATGAAAGCCCTCGGCTGCACCTTGCTGTCTTTATCCCCCGCCTGACGGGCGACGCCTGCCCATCGTGAAGGGGTTAAAGAAACATATGATTGGACACCAAAATAAAAACATCTCTGTGTGCAGAATGGGAACTCTGTTCCCTCTTCAAAAAATGGTGGGGGGACTGCTTTCCTAAGCGTTCCTGTTCGACTTCACCCCTCTTTTCCATGTTCAAATAATGTCAAATTTCACCATTGTTTGCAACAGTGTGAAACAATGGAATTTATTGGATAACCCTTACAGTCAGAAACAACCAGAATGTATTTCAAGCCTAAGTATATGCTTATAACACTATATTACTTTCTTTGCTTCCCTTCATATTATATTGTAAAGTTTGCTTTTATTCCATTTTAAATCTGAGTTTGTCAGTATCAGGCCATTCATTGTTTATAGTAGATTTTGATACTGACAAAACTAATTAGCACATACTTTTGTATATATGATTACAACATTGTCAACTCTAAACTCTTGGCTCATAACACTGCCTCTGTTGCATATCATTGAATCGTTGTGTGTCAACCTCGCATGTTCACACTTGATGGCTGCCAATGTTGGCAGCACCGGCCTTTGAGCCATATACTGTTTCTGATTCATAGCTACTCTAATGTATAGCACATAAATTTATTAAATGTTGCTGTTATGTTACTGCAATTTATAAATTCTGCCACTAGGAACTTTAGGCTGTC
The DNA here is from genome assembly GCA_009667805.1 of Leptobrachium leishanense. NCBI lineage: Eukaryota > Metazoa > Chordata > Amphibia > Anura > Megophryidae > Leptobrachium > Leptobrachium leishanense. Next base: position 86,662,714 of record CM019064.1, on the reverse strand, counting down.
CTACTCCTGTGCAAGGAAGCACTTTGCCAGTTAAATATCATTTTTGTCTGTGTCATGTACGGAAAGTGACGCTGATGTCATTGCTTAGTTCCTCCTGATTAGTCCCTCATTAAACAAGTGTGTCTAGTGTGCATATGAGCTGGGAATTTACAGTGGATGAACCAATCGTACACTGATAATATAGAAGCCTGAGGGGGGATGGTGAAGTTTCCACGATTTCCTATATCTGCATTGGCCACATATACAATATATTTTTTTTTATTCTTGCCTGCTATACTTTTGTGTTGCTGTTATTAGTCTTCGTGGGTATTCCTAATTATTTCTATGTTTTGACCTGTACTTTAGCCGCTATTGGGCCCTATCACCTCCTGCAAGATAACGATAGCATGAGCGTTACCATTAGCTTACAAGAGATTATAACGCTGCACCCGAATCACCTCCGATTCGCCAACGGGTTAAAATACCCATTAGCAAATTGTATTAGGATTCATTGCGAGAGTTTACTGTACTTTACTGTTTACTGTGCTCCCTATACTTAACATGGGGAGTGCAAAGTACAAGCACAGATTAACTAGCGTTAGGAACACAAGGTCCTAACGCTAATTACTAGGAGCTGTCGCTAACTAAGGAAGTTAACACCAGTTTAGAGCTGTAGCTAACTGATTGCGCTTCTGAATCTCCAGAATAATTTAGCAGCAGCTCGAAACCCACCAAAAATCAAATACTCACCTCTTATCCCTCGGCGCGAAAGGCTGCATGACCTGGTGATCCTGGCCACCGGGAGCAGAGGGAGACTGGGGGGGAGGAGTCCCCAGTCTCCCTCCGTGATTACTCTGCCAACATAGGACTCCATGGAGCGAATGCTGGTGACAACGCATTAGCGCTGCCCCAAGCATCTGCAAGCCTAGCGGGAGCTACAGGGCGTGCTGCTGGACTCAGCGTCTGCCCCGTGATCTACTGGTGAAACTGGGACGCAATGGGGAAATTAGAGATTGCTAATTTTTCCCATTAGCATCCCGGTTTTAAATGAGAGGCACACGATAGTGCCCATAGCGTGCCACCTGCCCTTGACCTCATGGCTAGTTAATGGCTCTGTGTCTGGATTTCCTGCTCGGTTTGTCATTACTGCTTGGCTTGTCATCCCACCTACCTTACTAATGTCTGCATGATTCCCTTTGCCATGAAAATGGAAGATAGGGATCACAACTGAGGTCCCGGGGGGGGGGGGTCCTGAAGCATTTAAGAAAAAATAATTTGAATTTGTAAAATGTTTCATTATTGGTGGTAAGGGACAATATTTCTGTTTGAAGTATCAGTCAGGTGGTATTTGATGATAACACTGTAGAATACAATATGGTACAATATTACAATAGATTGCGTGATAAATTATACTCACTAATTAGTAGCTAAGACAGTTTTTACTAATGCAGTTACAGTGAAAGTAGTATATATTGGGATTGATTAGGATTTACTCACAGGTGAAGGGAAGAAAAATGGGTGAAACCATTATTGTTGCAGTTTTGTGTGAATATTTTGGTGCAATTCGGTGGCAAGTTCAGAGGTTAGTGAATAACCTCTATAGAGATACACTGTGGAACTAAGTATTTCCCGAGATTTTCTAGCACAGTGTTTTGTTGAATTTTCAGCTCATGTTCTCTACTAATTTGTAATTGTTTTGGTTATTTTTTATGTGAGTTTTTAAAATAACTGAATAGAGTAATAAATAAAATGAAGAACATGAGGCATAGACATTGTATTTCTCTGAAAAAAACACTTAAGCCCTTTATTCGGCATTAGAAATTTTAAGTTCGTATCGAATCGATAGGAGTAATAAGATAAAAGGAGTATTTTGTGTGTGTACGCAGGTGGTTGGATGAACGGGGGCAGTTTTGAGGTAAGAATAAAATATGACTCACAAATTCAATGGTTATAATGGACAGCGTTTCTATTAAATTTCTGCCAAAACTATCTTAAAGATTTTTAAAAAAAATTGAAATAGAACCAGTTCCTGGCTGCTTTCATCATGTTCTGATTAAAAAATACACAAGCTTTTAATTCATCACTTTAATAATGAGGTGGCTTGACAACAGAGGGAGAATGCTTTACGTGAGCGGAATAAAGGGTCATCTTTTGTCAGGGATGACAACCGCAATTCTTTTTGATGATGCTGTGACAGTCTTGTACCTTGTGTTCCGGACTGTATCAACCTGTGATTTACAAGTGAGTGCCAAGAAGGAGGAACTTTTAAATGGGAGGTCACACTGAAAGACAGACGTACCAAACTGAAACTAGGACTGCTGAAAGAATATATTTATGATGTGTCTATCGACTTAATACCAGCCAGGCAATATGAGGGGTTGAAGGATTCAGCAACCTGCAAGGCAGACCCACAATCAGAAACAATGCGGTATGAGGTGTCTATTGACTTAATACCAACCAGGCAGAGCGGAGGATTGACTGATTCGGCACCCTGCATAAAAGGCCTACAATCGTAGGTAACCTTAAGTAACCTGTACATACACTTAGTAACAGCAGTGAGTACTATATGCACAGCAAGGGAGTCAGAGAGTGAATCGTCAAAAGCAGTCTGGGTCAAAATCACAAGCAGGGTCCTCATATAGCAATATTGGCAACTAGGCATAGAATACACTGAGACACGATAAGTGAGCACAACTGGCGATGCGAGAATAATTCCACGTCAGGGCGACGAGCTGAATCTCGTGCCCTGCATTTAAGGCCGACGACTCCTCGTCACCATGCCAAGCCCCGCTCCCTGAGATGCCATTCGGCTATCCTGAACTCCTGGCACCCGGCCAGCCAGTGACGGCACCGGGTGCCCAGACCCCCCCAGGAAGCGCTGCGGGTGCAGAAGACATTACAACCACTTGTGGCTAGTTCTATGCCTGTATTAGCCCCTACATATTTGTCCCAGTCTCACTCTGCTTGTGGCCAGGAGAAGCAACGGATTGGGCCACTGTTCTCATCGTGGGATGAGAAGTGAGTATCGGATTTATCGGAGGAGGTTTTAGGGGGCGCTACATGATTCTGCAAAAGTGGAATCAGAACCAGCTTTTAGGTGTAGCTAAATATTTGGTCTGCACATTGGTATGGTAATTAGCGATAGGACTTTGTAAAACCTTATTATAACTCTAATGACTGATTTCGCATCCTATGCTTAATATGGGTATGGTAAGCTTGCACAAGCTAGTGCAATCACCGATACGCTAATGGATTTTTCAGGGGTTTAGCGTTAGGAATGTAATATGGGGGAGCATGCGTTAAAGTCATTATCCTGGCATTAACAAGAAAAAAGTGTCATTTGCACTCATTTCTAGATAATTCCCTGTGAAACAAAACACAATCAGAGGTTTTGGTTTACTTGAATGCTTTTGCCTCTTAGCTGGGAAGCAGCAAGAGCAAATGTAGTTGCTCAGAGGAGCGACTTATGGTTTCATTAGGTCCTCACTTTACCAAGAGGTGCCTTGATGAGGCAGGTGAGCTTAAACTTCAGTGGCCATTCAAGTAAACCAAGACCTCTGATTGTGTTTTTTTTCACAAGGAATTATACAGAAATGAGCGCAGATGACATTTTTTTTCTTGTTATGCTTTGTACATGAACAGGGTTGTTACTCATGGTTGTTGCAGCCACCCTGGTGGGCATGGGCGCGACACCTCTTTTTCTTTATGTATGTATATCCTGGCTTTAATGTTACTCATCTGAACGCTACAGTTAGCGATCACTACGGAATAGAGCCCTATATGTGTGAAGTATTGTTAGTTGTTACCAGAGTTTATTATTTTCAAGTGTCACTTTACACATACTGGGATATTTTATCTTGTTCATGTTGTACTCTTTTAAATTGTTAGACGTATCATTGCTGTTCGTTCTCACCATTCACTGCTTTTGGATTTCACAATGTGCTTCCTTTAACTTTGAAGTTTGATACACTGTTGCCCTGTGATTTTTTTTTTCTTCATTATACTTAGGGAATTTGGGGAGAGTCATATTGTGGAACTTGCCTCAATCTGAGGTCTATTATATGTTGTCTGTAATGACTATTATATTTATGTTTTCTTTTGCACTATATTGTATAATGATCTTTTCATTAAGCTAATACCTCGTATTAATTATTCTCTTTAATAAATCACTATCTTTTTATTCGCTAATTGCACATTCTATGTTTTTTGTGCTGATTATATATATTTTTGCGAGTCTTGCCGATCTAACCTGGAAGAGACGGATTATGTGTGTCTAGCTGTATTATTATTTTGTTTGTTTTTTGTGGCTGCTTTTGTCTAGTTTAGGAGCGCTTCTATTGATTTCCTTTTATCTGTATTCTACATTTCTGCTAGAAATTTATATTGTTGCAAAAGCAGCTTGCTACACCTTCACCGCAGTTACATAAAATTCAATGTAGTTGAAATAAGGAAGAAGGCACAAAGGTACAAATATTATATATAAAAAAGCTGGAGACACAGTAATAAATCTTCCTCTTTAATTTTTTGTATGAGGAAACTTATAGCAGGTTTATTGCTGTCATGAATTCATTTTCCGTGCTTCTTCTATTCAATAACCATAAATGATACCTAATGATTGAACGAAGATACTAAAAATGCAATCACAAGCCAGCTTTGATTTGAGATGCATAAATCCATTTTTTTTTCATTCTGTGTCACTTTGCTGCTCTCATTATCCATGTTCTTAATGTGAAAGTGACTTACACAGAGGCTGGTATAACACTTTAACTATGGAAAGTTAGATTTCCCGTGACGAGATGCTTATCCTTTTTTTTCATTAAGTTCAAGAATGTTCTTTATAAAGCTGGACCTGTTACATGCTCACCAGATTCAATAAATAAGCCTATTTATCTCAAGTGCTGTTCAGATGACTATTTTACATACCTGCTGAATCTTAGATTGTCACATACACAATAAATAATATCCTAGTACAAGGCAACATATTCTTAAATACATGATTCATAAACTGTTCCTTAGAGCTTCTTGAATTAATTTTTAAAAGTTACGCTTTTGAGCTCAAAACAGACAATTTGTGTGGCAGTTCATGAACAACGGCCCTGGCAATAAGGAGGTCTTAGGTAGAGCTCAAATCAGCCCCCTCTTAATATATAACAACCTAGAAACCTACCCAATAAAATAAGAATACTAAAATGTCTGTCTTTAATCCGTTGCAAAGAGCACAGGGGGTCCTTTGGACTCCTGCATCACCATTCTGTACTCCTCACAAGGTCAAGTGAAGTGTCATTGGAAAGGATAGAGTCTGGCCTCTCTGATACCAAGCATGACCATATAATGTGAAAAAATAAAAAGTGAAAAAAAAAACAATTGCAAAACGTCTTTTTTTCTCCTCTGTTCTAAGGCAGTGGCATCAATTCACTTGTAATGCAAACAATGTCGCTGCATTAGTTCAACTTCCCATTTCCGACACTGTGCGCAACTTTGAAAGTGATGGTATAATGTGTTACTACGCATTATTTCATCTAAAACATGGGGGAGGGCGCTAGGGTAGGACTTGACTCCTGGTGCTTCATGATCTTGCTACGCCTTTGCAGGGGTAAATTTGTGATGTATCGCAGCAATATGCCAGAGGAGGGATTCCTGATGAATTGCAGTAAGCAGCAGGGTGTCCTTTTCCATTGACCTCTAGGCCCCGCCTGGCACTGTATATATTATTTATTAAAGGTTCAGTTCCTCTCTGACTGTTTTAACCCCAAGATCTGACGGCTAACTCATTTCTGGGGAATACTATCACCACGCATTCGGTGTACCCGTCCTTAAGCTTCAGGCTAAGGGCTGGAGAAATGCATGAATGACTGCTGGTGGGGGAACAGGGGTCCAGCAAGGGAGCGACGTTAACAGATGTGATCCAGTTGGGGTACGGAGATCTGGTACATGGTATACTGATTTACAGAGCCAAAAACTAGAATCGTGGCCAACAATGCCATGGGCAAGCTTTCGGCTGAATAGGATGAGTTTGGGTTGATCTGGAAAGGGATTGTACTCATCTGCCACATGTTTTGGCTTATTTGGGAGGGTTTGTGGTTGGGTCATTGCAAAGTTTGCAGATGGCCTACCCAAGAATGTCTTGGCTCACCGGGCATGTGTCTGATGTGCCACATGACCTGCTGATATACTATACAAATTCCATCGTGTATGGCTAAATTCGGATTGTGAATTTAGTTGACCAACTTAGGCACCTAGTTATAGAGCTGCCTTAGTTCCTGAATTCTTCTACTTAAAGAGAATGTTTTTTGAAAATGGAATTTTATACTTTATGATTAAAGAGAATGGAGAATCAATAGAAAGAAAAGGCCTTCTCAACTTAGGTCTCAAATAGATTCTTCCTTTTAGATCCAATTTCACATCACATATAGGGCTCTATTACAATCCCTGCGCTAAAACGGGGGCGGTATGGAGAAAAAACTGCACCCCAGTTTTCCCCCTACCAACCCCGGTTTAATGGGGGATTACAATGCAGGCGCAAAAAAGTACTGCCTGCATTGTTTACCCTCGCTAAGAGCAGCCACGAGCATCCGCTCAATGGAGTCCATAGGACTCTATTGAAGCAGATGCCAGCAGTCATATGACCAGCCGGATCTCGCCTCGTGAGATCAAGCCGGTCTGCGTAGGGATACGCAGGGAGAGACTGGGGGGACTTTTTGCCCCAGTCTTTCCCTGCTCCCGCAGGCCGGAGGAGGCGGCCAGAGCCGCGGTCCTCGCCGCGGGACAGAGGGCGAGTATGTGCTGCTTTTTATTATTTTTTAGCCTGGTGTTAACGGATTCTGCAGAAGCGGAATCCGTTAACACCAGGTTCTGGTTCTGGTTAACTTTTCGCTAACCAGAGCCAGACGTTAATCAGCGCTAGGATTTTGTAATTCCAGCGATGATTAACATTTTGCGCTTCCCTTGTTAAGTATAGGGAGCGCATGGTACAGTAACCTCGCGCAGAGGAGCACAAGGTACCAAACGCAAATGTTTTTTTTAACCTGTTTGCGTCTGGATTGTAATATGCGGTAGATACCGCAGCTAACGATAGTGCTCATGCAGGTGAGCGCTACCGTTAGCGTTAACAGTGTAATAGGGCCTATAGAATTTCAACTTTTTGGTAGGGATCGCATTTAAGTGGTGGGTTTTTCCATACTCTCCAACAAGGATTCTAGTTGGGTTGATTAGAATCCAGGGGAATATTGTACCACCCTTGATCAATATTGCATCACAAAACTATGAACCTTTTCATCTTACATAAACGTAAACAACTCATAAAAGTACTAAAACTAAAATAAAAATGTGTAGGCATAATTTTGTTTGGATAGGCCTTTATGCACTGTAATATGTCATGTTTTTATTTCATTGTGTCTCTAGTGATTTGTTCTCTGTGATAAGAATATGGAGTCCTGAAACATTCTAATCAATATTACATTTTGAGCAGTTATGCGTCTTGACTCACTGCCAGTATCTATTAATGCGCACTGACAGCTTGTGCGTTGTATATCAGCCATTTATGATTGTGTGAGATTGGCTTTGGGCATATATAATTGTATGTATGAACATATACCATTTCAGGCTAGCATTAACATCAAGTAGATACGTATTGAAAATTACCTAAGCCACTGTTTTTGCTCTTTTTTGACAGATCATGGCTTTATCCAATTTTCATGCCTTCAGAAATATCACAGTGCTTTCATTTTTTTATATCAAAGTTTATGAACTTGTTTGTCCACATAGTGGTTTGATATATTTGACCCTTACCCTAGTACACTACAGATCAAATCTTTATTGTGCTGAAAGGTTTGACAGGGCCACTCAATATTTCTGTTCTGTACTGATGTGTCAGCCATACAGTGAAAGGTATCGATTTGTCAAAAGTTACCTAAGGCTAACGTTCAAATGGTAAAAAATTTAGTATTATCAATGTTTATGGATTGGACATTCTACTAAAACATGGATACCATTAATAAGACAACTGGAGGAAATCACTTCCACAGAGCGGAAATATGGTGGCACCTGTCGCTGGATCGGAGTGAGTACAAACTGCGATATCGCATTGATCTTTAAGAATGTAAACATCCTTAATGGGACTTTGAAGCAAAAGTGAACTTTATAGGTGGATTTTTAAGAATATGGAGTGCCTACTTTTTTGCATGTGTCATTATGGGGCCATGTTTATAGGACTGAAGTAGTAGGAGTAATAAACGTTGAGTGGCACTTGTTTTTATTAGTATTATTTGGATATTGGGCTAGACCAAAATTCCAAATATCAGCATAGATGTTGCAAAGAAACTTTGTATTAAATAAGGTGATACCTCTCTCCTTTAGATGCTACCGGTTTCAGCTTGTGTCTTAATATAGAGTTGTTTAGAACACCGACTGTGATATTTTGAAGGACCTAATGATCTCCATTAATTCTGTAATTCTGTATTGTTAGAAAAAATCTATTTTACAGCTCATCAATATCCTGCGTGGTTTGTAATAATCTGAGAGGGTGTTCCATCTTTCCAGACTGACCTTTGTAGTCCGTTGCTGCAGTTGCTCTGCATGTTCCTGACTGTGGCTAATTCCCTTACCACGCTGCTTCCTCTGTTCCTGTTCCTGGCTTGTTTTTACTCCAAGTTTGCTTTCTTGAAGATATTCTTTGCTTCCTTCTCATTAGAAGGTCATTGTTGATGTCTGACCATTTATATGATCTATACATTCTTGCTACCTGGCACACACCCTAGGGGTTCTACCACCTCCTTCAAACTAAGGCTAGCGCTCACGTTAGCGCTAGCTTAAGGGAGGTAATAGTGCTACGCACAGATCACCTTAAAAGACCCATTAGCGAATTGGTATTAGTGGTTTATACCGCAAGTTTACTCTACTTTGCAAAACCTTTACTTAACATCTGGAGCGCAAAGTCAAAGCAGAGATTAACTAGCATTAGGATCACAAGCTCCTAACTCTAGTTACTAAGAGCTGACGCTAACCTAAAAAAGTTAACACCAGCTCTGAGCTGCTGCTGACGGATTCCGCTGCTGCAAAATCAGTTAGCAGCAGCTGAAAAGACCCCCAAAAATCTAATATTCCCGTCTTTTCCCGCGGTGAGAACGGTGGCCCGATCTGCTACTTCTGGCTGCCAGGATCAGCGGTACACTGGGGGAAATAAGTCCCCAGTCTCCCTACACCATCACTCTGCCAACCAGCAGAATCTTGTGAGAGACGAGATCCTGCCAGTCATGTGACCTGGCAGGAGAAGCCGACTCCATGGAGTGAATGCTTGGGATGGTGCCATCTACTACTAAATTGAGTTACAGTTGTAGCCCATGGTTTACTGCAACAAATGTATCGGCTTGCTAAATGTCCAATGTCAGGTCACCCAGTTAGTCAATTTTACACAGTTTTAGCTCTTTGGGCAATATGCCCACTAGGCTAAAACTTTGGGTGCACCTTCTGCAGCTCAAAAGCAGGCAAAATTTGTTTGTAGCAAAAAAAAATCATTTGGTTTTGGGCTGCAGAACAGCAGATCGAGATATCTCGATATCGGGGCACCAGATGCTGCCTTTGAAACCTGAGATACAGTATCTCAATCTTGGTAGTGAAGGGGGTCAATAAGAAGTTCACCGTGATAGGCTTTATCTATTGCTTGATCCCTAAAATTATACCATCAGCTCATACTATGTATAATTCTATTATATAAATAAGTATAATAATTCATGTAAAGGACACAAGACAACAGAAAGTAACAAGACAAATTCAAAGAGCTGAATATAGCGGAATGCTGTGGCAAAAGATAGTGCATACCTGGAAACGGTGACAGATAAGCAATGCTGCTCAGTAAATCAATGCTGTAATCCCCCCTGCCGTGTTTCCGTGTCTCTACTTCTGATCTTGACCATTGTCCTACGCCCCAATGCAATGGATCACTTTTATGCCATCCCTGTCAGAATAGCATTAAGCAAGAAGCACCTCAAGTGCTGAAGGACATTGTTGTTTTGCTGAAACAAAGTCTGCCATCCCTCTGCTTCATTTAATCGAGATACAGATTGTACACGAAAGGCTTCTATCGAGCTGTGATCCTTCTTTTATCCATGCACCTGCTATATTATTTCTGGCTCAAGTGTTAATGCAGAGATTTTTGTACGTTTCTATCTACAGTTTCATTTTTCTGAATGAACATTTTCAATTTTCTCTTTTCTCCATCCTTCATTTCTCAAGGATACTTTGTACACCTGTCAGAAAGGAGTAACTGCCATAATATGTGCATTGTCATTCTATGTTTATAGCAGGTGAAGGTCATGTGGCTATGGTTTACATTCAAAAGCAGTAACATACATTTCCTATTTTGTTTATTCGTTGACTATACTGCATCACAACAGTGGGAGAGTGTCTATATACTACAGGCGTCTAATGTATATTGTTTAAAAAGTATGATTTAATTGCAAAATTAGAAGGTTCATTCACTAATCATCGCTGTGACACCAAAGTTTACAGTAGTTGCAAACAAGAGTAAAAATCACCGTTGTTGCCATTATGGTGAACGTTGGCTATCCAGAGAAGCAAAATTCAACAACGTTGAAAAGTTGTTTGTAAAGTTGCTGCAAACACCGGCGTACATTGCTGCACCATGGGTACATTGTTATTCTTCCATAATATGATTAAACTGCGGCTATTCTCCATTCAGTGTTGCTTTATTGTTGTTTGGAAGAATGGTGCATATACTTTAACGATAATAAAATGGCAATCCCCTTTGATGAAAACAACGCTGAGAACAGTGCTTGACAACCTAGACTGGACTAGTGCGCTCATCTGACGCCAGCCTTATGGTTCATCATGGTTTAACAGATTACCATTTTACCATGTTATCATTATATTCTAAATCCCTATATAGATGGGATAAATTTAAATATTGTTTCATAAAACCAACATTAGTTTTACCTTCTCTTGGCATTTTTGATAAGCTGAATTTTTACAAATGCTACTAGGCTTTTTGTAAATCCCTCATAGCCAGATATTGACATTTTGTTTTGTTTGTGTTTATGTTCACAGTGAATGCATGTGTCAAAATGATATTGATGATGTTTGTTTTTCTATACTAGCATTTCAGAACATGTCAGACGTATTGTGGGTAGACGGCATAATCGTAAATTTGTTTCATTTTGATTTCTGCATAGAAGAAGCAAATAAATACAAATTTAAGCTTGAATAATTTAAATACTTTACTTGCCCGTGAACGGCAATTGCTGCAAAATATTGTGTTTAAAGATAATGTGCTAGCTGTGTCCCCAATGTTATTTAAAACAAAGCTCTGCTTGACACTTTAATAAAACTATTCTGAAATCGTTGGGAACAGTCTGTTTTCATGTCCATTAACCCCTTCACTACTGTGGTCGTTTATACATGAACAGCTTCAGCAGCCTGAGATCGTGTTAACACAGTCTGGGGCTTTATTGTATCTTTGCAAATTAAATGTATTTGTTGCAGATGAATGTCATTCGCATTTGGGCTCCAGAAAATGTCCTTCAATGTTTTTGAAACCAGCTGGGGAATGTCTCTAATGAACTTTTCCCCAGTTGATCACGCACAGAGCTCAAAACTGCAGTAGCTCCGTTCGACCAGCAGATGACATCTCCATGCCAAATAGGTTATTAAAGTAAGAAATACATTGGGAACGTTCCCAAATATTTCTTGGTGACTTTACAAAAAAAAAAAAAAAAAAACAATGGTTCCTTTGTGGCAAATCACTTGTAAGTGAAGGGGTTAACATGTCCTTATGCAGTAGATCAGGGCTGTCACACTCCACCCCCCCCCAGATGTTTCTGAGCTATAACCCCCATGATACCTTGGCCATCTACTACAATCAAAGAATTCTGGGAATTGTTGGCATCAAGCTCTGGGGGCAGAGTCTGACAATCCTGCAATAGATAATTTACTCTTCTGGCATCAGAACATCATGACTGAGGGTTCATCATACTACCTCAGTAAAACACTGAGGGACATTTAAAGGGACACTCTAGTCATCCTGACTTCTTTATGGTTTTAAAGTGGTCAGGATGTGAGGAGTGCCCCCTTCTTCACCCCACTACTAGACTTGTGCACCGATTTTTTTTTCGGTTCGATTCGGTTCGGTTCGTTCGTATTTTGTAAATTTTCATTTCGGTTCGTTTCGACTGATTTCCGTTTCAGTTCGTTTCTTTTTCGTTTCGTTTTTCGTATCGACTTTTTTTCGTAATGTCGGAAATTTTTGTGTTTTTCGGAACGTCTGTTCTCCTCGTTTCAAAGTGTCTATTCGTTTTGACGTAAACTAATGGTTTTTCGGATCCGATATTTCTGTCGATACGATAATTCTGCCATTGAGATTTCTCATGTTTTACAAGAAGGATACATTGAGATTTCTCTGGTTTTACAAGAAGGATACATTGAGATTTCTCTGGTTTCCCGGGAAGGATACATTGAGATTTCTCTGGTTTTCCAGGAAGGATACATTGAGATTTCTCTGGTTTTACAAGAAGGATACATTGAGATTTCTCTGGTTTTCCAGGAAGGATACATTGAGATTTCTCTGGTTTCACAAGAAGGATACATTGAGATTTCTCTGGTTTCACAAGAAGGATACATTGAGATTTCTCTGGTTTTCCAGGAAGGATACATTGAGACTTCTCTGGTTTTCCATGAAGGATACATTGAGATTTCTCTGGTTTTATAAGAAGGATACATTGAGATTTCTCTGGTTTCACAAGAAGGATACATTGAGATTTCTCTGGTTTCACAAGAAGGATACATTGAGATTTCTCTGGTTTTCCAGGAAGGATACATTGAGATTTCTCTGGTTTTACAAGAAGGATACATTGAGATGGGAATGATACAAAATAACAGAATCAGCGATATAACCAAAAAATACGTTGTCCGAAATTACTGAAATGGAACCGAAATCAGGAATGGAGCCGAAATTACAAATGGAACGAAAATGATTTTCGATTTTACACATTTCTAGTCCATTCGAAAATTCCAAACAAATTTTCGTTTCGTTTCGTAAATTTTTAAGATCTGCCGTTTTCAGATCTGAAAATTTTTGGAAAATCGGTCGAATCCGAATGCACGAATCGGGAAATTTCGTGAAAATTCCGAAATTCCGAAACCCGAAACGCACATCCCTACCCACTACCTCCTGCCCGAATTTGGAGAAATTGCTGGGTGAACTGGAGGAGTTTCCTCAATCCCACCCAGCATCACCAGGAGCTGGGATTTTGAATTTCCCAGCTGCCGGTCTCCAGATCAGTCTCTAGTAACATCAGCACGCAGAGAGTGTGCTCTGAGACTGCCCATGTTGGCGTGTGTTCTCAGAGAGGCAGCGATGGATTGGATCTGTGCATATGTAGCATTACCCCAAAAGAAAGGAAAACATTAAAATATAATTGGACAGAGGCTGTCAGCAACATCTGCTCAATGCCCAGGACATATTTGAAAACTAGAGGAATCTCAATGTATCCTTACAGTAAAATCCTTTGCAAATAAATAAATTATTTAAGGGCAAAAAAAGAGAACTTTATGTTTAATAGAGTATCCCTTTAATTTGCATTATTAGTGGACGGAGTATGGTGAATAATTTCCTAGTTTTATACTCTGTGTGCTCTCTCATACCCTTGCTGCTCTCAATTTGCAAATCTTTGTTCTTTTCTAATCCCTTTTATCTTTCCCATTTCAAGACTTCTTGCTCTTATTTCTTTTTTTATTTTGTCTTGATTTCTGTTATTTTACATATTGCCCCTCTTCACTTCTCTTAAATCTGAAAGTCTTTCATTTACCGTCCCTCAACATCTCTGATTATGGCTACTATCTAAAATGTTTCCTTTCATCGTTGCAGCTCTCTGAAAATAGAATCCTTTCATTGTATCCGATGGATTCTAACACTCTTTGTGTAATCATTGTATCTATCAGAACAATGATCTATAGCTTTGTATCTGTTGTTTTTTTATTGTACATTTCTTTCTATGCCCTCCCCTGTGCTTCTCTTCAACTTTCTTGTGTCAACTTTTCTCCAGAATTAATTCTGCCTGCTTTTCTCCTATATCATTTTCTCATTCAATGGATGTTCTTGGAGTCCTCCTTACTTTCTTTTATTTACTTTTGTTCATTATCCGGCCCTTTAATTCCACAGCAGGTCACCCCTCCTACACACACCCTCACAAAACTACCTTTCTCTTTCACAGGCTCTTTCTATCCCATCATCTCTATAGAGATTGGACTTTTGATGTGGGAAGTTTTGGACCTGTGAGTGTTTTTTTTTTTTCCTTCTTCTTTTTCTTTTGAAAGGTGAAAATGACATTTCCCTCTGGGGAATTACAGAGAATTTCAAATTGAGTGCCTGAAAATGAAAGGGAGAAAGAGGAGTGATTAAATTCTGCAATATAACTTGGCCCAAGGTGACCCCTGACTCTAGATCAAAAGCATCTGTGGAGCTGGTTCCAGCATTCAATCTCAAATGAAGAGCTCATGCATGCGCGTAACAAATGTAAACCACCTCTGAAAATACACTGCGGCTGAGAACAGGCTTGTGGTTTTGACTATTAAAGGGACATACAGACTGTAAAGCTAACTGTATTCCCTGTCTAGGTTCAGTTGTAAGGAGGTCTCTTTTCCCTGTCTCTTCATTCCTAGTTAAGTGCTGAGTTGTTGTCAAGTGCAACGCGTCTGTGATCACAGAGTTGAGCTGGACAGCATTGGCTCGGCTAACCACACATCAAAATGTCAGCTAATACTTCTGGTTTACCATTTCTTTTTTCTGTTATACAACTCCAGACAATCATTTTGGCCTTGTAAGGCCTCGTTAGGAGGCAATAACTGATACAGCTCTAGGCACCGGGAGCAAGGATTCCATGTCTGGATTACACTATGGCTGTTTTTTCTTAAGTATTTTACCAGGAAGGATACATTGAGATTTCTCTCATTTCCAAGTATGTCCTGGGTGGCGAGTATGTACCGTTGGGCGTCTTGCCCAAGGACACTTACTGGAGAGGTGCTCTTGCTGGGATCGAACCCATGTCTCCACAGGCTCTCTCCACGCAGAGCAGTGATGTTACCTCTACTCAACCAAGCCAGTACAAAGCTAAAGCTAAAATGGGGAACTTAACGGTGCCTGCAGGTTTCCCTGTAGTGCCCCATTTTAGTCCCATTTTAGTGTTAGATTCTGGGGCAGACGCCACCACGGCACCTTGTCCCAGAACGCAGCGCTACCCTCAATTATACTCATGGTATCACTTCCTGGAGTCCATAGGACTCCATGGAAGGTTGCATTGCCGGGCTGCGAGCCCTTCACGTTCTTACTCTCACAAGATCGCCCAGTGCCACGAAGCGATCGTGGAGGGAGACTGCGGACTATTTGTCCCCAGTCTCACTCTGCTCACAACCAGGAGAAGCGGCGGATCGGACCACTGTTCTCACTGTGGGATGAGAAGAGAGTATGGGACTTATTGGAAGGGGGATTTAGAGGGTGCTAAATGATTCTGCAAAAGCGGAATCAGTTAGCACCTGCTTTTAGGTGTCCTCTAAAATTTTGTTTAGACCATCACTGTGGTAATTAGCGCTAGCACTTATCCTAACGCTAAATACTGATTGTGCTTCCCATGTTAAGTGTAGGATTAGCAAAATACAGTAAGCTCACACAAGCTGTGAAACACTTACAGCCATGTGGATATGGAGAGAGGGATATGCTGTGAATAGTGCGACTCAGACGAATCTATTTTTCATCCCTTCTGTATAGACATTACGACTTTAACATCGCAGGGCATATTATGCTATCCACGCGGCGGGTAGGCGTAAATGCAGTGGGCCAACATAGTACACTACGCAGCGGACTTTTCACGGGTCTAACGTTAGGAAGAAGGTAATATGGGGGGGCATGCGTTAACCCTTTCGCTGCTGAGGCTTTTCCCGCCCCTGTGCTGAGGTCATTTTTTACCTGTTTTGCGCATCATGTTTAAACCTGTTTTGAAGGCTTATTTTAGTATATGACATCGACATATTATATATCGTTCTTTCCGTCAGACTCGGTAGATTCATAATATGTCATTATTATATGTATACGTTATGTCATGTTTGTATATTATAACAAAAAATGCAATAAAATATGTATTTTCAATAATTTACAGCGTGTAAAGTGTTTTTTTCCACATTTTAACATGCGAGCAATTGCGGTTATATTTTGTATGGGGTGCGCTTGTTAAAAAAATTAGAGATGGGGTCTCGTTACATTTTTTTTTGGGGAAAATGACACCATTTTTAACAAACGCACCGCATACAAAAATCGTTAATGCAGCATCATTGTTCACATTATAATTGAAATGGGAACAATATTGCTGCATTAACAAAACGAAAAAAAAAAAAAAAAAGTGTTTATTTTTTTTTTTTAATTTTTTTTTTTAATTTTTTTTATTTTTATTTTTATTTATTTTTTTTTTTTACATTTTTTTTTACTTTCATGTTTGGTATCGTTGGAACGGCCATGCTCTGGCCGATCCAACGATATCAAAATTTAACCCCTAACTGCCACGGATCGGGAGATAGGGAGTTCATTGGAACTCCCTATCTCCACAGTTCGTGGCAGTTAGGGGTTAATGCTAGGACTGGCGTCATCGTGCTGCGCACGATGACGCCAGTCCTCTGGGGGAGTTCCCGGAAGCTTGGCCGACATCCAAGATGTCGGCCAGCTCCCGGGAAGGATCGCAAATCGGCGCTTTTCAGCGCCGATTTGCGATCCAGCTCCCCAGGGGTTAATGCCAGGCATCATTTGGAAGGGCAGGCTGTGCCCTTCCAAATGATGCCTGGGTTAAGCCCCTGTGAGCCGCCGATCGGGAGGGAGAGAGGTCCGAAGGACCTCCCCCCCCTCCCTTTCAGGCGCCTCCTCCGCACATGCGGGGGGGGCGCCTGAATTATGTGTCATCGCGGGGGCGCGATGACACATAATAATGGCGGCCACTGCTCCGGATGCCGGGCTGACATCCAGGATGTCAGCCCGCACCGGAGGGGCCAGCGATCGGCCGGAACCCGGCCGAACGCTGACCCCAATGCGAGGACGCGCTCAGCGCGTCCTCCGCATACCAGGGGCAATGCTGAGGACGCGCTGAGCGCGTCCTTAGCATTGAAGTGGTTAAAGTTACTTATTCTGACATTAACACTTACTCACCCAAACACTAATGGTAGCGTCAACTTTGTAAGTTGGCCCTATGAGTGAGCAAAAACAATGTGATGGCCCTAAGAATAGACAACAACACAGGGTTTGTGAGGGTCCTGAGAACAGGCAACAGAATTAGCATTTTGACATTTCGCTACTAGCCACCCATTCTGGGTGATAGCGGTCTGATTTGCATATGGTTTAGTGTTCTCTGTAGGCATCATCAAACTAAAACCTTGTGAGACCTGAGTGGCAATCCACAATAGGCCATTTATGCTGTTGACTGTTCTCAGGACCCTAAGGCTAGGGTCAAATGAACGCATTATTCGCAGCGACAGTCAAAAAGTGCGTTTGAACGCATTGACGTATTTTTTCATGGAATGCGCGAAAACGGTCATACGATGCACATTTTCATGCGTGATTTGTTACGGATCCAAACCAGGAAACTTTGGGTGTCTGGACGTTATGTTGGCCGGACATGAGCAGCATCTGACGTCTCCTAATCACGCACACACGCCGCTATGCGGGCGCAGCGCACTCTGTACGTCAGTACTAGCGGTTCTGCATTCTCGAAAAAATGCGTTCGTTTGCCACTTGCGTTGCACGGCCGGACTTTCGTGCGGCCGTACTTTGTATATTGGCCGTCATTGCCTGCTACTGCGGCCGTGATTAAGTGTGCCTAAACGCACGTTAAAAATGCGTTAGTCTGACCCCAGCCTTACAAAGCTTGTCATTGGTCACAAGATCTCTCACTTTGTTCTTTCAATAGGACAAACCCTGCTGTATAAAGATTAATAGAATAAGTCTCTATATTCTTATAACGTTAAGGGATCCTACTGATTGCCCAAGGTGTTTCCCGGTTTCAGAAGAGCCTACTGCAGACATTCTGGGTGTATTTAAAAATAAATAGGTGAGACGGGTAGAGCAGAAGTAGCATTGGTTAGATAGGCACGTGGCCGAGGGCCAGGGATGAGCAGATGAGAGGGATGAGCAGATGTACATCAAGACAAAGTCGGACAGGAATGATAAATGTCTTTATCCTCTGTCTCATGAAACAATAGAAACCTCAATCTGGTACTGAAATTCAAATGTCCCCAGGTGCATCAATAAGCCTTAGTTACCTATGATCCTGATTGCCATTCACCAGTTGTCCTTCTTTGCACCGTTTCACAAGGTACTAACCACTAGATACTGGGAACACCCCACAAGAGTTGTCGTTTTGGAGATGCTCTGTCTAGCCATCACTATTTGGCCCTTGTTAAAGTCACATTTTTTTGCCTGTTTTTCCTGCTTCCAACACATGAATTTTAAGAAAGGACTGTTCAATTGCTGCCTAATATATCCCACCCCTTGACAGGTGCCATTGCAACCATGTAATCAATGTTATTCATTCACCTTTCAGTGGTTTTAATGTTGTGGATGATTAATGTATATATATTATATATATATATATACTGTATATTGTAATGTTATCAATATGTAACAAATGAAAAATCTAAACAGTATCTCTAGCCGTTACAAGACCTTATGCCAGTTTAGGCTGGGGTCAGACCAGCGCACTTTTAACGTGCGTTCTGGCGCACTTAATTACAGCCGCACTAGCAGCAAATGATGGGCAATGACGGGCAATATACGAAGTACAGCCGCACAAAAGTCCGGCCGTGCAACGCAAGTGGAATTTGAACGATTTTTTTTCGAATACGCAGAACCGCTAGTACTGACGTACAGAGTGCGCTGCGGCGGCATAGCGGCATGTGTGCGTGATGAGGAGATGTCAGACACTGCTTATGTCCAGCCTACATAACGTCCAGACGCAAAAAAGTGTTTTATTGACGATCCGTAAAAAATCACGCATGAAAATGCGCGTCGTCTGACCGTTTTTGCGCATTCCGTGAAAAAATACGTCAATGCGTTCGGACGCAATTTTTGATGTTCGCGGGGAAAAATGCTTTCGTTTGACCCTAGCCTTAGGCTAGGGTCAGACTAGCGAATTTTTAACGTGCGTTTAGCCGCACAAAATCACGGCCATGCTAGCAGCAAATGACGTCCAATGCCGGGGAACATACGACGAACGGCCGCACGAACGTTCGTCCGTGCAACGCAAGTGGCCAACGAACGCATTTTTTCTAGAACGTCAAACCGCTACTATTGACGTACAGAGTGCGCTGCGTCCGCATAGCGGCGTGTGTGTGTGATTAGGAGACGTCAGACGCTGCTAATGTCCGGCCAACATAACGTCCAGACACAAAAAGTGTTTTATTGATGATCCGTACAAAATCACGGATGGGAAGGCGCATCGTATGACCGCTATCGCGTATTCCGGGAAAAAATACGTACGTTCGTTCGAACGCACTTTTTCACGGGCAACGTGAAAACTGCGTTCGTCTGACCCTAGCCTTAGAGCTACACATAACTCTTATCATTGCTGCAAATTTTCCAATCTGAAGGTGTAAAAGGAAATAAAACTTTGTCACCAAAATGATTCCCAGTAATAGACCTGTACTTGTTTTTCTGTGAAAAGTAAAAATCAAAAACACAATGCAATAACAAAGGATCATTTGATTACCTGCCTGTTGTAATATTAATAAAAACATACTAATGCTTTTTTAATAATGTCTCTATAGGCTTTTCACTGGGTACTTGTATTAAAATATTAATATTGTGATGTATTTGATTCTATAGTCTAATATAATCTTCAGCCAGCCGTTTAGATTAATATATAAAGAGTTGATGAAAAGAAGAATGATTATAAACATAAAAAGAAAGTTAAAACAAGGCTTTCATTTCAAAGATAGAAATGTTCAGGGGGAAAAAGTACCAGTTTAACTGTAACTTACGGCAAATTTTATTATTGCTGCTGTCACACTGTACTACACATTCGCCTGAAGAACGACATCCTGCTGTTGTTATTGTCTTATGTTCCCAAACCTTGTGAATAAACACCTTTATTCCTGCAGAAACATGCCCAGTGTCTCTTATATTGCTCGAGAAGCAATGTCAGACTTTGTTATAGACTCTGATCTTTTTGACACATTGTTGTTTCTAAAACATAATTTTTTTTTATTTTTGAATAGGTTTTTTTTTTTCTGCAGGGATCCCAAGTCTCCCAGAAGTCCAGGGAGTCTCCCTGAAGTGAATGCTGGCTCCCTGATGCCTGCAAATGCTTCTGAAACTCCAGGATTCGGGAGAAGTGGAATCCCTAGAAATGAGAGGCAGACAATAGTACCTGTTATTGAGTCATTGATGGAATCTGCTTCCATCTACCAGTTTAATGATTAATGATCAGCCACCTCCGCCGACAACAGAGGAAGAGAGAGAACGGTGCTTTGACGTTGGCTATAGAGCAATCAGAGCAGCCGGGATTCTCACAGCGCCACCAGAGGCGCCAGAGGGTACTGAAGTTTTTGCAGGTTGAGATGTCTGTTTCTGGCAGAATTTAATGCAGAACAAATTGTATATAATTAGCCAGTTGAACAGTGAAGCTAATCCAAGTTGAAACGTACTCAGGAGCCTTTTTATAATTTCTGTGGGCTAGATTCCAAGGGCCCTATATCAACCTCGGTGTCAACCAGAGCTGTTGTAAAATTAAAATCCTCACAGACTATGCGCCAGATCACTTAAACATTGTTTTATTTTCCAGGGGTACCAGCCAGTACTCAGTACCGGCACCTCACCACTCAGTACCGGCACCTCACCACCAGCCCGAACTAACAGGAGAGAGCATGATGCTCCTCCCTCCTCCTGCAATGGCAGGCAGAGAATCAGATGCGCACAGCAGCTCATATTGCTCCTGAACGCTTCCAATTGTCAGGTTTGTATGTAGGGACCGATAACCCCCCTGTTCTCCCAGTAAGTGACAAGGGAGGGCTGGTTAAATAAAATCTCCCCTCTGTTTCTTCAGTGCCCCAGCTCTGGCAGATGTGTGTAAACATGCTGCACCCCCCTCTCTCTGCAGCCGCTGAAACTTGGAACAGCGTGGGGATGGGGGTGCAGCATATTTGTAAACATCTGCCAGAGTTGCAGATTGTCAGGCAAGCGGTGTGATCAGAGGAGCTGGCACTGTACGGCGGTACAGGTGGCCGCCTAAGAGTGCACGACCAGGAGGGGGTGCAAAAAAAAAACTTGCCTTGACAGGGATCCAAATTTTTAAACTATCTGCCTGGCGCTGTGTCCCTGCTGCTCCTCCTCTAAGATGGAGCCGGTGCCCAGCGAGCTGCATTGTATCTGCCATGTCAGAGAGCAGACTCCCCCGCACCAGTGCTGGATACGGAAACCTGCGCTCTCTCTCCTCCTGGTCCCTTCCTCCTTGCTGGTGCCTGGCCCCCTCTGATGATGTCAAGAGGAGGGCATGCCGAAAGAAGCCTACCCCCAGCCTCTCCAGCAGTTCCAGACAGTGTGTGTTGCACCTTGGAAGGTGAAAAGGTGGAAATGTAAGTCCTGGCTGCATTGCTCTGCATTGCTCTGCAGGGACTCCGTGACACCCCGGCCTCAGAACGAAAAAAAAACTGCTGCTGCTTCCAAATACACTTCAAAACAGCATTTAAAAATATCAGCTCTGGCAACACAGGTATGTTCACATGGTCCTGCTGTTACCACCATGTGGGGGTGTTCTCAAGGTCCAACACCCTCTCATTGGAGTCCCCCAATATTATTCAAACAGTACTTGGTGGATAGTGGAGTTTTATTGCTGTGGAGCTCATACACACTGCGCTTTACTGTGAGTTTCGTTGCTGTGAAGCTCATACACACTGCACATTACTGTGAGTTTCATTGCTGTGGAGCTCATACACACTGCACATTACTGTGAGTTTCATTGCTGTGGAGCTCATACACACTGCACATTACTGTGAGTTTCATTGCTGTGGAGCTCATACACACTGCGCATTACTGTGAGTTTCATTGCTGTGGAGCTCATACATACTCAGCAAAACTGTGAGTTTCATTGCTGTGGTGCTCACAAATGCTAGGGGATTATCCACTCAGTGCCAGCATTGCAACCCCCCCAAAAAAGTTAACTGCGCTGCAATACAGACTTTTCTTGCAACAGAGGTACTTAGTGGATAACCCCCATAGGGTTGTAACAATAGTTGTAGTTCATTTACAGGAACAAAGTATTAAATAGGGATGTGCGTTTCGGGTTTCGGAATTTCGGAATTTTCACGAAATTTCCCGATTCGTGTTTTCGGATGCAGCCGATTTTCCGAAGATTTTTAGATACGAAAATGGCAGATCCGAAAAGTTTTCCGAGCCGAAACAAAATATTTTCGGAATTTTCGAATGTACTTGAAATGTGTCAAATCGAAATTTATTGCTTTGAAACGAGGAGAACAGACGTTCCGAAAAAACGAAAATTTTCCGAAAATAAGAAAAGTCGATACAAAAACCGAGCTAAGTGACACGAAAATACGAAAAATGGTCGAAATTCCGAAAAAAATGTACACGAAAAACGAGTTGAGCCGAACCGAATCGAAACAGAAATCGGTCTAAACGAGCCGAATCGAAAAGTTTAAAAATCCGAAAAATCGAATCGAACCGAAAAAAAAATCGGTGCACAAGCCTAATGGAGATATCCACCAGGGGATTCCGGGCAGCTAGGGGTTCCCTGGCTATCTGACGTCATCACGCTATGCGTGAGGACATCCGGCAGTGAGGGGGGACCCGGGGGTGGAGCCGCCATCCAAGATGGCATCCCCCACCGGAGCTAGGCCGCACTTTGGCGCCGTAAGGCATCTCTATACACAGCCCCATCAGCATCTCTATACACAGCCTCACAGCATCTCTATACACAGCCCCATCTGCATCTCTATACACAGCCTCACAGCATCTCTATACACAACCCAATCAGCATCTCTATACATAGCCCCATCAGCATCTCTATACACCGCATCTCTATACACAACCCCATCAGCATTTCTAAACACAGCCTCACAGCATCTCTATACACAACCCCATCAGCATCTCTATACACAGCCTCACAGCATCTCTATACACAACCCTATCAGCATCTCTATACACAGCCCCATCAGCTTCTCTATACACAGCATCTCTATACACAACCCCATCAGCATTTCTAAACACAGCCTCACAGCATCTCTATACACAACCCCATCAGCATCTCTATACACAACCTCACAGCATCTCTATACACAACCTCACAGCATCTCTATACACAGCCCCATCAGCACCTCTATACACAGCCTCACAGCATCTCTATACACAACCTCACAGCATCTCTATACACAACCCCATCAGCATCTCTATACACAACCTCACAGCATCTCTATACACAACCTCACAGCATCTCTATACACAGCCCCATCAGCATCTCTATACACAGTCTCACAGCATCTCTATACACAACCTCACAGCATCTCTATACAGAACCCCATCAGCATCTCTATACACAGCCCCATCAGCATCTCTATACACAGCATCTCTATACACAACCTCACAGCATCTCTATACACAACCCCATCAGCATCTCTATACAGAGCCTCGCAGCATCTCTATACACAACCTCACAGCACCTCTATACACAGCCCCATCAGCATCTCTATACACAGCCTCACAGCATCTCTATACACAACCCCACAGCATCTCTATACACAGCCTCACAGCAGCTCTATACACAGCCTATTAAAAATATATGGTTCCCTTTTATAGTGTTTTCCTTTAAGTGCGCTACAACTATTGCTTATTAGGACATGAAAATAGTCCTAATAACCCGTTTTTCACCAGACCGGAGAGTACCCCCACCTATTTTTCCAGAAAAAAAGCACTGGTCTTGGGTGTCCCTTTAAAAGTCTTAAAAATATTTGGTATGGAATGCTTTATAAATTGAAGTGCTCTTTTCTCTGTGTCTTGTATATATTTTTCTTAGAAGCATCTGTCCATAATGCTTGTTTAACCCCTTCACTACCGAGATTGAGATATCTCGAGCTTCAAAGGTACCATCTGGTGCCCCGATATCGAAATATCTTGATCTGCTGATCTGCTGCCCAAAAGCTAATGAAATTAGTTTGCTGCAAACAAATTTTGTTTGCTTTTGGGCTGCAGAAGGTGTCCCCAAAGCTTTACTGTAGCTCTGTGGGCATATTGCGCACAGAGCTAAAACTGTAAAATCAGCTGCTAATTGCTGTGAAATATCGGGCTATCAGCAGCCGATGCAGGGAGGGTGGGATGAAAGACCTGCTGCTCAAATCTCTTTAACTCAATATGGCAGCGGATGGCGCCATCTACTGGCCAAATAGGTTATTTACAGTAGTAGTTATTTCTTACTGTAAAATTAATTTAAATGATTTCGCAATAAGCCACTGGTTTCTGACAACGTTTTTTTGGAAAATCACTTGGTAGTGAAGGGGTTGAGTGGAGGCTTTTCTACTGTTCTGTGTATAATATCTGTCCTATATTTTTACATGTATTAGGACATGCAAACAACCCTATAATTTATCAATATATAGTAATATCAATATAGAATTTTGGATATATTGTACATCTGATTATAAGATATTTGCGTCATTGCTTAGTTAAGTGGTTTTGTGTATACTTTGGGGGGGGGGATCGTTTTGACAAATCAACTTGATGGGATAGACAATGCCAGCCAGTACTTCATGTGTTCATTATTTTTTTATCATTTTTTAAAAATAGGTATTGAAAATGAAATCCTATAAGAGTCCAGAGGACAGAGGAAATGCTTACTGTTTCCCCATCACTGACAAGGAAATACACAAGAAAAGAGACACAGCAGACAGTTTGCATCCTTATCTAGGAGAGAAAAAAATAAGAATAGCGCTGCAGGGAAAAGCAAGAAGTATTATCATTAGAAGTATATTTATAAGGTTTCCGAGCTGACTGTGAGAGAAAGACTGCAGCAAATTGTCACACACACAATTTATAGTTTCAAAAACGGATGGGGAAAAGCATAATGCATAATAAACGATACGTTTGTTTGTGAGTCCTCATAAATTAGTGATGGGGTGCAATGAGGATTTGAGATTTCAGTTTTTCACTTCAGTGAAACTGGTTCCTTACGCAGCAAAAATAAAATTTAAATATTAACCCCTTCGAGCCAACCCTTAACAAACATACCTAGACCAGTGGTTTGCAACCCTGGTCCTCACTCCTCAGCAGCCCCAGCGGGTCAGGTTTGCCAGATATGTGAAGCACAGCACAGGTGATATAATTTGCTGCTCAGTGATTGCAGGATTCAGTCTGCTTTTCCCCAAGGTGATCCTTAAAATCTGGCCTGTTAGGGGACTTGTGGACCAGGGTTGGTAACCGCTGACCTACAGGATGGGTGACTTTCACAGTGTGCTTGTGGTTCAGGAGGGTCATACTTACCTCTCCTTGTCAGGACCACTCTGCTTCTGGTCTGCTACTGACTGCCATGATGTGACATATGTTTCTTGAACCCAAGACATACTTGAGAAATCTCAATGTATCCTTCTTGGTAAATTAAATAAATAAATATTGATGTGGCAGATCCGTTACTCATTGGCATCATGGTCCATGTAATTGGTTGTGACATTGACCACATGGTATCATTATGGTATCATTACATAAAGTAAGGGTCAGCAACCTTGGCTCAACAGTTGGTTTGCAACTACATCTCCCATGATGCTCAGGTACCTTTTAAATTGACTGAGTGTCATGGAGAATGTAGTTCCAAAACATCTGGAAGGCCAAGGTTGTTGACCCTTGACCTAAAGGTTCACCTGGACAAGTACACCCTTCCTCATTAAGAGATCAAGGAAACATAAATAAAAGAAGAAAAACAGCACGTTGAAGTAGTTTTTTCAGTTCAAAATAGATGCCCCAAGCACTAACGGCAGTGGCAAGAAAAAGTATGTGAACCCTTTTGAAATTACTGCATTTATCCATAGGGGTTATTCAGAGAGAGCCAATCTGGCCCCAGGGGCGGATCCAGAGACTAGTCTCGGGAGGGGCACTGACAGAAAATAAGGTGTTTTAGCAGAGAGTCCGACTCACGAGAATTTACAGAGGGCCCGGCTCACAGGAGCTTACAATCTAGAGGAGCAGAGGGCCCGGCTCACAGGAGCTTACAATCTAGAGGAGCAGAGGGCCCGGCTCATAGGAGCTTACAATCTAGAGGAGCAGAGGGCCCGGCTCACAGGAGTTTACAATCTAGAAAAGCAGAGGGCACCCAGGAGCTTACAATCTAGAGGAGCAGAGGGCACCCAGGAGTTTACAATCTAGAGGAGCAGAGGGCACCCAGGAGCTTACAATCTAGAGGAGCAGAGGACACCCAGGAGCTTACAATCTAGAGGAGCAGAGGGCACCCAGGAGTTTACAATCTAGAGGAGCAGAGAGCCCCCAGCTCACACATGGATTTGCCCCCAGCTCATGGATTTGCCCCAGCTCATGGATTTACCCAGCTCATGGATTTGCCCAGGTCATGGATTTGCCCCCAGGTCATGGATTTGTCCAGCTCATGGATTTGCCCCCAGGTCATGGATTTGCCCCCAGCTCATGGATTTGCCCCCTGCTCATGGATTTGCCCCCAGCTCATGGATTTGCCCAGCTCATGGATTTACCCCCAGCTCATGGATTGGCCCCCAGCTCATGGATTTACCCCCAGCTCATGGATTTGCCCAGCTCATGGATTTACCCCCAGCTCATGGATTTACCCCCAGCTCATGGATTTGCCCAGCTCATGGATTTACCCCCAGCTCATGGATTTACCCCCAGCTCATGGATTTGCCCAGCTCATGGATTTACCCCCAGCTCATGGATTTACCCCCAGCTCATGGATTTGCCCCCCAGCTCATGGATTCGCCCCCAGCTCATGGATTTGCCCAGCTCATGGATTTACCCCCAGCTCATGGATTTGCCCAGCTCATGGATTTACCCCCAGCTCATGGATTTACCCAGCTCATGGATTTACCCCCAGCTCATGGATTTGCCCAGCTCATGGATTTACCCCCAGCTCATGGATTTACCCAGCTCATGGATTTGCCCAGCTCATGGATTTACCCCCAGCTCATGGATTTACCCAGCTCATGGATTTACCCCCAGCTCATGGATTTACCCCCAGCTCATGGATTTGCCCCCCAGCTCATGGATTTGCCCCCAGCTCATGGATTTGCCCAGCTCATGGATTTGCCCCCTGCTCATGGATTTGCCCAGCTCATGGATTTACCCCCAGCTCATGGATTTGCCCCAGCTCTCACCTGGATATTGCTCCAGGCCTCCAGCTCCGGTGTTCAGGGGACCCAGATGCCGCCGGGCAGCGCAGGAGCGCCTGCCCGGTCCTGAAGAGTGCGTCCTTGTAAAGGGAGGCGGCTGCGTGCGTGCGCAGGTCACGCGGTCCGGCCAGTCAGGTGGTACAGAGACTCAGTACCACCTGATTAGCCGGACCACGTGACCGGCTGTGCCTGCACGCAGCCGCATCCCCTTTACAAGGACGCACTCTTCAGGACCGGGCAGGCGCTCCTGCGCTGCCCGGCGGCATCTGGGTCCCCGGCTCAAATCTCGGGGGGGGCAATTGCCCCGTTGCCCCCCCCTGGATCCGCCCCTGTCTGGCCCTGAAATGTCATCAAACAGTGAATTTCCCCTTACGGTGATATTTTTGGGCCATTCGGCTATTCAGAGAGCAGGCAGTTTGCCAAGTTTTGGTCAACTATCAGCCAGTACGGCGCTGTTTGAAGGCAGTGAAATCCCCCATAGAGAAGCAATGGTTAATCTATTCAGAGAACACCTAACAGCAGTGAAAAGTTCCCGAAGTGCCCTGCTTTTCGGTGATTTTATTTGGCAGGTTTATTCAGGCGAATCCCATAGGCTTCAATGTTAAAAATATTCCCGTTTTAATCCAGTATCTAATAAACTGTTTATTATTTTACTCTGCAGTAAAAAGTCTCTATTTATAGATTTCTTTTTGGATCTTTTAGGCATTTTTAGGGATTTTTTCGGCAATTTTTCTTTAAGTGTTTTTTTCTCTTTCTGCAACAGCCCTTTATATTATCATTCATTGGATCTTATATGTAAATTCCAGGTATTTTCGTTCCGTAGTTTCTTCGCAAACAGCGTTTCAATTTTTGACATTTTCAATCATATTGTGGTTGTTGTTTTTTTTAAGCCCGTTCGTCAGCTTGTAGGATTTTTCAGGCGGTTGGTCTGCGCTGTGATCGGCGACTCATTGGCTTTTTCTGGCGTGTTCGGTGTGTTTTTTGCAGCGTTTCCGGCGTGTTTTCGGTGGGTGTTCTATGGGTTTTCCCTGCAGTCCGGGAACCCTGCAGTGAATGCTGAATTCACTGCAGTGTGGGGATATTTGATTCCCCGAAGTGCAGAGAAGTGCGGGGAACGCACCTATATGTTTTTCTTAAAGTCTGGTTTGATGTTCATCTAGGTTACAGTAATCAATATATACAATCTGTTTTAGCTAATAATACACAATTATATTGGTTTTGCAGATATCGAATAGATCATTCACAAAGTTACAGTGTAAGTTACAATAAGTATGTGAAACCCTAGGCCTAGGGGTCAGCATTCTTGGACTTCTAGGTGTTTTGGAACTGCGCATCTCTTGAGGCTGAGCCAATGTAATGAGTGGCCGAGCATCATGGGAGAGATCATTCAAAACATCTGGAGGGCTAAGGTTGCGGACCCCTGGACTAAGCTAATGACTCCAATAAAAACTAATTAGCAATGGAAATCTAAAAAGCTGGTGTCCAATTAATGAAATGAGATTGGAGGTGCAGGTTACACATCCTTTGACTTTGTGGAAGAAAAAACCCAACATGATGAAAAACTGAAAAAGTCCTTCACCCGTGTGAGATAAAACAAACACTTTAAAAATGGATAAAACCAAGAGTCAAAGGTAAAGACCCAGATTACACATTCCTAGGGGTGAGATGGATATAAAGATATTAAATGGAGTGATATAAAAAGAATTTAGAATAAAAAAAATTAAAATCTTAAAATGCAAAAATTTGAAGATAAAAATGAAAAATACAAATAAAATAAACCTATGCGTTTCTTTAAACCCTAGTCAACATTTCAACCACCATTTAGTAGGATTATCAGATTGGTCATGTTTTCCTTGAAACACATTACTATTTCATCCTTAGGGGAGCGCATGGAAAAGTGCTGCCCAGCAGTACCGGCTGGGTGGAGTAGAGGTAACATCACCGCTCTGCACGGAGAGAGCCTGTGGAGACATGGGCTTGATCCCAGCGAGCACCTCTCCAGTAAGTGTCCTTGGGCAAGACACCTAACGGTACACACTCGCCACCCAGGACATACTTGAAAATTAGAGAAATCTCAATGTATCCTTCCTGGTAAAATCCTTTCTCAAAAAAATATGTATATAATGTTCTGGGATTTCTTACCTGCAGCATATGGATTTTACATGCTGCAGGGTGGCATTTTTTATGTGCTGCCCATCAGCACGAATACATGATGTCTCTCCAGGAAAACATGTCCAATGTCAGACGAACGCAGTCAGAGCGCACTCTGCATGCATGCACAATGGACAGACGTACTGACGGAAGATACTGTAGACACCACACGATCCGTTTTTGTTGACAGACGTAGAAAGAAAAAAGTAAACTATGGGAAACAAAATTAATATGAAAAATGATAAAAATTTGAAAAGGATATGAAAAGCCATTGTGTGCATCAAGGTGCTGGACGTCGCAAATGCTCTGCGTCTGACATCTCCTCATCACTCACACAGAACGCTACATGGACATGGCGCACTCTGCACGTCTGTCTAGCGGTTTTACGTTCTTGCCTAACTTGCGTCTGTTTGCCACGTGCATTGTGCGTGCGCAATTCGGTGCGCACGTACTTCGTGTGTGGGTCTCTATTGCTCATGATTCTATGCTACGACGGACGTTAAACTGTGCGGCGACACGGACGTGATCACTGCGCTCGTCTGACGCCGGCCTTACAGGGTTATTCAAAGATATCCGAATGGCTGCTGAAAGGTAACCGAACGCTGAAAATCAAAAATAATTTGGTTACCTTTTTTGGCCATTCAGCTATCCAGAGAGCAGGCAGTTCGCCAAATGTTGGCAAATTGCCTGCACATATGGTGCCTGTTCGAGGGCAGTGAAATCCCCATAAAAAAGCACTGCTTCGTTTATTCAGAGAACAAAAACCAGCAGGGAAAGGTTCCCGAAATGCCCTGCCATTCAGTTGCTTCATTCGACAGGTTTATTCAGGCGAATTCCATAGGCTTCAATGTTAAAAATATTCCCATTTTAATGCAATATCTAATAAACCATTTATTATAATATTCTGCAGTTAAAAGTCTCTTTATGTATAGATTTTTTTTTAGGATCTTTTAAGCAATTTTCGGGATTTTTTGCCAAAAATGTTTTTTGTTTTTTTTAATGTTTTTGTTTTTTTCTGTAACAGTCCTTTTTATTATCATTCATTGAATCTTATATGTAAATTTCAGACATTTTCGCTCAGTAGTTTATTTGCAAACAGCGTTTCACTTTTCAAAGATTCAAGCGTACTGGTTTTTTTTTCTACTCCATTCGTCTGCGGTGTCGAGTTTTTGCGGTGGCTGCTCTGCGCTATCATCGGCTCCTGCACGGGTTTCTCTGGCGTCTTCGGCGGGGTTAAACCAGATGTTTTTGCCGGTTTTGGTGTGCATTTGCCTGGGTTTTGTGGTGAGTGCTCGTCGGGTTTGCGGCGGCTTTTCCCTGCAATACGACGGCCCTGTGGTGCTTGCTGAATAAACCGCAGGGTCGCCGAAATGGGATTGGCAAATCGCACTTTTCTATTCTCTTTGAATAACACTGTTAGTGTTGTCTGTAATGTGAAAATCCAGAAATCCAGTGCCCTTAATTTTCAACATCTTGTTTCAACATAGGGTAAACATGGGACTTTCATGACAATTTTTTGACATCTGGCAAGTATGTGCACATACTGTTGCTGCTCCTCTGCCCCATTATATTTTATAGTATACTGCATGTTAATACTTACTAATTGACTTGTTTATGCAATGCCCATAAAATAATTACGGCATCAATAAAAAGAAAATGGCCAAACCTAATGGAAAAATTAATATACGTGGAATATAGGCACCTGCATAATGTAAGGGGAGCAAGCCTTGAAAATATACACTGCTGTGTAAAAAGACGACTATTCCAGGAAATTCCGAATAAATACGATAATTCATAATATCCGTTTGGAACATTGGAACCATTAAAAAAATAACTTATTTTGTGTTGGCTGGTCACAGAACTCATATCTCATGTTGGATTGTTTTTCCTCATTAAGGGCTGTGGACTTTCTGATGCTGGTCACAGCAGCTGACATTCATTGTATCTTGGCATGCATTGCACTCACTTGAGAAGGTGATGTATTTTAATGGGCCAGCAAGAGATTTCTTCAAGGAATTATGTAAAGCTTCCAAGGCCTCGCTGGTCTCTTCTTCATGCTTAATGTAGCAGCACAGATGGAAATAAGCATATGTTACATGTGCACATCCATGCTTATTAATACTTTATACAGTAGTGATTTGTGATTGGCTGATGATTTTGAAAAGATCTGGTTTCTAATATTTTATTTTGCAGTTGCTGTAGCGATGTGACTGCAGAATATTACAGGTCTTCACCCTCATATCAATACGATACAATGTACAAATATTTTAGGATGTGCAGTCTGTTGAATTCATTTTAGAGGAATAGGTAAACCAGCGTGGGGGATATTCAAAGAGTGGGATACATTTTATTGAAAGATACTTACGTGTGAGCCCAATTGGGCCGGATTGTGGACTCGCCCTGGAGGCGACTGACATCTTGAATGTCAGCCAAGCCACCCGGGCCATCCCCCACCCACTGACATCATTGCGCATGGGCGTGCTGACATTAGTTGGCAGTTAACCCCCTAGCTGACAAGGGATTACCCAATGGAAATCCCTATGGTGGGGATAGGGGGTCATTAGGGGTACCGTATATCCCACTGATCAGTGGCAGATAGAGGATCATGTTAGGATCATAAGAAAGGTCAGAGCATGGACTTTCCAATGATATCAAACATGACCATGTTTCAAGTTAACTAAAAAATAATAAATAAAATAAATAAAAAATAAAATCATGTTTTTTTTGTCTGGGTCATATAATAAAACCGGACTAAAAATTGCATTTAAACATTATGAGCACAAAACAGTAAAAAGGAGCTCAGCACTCAGAGGTGAAAGGACTCAGCAGTGAAGGGGTTAAAAATAAATTGGTGGTTTTAGATTTGGGGGTCGAAGTTCGAAAAAGTGTTGTTTTTTTTTTGTTCTTCATAATTCATTTTTTTTATAGTAAATTACAAGATATGATGAAAATAATGGAAACTTTAGAAAGTCCATTTAATGGTGAGGAAAAACAGTATATAGTATGTGTGGGTTCCATAAACGCAGTGTTTCCCAAACCTGTCCTCGGGACCCTCATCCAGGCCAGATTTTGCAGATCACCTTGGGGAAATGCAGACTGGATCCTGCAATCACTGAGCAGCAAATCATATCACCTGTGCTGTGCTTCAGATATCCCACAAACCTGGCGAGGCAGAGGGTCCTAACTGAGGACAGGTTTGGGAAACACTGCATAAACGAGTAAGGCTAATGTCAGACGAACACAGTCAGAGCGCACGCTGCGTGCATGCACAATGGACGGACGTAATGAAGATACTGTAGACACCACACAGTCCATTTTTGTTGACGAACATTGAAAAAAAAGGGAATTATGGGAAACAAAACTAATATGAAAAATGATAAAAATTGGAAAAGGATATGAAAAAACATTTTGTGCGTCAAGGTGCTGGACGTCGCAAATGCGCCGCGTCTGCCATCTCCTCATCAATCACACCAAACACTACGTGAAAGTGGCACATACTGCGCATCCATCTAGCGGTTTTACGTTCTTGCCTAACTTGCGTCCGTTTGCCACGTGCATTGTGCGTGCGCAGTTCGGTGAGCATGTACTTCATGTGTGGGTCTCTATTGTTCATGATTCTATGCTACGACGGACGTTAAACTGTGCAGCAACACGGACGTGATCACTCCGTTCGCCTGATGCCGGCCTTCGAGGAAAACTAGACCTAAACACAAACAGCACAGAAATGTGAAAACAGCAGTGGGTACTTTCGGACAGACAATGGTAAAACTGCCTGTTCACTATAGGGTTAAAAAAATATGTCATAACATATATTTGACGCATAAATGAAGTATGCCGTTATATAAAATGTAACTTTTATTATTGACACTTAACATATATTTGAAAATGGGATGCATAGTTAACACTTACATGGCAATTATTTATTCTGTTATTTTCTCAATTATAATTTCTCATCTGGTGGGCCTGCAAGGCCATAAAAGCCTAGGTATTAACCTTACCACCATGGGATGGGCGATGCTGTCCTGGTGGCAGCTGGGCTTGAGCACAGCAGAGCGACATAGCGCACCCTGCAGCTTTCTGGCCCACTTCCCTTCTCAGCTGGCCGATCACATGATTGATTGCTATGGGACCGACTATGACAATGATCGGACCGCTGGGGAGAGAGGAGAGCTGAAGGAGGGCCAGAGATCAGCGGGGTGTGCTGTGCCGCTTTTCAGTGTTTTTCCCACCTGGTGATGGGACGAGGTGTGAAGGGATTAAATTAATACTAGTCATTGTAAAGTCTGATTATAGACCTGACATCATGTATGATTCACTTTCCCAGGATACATTGCGTCATGAGTTTAGACTGAATTTTCGGGGAAGCTTCCACGTTCTGAATAGCACCTGTTCTTTCATGCTCAGCACTAATGAATAGTATGGGTGTATTTAGTATCTAACGCAATATTAAAACTTACTAGGAAAACTAGAGAGAGCCGACACATATTGCCGTTGATCTACACACTGCTATTGTACATCTCTAAATCCCTTAATCATTTTGCTATTAACGAGACACACAAAGATTGCGCACGCCTCAGTTCTTATCTTCCAACGTTAGTTTGTTGTGAGAAGTATCTGCCAAGGAAGACTCATATTTGTATCCATTTAACTGTTTGAGGGATGGTTTACAAAGCACAAAGGAACTTTCTATTTCATAAATTCAACAAATTGTCTGTATTCTAGAATGAGTAAAATGGATCATTCGTATGCAAACCAAATTTCTAGGCTTCAAAAGCGCGGCCTTATAAGGCTAGGGTCAAATGAATGCATTATTTGCAGCGACCGTCAAAAAGTGCGTCCGAACGCATTGACGTATTTTTTCACGGAATGCGCGAAAACGGTCATACGATGCGCATTTTCGTGCGTGATTTGTTACGGATCCAAACCAGGAAACTTTGGGTGTCTGGACGTTATGTTGGCCGGACATGAGCAGCGTCTCCTAATCACGCACACACGCCGCTATGCCGCCGCAGCGCACTCTGTACGTCAGTATACGCGGTTCTGCTTTCTCGAAAAAATGTGTTCATTTTCCACTTGCGTTGCGCGGCCAGACTTTCGTGCGGCCGTACTTCGTACATTGGCCGTCATTGCGCGTCATTTGCTGCTACTACGGCCGTGATTAAGTGCACCTAAACGCACGTTAAAAATGCACTAGTCTGACCCCAGCCTTAGAAGCACGCAAAAAATTGCAGTATAGATTGTACATCACCTCTGACAGGGAACATCGCATTAAACCCACTGTTTAGCCCACATGTTGGAGATGTTCAGGAGCCGTTGATATCTTTCTTCATGTCTGGTAGACCTGCCCTGGGGTGATCCCATACTGGCAGGACATTGCTCGTTTTTGCATCAAGCAGGGTTATTCAGAGAGAGGTTAAAACCAGGAGAATGACTGGAGAAGTGAAAATTCGAGGTCAAAATAGCCGATTTGGAAAGTAAGATAAATGGGAGAATTTTTCTGGTTTGGCTATTTTGACCTAGAATTTGTGCTTCTCCAGTCATTCTCCTGCTTTTCACCTCTCTCTGAATAACCCCCAAGGTTATTAGCGTCCTGGTGGATCCGATACTGGAACTGCTCCTGTTGCAGTTCTATCCACCTGCTTTTTCTAGAGCACAGGGGAATGTCCTGTCCCATATACTGACAAAAGCGGCCACTTTTTTGGTGGCAGAGTGGAAAACCGGGAATATACCTGAGGTTTCGGGGGTTTGGAAGCGCGTGGCAGAAATCAGGGGCTTAGACGACATGCTACGTAGTACGTGGGGATGTTCTCCTCCTAAATGGGATCATTGGTTTATATGGGACATCTTCGAGGTGACGCTCTGATTAAATTTTTTTACTGTGTGGCCATTCTATCGTTTGCTTTTGATTATGTGGGATAACTCTTGGTTTTGGACATAACTAAAAAAAAAATGTTATTCATTCTCGGTGATGTTGCGTTGTTTTCTCTTGTACCCACCTCCCTTTTTCTCTTCTGTACCCTTTTATTTCTTTTGCATTCCTTCTTGAAAATAATAAAAAAAAAACTACATTTAAAAAACACTTTTTAATTCTAGTGATGGGAATCAAAGATGATTGGTTGGGAAATCACGCTCCATTTTTATAGTCATTTGTATATGAATAAAGAAGGAAAATTCCTTTTTCCCCTCAATTAAAAACCTGTAGAGCTGTTTCCGTTCTTTAGACACACATGAATATGAACATATGAATACAGCCAATATAAAATGATGCAGACAATAAACATGAAAAATAACAACTCTGCATTCAATGCCAAAAGACATATATAAACTGGCTTTTTCATTAGTTCTCATGAAGTAGCTAAGGAATATGACAGCGAGAAGGGATCTTGGTGCTATATGAAGAAAGAATGACACTAACGGGATATGATTGTAGTGCACATTAGTAAATTAAATATAGTTTACCTGCTGCAAACTGCATGAAGATTCTATTTAAATCTTTGAAAAGGCTTGCTAAATAATGATGTTTTTTAATATTTTTATCTGGGAAAATAGTACAACTGCTGCTTTCTGCTCTACAGAGCCTCTCAGAGGATGGATAAACATAGGGAAACCATTTTCCTTGAATTGAGCCTGAATTCTTAGATATATATATATATCATTTTTTTTATGTTTCTTTCCTTTATTTAAATCTGAATTCAGACTAATCCTTTCCAAGCTACAATGATGGTCCATTTGCCTCACCTTACTGCAGGGACATGCCGTCAGGGTAGGCAGGTGAGGCAGAGCCTCACCTGCCATTAAGCCTTAAAAAAAATAAAAGAAAGTCACCTGCTCCGCGCTCCCTCGCCATCAGCTCCGTCCTCTGCTTCACCTCTGCGCGCAGTGCGCACTTTCTTTTTACAACCTTTGCAATTTGCGCAGCAGTGGTATGCTTCCCTACTACGCTAATAATCGCATAGGCTGCTCAGGAGGTCTGCACTGCACGTCTGTTCAAATAGGAACACATGCGCTCTGTCTACTCCTGAATACTTCTTGTCAGAGCCTCAGAGAAGTCCTGACAGAGCAATGGAATAGCTTGGACCAATGGGAAAGCACCATTGGCCAAGCCATTCAAAAAGCCACCTGCATTGGAGGCTGGCCTCTGACAGGGAGGGCCCAGGCAGCTCCCCCTTTTCCCTCTAGTGGCGGATACAGAGAATGACAGACCCAGGCAGCTCCCTCTGCTCCCTATGGTGGTGGATACAGAGTATGACAGGCCCAGGCAGCTCGCTTTGCTCCCTCTAGTGGCAGATACAGATATGACACAGGCACAGAAAACGTTTTTCTAATACTTAAGTATATGATGAAAATAATGGTATCTTTAGAAAGTCCATTTAATGCCGAGAAAAATTATATTTAATATGTATGGGTATTGTAAATGAGTAAAAGGTAATTTACAGCTAAACACAAACCGCAGAAAGTTAGTTTATATCTGGCTCTGATACTAGCCAGTGCCTCACCAGCCACTGACCTCACCACACGTCCATGCCTTACTCTGGTACTTTTAAAACACTACTCCTGGTGTAGCAGTCATCATTTGTCATGGGTACTTTCCTTGCTTGGGGAGCGGATACACATGACATGTGACACTGTAAATGGCTGTTCGGCTGACGGAAATTCACAAAACATGAAGGTTAGATACTTTGGCCTTGAGCCTCTGCATGAATATTAAAAGCTTTCTCCACGCCCTGCATCCCACTACAGCCAGTGTGACACGTCAGACAGAAATTATCCTTCCCTTCTTATATATACTCTGATTAATTATTCCTGTTCACAGAGAACTGTAGAATTGCTGTGCCTTAAACTTTTTTTTTATAGCATATAAAACCTCTACAGGTAAATACTTGTAAAAAAAAATAAAAAAAAATTAGTCATTAATTGTATATAAACTGATATTTTTACTACAATCTGGTTTAGATGTGGTGTTTTTAAATAATGTGTTTTGTTTGTATAGATATTTATATGATCTTGCTTTGGTTTTTATTCATAGTAAGTATAGTGTTAATTTCTTCACTAGCGAGTGATTTCCATAAGCCACTGGTAGGACCTGGTGGTTTTATGGAAAATGACTTTCCGTTACCCACACAGTAAATATACAGAGGCGTCTCACTGTATATGTTCCCTGTAGGTAGGACTTTTTTGATGGGCAGAGTGCTCCCTCTGCTGGCCAAAGAGCGCTATTACATATACAATACAGCTTGTGCTCAGTGTTTCCTTGAAGGAAAATTGGAACTTTTAAAATATTTTCAACACGTCATATGTGTTGTAACTTTTAGGGGCACATTGCATATTAAATTAGCATATAAAATGCTGCAGAATAAAACCAGATTAAAGTTACTCGATCTAGATCTCCTGCAGGAGCTTTTGAAGAAATCATGGCAGTGAACGGGTTATACGTAATTTATTTTATGTCTTCATTGAGGATGTGTTTAGACCTGATCCTGCCCTAGACACTCCAAATTCTGCTGCCCCTTCCCAATATCAAATAAATATAAGCATGAAATTTAGGCAAACACCCTAATAGAAATGTATTTTACTACAAACGCAATATATCTTATTTACAGCAAGTGATTTCTAACATTTATTATAGTTTACAGCCTTATTTCTGGGATTTTTATTGCTGTGCAGCTCTGTTATACTTCCAATCATCTCAAATATATTGGCCCTCTAACAAAGGACATTAGGAAATCATGATGGCCCCCTCCAATCTGCTGCCCTTTGCCCAGGCTTAGTTGGCCTATGAAAGAATAGACCCCTGGTATTGAGATTTATTTTTAATCAATGTAAGTCAACCCTGTAAGCTGCTGTCCTTTCTTTGGAGAAAAGTAAGCCTGGCCCTTAAATCTTTGCACCAAATATAATGTTAGAGATATAACAGGAGTCGTCCCAGAAGACTGGAAATTAGCAAATGTTGTGCCTATTTACAAGAAGGGTAGTAGGGAGGAATCTGGGAACTATAGGCCAGTTAGTCTTACTCAGTAGTGGGGAAATTAATGGAAACCATGTTAAAGGAAAGGATTGTTGAACATCTAAAAACACATAGATTACACAAGATCAGAAACAACATGGGTTTACCTCAGGGAGATCATGCCAAACTAATCTTATTGATTTTTTTGATTGGGTAACAAAAATAATAGACACAGGTGGTGCAGTAGACATTGCTTATTTAGATTTCAGTAAGGCTTTTGATACTGTTCCGCATAGAAGGCTTATCAATAAATTGCAATCTTTGAGCTTGGATTCCAATATTGTTGAATGGATTAGGCAGTGGCTGAGTGACAGACAACAGAGGGTTGTGGTAAATGGAGTTTATTCGGCGCAAGGTCTTGTTACCAGTGGGGTACCTCAGGGGTCAGTACTTGGACCCATTCACTTTAATATTTTTATTAGTGATATTGCAGAAGGTATTAATGGAAAAGTATGTCTTTTTGCTGATGACACAAAGATTTGCAACAGGGTTGACGTTCCTGGAGGGATCAGCCAAATGACAAATGATTTAGGTAAGCTAAAAAAATGGTCAGAGTTGTGGCAATGAGTTTTAATGTGGATAAGTGCAAGATAATGCACCTGGGACGTAAAACCAAGGGCTGAATATAGAATATTTGATACAGTTCTAACCTCAACATCTGAGGGTTGGGATTTAGGGGTTATTATTGCAGAGGATCTAAAGGTAAGTAGTCAATGTAATAGAGCAGCAGGAAATGCTAGCAGAATGCTTGGTTGTGTAGGGAGAGGTATTAGCAGTAGGAAAAGGGAAGTGCTCATGCCACTGTACAGAGCACTGGTGAGACCTCACTTGGAGTACTGTGTGCAGTACTGGAGACCATATCTCCAGAAGATATAGACATCTTGGAGAGAGTTCAGAGAAGGGCTACTAAAATGGTGTACGGCTTGAAGGAGAAAAGTTACCAGAAAGGCTTAATGATCTTAACATGTACAGCTTGGAAAAAAGACGAGACAGAGGAGATATGATAGAAACATTTAAATACGTAAAGGGAATCCACAAGGTAGAGGAAGGGAGTATATTTAAAAGGAAACAAAGTAGCAAAACAAGAGGACATAGTGTTAGATTAGAGGGGCAAAGGTTTAAAAGTAACATCAGGAAGCATTATTTTACTGAGAGGGTGGTGGATACATGGAACAGCCTTCCAGTAGAAGTGGTAGAGGCCAAAACAGTAATTGAATTTAAGCAGGCATGGGATAGGCATAAGGCTATCCTAAACAAAAGCTAAATCCAGGTAAAGTATCCATGTAATTGGGCAGACTAGATGGGCCGAAAGGTTCTTATCTGCCGACATTTTTCTATGTTTCTATGTTTCTATATAAAGAGAGTGCAGCTTTTCTCTAATAAACGAGGATAAAGCGTTCCTGCATATCTGTTTTTGTGTTCGCCAGCTATTAATTGACCGCGCTTTCTGGGTTCTATAATGCGCATTCCCCCAGCAATGCCACTCTGTGCCATGTTTCATGCTTCTCGGTCTTGCCGGCTCATTCTTTGTGAGTCTGCAGAACAATAAAATGTGTTCTACATCTCCTGGAGGTCTTTACAATGGTAATAAAACAGCGCAGAACAAGGGAGTAACACAAGGATACAAGAGGACCGATAAAAGAGCTAAGTAAATTCATAAACCACTAAGTAACAAGTGAAACCTCAACAAAACATAAAAATGGATTAAAAGGAGCATGCTGTCAGGTCCTGCTGGCCATCAAATCAAAGAGCATAAAAGGGAAACGCCAGAAGCACAGAGTTGGATAAACCGCTACAGCGAGTTACAGACATTCGGCATATTGGAATGTTTAAGCCCCTCTTAGAAAGGAGTACATAACATCACAAGTGTATTATCTGTGTAGATATTAGCAATCCTCAGGCCCATTTCAATTATACCAAGTGGTCCCTGAGAAAGCAGCAATGTTATTCTTAACCTTTCGGAATTTATAAATCACCCTCATACATGATGTATTCCATCTGAAGATCTTCTACATAAAGTAAACATATACTCATAGTGTGTTTATCGCAGCCCAATGCTCAATATTGATCTAACTGGAGCATTCAGGACAAAAACAAAAAAAAACAAAACAAACAAACAAACAAAAAAATTCACGACTTCTGAAAACAAGCATCAAACAGAGTTGCCTGGAGAAAATGCTAACATCAGAAAATGCTCTTTACAGAGAGATGTTTTTAACGGTTTGAGCAGTGAGATACTCGAACTGCCAGTAAGATTCCACATCCTGCTTGGATACATTCGCCTTAATCAATAATGAAACTGCATTTCCAGGGTCTTAATGTTTTTTTTCTCTCGATCCTATTGGTAGTCTGCTGAGCCAACCTTAAATAGCAGAGCTTTATAAACCAAATGCAGTAAAAAAACAAAAAAAGATAATGTACTGAAAGTCCATAAAAAGAAACGTCTGACACTTTCAGTCTCTTTTCCAGGATTAAATGTTATCTTCGAATTTTCACAAAGTAAAAAACACACGCTTCTTGGATTTACAATTATTATACTTTTATAAAGCACCACCCTATTCTGCAGATGAGGGGGGAGCAAAAACATTGCCCGTGTCCGCCCCTTTCTTACACAAGATACCGCAAAAGTGCTGGTTCATGCTCTTGTCATTTAACGACTAGACTACTGCAACTCGCTCCTTATTGGCCTCCCCAACTCCCGTATTGCCCCTTTACAATCTGTAATGAATGCAGGGGCCAGGCTTATTTTTCTCACCAAACGCACCACACGTACCTCCCCACTCTGCCGGTCCCTCCATTGGCTTCCTGTACATCCCAGGATACAGTTTAAAATACTGATGCTCACGTTCAAATCACTCAATAACTCAACCCCCCCCCCCACATGTCTTTGTTACTCCGTAAGCATGTCCCGAATAGACAACTCTGGTCGGCGGTGGATCTCCGCCTGTCATCGGTCTACACACGCACAGCCAACTCTCGCCTCCAAGACTTCTCAAGGGCAGCTCCGGTCCTCTGGAATGACTTTCCTCACCCTATCAAACTCTCCCCTAATCTTCAGGCCTTCAGTAAATCCCTCAAAACCCACCTCTTCAATTTAGCGTACCATATCACTGATACAACTCATCCCCCTGCTCACCTGCTCACACTTGATTGAAGACTCTTCTATGGCCCCACAGTTCCCAAACCACTGGCACTAATGATGCTGCCATCTAGTAGAATTCCTCTTGTCTTCCTCAACCCCAATCCCTCTAGACTGTAACCTCCAATGAGCAGGGCCCTCTACACCTCTTGTTTCCTTCTTATGTCCATTTATATGTATTTCGTTCCCTTTGGTTATTGTAAAGCGCTGCGGAAACTGTTGGCGCTATATAAATAATGACAATAATAATACTACATGTGGAAAGCTTGTTTTCAGGTGTTCAATCATATCTTTCCCTGTTAAGTTACAATAAATATAGGATTTATCATATATTTTTGCAAAATCTCACACATCTAAATAAATATATCAGATTTGAGTGAGTGAGCGTGTTACAGGGATAATCTATTCAAAAAATGTAAAATCTTGATGAATTGGATGGGTGAAAAACAGGAGGTGAGGACTGCAAGAGTGAAAACGAAGTTTCAACACGGTCAGATGACGGCAATAAGTGGAATGAACAATGTTATCAAAAACTGTAATTCTAGTAAACACGAACTCTTGAGATACGGAATGGGTGAGGATCAGTAGAAAAGCAGCTAATCTGGAAAATAGTTGCTGGGGCAATGTTATGGGGCCCTTAACCCTTTCAGGCACAGCCGTTTCAATCTGAAACCACATTTCCCGAATGAATCCACTGCAAATATCAAAATGACATCAGTGTGTTTCATATCTTTTTATATGTAGATTTATATAAAAATGGAATTTATATTTTCTAGTATTAACGGCATGCTCATGAAAGGGTTAAAAAAACGTTTTCCCCAGTTTATAAGAGGCAAAATACTCTTACTTCCCACTGAGCAACTGGACTACAAGGAAAAAGTTGTTCCCCATGTATCCAACGATACATCACCCAAAGCGTGTGAAGCATAGGCCAGAACATTCAATATCATATAATAAATGAGGTTATCTCTAATCGCACAAGTATAATAATTACTAATTATAAGCTGCACTCTATTTATTGTGAGTGCACCTTATAATTAGTAGTTATTATAATTGTGCGAGCCGATTAGATATGACCTCATCTTTTGCATCCTACGTGACTAAGGTGTCTAAAGATTTATCACACCTTTTTTTCTATGTATTAGCAGGACTCCTATATGTAGAATTAATAGATCACATTACTATAAACTCTGTTATCTATATTTTCTTTTAGCGCTTCATGCACACTATTTGTTCTTTATTTTATATTCAATATTCTATAGGGGTTTTTAAGAGAAAGCCGATCTGGCCCCGAAACATCACCGAGCAGGGAATTGCCCCCTACAGTGACATTTCAGCGCCATTCGGCTATTCAGAGAGCAGGCAGTTCGCTACATTTTGGTGAACTGCCGGCAAGTACATACTTGAAAACTAGAGAAATCTCAATGAATCCTTCCTGGTAAAATCCTTTATAAATAAATAAATAAATAAAGTACGGTGCCTGTTCGACGGCAGTAAAATTCCCATAGAGAAGCAATGGTTAATCTATTCAGAGAACACCGAACAGCTGAGAAATGTCAGTGAAGTGCCCTGCTGTTTGGCTGTTTCATTCGACAGGTTTATTCAGGCAAATCCTATAGGTTTCAATGTTAAAAATATTCCCGTTTTTATGCAATATCTAATAAACCATTTATTTTAATCTGCAGTAAAAAATCTCTTTTATCTATTGATTTTTTTGGATCTTTTAGGCATTTTTTGGGATTTTTTGGCCAAATTTTTTTCCCGTTTTTTGTTATTTTTTTTTAAGCGTTTTTCTTTTTTCTGTAACAGACCTTTTATCAATCATAGAACCTTATATGTAAATTCCAAGACATTTTCGTTCAGCAGTAT
This sequence comes from Leptobrachium leishanense, assembly GCA_009667805.1. Taxonomy (NCBI): domain Eukaryota; kingdom Metazoa; phylum Chordata; class Amphibia; order Anura; family Megophryidae; genus Leptobrachium; species Leptobrachium leishanense. The sequence continues at coordinate 86,619,185 of CM019064.1, read as the reverse complement.
TTTGCAAAGAGCGTTTAAATTTTGACACGTTCAATCATATATATATTTTTTATTACCCCATTCGTCAGCTTGTCTGCCTTTTCCGGTGACTGGTCTGCACTGTGGTCGGCGGCTTGTTGTCTTTTTCCGACATGTTCGGCTTGCTTTCAGCAGGGGTTCCAGCGGGTTTTTGGTGGGATTTCAGTAGACTTGTGCACCGATTTTTTTTTCGGTTCGATTCGGTTCGGTTCGTTCGTATTTTGTAAATTTTCATTTCGGGTGATTCCCGTTTCGGTTCGTTTCGTTTTCGTTTCCGTTTCGTATTTACTATTTTTCGTAATTTCGGAAATTTCCGTGTTTTTCGGAATGTCTGTTCTCCTCGTTTCAAAGTGTCTATTCGTTTTGACGTAAACTAATGGTTTTTCGGGTCCGATATTTCTGTCGATAGGATAATTCTGTCGATATGATAATTCTGCCATTGAGATTTCTCATTTTTTACAAGAAGGATACATTGAGATGGGAATGATACAAAATTACAGAATCAGCGATATAACCAAAAAATATGTTGTCCGAAATTACTGAAATGGAACCGAAATCAGGAATGGAGCCGAAATTACGAATGGAACGAAAATGATTTTCGATTTTACACATTTCTAGCCCATTCGAAATTTCCGAACAAATTTTCGTTTTGTTTCGTAAAGGTTTCGTTTTCGGAAAATTCGGATCTGAAAATTTTCGTAAAATCGGCTGAATCCGAATGCACGAATCGGGACATTTCGTGAAAATTCCAAAATTCCGAAACCCGAAACGCACATCCCTAGATTTCAGTGGGTGTTCAGCAGGTTTGCGGAGGGTATGCGTTGTGTCTTCCCTGCAGTTCTGGGACCCTGCGGTAAATGTTAAATTCACCGCAGTGTTGGGCAACTTGCAGGGTTATTCAGAGAGAGGTGAAAAGCAGGAGAATGACTGGAGAAGTGAAAATTCTAGGTCACAATAGCCAAACCAGAAAAATTCTCCTATTTATCCCACTTTCCAAATCGGCTATTTTGACCTAGAATTTTCCATTCTCCAGTCATTCTCCTGGTTTTCACCTCTCTCTGAATAACCCTGTTGATTCTCAGAAGTGCAGGGAATGAGAGAGCGCCAAAATGTCGACGACATTTTGGTGCTCTTATATATATATATATATATATATATATATATATTAATGAAGTTTATCTGTGTGCAATTTGTAAACTTTTCCTACATCTGATTGAGATGTCGGATAGGAACAGAGATTAGCATGTAAGGCTTATAACCTTTAAAATATCTGTAGCCAGGCAACATGATGGATTAGATGAAATACCACGAGAAAAAAATCCGAACACATGTTTATTTCCTTTTATGTGTTTCTTTATTGCTTGCTTTCAACCCGGCGTGGTTCTGTATCTGCTTTTATATGTAAGTGGGACTTTAATATAGAAAAAAAAAACACACGCGCAGTATCGCAGGTTTGCGGAATCAGAATTATCTTCCTTCAAGGTGCATTGCAACTCGGGAACTGCAAAGCAAGGAATCTGTACATCCATTAGGATGGAGGCTTGGCAGCTCAGCAGTAAATTGGTAACCACTGTGCTGAAACCATAGCGATAAGTGTCAGACATCTGTCACACTCGCTTCCTTACATCTAGGATACAGTGCAATATGCTCTGACACACAGGTACTACATCTACAATTTACTAAGCAATTTGTGTGGGGGGTGCGAGGGAATCAAGTTTATATTTTCTAATGAAAGTGACGGGCAAGGAAAGAAATCCGGGGAATGGATACCACAGGGAAAAGATGCATTCTATAATTATACATGTTCAGTTTGTATAGTGCAGCCTATATATATATATATATATATATATTTTACACACACGCTGGATGTAATTGGAGGCATATCCTTAACATATTGCAAACTTACAAAACACACATTTCTGGGCACGGTGCCAAAAGGATATTTTAACTTTGATAAAGTCAATATCTGTGCGTTGCTGGATACTACGTAGCAATCCAATAGAGTGGTGGTCCTGGTTAGAAGAATTGACTGAAGACATCTGTCTCCTGCTTCTGTGGTTCACAGCAGGCACACGCAACATAAATTGGACCTTCGTTGAAGTCGGATTCAATTTTTTCTCCCATATATCTCTTTTTATTTCCCTTTATGTAATGTTGCATCAAGTTTTTGTGCATCGATAAGTATTTGTTCTTGGTTTGTTTCAAGGTGTAGGTGATGGAGTCAGAGCTCTTCCTTATGGATGTCAAGAATGTTTTTTGTTTTTAAAAAAATATGGGTTCCTGTGGCTCTTTCCCACCAGTATCACATTTTTTCTGGAAAATGCCTTCAAAAAGAAGGATTTTCATCACGCAGTACCAGAAGTAGCAGATATAGACAATGCAGCTCTATAATACCTGAAATTACCTCTGTAAGTATATTTTTTGTTTATTTCTGTTGTTTGAACCACTTTTATACTGCATTTTAGCACTATCACTTATAAGCAAAGTGTAATGGGGGCACCTGGCATGAGCCGTGGTGGGACCCATATACGGGGTTAAAAGCCCAAAAAACAGGAGACACCACTGGCTAAAAGCAGACAGTCAGATAGCAGGTAGGCTTGTGCACCGATTTTTTTTCGGTTCGATTTGATTTTTCGGATTTTCAAACTTTTCGATTCGGCTCGTTTCGACCGATTTCTGTTTCGATTCGGTTCGGCTCGACTCGTTTTTCGTGTACATTTTTTTTCGGAATATCGACCATTTTTCGTATTTTCGTGTCACTTAGCTCGTTTTTTGTATCGACTTTTCGTGATTTCGGAAATTTTCGTTTTTCAGAATTGTACATGTTTCCGGAATATCGACCATTTCTCGTATTTTCATGTCACTTAGCTCGTTTTTTGTATCGACTTTTCGTGATTTCGGAAATTTTCGTTTTTTCGGAACGTCTGTTCTCCTCGTTTCAAAGCAATAAATTTCGATTTGACACATTTCAAGTCCATTCGAAAATTCCGAAAATATTTCGTTTCGGCTTGGAAAACTTTTCGGATCTGCCGTTTTCGGATCTAAAAATTTTCAGAAAATCGGCCGCATCCGAAAACACGAATCGGGAAATTTCGTGAAAATTCCGAAATTCCGAAACCCGAAATGCACATCCCTAATAGCAGGCAAGGAAGTGAAGACACTGCTAGGCTAGGCAGGGATTCGCTATAGATACAGTATACAGGACTAAGGCACAGCACCTCCCTGTTGTAATATCACAGTTTGGAGAGGAGACCCAGCACACAGGCAACGAAAAATAAAGAAATCTTTGATTGGAGAGGCCAGTCCTTGAAGTGGCCGGATCTAAACTAGGAAAGAACACGTGGCGGTGCAGAGTCTCAGGCAAAAACAGAGGCAAGCAGAGATCAGTATAGTAATGCAAGAGTAAAAACCTAAACGTATTCAAAAGGAATAACCGAGATCGGTACACAGGGTTAATACAGCACAATAGGGGTTAAGGCACAGAGATTAGTCCTGAGGGATAGCCAAAGGTCGATACACAGAATAGTCAGCACAGCAAGGGTCAAAACACAGTAGTCTATAGGAATAGCCAAGATACACAGAGAATCCACATGGAGCAGGAAGGGATAAAGCAAGGGACACAATAACCAAAAATAAATACAAAGGCAAGGGCAACAGGGAACCAAATCAATAATAAACCAGAGGGCAAGACAAAGGTAAATAAATCAAATACAAGGTAAGGGAAGCAGGGAACCAAATAAATACTAAACCACAGGGCAGGGCAAGGACAACAGCAGGACCAGCAGAGAAACACACAGCAAACGTCTCAAATGAAAAAATCTAACACCGTGGATGCAACACGCGTAACCGCTAAGACATTTCTCTGCTTTCCCGCTGGTTTGCAGAGGAGGTGCCCAGAGGGTTGTTGTAGACCCGCGGCTTGGCACCGACTGCGGTCTTCTCCTGGTGAGGGATGGATGTCAGCCCTGCCTCCTGGACCTCCCCTGCCCACTGACATCAGAAAGGGACCCCCCCCCCGGCCCTCATACAATGTAATGTAGAAAAAAAAAACACATACACAAATAAACTTTAAAATAGAAAAACAAAGACTTGGACGATAAAATGTGAAAAAAATTTTTTTTTACAAACTGTAAATGATTGAAATCTGTTAATCTGAATGGAAATTCAAATTGTTGTCTGGGTCCTACAATAAAACATGACTTCAAATCGCATTTAAACATGATGAGCACAAAACAGTCAAAATGAGCTCCGCACACAGGGGTGAAATGGCTCAGCAGCGAAGGGGTTAAAGCCTATTTAATGTCTGCTCTTTTACCTCAGCACCCTGACGTGGTTGTGTCTAGCCTTAGCGTACATCCTTCTGTTTAGTGTATACCCTTGCATCAAACCTTGGCTAGTCCTGGCTTTGCTGTCCTCTGTTCTATTGACCCCGGTTTATCTGATGTATATTCTCTGCTATGCTGGACCAGGCTTAGCTGACATTTTTTTGGCATTTTATTTTTCTTAACCCGGCCTTTATAAGGTTAGGTTATATGGTGATTAGTTCCTTTGTATCAGGATCATTCTACAGTACCTACATTAGAAAAAAGAGAAACTAGATTTCAAACAAGCTTTCTAGGCTGATTTCTGGTTCATCCAAACTTTGATTTCCATTTATTCCTGTCAACTGCCTCCTTCGTCCTTTTACCCCTCTGCCCTACATTTCATTTATAGTCCAGGATTCCTCTTCTACCTAGTGTATTTGATCAGTTATTAGACATAACTTTTGTCTTGATCTTGCTATATCAATAAATGTTCTCTTCCCCAATCTCAAATCTCTATAACCCAGTACCATGTAATCCCAACCTGCTCAATACTTAAGATACTACTCCTATGTCCTAACCTTTAATAGTACCTTAATAGTTGCAGCTCTGTGTTATCCACTTGTTTGTGAATGCATGTTTCCTTGTTATCATCAGTTGAGGATAGGATAGGTGAGTGATGTTTTTGCAATCCTGTAGATTGCTTGCTGTCCTTGTCCCTAAAACCACCAATATTAATCTGTTTTTTGTCGCCTGGCTATATTTCACTATTAGGCCCTGCCAGCTTTTTATTTGAAATGGATAAAAGTTAGATTCTATAATTAAGATTTTTTTTTTGAGAAAGTATGATACCAGGAAGGATACATTGAGATTTCTCTCGTTTTCAAGTATGTCCTGGGTGGCGAGTATGTACCGTTAGGTGTCGTGCCCAAGGAAACTTACTGGAGAGGTGCTCTTGGTGGGATTTTCCACAGTTACAGAGCAGTGATGTTACCTCTACTCCACCCAGCTATCTAAATCTGTTTAGTTACACAGAGAGCATGTTGGTAGGTCATTAGTAGGATCAGTAGATGATACTGTCAAGTCATTAATTCAATAGGAAGCCGCAAGTAGGGGTTATGCTGTCAATCAATGTTGGTATATATCACGCTATTTTAGGGTGCTCATAGACATCTGGTTGGCCTATTCCCAGTAATAATTACAACCTAGTAAGGGGAACACCGCAAACTTCATTGCATGGATCAACAGGAATTCTACTGTGCCATCTTGAACGGTAATGTATCATCTAATGCACTGTTTCTCAACTCCAGTCCTTAGGACCCACTAACCGGCCTGATTTTAAGGATCACCTTGGGGGAAATGCAGACTGAATCCTGCAATCACTGAGCAGCAAATCATATCACCTGTGCTGTGCTTCAGATATCTGGAAAACCTGACCTGTTAGTGAGTCCTGAGGACAGGAGTTGAGAAACACTGATCTAATGAGTCACCTTGACAGCGGCTTACTCTTGGGAATGTTATTGTGATATCTTGAACGATAATGTTTCGACATTGATTTACGCAAAGGAGTGCCAGGTATTCCATTTAGTACTTTATTTTACTTCACTGGAAAACTGTCTGTATCATGGATGCCATGTTGTCTATCTGTGGGGCTTAAGTGCATATGCTAATAGCCTCAGGACCTTGTGCTTCCAGGTGTTTGACATGGCAGTGAACTTATGATGCCGACAGTACTTCCAATTTCATGGAGACAGCATGATTTGTTGCTTCTAGAGAGCGCTTGGGAGATAAAACTACAATAAAGTGGTTACCATGGCAGTGCCATGTTTTGAGTGGTAACCAAATGGTTGCCATGGCAGCAGAGTGATCACAATAAAAGGGCAGTGAATTGAAACAAAGCCTTTCAGCTAGCATGGTGTTCCTATTGTTCAAGTCCACGATCAATAGGAAGTAAGAGTGTTTCGTGACGAGTGATGACACTGGCAACGGCAGGTATCACTGACCTCCCACAGCATGAATTTGTGAAAAGGAAGGTTTTAAGATAGATACCCTATGATGTACTTTATTCCATTCTTTGTGCGGTGCTCCAGGGAGTCATGCAAGACAAGCCATGCATGGGACTTGACACAGTATCGAGCCGGTTAAACCTCTCAGACTTGGGCACAATTTCCTGCTTAATTGGCTCCAAGTCTTTTGCTGGGCCTAATAGACAAGTGCCTCTGCCAATCAGAGCTCATTAACCTCTGCGCTGACACCAGAGGCAGAGGGAAAATGAAGCAATCAGGGAAGCATCTGTTCCTGAGAGAAGAGGATGGGAAGGTGATAAAAAAACGGGTGCTGATATTGCAAAGTGGAAATACCTGAATCTGATAAGCGCTTCTCAATGGCCTCCATGCAGTCTTCTAAATCAAAAGCTTTTTCTGTTCCTGCAAGCAATTGCAGAAGTTTCTTGAAGGACCAAATGAATTCATTCTGGCCCCAGAGAGAAGTAATAGGAATTTGTGGCTATGTACGTTTGATTTAAAACCAAAGTTCAACGAGTTTGCCCTTTGTAGTCTGAAAGAAATGCGCAATGGCCGATTCTACAGAATAATCTTAACTACTGTAAAAGGATTCACCTTTACTGAATCAATGATTAGCTGAAATTATTTATAATGTAAAATTAAAAAATCCAGCACTCGCCCAGAAAGAAAAGCAAACCTCAAAATCAGTTTGTAGGAGTGTCTGGCGCTGAAGTCCATGAAAAATAAATAAATAAAAAAGAGAAACATTGAAGGATGCATTTAGGAACTTTGATATGTTTAGAATAGGATTTAATATAAATGTATTACACCAGTAAGTTGACTTTATCATAGTATCAAAGTGTATATAGATTCCATATCTATGTGTGTGTGTGTGTGTGTGTGTGTGTGTGTGTGTGTGTGCACACTGCCTGGCCAAGAAAATAAAAATGTCACCCATTCTAATATTTCATTGGGCCGCATTTTGCTTTGATAACAATACGCATTTGCCGTGGCATCATTTTGATAAGCTCATGGAATGTCACAAGGTTTATTTCCATCCAGAGTTGCATTAATTTGCCAAGATCTTGTATTGATGACGGGAGAGTCGGACGCTGCGTAAAGTCTTCTCCAGCACATCCTAAATATTCTCAATGGGGTTAAGATCTGGACTGTGTGGTGGCCGATCCATGTGTGAAAATAATGTCTCATGCTCCCTGAACCACTCTCTCAAAAATTGTCTGATGAATCCTGGCACTGCCATCTTGGAATATGCCTGCGCCCTCGGGGATGAAAAAATCCATTGATGGTAAAAAAACCTCATCATTCAGTATATTCAGGGGGTCACATGACCTCATTTTATGCCGACTGAAACCTATTAATCACTGCAGTAATTATCCAATGGAAGGCTCTTACCTGTTTGCTTAGTTAAATAGATTTAAAAAAAATTTGGCCAGGCAATGTGTATAAATGTATATCTAAATACACAATTTTTAACAGAAAAAAATGAGAGCTGTTTGTTGGGGGTGACCTCTAATCTTGTGTACATTTTTCTCCCACAGTTACTATAGCGTGTACCTTTTGCCATCCTTTGTTTCTCCAAACTATTGAAATGACTATGATATATATATATATATATCATGGCACCTTGGTTCCATATGTTCATATCTGTTCATACAGTCACATAATCGAAAGCATCCAACAATATATAATAACAAGCCAAAATTCAAATGTTTCGAGTACACTAAACTTTATGACACATATAAAGCATCCGAAAAGTCTGCTTACAGCAATTGGCACCATTTTAAACAAGATGCTGTAATGCATTACCGAAGCTAGGTTTAGAAGTAAAAATGTTGATACATTTTATTGCAATCCATTATTTTTAAAGATTGGTATTATCCATTATGAATTTAAATGCCTTTTTAATTTTAAGGGGCAAAATTCACTGTTTATTTTTATTTGTGTAAAATGACATTACCTGTAAACAATGACAATATGATACAATGCAGGAATAAATATTCTTTATTCCTGTTTATTACATGGTGTATATCAGCTGTAGTGGAGTTTTTTCCATTCTCCTACTTCTGTTTACCATTTTTGTTGATCAGATCCTCGGTGCAACACAGATTGAAAACATGCCTGATCGCAAAGCATACAGATCTGTAGAATGCGTAACTGTTGACTACATGGCAATAATTGAAATATATATGAGTATAAGCGATGAAAGCCTCTATTTCAGAAACCATTTACTCCATCCATAAGAAGAAGAGACTTAAAAGGAAATTCTTAAAGAGTTATTCAGAAAGCAATGAAATCTCTCGTTCACCGCACTTTGGTGATTCCGTTTCGCCGACCCTGCGGTGAATTCACTATACACCACAGGGTCCTCCAAAGTATGTCAAACATGGAACAGCTGAAAAGCACCGAACTGGCCGCCGACCTGCAGAGAAAAAAAACGCAACTCTGCTATTCTTCTAATAGGTGTTTAAAAAATTCCTTAAAAAGTTGGGAATCAAAAATTTCACCTTAAAATATTAAAAATTATATTAAAGGTGTTCAAAAAATACATAAATAAAAAGACGGTTTGCTGAAAATGAAAAACATAAACTGTGGAATACAAAAAGAATAAAAACTATAATATTTTTTAACATTGAATTCTATTGGATTCACCTGTTTAACCCCTTCCCGACCGCTGACGTACCATATACATCTGCGAGTCTAAGGGAGACTTCCCGATCGGACGTACATGGTACGTCAGGGTACCCTAACCTCCTTCCCTCCCTCCCAATAATCACCTTCCTCACTGGGCTCCCGCAGCAGACTGGCAGGCTGGAAGCCTTTCCTGCTTTATCATGGGGCCCAGACGGTGTGATGACATCATCACGGTGCATGATGATGTCATCGGCAGGTGCCACCCGGCACCTGTTGCAAAAGTCAGGAAGGAGGGGCTCCGTTGGAGCCCTCTATCTCCCCAAGTATTTTAGATAGAAAAAAAATTGCACCGCTGGAAAGGTTAGAGTCTCCCCTTTGCAGCAGTGCATAGAGTTAACCCCTATGTTGCCGGATCGTGATTCAAACCCGGAGGTGGCTGATATCTTGGATGTCAGCCAAGCCTCCAGGTTACCCCCCACCTACTGACACCATATGTGTGAGGACGTCAGTGGGCTAGTTAACCCCCTGGCTGCCAAGTGGATATAGGGGGATCCTTTGGATCCCTGTATCTCCCGATCCCGTGGCAGCTAGAGGGTCATGTTTGTTATCATTGGAAAGGCCTGATCAGGGTTGGTATAACAAAAAATAATAATAATAAAATAATTTTAAAAATAGTTTTTTAAAAAAAATTATCTGGGTGGGTTTAAGTAAATAGGACTTAAGCTGTTATCTAAAATTCTGAGCATTAAATGGTCAGAGTGAGCTCAGCACTAGGGATGAGCCGAACACTCCCCGAGTTCGGTTCGAGCCGGAACCCGAACTTCCCATTTGTTCGGGACCGAACCCGAACCCGAACCCCCATGCAAGTCAATGGGGCTGAAAATTCGGTTTTTAGAGTGCCCTCCAAGAGGGCATATATGCTACATATTTGCCATAAAAGGTGTATGGGGGTCCGGGTAGTGCCCTGGGGACAGGAAACAAGGACAAAAAGTAAAAAAAAAAACGTTTTTAAAGGGACAGTGAGTTTTCCATGAAATAAGGGTTAAAAATAAAAACCCAAAATTCCTTCAAATATCGTGCCTAGGAGGTCCCCATAACCTGCCCGTGAAGTGGCGGATTTCTAGGATGTATAGAAATATGTAAAAACCAAAAAAGACATTTCAAATGACGGTAAATGCTTTTCCTTTAATCTATCCATAAACAACTGCTTGGGGCAGCAGTCTGTATGAAAAAAAGGAGACATTTTCGGAACACGCAGAAAAAGTTTACTGATTTTTGGCGGTGAAAAGCAGGAGAATGACTGGAGAATGGAAAATTCTAGACCAAATAGCCGATTTGGAAAGTGAGATAAATGGGAGAATTTTTCTGGTTTGGCTATTTTGACCTAGAATTTTCCATTCTCCAGTTATTCTCCTGAGTTTCACCTTTCTCTGAATAACCCTGTCAGGGTTATTCAGAGAGCGGTGAAGAGCAGGAGAATGACTGGAGAATGGAAAATTCTAGGTCAAAATAGCTAAACCAGAAAAATTCTCCCATTTAGGCTAGGGCAGACTAGTGAATTTTTAACGTGCGTTTAGGCACACTTAATCACGGCCGCAACAGCAGCAAATGACGGGCAATGACGGCCAATATACGAAGTACGGTCGCACGAAAGTCCGGCTGCGCAACGCAAGTGGAAAATTAATGCATTTTTTCGAGCGGAGTGCGCTGCGTCCACTAGCGGCGTGTGTGCGTAATTTGGAGACGTCAGACCCTGCTCATGTCCGGCCAACATAATGTCCAGACACCCAAAGTTTCCTGGTTTGGATCCGTAAAAAATCACGCACAAAAATGCGCATCGTATGACCGTTTTCACGCAATCCGTGAAAAAATACGGCAATGCATTTGGACGCACTTTTTGACGGTCGCTGCGAAAAATGCGTTAGTCTGAAGCTAGCCTTATCTCACTTTCCAAATCGGCTATTTGGTCCAGATTGTTCTCTTTTCCTGCCATTCTCCTGGTTTTCACCTTTCTCTGAACAACCAGAGAGAGAGGTGAAAGTCAGGAGAACTGGCAGGAGAAGAGAACAATCTAGACCAAATAGCCAATTTGGAAAGTGAGTTAAATGGGAGAATTTTTTTCTGGTTTGGCTATTTTGACCTAGAATTTCACTTCTCCAGTTATTCTCTGCTTTTTCACCGCTCTCTGATAACCCTGTGAATGTTTAATCCCGAGGTGAAAAATAACATTGCTTTAGATTTTTTTCAAACACCAGTTAACCACTTGGCTGCTATGGACGCGCTGAGCGTGTCCAGCCAAGTGGTTCTCCTGTGCTATGGACGCGCTGAGCGCGTCCATGCACAGGAGGCAGCAATCCGCCGGATTCCGGCGGATTGCTGCGCCCCCCGGTGCGGGCTGACATCTTGGATGTCAGCCCAGCACTCCGGGACCCCGGCGGAGCAATTAGATGTCATCGCGGCGGAGCGATGACATCTAATTCAGGCGCCCCCCCGCATGTGCGGAGGAAACGCCTGAACAGGAGGGGGGAAGGAGGTCCTTCGGACCTCTCTCCCTCCCGATCGCCGGGGGGCAGAGGGTTAATCTAGGCACCGTTTGGAAGGGCACAGCCTGCCCTTCCAAATGGTGGCTGTGATTAATCCCTGGGGAGCCGGATCACGAATCGGCCCTGAAAAGCGCCGGATTGTGATCCTCTCCTGGAGCTGGCCGACATCTTGGATGTCGGCCAAGCCTCCAGGAACTCCCCTGAGGACTGGCGTCATCATGCATAGCACGATTGATGCCAGTCCTGGAGTTAACCTCTAGCTGCCACCAATGGTGGAGATAGGGGGTTCCAATGAACCCCTATTCTCCGATCCGTGGCAGCTAGGGGTTAATGTTTGATATCGTTGCGTTCGGCCAGAGCATGGCCTTTCCAAGGATACTAAACATGAGCATGAAAAATGTTTTTAAAAAAAAATTAAAAAAAAAAAAAAATTTAAACAAAAAAGTCTTTTTGTTTGTTTTTGTTTTGTTAATGCAGCAATATTGTTCCCATTTCAATTATAATGTGAACAATAATGCTGCACTAACGATTTTTGTATGCGGTGCGTTTGTTAAAAAAAAGCAAAAATTTTCCCCAAAAAAAAAGTAACGAGACCCCATTTCTAATTTTTTTAACAAGCGCACCCCATACAAAATATAACCGCAAACGATCGCATGTTAAAATGTGAAAAAAAACACTTTACCATAATAAATTATTGAAAAATTCTAATTTTATTGCATTTTTTTGTTATAATATACAGACATGACATAATACGTTATACATATAATAATGACATATTATGAATCTGTGGAGTCTGCCGGAAAGAACGATATATAATATGTCTGGATCATTTATCAAAATATGGCTACAAAACGCGGTTAAACATGATGAGCGAAAGCGGTAAAAATGACCTCAGCACAGAGGTGTGAAAAGCCTCAGCAGCGAAAGGGTTAAATGCAGCATATTAGGATGTTTTAGGGAAATTAATTCTCAAATCTCAATCAGAAGCAGACACCACCCCACCCCCTCACTATATTGTACAATGTATCAAATTGATTACCAGACTAAAAACACCTGCAGGGTTATCCAAAGAGATTCGAAAAGTCACCGCACGTTCGGTGACTTTTCGTTCTCTTCAATTCGGTTCCTTTTGCGATTGCATTTCGGTGACCCTGCGGTGTATTCAGCAAGCGCCACAGGGCCCCGAATTGCAGGGAAAAGCTGCCGAAAACCTGACGAAAAACTAACCGAATGCACGCTGAAAACAAGCAAAAACATCTGGATAACCTTCGAAAAAGCCGAACAGGAGCCGAACAGGAGCCGAAAAGGAGCCGAATCACACAGAGCCGAAGCAGCTGTGACGTAGAGGAGGCAGTGAATAAATTAGAAAAACCATTTGTATGAATCTGGGAAAAAGAAAGGCTGTTTGCAAAGAAACTACTGAGCGAAAATGTCTGAAATTTTCACAGGAGGTCCAGGGAATGATAATAAAGAGGGCTGTTACAAAAAAAAATAAGTAAACTGAAAAAAAAAAAAAAAAAAAAAATCGGACTTTTAATTTTTTTTAAAAAATTCAGAAAAATGCTAAAGTATCCTAAAAAATCTATAAATAAAGAGACTTTTTGCTGCAGAATTTTATAATGAACGGTTTATTAGATATTGAATTAAAACGGGAATATTTTTAACATTGAAGTCTATGGGATTCTCCTGAATAAATTTGCCGAATGAAACCACCGAATGGCAGGGCATTAGGGGAACCTTTCACTGCTGGTTTGTGTTCTCTGAATAGCCGAAGCAGTGCTTTTCATGGGGATTTCACTGCCCTCGAACAGGCACCGAACAGGCACCGTATGTGCAGGCAATTCGCCAGGATTTGGCGAATTGCCTGCTCTCTGGATAGCCGAATGGCCAGGAAAGGTAACCGAACGCTGAAAATCAGCATTCGGTTACCTTTCTCAAGCAATTTGAATCTCTTTGGATAACCCTGCTGGTGTTATGCCCGTTTGTGAACAGAGGTCATTTAGAGTTGATAATCTTTCCACGTACACATTAGTTTTTAATTCAATATCTAATAAACCGTTGCTTATAATATTCTGCAGTAAAGAGTCTCTTTATTTCTAGATTTTTTTGTATTTTTTTAAGCATTTTCTATACTTTTTTCAAAATTTCTTTTTTTTTTCGAATTCGAATCGAACACGCCCAAAAAGTTTGAAATTTGTGAACTTTCGAACTGCCAAAGTTCGGGTCGAACTCCGAACCGTCCGAACCCTAACAGCTCATCCCTACTCAGCACATGAAATGGTTAAATGGCTCAGCAGTGAAGGGGTTAAAAAGCAACATTTGTAAAAATTGTGTATTTCTAATCTCAGGACAACATTTCAAAACTATTTAGGCTAGGGTCAGACTGAGGCAGTGCGAACGCGCGTTCTGGCGCACTTAATCACGGCCGTACTAGCAGCAAGTGCCAGGCAATGACAGCCAATATACGAAGTACGGTCGCACAAAAGTCCGGCTGCGCAACGCAAGTGGAAAATGAACGCATTTTTTCGAGAACGTTAAACCACTAGTACTGACGTACAGAGTGCGCTGCGTCCGCTAGCGGCGTGTGTGCGTGAATTGGAGATGTCAGACGCTGCTAATGTCCGGCCAACATAACGTCCAGACGCAAAAAGGGTTTTATTGATGATCCGTACAAAATCACGGATGAAACTGCGCATAGTATGACCGCTATTGCGTATTCCTGAAAAAAATACATCCATTCTTCGAACGCACATTTTCACGGACAACGTGAAAAATGCGTTAGTCTGACCCTAGCCTTAGCCAGGGTATTTTTTTGCAGTTGAAGATTATGGGGATTAAATTTCAAAAAAGTGTGGTTTTTTTCCATTTTGTTTTCATCATATTTCATATTTTTTTATAGTAAATTATAGGATATGATGGAAATAATGGTATTTTTAGAAAGTCCATTTAATGGCGGGAAAAAAGTATATAATATGTGTGGGTTGCCTAAACGAGTAAGAGGAAAACTTGACCTAAACACAAACTGCGCAGAAACGGAAAAACAGTAGAGGGCACTAAAGGACGGATTTTCATAAAACCACCCGGTCACTAAGGGGTTAAACCCGTCAGAAAAAAACAAGTTTAAGAACAAGCCGGAGTCTATGGTGGGCGTCTATAAGGCCGTTGCGTCATTGACCAGCATTCGGGGAAACAGGTATTATTAATATGCGAGAACGGCGCTAACGGCTGCCAAACGTTACACTTTGCTGGTGATGAACGTTTTCCATGATTTGACAAAGGTGTTCAAATAGTCCTCACATTGAAGGTGTATGTGTCCAGCCCGTGTCCACTGCTGAACAGCTCCTTGCCATCCAGTAATTAATTAATCTAGGGTACTCACAGTCTAATTTTTGAGAATATTAGAATATTAAATGTAGACAGCTGGTCTATAAAACACCAAACAATTCAGTTGTTTTGCATGTAAGGGAAAGACATGGTCCATGTACTACCGTAGAGAAAACCAGTATGGGGGCCTACCATGAAGTGGCCTTATCCCTTGTAGGCATGTCGCCTTATCCTTACATTTTGATGCAATTTAATGGCTGGCATGTTGTTTGTACTTCTTTTGACTTAAAATAAGGCAAATCCAGTAACCTGGTACATCATGGGAGATGTAGGTCCCAAACAACCGGAGGGCCAAGTTTGCTGACTTCTGCTGCCGGCAAACATCAGGATGTAGAGGAACCAAAAATCACAAGAGCAATGTTAAAAAATCAAGTTGAAACGGGAAAAGTAGGAAGGATTACTACGAACCGACAAGAAATAATTGGAGATTTATACATTAAAAGAAACCTAAAAGCTGACATGGACAGAGAGTGGAAAAGATTGTGATAAAAAAATCGACGTTGTGTGGACAGCGGTGAAATGATACGTAAGAAAGGATAGAGTCGACGAGACAATAAAACATGATTTAGGATTAAAGGAAACAGCAGAACGGATAAGAGGTTGGGGAACATAATGGAGAGTGATTAAATAGAAACAAAATGTACAAAGGTTAAAGAAACTGAAGCTGCATAAATATAGCAAAAGTGAATGAACAAAGGTAGGAGCTAATGCGGAATGGGCAGGTTTTTAATGGGAAGGCAGATTGGGTTGAGATCAAGGGGAAAAAGTAAAAGAAGAAAGGGCAACTTGATGAAAAACCCGCAAGAAAGTACAATGTTGCCATTTAATTTCAGCTTGATATTCCAGGCATGCATGGGAAGAATATTCATGGCATGACGTTCACTTTAAGATTTTATTACAGCTGAGCGTAATCACATAGCAATCACTAGACTTCGTTGTCCTTAAACAAAATGACTAGGTTCGCTTGCTGGGAAGCATTTTTCAGCAGACAGCCGTAGACAAAGTGTGTAACTGCTTCTATTTGTAGTGAAATCCCCACGCTCCTTGAAGCTGGTCACGTGGCAGGCGGTGTTGGGTACTTGAGTCAAAGGGTCCTTGGAGAGCGAGCTAAAGACGGCTCTGCCGGGCCTGCAGTGAGGCTGCATGAAGCAGATAAGCAGCGGCAATCCGCAGAGAGCGACCGGACACTCGCAGATATAAATTGCCTTAACACCTTCACCCCAGAGAGAGGCTTTGGTGGTGGAATTTGCAAGTTCTTTGTGATTACATCCTCAGACTTTTAGATGTCAAACGTTGTTGCAATGTTCGCAGCTGCCTGACCGCCAGCTAATCCTCCTTATGTGTGGGGACCTCTAGCGAACTGTGTGTTTGAACGGCAAAGGATTTCACAATCCTTATTTTCTTTACTACTATTTTCTGAGGATAGATTAAAGATAACATTTCATTTTTTTCTTTTTTTATCTTTCTGCTGAAGTGAGCATCCATTGTTTCCATTTTTTTTGTTATCACGACTGGAACTGGTCTGGTACTTTGGACTGGTTTCCGCAAGCTCTAAAGTGAAAGTTCATAGTTTCACGCTGGGTTAGTAAATGAAATGTCTTTTTTGTATCATGATTGATAAATCATTTGGGTTTCAAATACACAAGAACCTTTTATTTGGACAAAAACATTTTTTTTTACACCGTGTATGTGGGGGTTCTTTTTCCTTATAAGGAAGTAGGCTAGTAATTTAGAGTTGTTATGACATAATTAGCCGAGCATGTGTTGGCAGACTGATTATCTCTTCCCGATCATGATCAAGTTCAGGGCCCTATTTATAATTAGGTAAAGTAGGCATGTGCCTACAGGAGCCGAACACAAGGTGACTACTTTCTCTGTAAATAAATAAATAAGACAGTCATTTAGACCCCTGTATCTCAGGTGGGACTTCATATAGGATATCATTGGAAAGGACAGAGTATGGCATTTCCGATGATACCAAACATGACCAGATTTATCTAAAAATATAAATATTTTTCCTTTTTTTTTTTGTCTAACGCTGCACTATTATTTTCATTACAATAAAAAGTGAACAACGATGCCGCACTCTTTCACCTTCTCATTTCCCACACTGGCAGCAAGTGTGGAGGTGATGGCATGATGCATTGTTTCTTCAACAACGTAAACCACGGCACTGCAGTGAGGAGAGACAGGAGTACATTCGAACCTTGCAACCCTGCGTCTTTTTATACCGGATTAAGATGACGTGTTGTGCCATTGGAAAGGTCAGAGTCTGGCCTTTCCATTGATACCAAACATGGCCATGTTATGTGTAAAAATAAAATACAAAAAAATTTAATTAAAAATTGACTTTTTTTTCTCTGTTCTAAGGCAGAGGCATTCTGTGTTTTTACATATGAAGCAAACAATGCCACTAGAATAACTCATGTTCTCATGTCCCATGTTGGTAGCAAATGGAGGTGATGATGCAATGTGTTATTACACATTGGTTCATCTAAAACAAAAGCTCGGCTGCGAGTAGAACTTTAGACCCCAGTATCTCCATTCACAAGTTCAAGTTAGAGGTCATTGGATAGGTAAGAGTCTGGTCTTTCTAATGATACCAAACATAACCATAATTTTTTTTTTTTTAAAAAAAACAACTTTTATTTGTTCCAAATCAAGTTTTGATATCCTATTGAAAAAATTCCTCAAAAATAAAGCATCAAAAAATGAAGTGGTAAAAAAGACATGTTTTAAAAAACCTTGGTTGTATTTTGATGCCCAAATTAGGTTAGACCTAGAAATTAGGGTTAGTTACTATTTGTGCTTGTTTTAGGATTAACACAAGCCTTAGCATTCTGCTTATTTTTAAGGCAACAGATTCTTCCCCTTCTTTTGGTGCAAGTGCAGAGAGAAACTGGTTTTCAGATTTCTTTACGTTATTTTTTTTGTTTCCCCCAAATCAAAAAAGTATTTTTGGCACTTTTTTTGGAGGGGGGGGGGTGTTGGGGTACTCTAGATTTCTGTGACTACAGGCTACAGAGATGTAAATCCGGCCCTGATCAACTGTACTAAGTCTTGAAAAGCCCCCACTGGTACCCAATATCATTTATATTGTAAATGAAAGTTGTCTGCAAAGGGGATCTAGATCATGCCACTGAAATTACAACACTCGGGAAATGACAGATAAGATGCTCATTATCTGAAAAGCTTTGAGATCCCTTTTTCCTCAAGCCGTATTGTAAATATACAGGTCTATTCAGTAAAGGTGAAACTCAGGAGAATGACTGGAGAAGTGAAAATTCTAGGTCAAAACAGCCAATCCAGAAAAATTCTCCCATTTATCCCACTTTCCAAATCGGCTATTTGATCTTGATTATTCTCTTCTCCTGCTAATTCTCCAGAGGTTCACCTTTAGTGAATAGACCTGATAGCAACACTTTTTGGCCAGCAGAGGGAGCCTGGCTGCCGTTTGAACCCCTTCACTATCGAGAGCGAGATATCTAGGGCTTCAAAGGTATCAAGATATCCCAATTTGTTGAGTGATCTGCAGCCCAAAAGCATGCAAAAAATTTTTGCTACACACAAATTTCGTTTGCTTTTGGTCTGCAGAGGGTGCCCCCAAAGAGCTAAAACTGTAAAATCGGCTAAAGAATGCCCTGAAATATCCAGATTTCGGCAGCCGATGCAGGGGAGGGAAACAAAATCGACCTGCAGCTCAATTTGTCAGTAGACGGCGCCATTTACTGGCCAAATATGTTATGTATAGTAAGAACTATTTCTTACTGTATAATTAATAAAAAAAATATATATATATATATATATATTTTAATAACCACTGGTTTCTGACAATGTTTTCTTGGAAAATCACTTGGTAGTGAAGGGATTAAGGAAAATCACTTGGTATTGAAGGGGTTACCCTTCCAGGCTCAGTATTTTCAATCTGAAACCACATTTTCAGATTGAAACCACTGTAGTTTTCCAAGTTACATTAATGTGTATTTTCTTTACATAAAGGGTTATATAAAAAAATCCTTTTTATTTTCTATTTTCCAGTTCATGTGTCGGTAAGTCAGATAAAGAAAGTGGCTGTATTTGTCCAGCTCACTCAAAATTCACATCTCAGATTATATAAGTAACCTTAATATAAGGTGTGTGGTGTCATATGTGTGACATCACTTGTGTCACATGAGTGCTCATCATGGCCCTTCCCTAACCTTGTAAATAAATAGATGCTGCTTTTTGGTTTGAGGCTGCCTTTGCGTCATAGTATCAGGATCCTTTGGATAAAATAAGTGCTAGCCACTACATATTCAAATTTTTTTAAATTTAGCGGTGTATGTAGAAAAGTTAATTAAATATACATCTAAAAGTTAGATTGTATTTGACGCAGCTTACGTCTGCAAAGATCTCTTATGTTTAGAAGGTAGCATAGAGTGAAGAAAGAGACCTGAATTAAATAAATACATTTACTGACCCACTTTGAAGGAAAATTAGATTCCAACTGTCTTCTTGGCGTTGTAATCAGAAAAATCAGCTAGAATTCAAATTGTGCTCGTCTACCATAAAATGAATATAATGGAATAAACAAACGATAGCCTACACACTGATCTAAAATACTATTAAATTCACTAGCCATCTGTATGATATATTACTTGAACTAAAGAGGTGTATCCATCTGCAAGGTGTATGAATCCAACGTACATCAAGCATCTCAAACTCTGGTCCCGCAAATGTTTCTGAACTACAACTCCCATGAATCTCTGGCCAGCTATTGCATTCAAAGAATTCTGGGAATTGTAGCTAATCAACATCTGGGTGGCCATGGTTTGAGATCCCTGTTCTGAATCCTTCCCTATTTGTCCATGTGTGTCCATTTTTTGTCTTGGTAAATGCATATGTGCATTGTGCACCTCCTCATGATCATTTTACTTGATAATTCCTATCTGTATTTACCAAGTCTCCAATATGGACAGAGTTTTTAGATTATTTAAAATCAACTTAACTACTTAACAAACCTCCTACAAAGCTTCACCGAGGAAAAATGATTAAAATCTTGAACTCCCTTTTGAGCCCGGGCTCTTGGTATCATCTTAATTACATCCAATTTAATTATTAACATTCCTAATAAAATCGGATGTCTTGATGTTTGCCGATGTACAAATACACGCTTGATAGGCAGGTCATTTCTTTAATTAAAATGATATATCAGTTGTCAGAACGAAACTATAAAATCTACTGCCTCAACTTTGTAATAAAGGTTATATGTATTCTCCATAAACGTAGCACATATCTCAGACAATATTTTAAGGTCCGATCTATATTACTTAATTATTTGGGAAAAACTAATTTATTATAATTTATTTATGTTGTTCTAACGTGGTAATAATTACATTTATGTCGTGAGGTAAAAGTGGTCAGATCTCCTGCTTATGGGGATTTGTAGTGATCATAATGAGTTTATTAGCACTGCAGCTTCTAACACACAGATTATAAAAAATAATATCCGTATGTGACATAATGCCTGTATATGGAAACTACAGCAGCACCTTGTATCTGTGCTGTACATGTATTTAACCCCCACTGAACTGCATCCCTGTACAGCAGTGAGTGACCCCAGAGTTCTCCCTGTGTTCTTCCCTCTGCCTGGCTGTTGTAATGTAGCAGCAAAGTTTGTTGACCTCTTTTTCACTGTGAGGGTTGGAGCTGCTCCTTGTAGCTTCTTTCCAATACTACAGTGACAGTAGTGAGATCTCACACAGATGTTCTTTTCTCCATAGGGGAGCACATTATTCTTGCATTAAAAAGTTATGCAAATTGAGTTTTAGGAGTTGATTTTATATATAATTGTGATATAATGCACGATTGCATTTACACATCTTTGCTAGTGAAAGGGTTAATATAGATTAAAACATGTCCTATCGGCACTTTTAAGAAATCTAGTTCAGCTTGCATTACCATGGAAAGAAACATAAATTCAATACAGACAATTAGGTTATAGGCATGACATTAGATGACACCCTCCAACCCGCTGTGTGCTGGGTCACGACTGGTGTATTCTCTTGAAATAATTTTCCCACATAATTTATTTCACGTTTCTTTTATAGTCATTCTTATCTATTTGTACTCGAGATTAGTGATTTATTCAGTGAAAGGGCAGCAATGAAAATAATAATCTTTAAAACCAGGTAGAACTTTGCAAGACAAGGTTATTTTTTCAGTCAGTCAGCAAGATTCTCAGCATAAATAGACACAAAACGGATTCTATAACTGAAGGGTCCGTTGACCAAACTGCAATTTGAAGCCAAATTTGTGAAACTTGGGTCTTACAGCAGAATTGTACCTGCTTGGTGTCTCAACTCCTCCTATGGTCATAAAAAGGAATGGTCAGCTAATTTCAACGTTCTCAACGGTGATAGTCCATTAAATTGGCCGACAATGGTTTAAATGATCGCCAATAACAACTGAGTTGAAATAACAAGGCTTTGACTCGCCATTGAATGAATAAGCATGTTTTTATGTCTACTGATATGGCAAGACAAAGAGACATAAAGGGCTATTCTCTACAAATTGCTGTATAGATGACAGGGAATTTATCACCACTTTAAAAATGCTGAAGGATCGTCACAGCTGCTGCAAACAAGAATGGAACAATGCTAAATGGAGAATAGCCAAACTTAACTCCTTTTACAAAACAGTGGTGCCATTGCTTACTGTTTGCAACCCCTTTACCTGCTGTTGCTGAATTTTTGCTTTTCTGGACAGTAGTAGATCACCATAGTTTCAACAACAGTGATTTTTATCATTTTGTTTGCAACTACGGTGAACGTCAGTAAAAAGGCAGTGCTACTGGATAACCATTTTAGAGAAGGATTCAAAGATCATGTGAGCAATGAAAAACATGTCGTAGCGATTAAGCAAGGTTAATGGTTGTCCATATATTAGAATTCCAAGATGGTCAAGATATCTCATGAATGGACATGGAGACATTCCACTCGAATGCACTCCGGCATTCATATTCTCCAGTCTACCAAGAGAGTATTTTTCATTAAGATTTATTTGGGTTCATTTGGCATTTTATTCATGAAAGTTATCTCATATTGGAACTTTGCCTAAAGCTCTACAAACTCTACAAGTTACCTCTAGAATTAGATATACGTT
Organism: Leptobrachium leishanense; assembly: GCA_009667805.1. Taxonomy (NCBI): domain Eukaryota; kingdom Metazoa; phylum Chordata; class Amphibia; order Anura; family Megophryidae; genus Leptobrachium; species Leptobrachium leishanense. The sequence goes on along the minus strand of CM019064.1, from coordinate 86,597,141 downwards.
CTTGTCCACTTATAAAAATAATCGATCAACCTATTCGCTCAAATGAAACAATCCCCGACTGAAGACTGCTGCCAACAATGTGCAGAAAGAGGATCCTATTTTCATATGTGGTGGCCATGCAAAGATTCATAAGTTTTGCTCCTCATGGAAGTTCTCTCCAAAACCGTCCACTCACTCCGGATCTCTTCCTTTTGGCTAATTCCCCCCCAAGGAGTTTACAACACAGGAAAGCATGCTCCTATTGAAACTCACCCTAGCAGCGTGCAGGCCAGTGGCAGATGGATGGTAACATAAGGAGACACCACCCATAGGTTGTGTCCTTGACAGCATTGGGGAGATATGTCTTATGAAAAGATTAAAGGCAGTGGTCTATCAGACAATGGACTCTTGAAAAAGTCTGGGTCTCATGACTATCTAGTGATCCAGTCAGTACAATATAAATTCAGAAATGCCCCGTACTGCCTTTGCTCTGTTATTTCTGAAAATGTTGCATAAAATGGATAATATCCATTTGTGAACATGTATGATCGAGATGGCCCTCCTTCTCCTAGTACTCCAATTCTTTTTCTCCCTTCTTCTGATGTTTTTGGTTTTAAGTTTCCTCTCTACTCCCTCTTTCCTACCCCCTTTTCTCCTCCATCTTCTGTCTTTCCCTTGTCCACACGGAGGAGATGTTGGTGCTTCATGTTCTCCACAACCCTTATTCTTATTACAATTCCTTACAAATTGTCAAGATGACTTATGGAATCTTGTATATATTTGACGTGTACGTTATTGATTGTGCCTAAAAATAAATGATCCTGGTCTTTATTAAATGACTTCATCAAAAGGATTTGACTCGTTTTATATTTTAATAAATCTATAAGTGAACAGACACGAAAGCATTTTAATAAACAGTGTATCAAAAACAATTTGCAAAATTGGTAATTATGTGAAACTATATCTGTGGGGGAGAGATAACTCGGTATAAGATTCACACTACACACGAACCACATTTATTTTTAAAAAAAGAGATAGCTCTGGATAAAGTAATCTATCTTTCTTATGTGTAGCATTCATTTTCTATTTCTTGCATAGTTATAATTTAAAAGTGTTTCTTATTCAAAGCATGGAGTTCGCATGATTTCTTTGGTCTAGTTTTCCTTTTCGTTTTTTTTCAACGCAACCTTTTATTCTTCTTAATAATGACATTTCTATAAATGGAAGTCTGTATCAGGCAACTTCTACCTCTGCCCCCTCTCCATCGCCTTGTTCTTAAATGCGCAGCCTGCTGTAGCAGCGGAATAATTTATAGTAGGCTAGATGCCTTTAGAAACAGATGCCATGACATTTAAAAAATAAATAAAAGGGAGACATACATTTTGTCTTTGGTTGACTGGAGGAACAGACAACATTGGCTTAGAAGAAGAATAGACGACTTGTTTCCAATTCACCAGGCACTAAAACGGGGATAAATCTTATACCCCTATGCTTTTGGGTACCTTAGCACAGCACACTTCTTTTTTTTTAAATTATTTTAGAGATTTTATATAGATAGGAATTTCAGATCCTGTGATTACTAGTGTCTTTCTCAATGGCGTGTTGTGGTGCTCATAAAAGAAAATATTGTTTGGGCCAAGGGAATCTACGTCTGGGACTAGTATTGAAGCCAATCAGCCTTTATTCAAGCAGTTCCTCTTCTTCTAGCCATTATTGCTTATTGTCAGCTTCCTTTTTGGAAACAAGGTGACTCCTTTTCCAGAGAGGAAAAAAAAGAATGAAAACAGTCTACAGCGTTTTTCACACTCCATAGAGCCACAGTAAAGGAGCAGTGTTGTGTGGTTTTATGTATATCACCCCTATTTTAGATGTTCGTTGTAAACACTTTTGAGGTTATGTAGAAAAGGTAATTCAAAAACATTGAGATTTCTACTTAAGAGTAATTCATGGACAAAGAACAGAGTAAACGCAAAGGACACCAATCGAATACACCTACCTATTATTCCACTTCTAGAACTTTGCTCTAGAAGTGACCTCTATAACGAATGCTCAACATTCTAAGGTGGAAGCAATTTGGATCAGCATTCAGTTCCTTGTTCGGGAACATTGCGTCACCTGCGTCACAATCGCATCACAAGTTATGTATAAAAAGTAGACCTTTTCCTTCATTTTTGTGCAAATAATTTTTTTTTTTTGGAAGATTAGTTGATTCGTCTGAAGCACAACTCAACAAAACACAACTGCAAAACAACAACATGACTTCTTCACTTTCAGTGCACCTGCTTGTACAATCAATTTGTGGGTTCATTACTTTCTACTGAAAGAGTAATCGGGGTGCTTTGCAAACTACCTGCTCCCATACCCTCCTGTCCAGAGTGAGTGGATTACTGGTCCTTTAATTAATGCCATCTACCATCTGGTCATGTGTTGTGTGCAGTGCTTTATTTGCAGGGGATCCTGGGATAACAGGATCTGAGATCTTTTGGTTATTGACTGTCTGTGTTTTGGATCCTATTTGAGAGGATCCGGTACCTCACGTGGTATATAACCAAAAAAAATTATTTTAAATTATTGCCATAACTATGCGGGCATTTGAGTTCATATTCTTTTCAGCATCATGTTCTGTGAGTGTTGCAGGACCTGTGCCCACCTTGTCACCTCTCTGCTCTCATATATGGACTTTAAATTTCTGCACCATTTGATTTACAAATTAAGTACTGGTTTAGGGTGTTATAGGGTACTGGCGTCACCCCCATTTACTCATTTTGATGACAGACTAGGGCAAAGGGGCCATCAGCAGTTGGCCTGTTCCAAGGGGCTGGTGCAAGGATTTCTGCCATCCTAGGCAAAAATCATTTTCCGCTCCCCCTTTCCCCTTGCACCCTAGTGTTTCCCCAGCAAATATTGTCTCTGGTCCCTTAACCTCCCTGGAGGTATTCCTGAGAGTGGCTTGAGGTTAACCAGGGGCGGACTGACAACTAATGGGGCCCCCGAGCAATAGGAGGTCATGGGGCCCCCCTTGTTCTGCACCCACAGGAGGCCACACCCATAAAAAACACCCCCTACAACGCAACACCCACATGTACATTATTGTGCTAAAGAATTCATTTCTGAACTCCTAAAAATAACTTTTTTGAAAATCCACTTGGACCCAGCAGTGAATTGTGCCCCCCTCCATACTTACAGATGACCACCGCACTGCTGCAGCAGCAATCACCCACTCATTGCAGCTAAGGCTACACCCCGGCACAGAAAGTCCCTGTGGAAAATGTGGGAAACTGCCGATCACTTTAAAAGATACTGTAGAATTCTGACACACTGCACATTACAGAGCTCCACAGCAATAAAACTCCCAGTAATGTGCAGTGATTGAGCGTATTACAGACCTGCACAGCAAAAAAACCTCACAGTAATGTGCAGTGTGTATGAGCGTATCACAGAGCTCCACAGCAATAAAACCCACAGTAATGTGCAGCTCACACATGGATGTATATTGCCCCCAGCAGCTCACACATGGATATATATTGCCCTCAGCAGCTCACACATGGATATATATTGCCCCAGCAGCTCATCCATGGATATATTGCTCTAGCAGCTCACCCATGGATATATATTGCCCTCAGCAGCTCAAACATGGATATATATTGCCCCAGTAGCTCACACATTGATATATATTGCCCCCAGTAGCTCACACATTGATATATATTGCCCCAGCTCACACATGGATGTATAAAGCCCAGCTCACACATGGATGTATAATGCCCAGCTCACACATGGATGTATAGTGCCCAGCTCACACATTGATGTATAATGCCCGGCTCACACATGGATGTATAGTGCCCAGCTCACACATGGATGTATAGTGCCCAGCTCACACATGGATGTATAATGCCCAGCTCACACATGGATGTATAGTGCCCAGCTAACACATGGATATATATTGCCCAGCTCACACATGAATGTATAGTGCCCAGCTCACACATGGATGAATAGTGCCCAGCTCACACATGGTGGATATATACTGACCCCAGCAGCTCGATTTTGTAAGGGACCACAGCGCTCCAGCGTGCCTTCCTGGGCCCCACGTGCACCCTTCATTGACGCTGCCCCCACGTGATGCGCGCACTTCGTGTGAGGGGGCGGCATCAATGCAGGGTGCACGTGGGGCCAAAAAAGGCACGCTGGAGCGCCGCCGCTTTGGTCCCTTACAAAACCGGGCCCCCACTGACCCGCGGGCCCTTGGGCAGCGCCTGAGTGCCCGATGGGTCAGTCCGCCCTTGAGGTTAACTTTCTATGCTGAGAGCAGTAATCCCGGGCCACTCTTGGGCTGTATACATACCTGCCCCTGCGCTCCCCCGCTGACCTCCGCGATCTCATTCTCCTCCGGTGATCGCAGTATTCTGCTTCCTGGTTCCCTTCTCACGAGAAGGGTACCAAGAAGCGGGAAGTCGCAATCGCCGGAGAATGCGGGGGACAGTAAGGGAGCGCAGGGACAGGTATGTATCCAGCAGCAGCCCGAGTGTGGCTCTGGGTTAACACTTTCTGCAATGCATTTATCCCCAAGCCACACTCAAATACCCCCAGGGGGCCAGATAAATTGTTCCAATTCTGACATATAAAATATGTCAGAATCGGAACGCTAGGGAGGTTAATACATCTTATAGTCTAGTGAGGTCTCTAAACACTTGCAGGCAAAGCATGCAGGAAGCGGGTTATAACAAATCCATTCCCTGCCATTCACTTGTTGCCCAGCAATGCCTGTTCAGTTAGCATCCTTCTGTGATACAGCAGAGTGAGCTTGTAGTCAGGGGTCTAGCTGCTTTTCAGCCATGCTAGGTTAATGGCAGGAAGGCGCAGCATCACTAAACAGACAGAAAATAACTTCTGACATAGTGTCTGTGGTTATTTTAGCCGAGAGCAGCTTGCTAATGGCACCCTATGCAAATGCCTAGTGTGCCTAATGGATGCACCAGTCCTTCCTGCCCCCTATCTTAGAAGGTAGGTCATGAAGTTTGGGAGCAGGTGGGCTTTACAATCATGAGTGGATCAGCTGCCACATATAAAACAGTCACTAAAGTATTTTTTATTTAATCATTTACAGTTATTATTTTGACTATTAAACTAGGAAAGTCAATCTGCCTAATTATGGAAATTGAGATAATGCAATGGTTGTTTTCAGGCCAACTTAAAAACAATATAAAAAGACATTTTAAATACACTCAAAGTTAATCCTTTGGACATCATGTCAATCCATGATGTAATTTGCTATCTGATTATAACGGAGAAGCGCTGATGTCATCTGATACTTTGATGTTTTATGATCCTAATATTTAGCATCTGTAGGGAATTCCGGCAAAGGATATGTCAATTCAGGGAGCTTAAGTGTTTGTTGTTCCATTGCTGAAAAGAAGCAGAATGTATCATTGCACACTGATATAGCATCTGATGAATTGTAATTATCACACCAATGTAATAACCTGGAGTGTTCAAACAGATGTTTTACAATACATAATAAGAAGGGGCTGCTTCAGTTCCTCTAACCTTTATGTACGTCTCTCATTGTATTTCAACCTTACTTGACATATCTACCAGGATAATTGTGCATACATGACTAGGCATTTATATACCTTTCACTATCCAATTATCTCAGGGCACCGGGACCTTAATATGTTTTATACATATTTTTAAAGGTCTCCTTGTCCCTAAGTAACCTACATCGCATAAGCCTTGCAGACATACCTTTCTAGGGGTGATTTTCATTCAGAGACAGAGCAGAAGTCAGTCTGTCTCCTCCAGGGCACAGCTGCATTACATCTCTGTCTGCCTGGCTTACTGTGCAACGTGTTATTTCTTTATACACAGCTCTGTATTGATTTAGGAGTTATACGATGCCTTTTTTTTTTTTTTTTCTCTTCCAACATTTTTTCCCCCTACGAGACTAAATTGATTTCTGTGAGAGCGCACCCCCTCCTCATGAAACGCCACCCCTCTCTTTGACTTTCTTTCTTCGTTTTGGAACAGCGGCATGGCGAGGATTATATTTTAGCTCCTTTAACTTTGTAGATTTTAAATCCTCTCCATCAGGGTGGTTTATACAGTGGATTAGACCCTTATGCTGCTAGCTTTGTTTGTGTGTAACTAAAGATATAGAAAGAAGTCACTGAAGTAAAGCCCGCATTATATTCTAGGTACAGGGACGATGTAGCCTTGAGATACACGTAGTGAATTTGTATCTGCCATCCTCATAACATGACTGTAGCAGGGAGACCTTGGTAGACGCTTAAATATAGAATGGAGGACTTCATTATATTGAGGATGACTCATTACCATTCGCCATGGACCGTATTTGGACTTTTTGACATCAGATACGAAGACCAATTTTTTTTACATTAATTTTAAGCTTAAGTGGACATTTTTCAGTTCAGATGTTGCCACGTGGAAGGGTAGATCACTGAAACGTCGTCATAGCCGTAGACAAGCAGCGTTATTCAGAGAAAGGTGAAAACCAGGAGAACCAGTAGGAGAAGAGAACAATCCAGACCAAATAGCCAATTTGGAAAGTGAGATAAATGGGAGAATTTTTCTGGTTGGGCTATATTGACCTAGAATTTTCACTTCTCCAGTCATTCTCCTGAGGTTCACTTTTCTTTGAATAGACCTGAGTAAGAAGTTAAATGCATAGGATAGGCATAAAGAATAAAAAAATATTAACAGGGTTATTCAGAGAGAGGTGAAAACCAGGAAAATGACTGGAGAACTGAAAATTCTAGGTCAAAATAGCCAATTTGGAAAGTGAGATAAATGGGAGAATTTTTCTGGTTTGGCTATTTTAACCTAGAATTTTCTTTTATCCAGTCATTCACCTGGTTTTCACCGCTCTCTGAATAACCCTGATAATATTTTCTTTACTACATTTGGGTAAATCCCGAAAAGGGCAGAAACTCTCACTTATGATACTCTAGACCTTATAACATATCCTGACTGTGTTTATAAATTTCTTGCTAAAAATCTATTTTATTACTCGTATGAACAGGGGACACGACAACTCACAAGCAGAATGAACACCATAAGCATTTCACATATATTGAGCTAGATTCATAGTCGGATCGAAATATAATCAGAGCTGTTGTAAATGTACCTACTACTTAAACTTTAATGGCTCAGGTAGGTTTATAACAGCTCTGCTTAAGTTTACACCTGACTTGGAATTTAGCCCACTAAAAGGTAAAGACCACCTTTTTATTTGGTAGCTGGCAGTGGTCACCCCATACATTTAAGTTTAAAGTGCATCTGTCTTGTCCAACATAAGTAGGGCTTATTGAAAGAAAATAACTTCCTTTATATATGTTAGCATTTTTTGGCTAACACATAAATAGGAAAACTGTGCGATTCCCTGTCAAAGTTTTGCTGTCACTCACCTCGGGACAGACCTCTACTGCCTTCCCAGCAATTGATTTTTATGGCTGACATATGCAGAGTCGACGTCACCACTTTAGACCAATCACGCTGCATTGCACGATGACCCTTAGTAAGTGACTCCCATGGAGGTGGAAAATAGCGATGCCCAGTGCTGGATCTACATACGTTGGAGATAGCAGTAGCTCCTCAAGGGTTGAGATAGGACATTGATCTTTATGACCAATGTGACAACACCCCCCTCACGGGATATAGCAGGGAAAGTGAACCTGGCAACTATAAGCACCTTACTTGCAATACCACAATACAAAAAGAAAGTGTCTCGATGCTCATTTTCCTACAGAGCACCGCAGTTATGGAATAACCTCCCAGACACCATCAAATCTTCATCCAGTCTAACGTCACTTAAGAGCTCCCTATTAACATACCTCAATACAGAATGCACCTGTAAACATGTAACATAGTGACTATATTACTTACATATTTATTTTCTGTGTTAATTTCTATATTTGTGTTTTGATTCTAATATCTTGCATTTATTACTTTGTATTTCTGTAACGACTGTAAAATTTCAATGTTCTTGAACCCAGGACATACTTGAAAACGAGAGAAATCTCAATGTATCCTTCCTGGTAAAAATACTTTGCAAATAAATAAATACATTTTGGTAAAGATAATTAACTTTTAATGGCAATAAACCTGGGTGCTTTCAAACAATGACAAAGGGTAGGAAAACCTATGCATGTATGGCAAATTATAAAGGTACTTGGGAACTTTGACATTGTACCTATTGGAGCATCTGGTTAAGTGCACATAGAGGAGGGAGCACGTTGTTTTTGGAGCGTGGGCTTTGGGTACTTATAGAGCAGACCAGATTGGTGCTAGGTTTTGAACCTGGTTAGCAATTGCCTCATGCTCTTTTTTTTCCAGCCCATCCCAGCTCCCAGATGCTAATATGAATGTTTATTCACTATATATCGTGTATATACAGTATGTCTTTACTGCCTCATGTGAATAAATACTTTTTTACCTTGGCATCTACAGTAGTTCTTTCTCTGAACTGGTGACGTCTGAAAGTAATTGATATTGACCCATAACAACGTCATATAGAGCAAAAGGAAAGATGTCTTTCTTCTCCTTTTTCCTGCATGGTTTGTATATCACCTTGAAAAATGTTGTTTAACAAAAAGTAAATCCAAAGGGCTCTAGCACATCCTTAAAGCTAACACTAGCGTCAGCGATAGTGCTTAAAGGAGATCATAGTGCTGTTGCCAGATCGCCTTTGAATAGCTAACGGGTTAAAAATCCCGTTAGCGCTCGTTAATTAGCAATTCGTAGCGCGAGTTTACTGTACTGTGTGCTTCCTATACCAAACAAATGCAAGCACAGATTAACTAGTATTAGGATCACTTGGTCCTAACGCTAGTTACTAAGAGCTGGCGCCAACGAAAAAGTTACCACCAGCTCAGAGGTGTATGTAATGGTTTGAGCTGCTGCAGAATCCATTACCTGCAGCTCAAACCTCCAAAAAATGACATACTCACCTCTCACCCTGCAGCGAGAACGGTGTCCCGATCCACTGCTTCTGGCCACCGGGAGCAGAGTGAGACTGAGGGAAGAAAGTCCCCTGTCTATCTCTGCGATCACTCCGCCGATCAGCAGGATCTTAAAAGAGGCAAAATCCTGCCGGTCATGTGACCCGGCAGCACGATCCTCCATGGAGTCCTATGGACGCTATGGAGGAGATGCTGGGGACGACGCTGTAGTGCTGCTCCCAGCATCCGCGAGCTTAGTGGTCGCTAAGGGGCAGGCTGCCAGACTTGCCGCCTGCCCCGCCATCTGCTTGGGACACCGGGACGCTACAGAGAAATTGTCGAACACTATTTTTTCCCCTTAGCATCCCAGTTTTAGCTCAGGGGACACGATAGTGCCCAAAGAGTTTCAGGAGAAGCTTCACAGTGAAGCTTCTCCTGTCTCTCTTTAGATTTAACTTTTTCAGAGTTGCAATACTGGCTATTTTCGTCAGTGTTTGCAACGCTGACAACCACCGGTGGCAGTGGTGTAGCGTGGAGGGTGCCTCGGGGGCGGTCGCCCCGGGTGCAATTTTCTTAGGGGGCGAAAAATTTCAAAAGAAATTTGAACCACTAATATTTTCCAGCAGGGATCAGCAAGGTATCCACCAGTTTTGCCACACCGGCGGTGACTTAGAACTCAGCATTCGGATGGGAGGACCAGGACAGAAAATTCTGGTCCTGTCCTGACTCCTTCTTAACGCCGACATGAGTCATGTGAAGCAGAGCAGCATTATTCGACGGAACACCCTGTACCACGCATGTCAACCCCCCTTGAAGCACTGTTCCAGTCCCCCTGCCACTGGCAGCCCTGCAGCTGCTGAACAGGGAGGAGGGAGGTGCCTGCCCTGCAGCACAATTTAAAATTTGGTCTCCACTAAGCCCCCTGGACAGCCCCCCCAGGCCACTGGCAACTCCACGCAGGTAGGCAACACTGTGTGACACCAGATCAGCGTGACCAACACACAGTGTGGGGTACAAGGAGACGGTGACTGGAGGTTCAGGGAGAGAATGACTGGGAATACTGGGAGAAAGTGACTGGAGATAGTTGGATAGAGAGAGATGGGAGACTGGGGTACTGGGAGAAAGTGGGGGTACTTGGAGAAAGAGAGAGTGACTAGGGGTTACTGGGAGTGACTGGGAGTACTGGGAGTGACTGGGGGTACTGGGAGAGAGAGAGTGACTGGGGTACTTGGAGAGAGTGACTGGGTATAGTGTGAAACTGGAACTATGCTAGGGTATACTGGGACAAGGTGACTGGTAGCAGTGTCGTAGCGTGGGGGGCATGTGTGTTTCATTTTTTTTTATTATATCGGTATTTTGTTAATATACAATATATGTGCTTGTGGGGTAAGGGGGTCATATAGCTACTGGTAGAAGGGAATCAGGGTGTGTTACCGTGTCCACAGGTTGGGGAGGTGCACAATTCTTGCCTTGCCCCGGGCGCTGACAACCCACGCTACACCACTGACCGGTGGTGGCTGAATAAACGCCGTCATTTTTCTTGCCATAATGCGATACTATCAGTCAACTTCACGATGTTCAAAAACATTTTCAAAGCGATTTGTGTTGGTGTTTTCAACTTCGGCAAACGCCAGTGGGACCTGAATAACACCTTTTTGTCTTGATACTCCAAAATAAAGTCTTAAAATAACAAAATTAGAGTGTTTCTGCATGAAGCACCACTGAGATCCTCATGCCCCCAGGCAATGAACAAAATTCTAATTTACCTCGCTAATATCATAATTATAGCTTTACTGGCCCTTTACATTGCTGACCTTGGGAAGTGAATCAGGTGAGCTCTTGTTATTTACACCTCAATGCCAAGACAAGTCAAATAAATATTCTGCATATTTACCAGTGTCGATGAAATGTTGTGGCATCAAATGTCATCACTTCATATTTGCATGACAGGTTCATTTACAATTCACTAATAAATGTTCTGACAAAAGGAAAAAAAAATACATAATATCATCTTGTCTCTTTTTGGATAAATCTTTCCCAAGCGTATGAGTGCATAATTTTTTTACATTGTTACGGGCAAAGTGAATTCATTTGCTGCGAAATAAAACGATAGAATGTTTTTATTCTTTTAACAACCACAACCTGGGGAGACTTTTTTATTAATATTTTAAAAAAAAATTAAACCGCAACATAGAAATAAGTTTCAGGGATGGAGATTAATGTTCAGGCGAGTGTCTAGCAGGTGTCCTTTCAGTATATAATCCAAATACTTAGCATTTATAAGACAAAGTCCGCTGTATCAATTTTTATGTTCTGTCATCTCTCCTGGGCCCCTGAAGAGCCGTTGAAAAATCTATAAACTGTACTCACAATGGATTAACAAAGCTCAGCGACATGATGCTTAGTTTACTTAACCTTTCACATGCCTGAAACAAAAAGTACTAAGGCACTGGCAGTACAATCGGTGTTATCCACTAGTTGCTGGTACTGCATCGCCAACGAATGCCAGAATTTCTCAATACTAAGATCCAAACAGCCACAGAAGAAGCGTCACTGTGCAGCTTCTCCCGTTGTTCTTCGGATTTTAGTTTTGAGAAATGCCTGCGTTTATTGGTACTGCAGTACCTGTGATTTCCGCCCACATTTTGTACAACAAATGCTTATGCCGTCTATTGAATACGGAGACGTAGTGTACGCAGCTGCCCCGCAAACGCACCTTCATAAACTTACTACATTGTATAACTCATTCTGCCGCTTTGTGCTACAATGTAACTACATGACCCACCATTGTGGCATGTTAAAAGAACTAAACTGGCCGTCGCTGGAATCCAGACGCACCCTTCACCTTTCCAACCTGGTGTTTAAGAGATTTTCTGGGAAGCTACCACCCTACCTGAATAGGCTGCTTCCCTCAGCAGTTCCCTCATGCTATAACCTCCCATCCAATGGTGTGCGCAGCCCATTTCATTAGGGTGTGCACCCATGGAACATTTATTAATCACATATCTATGTTAAGATAATTTTGCAAAGAACAGTTATTTTTAGTTGGGAATAACCAATGTTTATGCAATGATACAGTCAATGTTAATTCTGTTTATCATGAACCAGCTAAGAAACATCCAATATATCTATGAAGTGTTTCAAAGATGAAATCTTCACCCAACATTTGGGTGTGCCTGGGCACACCAGGCACACCCTGTGCGCACACCTATGCTCCCATCCAAGACCTGCACTTTACTTACAATACCACAATACAAAAAGAAAGTGTCTCGATCCTCATTTTCCTACAGAGCACCGCAATTATGGAATAATCTCCCAGACGCCATCAAATCTTTCCCCAGTCTAAAGTCCCTTAAGAGCTCCCTATTAACATACCTCAATACAGAATGCACCTGTAAACATGTAACATAATGAATATACAGTATTTCCTACATATTTATTTTCTGTTAATCTGTATATTTGTTTTGTGTTGATATCTTGCATTTTACTACTTTGTATTTCTGTAACCACTCAATGTTCTTGAACCCAGGACATACTTGAAAACGAGAGAAATCTCAATGTATCCTTCCTGGTAAAATCTTTCATAAATAAATAAATTTTGTAATGCTGGCAATCGCCGGCACTTAGTGGATAGACCCTAATATTAGAGATTCTGAAAAGTTGCCTTGTGGGGGTAAATTCTATTCCATGTTACATAAGAGAGGACACATTACTCTATTAAGTTTACAGGGTTGTGTTGAAGGTTCATTAGAATTGTTTTCAATTGTATCATACATATATTTATCTTTTAAGTCTCGGAAAGAGCTTCCCATATAGTGATGTTATTGGCTTGCTAGCTGAAAAATAGATAAGTGGATAAGTCTTTTGTATTTTTACAGGTGCATTTTCTGTCTTCCTGTCTCTAAATCTGTAACCTGATATCAATACTCTTCCTGCTGTACAGAATAGCTGAACCCCTCACTGTTAACAAAGGCTATAGGGGTTATTCAAAGAGAGCCGATCTGGCCCTGAAATGTCACCGAACAGTGAATTGCCCTGTACAGTGTCATTTCAGGGCCATTCGGCTATTCAGAGCGCAGACAGTTCACCAAGTTTTGGCGGATTGCCTGCACGTACGGTGCTGTTCAAAGGCAGTGAAATCCCCCATACAGAAGCAATGATTAATCTATTCAGTGAACACCAAACAGCAGTGAAAAGTTGCCGAAGTGCCTTGCTGTTTGGTGGTTTCATTCACAGGCTTCAATGTTAACAATATTCCCATTTTTACCCAATTTCTAATAAACCTTTTATTATTTTTTTCTGCAGTAAATAGTCTCTTTATTTATTGATTCATTTTTAGGATATTCTAGGCATTTTTCTGAATTTTTGGGCAATTTTTTTTCCTTTTTTTTTAAAAGCGTTTTTTGTTTTTTCTGTAATAGCCCTTTTTATTATCATTCATAGGATCTTATATGTAAGTCCAGACATTTTCGTTGAGTAGATTTTTTGCAAATAGCATTAACATTTTGACCCTTTCAATCATATTGTTTTTTTTTACCCCCGTTCGTCAGCTTGTCGACTTTTTCTGGCGGCTGGTCTGCGCTGAGTTTGGCAGCTCATCAGCTTTTTCCGACTTCTTGTTTTTTGCGGCAGTTCTGGACGGTTTTCGGTGAGTGTTTGGTGAGTTTTCAGCAGGTGTTCGGGTTTTCCCTGCATTTTGGGGACCCTGCAGTGAAAGCTGTATTCACCGCAGGGTCAGGAACTTTGATTCCCCAAAGTTCAGGGAAGCGCAGGGAACGAGAGAGCACAGAAATGTTGGCGACATTTTGATGCTCTCTGAATAACCCCTTAAAAGCAGGAAAACAGCTGTAGGCAGTGATAATACTAAACAGTTTAGAGATGTGTGTGAGCCCTGCACAATATTGCAGGATTGCAGTGTAATCAGAAGGATGCTGGAGAACTACTGTTAGTGCTCTTCTGTTTACAGTGATGTGAGGCAGCAGATCTGCACCACAGAACCATAACTCCGAATGGAATCTGTAAGGGATTTTTCTAAAATAAAATCACTTAATGCTATTTCCTTGCAGCCAGTATTTATTTTTCATTCGCAGCTGCAGGTGAGAATAATGAGTGACGGCTTTTTATTCTCAGACTCCAGAGGGTCCAATCTTGAAGAACCAGATTAAGAGCAAAAAGGACCATTAAAAAGGCTGTTAGACAGCCTTTCATAAGCTTGAGAAAGACCGTTTCAAAGCTGAAACGTTGCCGGGGACATAGTAAAGCTGTTCTTTCTGTATTGGAATTTGAGTGCCTGGAGTCCATATTTCTGTTCACCTGGCTTGTTATTCTCTGGCTGCCCTCGCATTATCCTTTCTATATAAAGTATATAAAGTGTTAATGTACAGCATGCAGCCATAACAGCTCAGTCACAAGAGAAGTCTGCAGCTTGGCTAAAAATGAATAAAATGTTAGTATGATTACGAGGGACCATTCTACTTAATGGCACACTCTTTAATGCTGCCGTCTCGCCCGGCATAGGATAAAGGTGCTAGAATTAATTAGTGGGTATGCTAGACAAGAATAAGGTATCATGTCATGCAAATATATTAAGCTAGGCAGCAGGAGATTATCAGGGTTATTCAAAGAGAATTGAAAAGTCACCGCACGTTCGGTGACTTTTCGTTCTCTTCAATTCGGTTGGCGATCCCATTTCGGTGACCCTGCGGTGTATTCAGCAAGCACCACAGGGCCGTCGTAGTGCAGGGAAAAGCCGCCGAAAACCTACCGAACACTCACCGCAAAACCCAGGCGAATGCACTCCGAAACCGGCAAAACCATCTGGATTAACCCCGCGAACTCGCCGGAGAAACCCGAGCAGGAGCCGATCACAGCGCAGAGCAGCCATCGGAAAAACCCGACACCGCAGACGAATGGAGTGAAAAAAAAAAAACAGTACGCTTGAATGTTTGAAAAGTGAAAGGCTGTTTGCAAAAAACTACAGTGCGAAAATGTCTGAAATTTACATATAAGATCCGATGAATGATAATAAAAAGGGCTGTTACAGAAAAAAGAAAAAACAATTTTTTTTAAAAAAAACTGAAAAAAAGATTGCAAAAAAATCCCAAAAAGGTCTTAAAAAATCTAAAAATAAAGAGACTTTTTACTGCAGAATATTATAATGGACGGTTTATTAGATATTGAATTAAAACGGGAATATTTTTAACATTGAAGCCTATGGGATTCGCCTGAATAAATCTGTCGAAGTAAACCACCGAAGAGCAGTGCAATTCGGCAACTTTTCACTGCTGGTTTTTGTTCTCGGAATAGACAAAGCTATGGGGATTTCACTACCCGCAAACAGGCACCGAACAGGCACCGCATGTGCATGCAATTCGCCAACATTTGGCGAATTGCCTGCTCTCTGAATAGCCAAATGGCCAGGGAAGGTAACCGAATGCTGATTTCAGCGTTCGGTTACCTTTCGCCAGCAATTTGGAGCTCTTTGAATAACCCTGATAGATTTATTTATTTATAAAGTATTTTTACCAGGAAGGATACGTAGAGATTTCTCTCGTTTTCAAGTATGTCCTGGATGCAAACATTACTATAGTGATCTTGCAGAAAAGTTGAAAACTCCGGCAGTTTTAGTAGTCTGATTGGAGCTGTGATTGCAAGAGGCGCCTGTGATATATATATAAATATGAAGCTTGTCGTGTTCCTCGTTGCCTTCAACGTTTGTACAATGGCAGCGTTTGTTGGGGTGCAACACTGGAAATTCTTGCCGGTGTTTTCAACTTCAGCAAACCTTTGTGGTTATTGAAGTGTTACACAACCCACGTTCCCTTAGAATGTACCGGCTGGATAGAGTAGAGGTAACATCACTGCTCTATAACCGTGTCGACCGTGGAGACACAGGTTCAATCCTGGCAAGAGCACCTCTCCAGTAATTGTCCTTAGGTAAGACACCTAATAGTACATACTCGCCTCCCAGGACGTACTTGAAAACAAGAGAAATCTCAATGTATCCTTCCTGGTAAAATACTTTAAAAAAAAAGTATATGTGTATGTATATACAGTTGTGTTCAAAATTATTCAACCCCCACTGAAATTGAGTGTTTTGGCCAGTTTGACATTGATTTTGCTTACAATTAAATCAAAGAGGCACGTGTAGGTCAGACAAATATAACATAGCATTTATAATGAAATAACCACAAATGTCTTTTTTGTGCTCACATCATTATCAGTTTTATTCAACCCCCAAGTGACATTCAATCTTAGTACTTAGTACAACATCCTTTTACAGTTATAACAGCTTTTAAACGTGAAGCATAGCTTGACACAAGTGTCTTGCAGTGATCTACGGGTATCTTCACCCATTCGTCATGGGCAAAAGCCTCCAGTTCAGTCACATTCTTAGGCTTGCGCACTGCAACTGCTTTCTTTAAGTCCCACCAGAGGTTCTCAATCGGATTTAAGTCAGGTGACTGCGATGGCCACTCCAAAATGTTCCAGCCTTTAATCTGCAACCATGCTCTAGTGGACTTGGAGGTATGCTTGGGATCATTGTCCTGTTGAAAGGTCCAACGTCTCCCAAGCCTCAGGTTTGTGACGGACTGCATCACATTGTCATCCAATATCTCCTGGTACTGAAGAGAATTCATGGTACCTTGCACACGCTGAAGCTTCCCTGTACCTGCAGAAGCAAACCGTCCCAAAGCATGATTGACCCCCCGCCATGCTTCACAGTAGGCAAGGTGTTCTTTTCTTCATAGGCCTTGTTCTTCCTCCTCCAAACATAGTGTTGATCCATGGGCCAAACAGTTCTAATTTTGTTTCATCAGTCCACAGAACACTATCCCAAAACTTCTGTGTTTGTCCACATGACTTTTGGCATACTGCAGTCGACTCTTCTTATTCTTTGGAGACAACAAGGGGGTGCGCCTGGGAGTTCTGGCATGGAGGCCTTCATTACGCAGTGTGCGCCGTATTGTCTGAGCTGAAACTTCAGTACCCACATCTGACAAATCTTTTCTCAGTTCCTCAGCAGTCACACGGGGACTTTTCTCCACTCTACGCTTCAGGTAGCGCACAGCAGTCGAAGTCAGCATCTTCTTTCTGCCACGACCAGGTAGCGTTTCAACAGTGCCCTTTGCCTTGAATTTGCGAATGATGCTTCTATGGTCTCTCTTGGTATGTTTATCATCTTTGCAATCTTCTTATAGCCATTGCCCTTCCTGTGAAGAGTAATCACCTCTTCTCTTGTCTTCCTGGACCATTCTCTTGACTTCACCATGTTTGTAACCACATCAGTAAATGTCTAGAAGGAGCTGAGTATCACAGTCATTTTAAAGCTGCCTAATTGGTGCTTATTATGCTTATTGCTGCTCCGTGACATCCACAGGTGTTTTCAATACCTGATTGAAAACACTTGAATGAACCTCTGTTCTTCAGAGTGGTAGTCTTTAAGGGGTTGAATAATTGTGTCAATGAAGAATTCACAAAAGAAACATTTACTACTGTATTACAAAACCAATTGATGTCATTTTAGTTGCATATGGTTCTTTAAAAAGTCCTTGTAGGATTTCATTCTGAATACAATTACAAATGTACACTAAATTCCCTAAAGCCCTTTACAGCATTGGGGGTTGAATAATTTTGAACACAACTGTGTATATATATATATATATTACAGTCAGGTCCAGAAATATTGGGACATCAGCACAATTCTAACATCTTTGGCTCTATACACCACCACAATGGAGTTGGAATGAAACAAACACAATGTGCTTTAACTACAGACTGTC
Source organism: Leptobrachium leishanense (assembly GCA_009667805.1). Lineage (NCBI taxonomy): Eukaryota > Metazoa > Chordata > Amphibia > Anura > Megophryidae > Leptobrachium > Leptobrachium leishanense. Next base: position 86,579,428 of record CM019064.1, on the reverse strand, counting down.
AGCTTTAATTTGAGGGTATGTACATCCAACTCAGGTGAACGGTGTAGGATTTACAGCAGTTTGCAGATGTGCCTCCCACTTGTTAAGGGACCAAAGGTAATGGGACAATTGGCTTCTCAGCTGTTCACCTGAGTTGGATTTACATAGGTGATTGGTCAACACTTTTGACCAATCACGCTGCATTGCACGATGACCCTTACTAAGCGACTCCCATGGAGGTGGAAAATAGCGTTGCCCAGTGCTGGATCTACATACATTGGAGATAGCAGTAGCTCCTCAAGGGTTGAGATAGGACTTTGATCTTTATGACCAATGTGACAACACCCCCCTCACGGGATATAGCAGGGAAAGTGAACCTGGCAACTATAAGCACCTTACTTGCAATACCACAATACAAAAAGAAAGTGGCTCAATGCTCATTTTCCTACAGAGCAACACAGTTATGGAATAACCTCCCAGACGCCATCAAATCTTCATCCAGTCTAACGTCACTTAAGAGCTCCCTATTAACATACCTCAATACAGAATGCACCTGTAAACATGTAACATAGTGACTATATTACTTACATATTTATTTTCTGTGTTAATTTGTATATTTGGGTTTTGATTCTAATATCTTGCATTTATTACTTTGTATTTCTGTAACGACTGTAAAATTTCATTGTTCTTGAACCCAGGACATACTTGAAAACGAGAGAAATCTCAATGTATCCTTCCTGGTAAAATATTTTGCAAATAAATAAATACATTTTGGTAAAGATAATTAACTTTTAATGGCAATAAACCTGGGTGCTTTCAAACAATGGCAAAGGGTAGGAAAACCTATGCATGTATGGCAAATTATAAAGGTACTTGGGAACTTTGACATTGTACCTATTGGAGCATCTGGTTAAGTGCACATAGAGGAGGGAGCACGGTCTTTTTTGAGCGTGGGCTTTGGGTACTTATAGAGCAGACCAGATTGGTGCTAGGTTTTGAACCTGGTTCACCTGAGTTGGATGTACATACCCTCAAATTAAAGCTGACAGTCTGCAGTTAAAGCACATTGTGTTTGTTTCATTCCAACTCCATTGTGGTGGTGTACAGAGCCAAAGATGTTAGAATTGTGTCGATGTCCCAATATTTCTGGACCTGACTGTATGTGTATATATATATATATTTATATAAGGAGGAGCACAGATAGGAGCACCTATAACAGAATCTGGCTAGCACTGTCTTCCAGCAGTAGTACAGGAGCAAGTTTTACTTGTCAATTTAGCTAGGAGCATAGCAAAAACAACTCTTAAGTCAAAATGAAATAAAAACTCTGCGTACTCTCCTCTGTGCTGTTATTTATAAAAACCGTAACAATATTATTATAGGAATAATAAATCTGATTTAGACACAAACTTGTAAACGCTGAATTAACAGTGATTTATTCATGCAAAACCAGGTTTTAATTAGCAACTTCCATCAAGCAACCTTAATATTACGGGGATCGTTAATTCTAACAAACCTTAAAAATAGCTGAAAATCTGATGTACATGAAACTGCAATAAATAACTAGTGGCCTACTTACTGATGCTAGACTTATGTGTCTAAGAACTAGAACTGATGAACAGACACCAACTAAATATGCAGTCTAATTAATTTAAGTCATTATGTAACTGACAGAGAATGGAGAATCTAAACCTACTGTGTTTAGATCTCTCAGGAGAACGGAGATCTGCTCCTTTATGACATTGGCCAAACATCTGGCACGAATTCCATCATGCTCTGATAGAGAATCTCAACTAAAGTCAAACTCAACCATTTCGTGTCTTTGTTTTTTGATCCCAGGGTGGATTTGTTTCTGGGGGGGCAAAAATAAAAGTCCACCAGTCTACCTCATGACTGAAAAGCAGCATGAGCAGTGATGGTTCGCTACACAGCAGCCTGTGGCTTCATTTTTGGATAGGACTCACCCTCACTAGAGGTGCCTTGACGTTTGGAGGGTGAGCTTACTCTCTAAATGGCCATTAATAGAAACCAAAGCCTCTAATTGTGTTTTGTTTCACACTGTATAATGGGAATAAGAGCAGATGATATCTTTTTTCGTTATGTTTTATACATGTTGCTGAGCTGGATACATCTGGTGGTTGCAGCTGCCCCATCGGGGAATAGGCACGACCCAACCCCTCCTGTACTATCTATGGGTACCCCATGCCACCCAGAACTGGCACACCAAAATATCAACAAATTTCCCAGGGGGCTGTGGCATTTGAGGCTGGTAAGAGCACCCCGACTCATCACTGAGGAAGCAATTAGTATGGATGGTCTTCACCAGGTAGAGGTGAGGAATGAATGCTCTCGCTATATGAAACACTTTTTATCTCCTTGCTGGAGAAGAAGAGGAGCCAAAATGATTTAATTCTTAATTATTTTACTGAAATGTGCAGCTGATGGAAGGGGGCCCCAACCGATGGTTTAGTAAGGACCCCAAGAATTCAGATTGCAGCCCTGGCCAACATCATGTTGCCAGGGGCAGGAGCTACTGCGAGCAGACTGTCGTCCGACAGGAGGGGCCCCATTCAGTCAGTGTGCTGCTGTGGCTGTCAACATATTCAGGGTTATTCAGAGAGAGGTGAAAACCTTGAGAATTGCCAGGAGAATAAACAAATAGCCAATTTGGAAAGTGAGATAAATTGGAGAATTTTTCTGGTTTGACTATTTTGACCTAGAATTTTCAATTCTCCAGTCGTTCTCAAGGTTTTCACCTCTTTCTGAATAACCTTGATTGTGTTTGACAGTCAGCACAGAACACAGAGCGAGCAGAGGGTCGTCTTGTAGTACAGCTCTCTGCTTGCAGCAGCTCCTCCCACTTGTGGCATGCCGACGATCACATGGGGAACCAGAATACTTCATAAATGGAATATCTCCATTTTTTTCCATAATATAGGTCAGTGAAAGCACATTGGTCTATATAAAGGGGAGGGATGCCCAGTTGAATGTTCAAAAGTAGTTTTGCCCATGACGGGTGCACTATAAGAAGAAACTACTTTGTAGGAAAGAATCACTTGCAATCAGATATGTCTCGCCATCATCAGCCCAGGGTTTGTATGAAGTGATAACTTGCAGTTGAAATAGTTTTACATGTATTTTGCAGTGTGTGAGGTAATGGATTATTATGCATCATTTACCCGTCATGTGGACCTTGCTCATTACCTACTCGGAAAAAACATTGAAAATATTCTGCAAAATCAATAAACTATCAATACAGTTTAAGAGAGCTACTGGCTCGCAAAGGCTTTTCATTAAATTCATATTTATGGGAAGACACCATCATGCCCAGCACATGCCAAGGAAAGAATATTTAAAAATGTCACCATAGGATTCGTTATAACTTTGATGTAAAAAAAAATCTATTGCATTAGATTTAAATTAAATTAATTTCATAGCAATTTTAAGATAAAATGCTAATTATTAGAATATTTGGGAATTTCTACATTTCTTCACAACAAAAGCTTTCACTACTATTTGCTACGATATCCTGTTTCCTGGGAGCATAGGTGTCTCTAGGGGGGCAATTGCCCCCCTAGGTTATTCCTTGCCCCCATGTGCCCCCCACCAGGGTTCAACATCCAGCTTCCCCTACATCTGCGGACTGATGTATCTCTGGCCTCGTGCGTCACACATGGTCGATTGAGGTGTCATTGGAAAGAGCAGAGTCTGGCCTTGATATGATATCCAACATGACCATATTTAATATAAAAACAAAATCATAAATAATAAAATATCAACGTAACAATTTTTTTCACAGCGTGGAAATGTCTCGGCAGTGACAAGGTTAATGGTCAGACTATATATTACATTGTGTATTACTTTTGCCTTTGTTTTATTGTATATTAACGGTTAATGGACAGACTCCATTCCTCGCAGTATACATTTTATTTTTTCATTTATTAGTGGCATTTTAGGAGTTAATAAAATATTGCATTTCTGTACCTGGTTAGTAAAACAAAAAGGTATAATCGCGCACATTACTCTTGGGTTATGGAATCGTATTTATATATACTTATTTAGGTTTTTTCAGTGGTATGATTTAGTGGCGAAAATTATTAGTGCCCCCAGTTTTGACTGTGGTCTCTTATGTGCCACCCCTATATATTCTTGCTAGAGTCGCCACTGCCTGGGAGGTCATACGTCAACCACTTCAATAAATATTTTATTTCCCTACATGAACAATAGCCAGGTCAGGTCATACAAACCTAGAAAGGTTTCATATTGTTACTTTGGAAGATATTTTAGATCTGTAAAACACCCTGCAATATTATCCAGCACAGCTCATGTACATAGTCAATTAATATCCCAGGTATTCATTCCAGAGTCAATATAAAGAAAGGAAGCGTTTTACAGTTTGAAAGGCCCCTTCTGTTACCATTTTATGGTATATAAAGTTTAATGGAAAGCCGTTTAAGAGGTGGAGGATATATCTTTGCACTTACAGAGGTCTAAGAGCTTCAACCAATAACAATGTATCTTCTCCATGTCCTGTGAGCCCTGCTATCTGCTCTGATTAGAACACTAATGTTTATACAATCTTTAACCCAAGGCTACCCAGGTCCTGGTTATACATATATATCAATGTAAGTGGAAAAATGTCTTTACTGGTATAGTACACCAAAATATGTGATTTATTTTTTCGTGCAGTTCATTTTCTATGTTTATTGTTAAACCGGCTGGGTGGAGTAGGGGTAACATCAATGCTCTGTGTGAAGAGAGCCTGTGGAGAGAGACATGGGTTCGATCCCGACGAGCACCTCTCCAGTAAGTGTCCTTGGGCAATACACCTAACGGTACATACTCGCCACCCAGGACATACTTGAAAACAAGAGAAATGTCAATGTATCCTTCCTGGTAAAATCCTTTCTCCAAAAAAAATAAAAAAAATTAGTTTATAAAGATATACAGGGTAATTCAAAGAGATTCGAAAAGTCACTGCACGTTCGGTGACTTTTCGTTCTCTTCAATTCGGTTCCTTTTGCCGATCCCATTTCGGTGACCCTGCGGTGTATTCAGCAAACACCACAGGGTCCCCGAATTGCAGGGAAAAGCTACCGCAAACCCGACGAAAACTAACCGCAAAACCCACCGAATGCACGCCGAAAACCCCCAAAAACATCTGCATTAACCCGTCGAAAAACCCGAGCAGGAGCCGATCACACGCAGCGAAGCAGCCGACACCGCAGACGAGGCAGTGAATAAGTTAGCAAAACAGTTTGTGTGAATGTTTGAAAATGAAACGCTGTTTGCAAAGAAACTACTGAGCGAAAATGTCTGAAATTTACATATGAGGTCCAGAGAATGATAATAAAAAGGGCTGTTACAGAAAAAATAAGTAAACTAAAAAAAAAAAAAAATCGGCCTCTTAAAAAAAAAAAATTTCAGAAAAATGCTTGAAATATCCTAAAAAATATATAAATAAAGAGACTCTTTACTGCAGAATTTTATAATGAACGGTTTATTAGATATTGAATTAAAACGGGAATATTTTTAACATTGAAGCCTATGGGATTCGCCTGAATAAACCTGCCGAATTAAACCACCGAATGGCAGGGCATTTCGGGAACCTTTCACTGCTGGTTTGTGTTCTCTGAATAGCCAAAGCAGTGCTTTTCATGGGGATTCCACTGCCCTCGAACAGGTACCGAACAGGCACCGTATGTTCAGGCAATTCTCTAGGATTTGGCGAATTGCCTGCTCTCTGGATAGCCGAATGGCCAAGAAAGGTAACCGAACGCTGATTATCAGCATTCAGTTACCTTTCTCAAGCAATTCGGATCTCTTTGAATAACCCTGATAGTTTTATAGTCTTGATTCATTATGCGCTTACATATATTGTTAGAAAGAGGGTGTGTTTATTTACTCATGATTTATAAATTGGATAATACTAGTAGAAGACTATTAAATGATTTAATATTTTATGGATTTTCTGTTTTACCATTATTTTTGTTTGTAAACACTTTCCTGCAGCAACTGCTGAAGGAACCAGATGGGATGGGTAATCAGATCCCTCTAGAAAAATTTGTTGAGGGGACAATTCTATATAAAAACCGTTCTAGTTATCCACAAGGTAGGCTGTATTCTTTTTGGTATGGAAGGATGTTTGTCTTCAAGTTTCCCACCCCAAGAATACTGAAATACAATACTTTATATGCCAAAGGGGCTTAAGCATAGTAAATGAATAAACTGAGCTTGATAACAATAGTTTAATTTAAAGTTTGCAGTACCTGCCTGTAAGAAGGCAACACAGACCACATATTTTTTTTTGTTTCCCTCATCAGTGGTAGAATGCTCTAAGTAGAAAAATAATCTAAGACTTGTAAGCAAATTTAAAATAGTCACATAATCAAACATATATGTCACAATTTGGAAAGCCTGTTCAGTATTAAAAAGACATAAATGGTTATTCAGCACCAGTGGTTTCTATTGTGGCAAATACCAACGAAAATCACACAAAAGCTGACAAACAACATGAAATTTAAATCAAAATAATTCGATAAAAATCCCAAGCTCTGTTTATACCTGTTTTTTTTTTCTCAAATGGGCCATTCTGGCCTAAAATCATCATTCAAGTCCTCACAGCTCACCATTTAGCGCATAGCCTCTAGGCATTATTGAATCTTCTTCCACTTTCTCCAAATTACTGTAATGCATGCAGAGTTATTCCAGTGAGGGAAATCCTTTATTAACTTCATTAAAACAGAATGTCCTTGGGGGTAGCAGAGGCAAACGTCCCAGCGTAACTAGAGCATGTGATTAAACTAATGTTTTAGTAATGTATGACGTTTTACTATTTATTTTTTTTATCACCCGGTCACCCCGTACTAAAACCTTAAACATTAGAAAAGCACGAAATAACAAGTATCTGAATGTTTACAGTGTAAAAAGCTACCTATAAACTGCAAGGGTGTGTATTCACATTAACATGCAATCTGTCGCGAGTTGACTTCCAAAACTAGAGCTACAAATGCCAAGTCGAACAAATCCTCATCTTGGCCCAGTAGGCTGAGCTGAATTTTCCACCGCCTGAATTACTTTACCAGGGTTTTTCAGAGAAAGGTAAAAAATCAGGAGAATTGGCAGGAGAAGAGAACAATCTAGACCAAATAGCCGATTTGGAAAGTGAGATAAATGGGAGAATTCTTCTGGTTTTTGCTATTTTGACCTAGAGTTTTCACTTCTTCGGTCATTCTCCTGAGTTTCACCTTGCTTTGAATAGACCCTTATGTCTATATCAGAACTCTACCATCTTCTGCTATCGTAGGGTTAAAATAACAGTTTCTCGCCGGAGTACGTGTTAATTAAAATATAATAAAATATCTTCTTTGTCTTCACGGAAACAGATCGTTCATTCTACCAAGCGGTCCATTTTCTCACACGCTTACCATTAAATTGTCATTCTTTTCAATTTGAAATTCCGTATGTCATTACCGTAATCACCCTGGCCCTTGTTTCATAAATCTTCCAATTGGGGGAAATGCAGTATTTGCAGTCATTTGTTTAAATGGGATTGATACGCAGCGTATTGGAAAAGAGGACCAGTTTATACAATGGTGATTAGAAACTTAAAGATATAAAGCTTCACAAATCAATCCATCTATATATCCAACTTGTTAAATTAATGCAGGGTTTTCCAATTTTATGCTATACGGTTTCACAAAAGGGCCCCGTGCACTTAATTTTTTTTAATATTGGCTTCTGCAATAATACTCTGCTCGAATGAATACCTATATGGTTGGCGTCACATGCACAAATTTGCAACGTTAAATGAGGGTAAATCATTTACTTAAAAAGTGGATGCTAATTTTCCTGATGTTGCTGTACACTTCACTAAGTCACAATGCACTAATCATCACCTTCACATAATATTGCTTTATTCAGCGGAGCTTGCAAAATGTATTATTATTTATGATGTTTTTCATCCTATTAAATTGTTCATGAGATTCTATCAAACCATGTCAAGCTATCCACCGCGGCGCTAATTAATAATGCCATAGCGTTGTCTATTGGTATAACAGCACGGCGTCTGCAAAAGTACACGCATGGTCACGAAGTTGTGACTTCTGGATAAATTAGGACAAGCGCGTGAGTATTAAATTAAATAAAAAATTAGCTGCGGACACCACACATTAAAACAAAACAGTTAATAAAGGTAATCAATGGTTTTGTAAGTCTCCCTTGGTGACACAATGTTTTATGTTGGTGATAAGCCCACAATTGCTACTCTAATTGAAACTGGAGGAGATAATCAAGGTTCTTTAGATCTAGAGGGACTCGTTCAATTAAATGAAAGTGAACATAATCTTCGTATAATTATTGAATATTTTTAAAAAGAAATGTGTAAATGCAGAAAAAAAACCCACTTTGTTTTATCTTTAACCATCTTCCCATGTTATTGAAATTACTTTGATCTTTAAATAGTAACACTGTTGGGAAGAACTGAGGGTGGGATTGGATATAATATTCCAAGCCAACTCAAAAAGTAAACATTTTTGAAAGATTAACTATCTACAGTACACCAGTGGTTCCCAACCACAGTCCTCAAGTACCCCCAACAGGTCAGGTTTGCCAGATATCTGAAGCACAGCACAGGTGATATGGTTTGCTGCTCAGTGATTGCAGGATTCAGTCTGCATTTCCCCAAGGTGATCCTTAAAACCTTGCCTGTTAGGGGTACTTTAGGACTGCGGTTGGGAACCACTGATCTACACAGTTCCAACCTTACCATGGTAGCGAAGGGGTTAATTGAAGTAGAGTATACTCACTGGTCAAAAGCTCCTGCCTGGAGCTCGACATTGAGTAAACTCGAAATGGACATATACCGTAGGCATGGAAAGACAATTCATTTACTGCAAAATAAATTCATTTGAAATTGGCTCCAGAATGTGCCCCCAAAGTTTCAGCACCTTGGACATGTCATCCAAGGAGCTGAAACTGTTTGAACAGCTTAGAGATCCATTTTTCTTTTACAGAAACACAGAGCTCCATGAAAGCTTTAGCTTTGTTCCTCCAACTAAAAAAATATTAAGAAATTAATGGATGGGCAATTATGTCTAAATGATGTGTAGATGATAGGAAATGTAATCATCATTGCAAGTGCAGTTTAGTGATGAATCGTTCTATCAGCTTTTGTTAACTTTCTATTCACTTATGTCACAGTGGACTCGGAACCAGACCATCACCTGACATCTATTTGGCAACAAACTGAACCATAAAAACAAATGAAGCCCTGTAGTAACTGGTGACTTGTTGCCTCAGAGTCATGAAGAGATCAGTGAAAATATACCTTTACACACAACAAGAACCCACTGAATTTTGGGAGGGTAAAGCAGCCAGATGAAGCACAAAAAGGTGCCTTGGCTTGTAAGGTTGGGAGATTGAGGTGGCCATAGATTCATGGAAATGACAAAGTCCTTCAAAAATTTTGGATTGTGTCCACTGACTCACGTAATATGCCACCAACTTGCTGGAATTAACCATATATATCGATACCAAAGAGTGACCTGTTTTGTGGGAGTGCTATTCTCATGGCTGTGCTATTCTCATGGCTGTGCTGTTGTCATGGCTGTTTCACCAAACAGACGCTTCCAGCGTGTGATGTGATGGGATGTGCTCAATTTTAAAGGCAGTACTTTGCTTTAAACTTTCATTAAAATCCATTCATTTGTTTCCAATCTATAACACAAACCTTATGATCGGGTCTATATGAATCACCATGGATATCTATTACAGAATGTGTTGGACTTATTCCCTTCTGTAACACTCTTTACAATGTTTTATATAGTACACACTATTACATCCTTCCGTGCTGTACTAGCGCCTCTTAAATGAATTACACAGTGTGCTACCACCACTGCACTCTATTACTGAACTCTACTCACTCCACCCTGTTACATGCTGTGCTGTAGTAATTGATTTTATTACACACTGTGCCATACCCATTCCAATTTATTTCATCCTGTTCTGAACCCTCTCCTCCCTGCCTACCCTGTCTTACTTTAAAGATGTATTCTGTTTATTGGCTTGTGTCCCCTGCTGATGCCGAAGCTTTCTGATATGCAAATGAAAAGAATTACTTAATTATACCTTCCGCCTGATGTCCACAAGCACAATAACCCCGTCATTATGTAATTAAAATATTTATTTTCCATGCAAGCTTCCAAAAATAAGTGTGAAGGTAATAGCGTTTGTGAAATGAAGCGGGGCTGAATTTCACATTCAGATTACCCGATGGAAAGAAAACCTGATGTTGGGAGCTCCCCAGCTGCTTTGTGCAGTCACTCCTCGTCAGTTAGTTATATTTTCCTGGCATTTTGATCAGTTGTGGTTGTACTAGGTAGGGCCACCATTACCATGGCTAGAAGAAAAAACGTTGTTATGAGGTCCCCCAACCTGAATGGAAATTTTGTTTTATATACAAAAAACTCAGAGAAACACTTTTGAGGCTTTCTGCTGCACACCAGAGAACCATGACGGAAAGGGTGAACGTCATTGGTATAGCAGCAGCTGCAATACTTGAGCTTTATGCATGCTCTGTGTTATTCATAGGATGCCAGTAAAAATTCACTTGTATGACATGGTTATCATTCATATAGTTAACCACTTTTTATGTATAAGCTCTAATGCTACTGTTCTTATTTTATGCTTGCAATATGTTTGCGTTTATTAATTCCTGGCCGATTAGTTGTCTTTTTTAAAAATTTTCCCATCTCTCTATCTTAAACTCTTCCTTCTGTTGGTTATGTATGAAAGAGGCACTGGAAGTTTGTGAACTTGCAGCTGAAACTTTACTTTGTGCATAAAACAATAAACAACTATAACAGACAAGTAACTGAAAACAGCAGGCATTACACAGTGAGAAATCAAGGGAAGTGAGAGAGAAAAACAGACTTCCTTCAACTGAAAATACCAACAAGTTCAGAACATTTAATAACAGCGCCATCTGCAGTTTAAATGGTATAGTACATGCTGTTGTATTTCCAACACCCCTTCTCAACAGCACGTGCATAATCATACAACACCTTCTACCTCAAATCTCCTCCCAAGTGGGAAACACATTGCACACAAAGCCCACTCTCCTTAAATGTGTGCCTCTTTCCCATACAGCAGAGCATCCACTGCCATTATCCACAGCTGTTTCTGCTCCTGCATTTTCCAATCTGCAGTCCTACCCACCCACCCTGTGGTAAATCGTCCCTGAACCCTTGAATAGGGATGAGCATTCGGTTCGGATCTGTTCGGAGTTCGAATCGAACATCGGCTGTTCGAAAGTTCGTGAACTTAGAACTTTTTGGGACGTTCACCAAAAGTTCGAAAATATATATATTTTTTTAAAAATGCTTAAAAAATACTAAAAAAATAGAAATAAAGAGACTCTTTACTGCAGAATATTATAAGCAATGGTTTATTAGATATTGAATTAAAACGGGAATATTTTTAACATTGAAGCCTGTGGGATAAAACATTTTTGTTACTAAAACATCAGGCAGCACGGCTCTCTAATCAGGCACTGTAGAGGGCAGCCTGCCGGGGCCTCCCAAGGATCCCCTTGAGAAGCATGCGGCCGCCGGATGACAGAGCTGCGACTGTGCGGGCTAGCCGCACGGGTGCGTGTGGCAGAGACAGGTGGCGCAGGGAGGCAGCCACTGCACCTGCGGCCACGGCAGACCCCCACAACCAGGATCCAGGGAGCCCCCACTGACTAAGGTAAGGTGACACATTTCTAAAAAAAAAAAAAAAAGTCCGAGGACATTTTTAAATGTCCCCAGGAACATAAAATAAAACTTTTTTTTTTCTCTACCTTGCTGAGTGTATTTAATTATATATATTAGATACATTCAGCCAGGTAGAGGGGGTGGCATGTGGGCTGCGCAGGGTGTCAGGCAGTGTTTTTTTTTGTATGTGTATATTTTTAGCAAATTTATAGGGGATGGTAAGGGCAGGTATGATATACAGTCAGGTCCAGAAATATGGGGACATCGGCACAATTCTAACATCTTTGGCTCTATACACCACCACAATGCAGTTGGAATGAAACAAACACAATGTGCTTTAACTGCAGACTGTCAGCTTTAATTTGAGGGTATGTACATCCAACTCAGGTGAACGGTGTAGGACTTACAGCAGTTTGCAGATGTGCCTCCCACTTGTTAAGGGACCAAAGGTAATGGGACAGAATAATAATCATAAATCAAACTTTCCCTTCTTAATACTTGGTTGCAAATCAGGCTGTGATTGTCTGCAAAGGATTTGCAACCAAGTATTAAGAAGGGAAAGTTTGATTTATGATTATTATTCTGTCCCATTACTTTTGGTCCCTTAACAAGTGGGAGGCACATCTGCAAACTGCTGTAAGTCCTACACCGTTCACCTGAGTTGGATGTACATACCCTCAAATTAAAGCTGACAGTCTGCAGTTAAAGCACATTGTGTTTGTTTCATTCCATCTCCATTGTGGTGGTGTATAGAGCCAAAGATGTTAGAATTGTGTCGATGTCCCAATATTTCTGGACCTGACTGTATATACTGTCTGTATATATATATATATATATATATATGATATATATCTATATATATATATATATATATATAGGAGACCAGTGGCAACCTGCACATACCACAAATGAAAAAACTTGCCTGGGTGCACAGATCCGAAATGTAATAGTATAGATGTCTTCAGGTGTAGGACGCACTCCAGGACTTAAGTCACGTGATAAAAATGATGGTTTATTGAGTATGCATTAAAATAATGTGCCCAATGGCACCAGCCGACGTTTCGGCCCTCACAGGGGCCTTTATCAAGGTAATGAGATTGGACACTTATGATGTTTTTAATATTTTAAATAAATATTCTTTGTTTGTCCAATCTCATTACCTTGATAAAGGCCACTGTGAGGGCCGAAACGTCGGCTGGTGCCATTGGGCACATTATTTGAATGCATACTCAATAAACCATCGTTTTTATCACGTGACTTAAGTCCTGGAGTGCGTCCTACACCTGAAGACGTCTATATATATATATATATATATCCAGACTTTTATTACACACACATTTTGGCAACTAATTGCGCCCCCCCCAATTTGGCTGATCCCTCCAGAAGAAATGTTGAACCCGATAGAGCAGAGAATAATATATACAGTATATATTCTCTCCTCTGTTGGGTTCAACATTTCTTCTGGAGGGATCAGCCAAATGGGGGGGAGGCACATTTAGTTGAGATTGTCCACATGCCACCTCCCCCATGTGCGTATGTGTATATATGGTCTGAGGTCTGTGGGTGGGTGTATATATATATCTGTGTGTTGATATATACGTTTATATAGGTCCGCGTGTTGATATATACGTATATGTCTGTGTGTGGTATCCATGCATCCCTCCTCTATACACAGCGCTCTGTGTCCCTATAATATATATGATCAGGGGTTACCTTTATTTTTATATATTTATACTATTCCTATTAAATTAACAGTAATTTTTGATGTATTTTATTCAGTAGAAACTTTTTTTGCCTATATAACATGTGCTTTGTGAAAATAAAATGGTTTTGTGTGTACATTTTAATTTAGTTAGTGGATTCCTGTCCAGTGCGGTGAGAAGCAAACGTAATGCAGTGTAGAGACGCTGCGAGGCGGAGCGGAGTGAAGTCAAGCCTGCAAAATGTTTGCTTCTCTTCGCTTCGCTACGCTGTGCGTCGCTACACGCTCAGTGTATCTCAGCCTTTATTTCCGCATCGCTAGCTTACCGAATCAGTTTGTATACTTGTTACTGACCCTGCTTGTTCTGAGGACCCGATCTGTTGCCGACTTTGCCTGCCATTTGACTATTCTCTCTGTGTATTCCCTGCCTGTTCTGTTTGCTTTCTGTTGCTACTGGTGTGCGCCGATTCTTACCATATACAGTAGCGCAGTACAAGTGCCTAAACATTGCTGACCCAGTTTTGTTATAGCTGCTGATGTAACTGTCTAGATCGGGGATCTCTTCTGCATTACCAAAACCTCCACCACTGCACTCTTCCACAATACCTCAGAGGGGTTACGGTGTGAAGGTACTTGCTGCCACCAAAGGCACAATATTTGCGTGCACTGCCACTGATGCCTATACCAGATTCATATCATTTTAATATTGGACCCCAGGGTCCACCGCTGCACTCTTCCACAATACCACAGAGAGGTTACGGTGTGAAGGCACTTGCTGCCACCAAAGGCACAATATTTGGGTGCACTGTCACTGACGCCTATACCAGATTCATATCATTTTAATATTGAACCGCAGGGTCCACCACTGCACTCTTCCACAATACCACAGAGGGGTTACGGTGTGAAGGCACATGCTGCCACCAAAGGCACAATATTTGGGTGCACTGACGCCTGTACCAGATTCATATCATTTTATTATTTGACCGCAGGGTCCAACCCTGCACTCTTCCACAATACCACAGAGGGGTTACGGTGTGATGGCACTGTTGCCGACACTAAAGGCCCATTTTTAAAGCACCTATTGTTACTTTCATCCAAAGCCTGCATAAGTTTCACCATAATTTAGCCAAAACAATCACTAAACTTGTTCTGCGTGTCCTAAAACGTCTCCTCTTTTCATACAGGCTGCCGCCCCAAGCATTTACCGTCATTTGAAATGTCATTTTTTTGTTTTTAAATATTTCTATACATCCTACAAATCCGCCACTTCACGGGCAGGTTATGGGGACCTCCTAGGCACGATATTTGAAGGAATTTTTCGTTTATATTCTTAACCTTTATTTCATAGAAAACTCACTGTTCCTTTAAAACATTTTTTTTTTACTTTTTGTCCTTGTTTCCTGTCCCCCAGGGCACTACCCGGACCCCCATACACCTTTTTTGGCAAATATCTTGCATATATGCCCTCTTGGAGGGCACTCTAAAAATCGAAAAATTCGAGTCCCATTGACTTGCATTGAGTTCGAATAGTGTTCGGGGGTGTTCGGCTCATCACTACCCTTGAATTAGGCTTGTGCACCGATTTTTTTTTTGGTTCGATTCGGTTCGATTTTTCGGAATTTTAAACTTTGATTCGGCTCGTTTCGACCGATTTCTGTTTCGATTCGGTTCGGCTCGACTCGTTTTTCGAGCAATAAATTTCGATTTGACACATTTCAAGTGCATTCGAAAATTCCGAAAATATTTCGTTTCGGCTCGGAAAACTTTTCGGATCTGCCATTTTCGGATCTAAAAATTTTCAGAAATTCGGCCGCATCCGAAAACACGAATCGGGAAATTTCGTGAAAATTCCGAAATTCCGAAATCCGAAATGAAATGGCATCTGCCATTGCTAGTGTATGCCCCTGTCTACTGTATTAGTCAGTGACTGACGCCTGAGTGTGAAGTCTTTATCTCTATGCCTAGAAGACATAACCTGTGAATCCTTTTGTTTTTATGCATCTTCAGCTTCAAAAAGCCAGCAGCGCCTGATCCATTCTCTCCATTCACCCTATGTGCCACTTCTTTAATGCTCTGCTCAATGTGAGTGACATGCCAATACTATAATACTAGTGATGTTCCTCATGGAGACTTCCCATCTACATGCTAATGGTAACTCTGTGTGAACACCCACACCCTCAGGTGTTGATGGTTATGTCAAGAAATCCAGTTTGGCGAGTTTTCATGCTAATCTACAGGGGCCACTCAAAGGCGGAATCTGCTCTTCTGTATAATAGCACTAGTCCTTTAACTAGCCGTTAGGGAAGTCGTTTCTACTTCCAAGATGTAGTATTTGAAGAACTTATTCATTATTGCAACATTACAATTAAAAGTGACACGGTGGATGATGAGAGATATCACGCGGGAGCAGTTTAAGCTCTGGAGTTTAGTTTTACCAGTAGTCCCGGATCCCCCAGGAAGCAATATCTTTTTTAAAAGGCTGTCAATGTGTGCAGGAAGTAATGAACGCTGATGGCACCGTGAGACCGATATACATATATATATATATATATGAAAATTACGTTGTGTAATTTGCAGTTTTTAAAACACCAAGTCTTTTGGTGATTCACCTTGAGATTAGTGGTGAAGGTTTCCATCTCTTAAATAAATGACTTGGTGAGAATATTCAGAGAAAGACAGCTATACTGATATAAGTATCACAAAGGCAAGAAAATGTATAATAATAAAATGTAATTGAGTAATTCCAATGCAATGTCTCCTACCTTTTCACCTCAAACACAAACCTATGGCTGAAAAAAGGACAAGAGATCCATCTGGAAAATAATTAGTACAAACCGTTTTACATCCCTAGTTCTTTACAGAGCAAAGGGGGCTATAACCATAAACAACATCCTTGCCCCTCTAGAAATGTAAATACCAAATATGTAAAGGCAATGAAATGGTACCTCTGTATGAACTAATAGGATCACTTCACACCTAAAGCTTTATCACCTCCTTCAAGCTAACGCTAGCGCTATCTTAAAGGAGGTCATAGCATGTCCCACAGATTGAAGGCCAGGAACAACTGAGGTGGAGGGCCCTTGAGTTGCCCCTGAGGCCAGCATGTTAGGAGTTTAGTTAGGTGAGTTAGTTAGTGCGGGAAGGCGAGTGGGTAGGGCCGAGAGGAGTATTGAAAAGGCGCAAGCGCAGTTGTTCTGCGCACCTTTTTCTGAAGTAACCTGGAGAGAATCCCAACCCTCCCTTTAAGTATAGGGGTTAATCTGGGTTGTGTTGGGGTTATGTTTCAGTGGGTTATGGGATTGTGGGTTAATTTTATTCCCCGTTGTCACGGGGGGGGGGGTTGGTAGGCAGTGCTGAGGAAGGGTTCTTGTTAGGGTGGAGAATTTGCTGATGAGAAGGAAGCGAAATGGGAACGGAGTTAAGTTGGGGTTAGGTTTGGAAAGGTGCAGGTAGAGAAGGAGCGCATTCATACAGCACTGTCTTTGTTTTTGTAGAGTTATATTGTTATATTTTAAGTTTGGAAGATATGGAAAGCTGTAGCCTATAATAAATATTATTCCGAAGAGCAAGAAATTGTCAGTGTTATTATTTATTTGTTGTTTTACGGGGCCCTTGCAGGCACTCCCTATTCTTAACATGGGGAGCGCAAAGTGCAAGCACAGATTAACTAGCGTTAGGAACACTTGGTTCCAACGCTAGTTACTAAGAGCTGGCGCTAATTAAAAAGGTTAACACCAGCTCAGAGGTGTAGCTAACTGACTCCGCTTCAGCAAAAAACGTTAGCTGCGGCTCAAGACCCCCCTGAAATCAAATATTCACCTCTTATCCCGCAGTGAAAACAGGGGCTCGATCCGCTGCTTCTGGCAGCCGGGAGCAGAGTGGGGCTGGGGAAATAAAGTCCCCAGTCTCCCTCCACAATCACTCCGTAGGATCTCGCGAGAGGCAACACAAAGGGGAAATTGGCAATCGCTAATTTTTTCCCCTTAGTGTCCCAGTTTTAGCGAGCGGCACGCGATAGTGCCCAAAATGTACAAAAGAACAGAGAAAATAAACACGACTGTAGCGCTCCACACGTTGGGCTCACAAACAATTGAAGCTAAATACCTAAACATAAGGGTACCCTTAAGAGTAGATAGGGCACAGGTTTTAACAGATTCGTAACAACATAGCGTAACTCAATACTTGAAAATGAGCAAAATCTCAGTGTATCTGTCTGGTAAAATACTTTGCAAATAAATATGACTGTGAAAGAAGTGAAAACCAATTCAATTCACTCACACTTTTCCGAACCACTAGTGAGGTTCACACGTGGATTGCCTCTAGGTTATTAGGACAGCCATCCATCAGCCTACAGTCGTCAAGAGGTATAGTTCTTCAAGCATAACTCTATATATACCGTATATACAGAAAATGCAGTAAATCAAAACACTCACATGATTTGGAGCCTGGAAATGGCTCTCTCAATCCGCTCTGAGGTTGTTGTGCTGTGTCTGGTTCATGATAAAGAGCATCAGCATTGACTATAGGGGTTATTCAGAGAGAGCCGATCTGGCCCCTAAATGTCACCAAACAGGTAATTTCCCCGTAAGGTGCCATTTTGGGGCCATTCGGGTATTCAGAGAGCAGGTAGTTTGCCAAATTTTGGCGAACTGCCAGCAAGTACGGTGCCTGTTTGAAGACAGTGAAATCCCCCATCGAGAAGCAATGGTTAATCTAATCAGAAAACACCGAACAGCAATGAAAAGGTTTTGAAGTGCCCTGCTGTTCGGTGTTTTTATTCAGCAGGTTTATTCAGGAGACTCCCATAGGCTTCAATGTTAAAAATATTCCTGTTTTAATTCAATATCTAATAAACCGTTTATTTTTTTAACCTGCAGTAAAAAGTCTCTTTATATATTGATTTCTTTAAGGATCTTTTAGGCATTTTTCTGGATTTTATCAGCAACATTTTTTTTCTGTTTTTTTTTTTAAAAAAAAGAGCATTTATTCTTTTTTCTGTAACAGACCTTTTTATTATCACTGATAGGACCTTATATGTAACATTCCAGGCATTTTCGTTCAGTAGTTTTTTGCAAACAGCATTTCAATTTTGACTCTTTCAATCATATTGTTTGGTTTTTTGGGGGGGGGGTTTACCCCGTTCGTCAGCTTGTCGGCTTTTTCCGGTGGCTGGTCTGTGCTGTGATCGGTGGCCCGTCGACTTTTTCCAACTTGTTCGGCATGCTTTTTGCAGCAGTTCCTGCAGGTTTTCTGTCGGTTTTCGGCAGGTGTGCAGCAGGTTTGCGGCGAGTTTCCCCTGCACTCCGGGAGCCCTGCGGTGAATGCTGAAACTTTGATTCTCTGAAGTGCGGGGAACGAGAGAGCACCGAAATGTTGGCGACCTTCGGTGCTCTCTGAATAAGCCCCTATATCTCTGTATACTCATGGCCAATGAAAGCAAACATGTCTATTTTTTCCACGGGTAACCTACACTAATGAAATGGACTGGGAAAACCTCTGGCATGACCATTTTATTAAGAATTTCCCCTTCACTATTGAGACTGTTTTTTATGATTAATAGACCTACCCTTCAATCCGGCTTCCCTGAAATAGACATTTCTAGCCTAGCTATTGTCAAGGGAAAGATCTTCCTATAGACTACTGAAAGATTTAATGGTGTGTACCAAGGTGTGACCCTGCGAGACCCTAATGGCCTCTTATTGCTATCCTAAATACATATACTGTGTATCAACCTTATACTGGGCCATGTTCTGATTGAACTGTAATGGTTAATGAGTGTGACATTAAAAATAACAGCCTCCTTAATCATAACTGCTTCCATCCTATTCCTACCCCAAACTTTGTTTGAGATTAGGCTATTGCGGCTTCCTACTGAAAATGAATTCTTCTTATACTTTGTATAGGGCCCTATATACATACTAGTATAAGGAGACCAACAGGAGCTACCAATATCTGACAAGTGATGCCCCATCTATCATTTATACCACGTCTACATACACGGCTACCTGCATGGTCAACTGGTGGATTGCCAGATGTTTAGTCTGGGTTCACACCTGCGCGTTTTTTTGACACGTGTAATATGCACGTTTTTTGACGCGCGTATCGTGCAAACGTAAAAAACATGCAAACGCGCATTGCAGCGCGTTCACGCTGTAGTCTATGGCCGTGAACGCGCTGCAATACGCCCGAAAGAAGCTCTTGTACTTCTTTGGGCATTGGACGTTTTACAGCCCGTTCCTATGCGCTGTAAAACGCCCAGGTGTGAACGGGCCCCATAGGAAATCATGGGATTTCCGTGTTTATGCGTTTTACAGCGTGCAGAAACGTGCTGTAAAACGCCCAAGTGTGAACGGGGCCTTATTCTCTTTATAACAGTTGAACATTGTCAGATAATTGCTATATTCCCTCTCTGTTTAAGCCGTTGAATAGTTTCCCAGATAAAGCTGCTTTAAAACAATGAGATTTGTTCCTCTGTTCCTATTTAAAGGAACTCCCCCAGTACTGTTTCAGTCTCTCGTCTAAACGGTTAATGCAAGGTCACCTTTTCGTGACTCATCATGTCATACATGTTCCGTCTGCCAGGATGGGTGTTTGTCTGTAACCTCCTTTTCCTCCATGTTTCCTGTTCCTCTCCTCCCCTCCCCTTCTCATTGAGTCTCGGCGGGACGCAATGGGATGCGCTTGTGCTGATGAGGTCACCCGGGTCATGAAGCGAATTTATCCTGCTGTTGTATTATTAGCATTTCAATTTATTTACACATTCTGCCGCGGCTCCAAACTACCCATCCAGCAGTTCCATCTCGTTACAGGAGCCCATCCTGTTAGCAGCAGGGGGAGTGTTTCAGCAGGAGTGTTACAGGGAAAAAAAAAAACAAAGCGGAAACAAACCAGTCGAGTGAAACCAGCAATCAGGCAGAGAATTTTATTTTATATTAACCCTAGAGCTATGACTGGTTAGGGAGAGGGAAGAGCATCCTGCAGGAATCAGCGGTGAATTACATCATTTGTTTGCTTGGGCTTTATTTCTTTGTTTTTTTCTGTTTGCTTTTTGCTTTTTTTTATACACGAGGATGAAAAATTTATTCTGAACAGGTTAATGTTGACAAAAGCTGCCAAAACATTCTTTTTTTCACATAAATGGAATTTTAGCTTGGGACACCTCCCCATTGCTTACATTTACCTGCTGCCATCGCTACTCTGTA
Source organism: Leptobrachium leishanense (assembly GCA_009667805.1). Lineage (NCBI taxonomy): Eukaryota > Metazoa > Chordata > Amphibia > Anura > Megophryidae > Leptobrachium > Leptobrachium leishanense. Next base: position 86,558,789 of record CM019064.1, on the reverse strand, counting down.
TCATGTGGATTAGGAATAAAGTAATTACTGGCCATCTATCCCCATTATTCTGAATATTAAAGGCTTTTTTCGTTGGGATTCAGAACAGGTTGCAAACAAAGGAGTATTAGGGAAGCGGTATGTGTCACGTGTTTATGTACCGGGGAAGGATGGAACAAATAACCAATTTATGTCTTGCTGCTTGTTTAGACTTTTTGTTATTCATCTTGTCATATATCATATAATACAGTGAAAGTAGACTGAGATTTGTTTAAGCTAAACAGGGAATTGTGGAAAATTGACAAGGGAGCTGTATATTTTAGACTAAATAGAATGAATAGAAAATGTTCTCTCCGGGCTAGAATTCCAATTTTGGGCTGCAATTCTCTTTCCGATGCATCACAATTTCTAGTTTAGTGAATGAACCCCGAGATGTTTATGTACCTGATGTATTTATAGTAGGACATGCATATATAGGATGTTTTCAGATGTATATTTGTAATTCATAGCCAAGTCCTACTAGGGTGAATATAAGAATTCGTTTAACAGAGTCTGGATATCAAACCATAAGAATCTAGATTCACTCCCCTGTTTTAGAGCTTCCAAAAAATACCAATAAAACCTAAAAATAACAACTGTATATTGGAATAATGCCTGCATAGGGTAATTATAGTAACACCTTTTATCTGTACTGTACAGAGCTATACAGTACAGCATTTGTAACATCTTGAATCCTATCCCATTACAGCAGTGAGTAACCCCAGCGCTCTCACTTTATTCTGCCCTCTACCTGACTGTTGTACCGCAGCAGTAAAGTTTGAGGGCTAACTTACAATCTTCACGCAAACGTTTGCACCGGCACAAAAAACATTAACGCGAGGGGTAAAACCATTTGCACCTAATCCCGTATTACATAGTCAGCACAACAACCGCGCGCAATCGTCTACCGCGGGTGAACCTGCACGAACCTGGCTCGAGCTTACTCTACTGCACGCGTCCTATACTTAACATTGTGAGCGCAAATGCGAATGTGCGCTGGTACGAGGATGGTATTACAATCTATTCGCGGTAATTACCGCATAGCCTTTACGCGCATAATTTTAGCAACTGCAGAAAGCTGGTGTTAATGGCAAATCTGACCGACCAGGCAAAAACCAAAATACACCAACCCTGTAAAAAAATGCAGCAAAGTATAGTTGCCACTTCAACACATACCAAGCCAATAAAATGGAGCAGTCGTGTGTGCATGTATTATCGCTGCAGCATATATGCTGAGATTGTGAACGTGAGATAATTGTGGTTCTTAATTCTGATTGGCTGAATCGCGAGAAAAAAACTGTTCTCACACTGGTTTTTGCGTGAGATGGTACTGCGCGAGCATTTGGCCGCATCCTGTTTGCACGCGGTATTGATCAGCGGATGAAAAGACGGGCAAGGATTGTAATTCCAGTGGTGATTTGTGCGCGCAAAAGTTAAACGCTTGTCGCAAAAATTCAGGGTTTTTGCACGAATTTTGTAAAATAGCCCTGAGTTTTTTTTATTATAGTGAAGGTGGGGCTGCTCCTTGTAGATTCTTACCAGTAATACAGAGAGTCAGTAATGAGATGTCACCAACCTTAGAAGTAAATACAAATACAAAAACAAATACAATACAATAGGAAATACAAATACCAAATAGAAAAAGTTAAAATCTCACCTTCATCCACTATATACCCTATAGTGGTCTCCCGAAAGAACCAAACCAAAGAACCAAACAACCAGAGTACAAGATATATAAATGGACACAGCGTTAATCAGCACGTGATTATTAGTGACATAACATTAGCCGTTATAAGGACTACTCCATAAAGAATATGCATATGTCAGTTTTCCCTTAGATATATTGGAAGGAAAACTGGAAGACAAAATAAAATATAATACAGTGCAGTGTCTGAAGAATTCTTATATTAACACCATAGTGACCAGGAGGTTTTACCATTGTCTGTCCGAAAGTACACACTGCTGTTTTTACGTTTCTGTGCTGTTTGTGTTTTAGCTCTAACTTTCCTCTTACTTGTGTATGGAACCCACACATATTATATACCATTTATCTCGCCATTAAATGGACTTTCTAAAGATACCATTGTTTTCATTATATCGTATTATGTACTATAAAAAAAATTATGAAATATGATGAAAAAATTGAAAAACCACACTTTTTTGAACTTTGACCCCCAAAATCTACAACCGCCAAAAAAGACCCCGGCTAAATAGATTAAAAATTTTGTCCTGACTGAGTTTAGAATTATCCAATTTTTACATGTTTTTGCATATTAACCCCTTCACTGCTGAGTCATTTTACCTCTGTGTGCTGAGTTCATATTGACAATTTTATGCTCATCATGTTTAAACATGATTTGAAGTCCTATTTTATTATACTCCCCAGACAATTTTTTTTTTTAAAAAAAAACACATTTTTATTAAAAAAAATTTATTCTTTATTTTTTCTATTTAGTATTTTTACACCAAACATGGTTAGATTTGGTATCATTCCAAAGGTCATGATCAGACTTTTCCAATTATATCAAAAATGACCCTCTAGCTGCCACAGATCGGGAGATACGGTGGTCCAAATGACCCCCCTATCTGCTCTTGTCAGCTAGGGGTTAACTGGCCAACTGACATCATCGCACATATGGCGACGACGTCAGTGGGTGAGGAATGACCCCAGAGACTTGGCTGACATCCTAGATGTTAACCACCTCTGGGAGTGGATCGAGATTCGGCACTGAAGGGCTTAAAGAAAAGCACAGCTGGAAAGAGCAGACTCTGCCTCTCTTTTTTTTTTTTTTATTTGCAGCCGTTCTGGAGGGAGAGGGGTCCAAAGGACCCCCCCCTCTCCTTTCAGGTTCTCTCCTGCAGGCGCCAGGGGTCACCTGAAACTGACGTCATTGCGGCCAAGATGACTTAAGAGAGATGGCCGGGGCCCATAAAACGGTCTGCCAGCTTTAAGGAAGCCAGACCGACATGGGACCCCGGCCAGAGAGGTGAGTATAGGAAGAGAGTGGGGCAAATGCCCATTGACGTACATAGTACGTCTTTGGTCCTTAAGGGGAATTTTCCCCAGGACATCAGTGTTCCTTATGAGGTTAAAATAGCATTTGATAAAGCTTGCAATATACAGAGTCTATAACCATCTCTAGATGATATCGCCTGTGGGTTTTGTCTTCTTTTCTTAGGTGCACATCCTCTTTTCTTAGGTGCACATCCACCTCTCACCATGGTTAGGCCTTCCAGTCTATTTTCCTTCAAATTAAAAACCTAAAAATACCAAGATACACCCCTACTGTAACTCTGTATAGCCAATACTATCGTAAAACCAAATAATCAATTGCCCACTTCCTTCAACGCCTTCAGATTTTTTTGCCAAAAAACACTAAACTTCCACCAAACGACTCCAAACAGAACAAATTAAATAAGTGCTATTTTGTTAAAAAAATTATAAAATCGAATCATGTATCTACCAGAACACGTTTCGCCAAAAGTATGGCTTCTTCAGCTGGTATTTGAATTATAACTGTACTACTTCCAGTAGAAGTGGTAGAGGCCAAAACAGTAATTGAATTTAAGCAGGCATGGGATAGGCATAAGGCTATCCTAAACAAAAGATAAATCCAGGTAAAGTATCCATGTAATTGGGCAGACTAGATGGGCCGAAAGGTTCTTATCTGCCGACATTTTCTATGTTTCTATGTTTCTACCATCATATATAGTCTCTTATTTGCTTGCTAATTGACTGGCCGGAGTTTCAAGCCTCCCTTCTGTCCATCCACCATCTTGGGCATGCACGATCCATCTGCGGTCCACCTTGGAATGCATAAACTACATCCTGTTCTCTGCCATTTTTAACATGCGCAGTCCACATGCGCTTCATCTTAGAATATGGAAGACTTCACTCCGTGTTGCAAGATGAAGCGCCTGTGGACTGCGCATGTTAAAGATGGCAGAGAACGTGATGTGATTTACACAACCAGTGTAAATCAGCTGACAAAATAAAGACAGCCATTACTAAACATGAAGGAAATTGTAGAATGCGTTGGCAAACTCTGACGTGTCTGGTGCTTTGGAACTAAATTCATCATGATGTCCAGTTAGCTTAATGAAACACCAACCATCATGGGAAAATTAGATCTTCAGCAACATAAAAGCTGCTGAGACGTGTAGGAAATTGACCCATGATATCATGTTTTAGCTTTATGCCATCAATAACAATTGCAAGAGTAACAGGACTGAAAGATCCATAGACTATTTTAATAACAGAAATCGGACATATTTAATTTTTGGGTTTATAAAGATATAAAGTTATGAACTGTTCCTAGAGGAATTTATAGCTTTATAACAAGACTGTGAAGGCTTGTGATCTGAAAAAAAAATGCATGTGAATATGCCAAATTCGAATCGAAGTCTGCTCCAATCTATTTTAGAGAAGACCACATGTATGGACAGTCAGACTAAAACTGTCAGTGTGAGTTTGGTCATAATAGAATTGAAATACAACTCCATTTCTCTGACCCTCTTGATTTTTGAAAATATCAGTGACTATACACAGCGGGGAATTGTACTCTTAAAAAATAAGTGATCAGAGGAGTAGCTTACTGAATGCAAATAAATGACCAGCTTAATTTGAAAGCATTGTACTTAAAGCCCATTAACACATGACATTTCTTAATGAACATGGGCAGCTATTGCCGACTCTGAGAAAACAGATGGCAGGCACCTTAGGGTAGTTTGCGAGATTAGTGCACCCAGATCCAGACCTCTAATGTTAATCTGCACACACGCCATTCCTTCTGGATCTGTGCCAGAACACTAATGAACAATCATTGTATTGTATGTACATGGCTACGGATTGTACATTGCTAGATCCTGCTGCACAGTGCTACATTATGAATACTGTGCAAAATTCCTAAACACCGTTTCACTAGATCCGTGATACATGAGCTGCATGACTGTTGTTGGTAATATAATAATAGTCAGTAGATTTCAAGATGTTTAACCCATTACCGTCCTTTTGGCTTTCCATCCCATACTGCAATGACTGGGACGTTTCCACCCATACAGAAGGCACAGGACGCCATACAGAAAATGTAGCTCGTTGCTCCTGTGAGCACACTTAGCCCCTGGCATCTAATGTGAAAGTGTGCCTGGCAACCCAGGCATTCCTCCGAGAGCCAAACACATGCTAGTGAGTCATGTGACTGTGGCTGCAGCCAGCCACCATGCTCAATGTAAAGCGAAACAAAGCCAAGGATGGACTTTAACCCTTTCGCTGCTGAGCCATTTCACGCCTCTGTGCTGAGCTCATTTTTACCGGTCTCACTCATCATGTTTAACCGCGTTTTGAAGCCTTATTTTAATATATTATCCAGACATATTATATATCGTTCTTTCCGGAAAGACTGTGCAGATTCATAATATGTCATTATTATATGTATACGTCATGTCCTGTCTGTATATTATAACAAAAAATGCAATAAAATTTGAATTTTCAATAATTTACAATGTGTAAAGTGTTTTGTTTCACATTTTAACATGCGAGCATTTGCATTTATATTTTCTATGGGGTGCGCTTGTTAAAAAAATTAGAAATGGGGACTCGGTACATTTTCTTTGGGGAAAATTTCGCTATTTTTAACAAACGCACCGCATACAAAAATCGTTAGTGCAGCATCATTGTTCACATTATAATTGAAATGGGAACAATATTGCTGCATTAACAAGTAAAAAAAAAAACTTGTTCATTTTTTTTATTATTTTTTTTTCTTTTTTTTCTTTAATTTGTACATGTTCATGTTTGGTATTGTTGGAAAGGCCATGCTCTCGCCGATCCAACATTATCAAACATTAACCCCTAGCTTCCACGGATGGGGAGATAAGGGGTTCATTGGAACCCCCTATCTCCACCATTGGTGGCAGTTAGGGGTTAACTCCAGGACTGGCGTCATCACGCTATGCACTATGACGCCAGTCATCAGGGGGCATTCCCAGAAGCTTGGCAGACATCCAAGATGTCGGCCAGCTCCAGGAGAGGATCACTATTTGGCGCTTTTCAGCGCCGAATCGTGATCCGGCACCCAAGGGGTTAAAGGCAGGCACGGTTTGGAAGGGCAGGCTGTGCCCTTCCAAACCGTGCCTGCCTTCAGCTGCTGGACCCCGGCGATCAGGAGGGAGAGAGGTCCGAAGGACCTCCCCCCTTCCCTTTCAGGCACCTCCTCCGCACTCGCGGGGGGGGCGCCTGAAATAGATGTCATCTCACCACCGCAATGACATCTATCTTCCCCTCCAGGGTCCCGGAGTGCCGGGCTGACATGCAGATGTCAGCCCGCACCGGGGGGGCCAGCAATCAGCCGGAATCCCGGCTGATTGCTGCCTCCTGTGCTAGGACGCGCTCAGCGCGTCCTTTAGCACAGGAGGTGCACTTGGCAGCCAAGTGGTTAATACTCTGTTTCCTTCTTTCATCTATCTCACTGTCGAAGGAGACAAAATGTTACACCGTGATTAAAAGTTTTTTCTTGGTGATTTCATTAAAATATCAGGGTTATTCGGAGAAAGGTGAAAACCAGGAGAACTGGCAGGAGAAGAGAACAATCTAGACCAAATAGCCGATTTGGAAAGTGAGACAAATGGGAGAATTCCTCTGGTTTCGCTATTTTGACCTAGAATTTTCACTTCTCCAGTCACTCTCCTGGTTTTCACCTCTCTCTGAATAACCCTGAATGCTTTCCTGTTAATCCTTTCAGAGCTCAACATGTGTGGTTTTTGAGAAGCCTTCCTTTAAAACATTTTTACATGTAAGCCATATAAAGTAATTACTTATAGTAAAGGAAAGTCCAACATGTGCTTTAAAAAATGAGATATAATAAGTGTGGGTGCACCTAATGAGAGACACAGAGGGAGAGAGAAAAACATGTGGGTGAACAACCATATAACACAAATTCCTGGTTTGGTTTTGGTTCTGAAGTTGGACACATATCTCAGTCATTAATGGGTGAATTGATTTGTCATATACAGTTATGCAATGTTATGTTACTCTAACAATCCTATAGAATATAGATATGACTTTATTTCAAGAAACATGATTTTCCTTTTCTAGGAAGACAGAGCTGAAAATATAGCAGAATGTGTTTATATGTATATGATTATTTTGATTGATAATGTTTTGGAGATTTGATACTAAAAGGACAGACACAAGTTGGAGTTTTTATATCAGATTCTGTAGTGCAAGGGAAAAAGTTAAGTGACACAAAAAACAAAAAAGGAAAAACGCTGCTTGAAAGTTGGATTGAAGACAAAAATTATCTTTAATGTCAGTGGTTAAATTAATGCAGCTCCAGAAATGACCACAGAACCCATAAACACAGTCACACCATAATCCTTCATATAAATTAAATACAATTTAGCACAATGTATAATGAAAAATTTAAAAAATAAATGTCGAACAAAGTTGTGAATCCCAACAAATGAACAAAAAGAAAACCCAAGACGAAAAAGCATCACAAATTAAAACCATCAGACTGTAGCTGTATAAAATCACAAATAGTCAAGTGGCGCACCAATCTATCTTTCACTGGTTAAATGAACACATAAAAACTTGCACAGAGTAATTAATTAACTAATTACTCTTTTTGCAAGTTGTTAGAATACTCCGCTGACAACATTGTAATAGATTTGCTACGCAGAATCACCGAGGTTAACCTAGGATTAATTAAACTGCATATATGTTTACATTTATAGATCTGGCTGAGAGCCCACCATAAAAATAAATATTACTGTAAAACCAGCCCATTAACATGTGATTATTCCATAAATAGTGTGTGTTGACCAAAAGAGCTAAATGATATTATTTTCCCAAATATAAAATAAAAAATGTTCACATACATTAAATTGCATTAGATGAAGATTTTTCCGTGGGTCATTAAATAAATACATATTATATACAATAACAGAGTCTGTACATGACACTAATCATTATAAAAAAATCCAAATACTCGATGCTAGGCCACCATAGAGCATAGACGCTACATAAACAGTATTGGCTGCGCTCAAACATTTTATTCAATCTATATGAATTTGTTTTTGACTGTTTCAGCTTTCACTGAGCTATTTTGCTTACATATATTTATATAGCGAGAGAGGGAAAGAACATGAAGCGAAAGAATACTGAAGTCTTTCCAATTCACTATTGAATAATAACAGTAAAAAAAATGGAAGAGCCATCACATAAGTTCAGTGCATTATTTATGCATCCCATTCTGTCCATTAACAAAACCCTGTTTGTATTCAAGATCATTCTATTAAAAATTGAGTGAAAAAAGTGAGCCCTCTCATGTGCGTTTTCTGCTTTGTGGGATATCAATAGGCATATTGACTTATACAAAGTGATGGTGGGCTCCACAGCTTATCTAGGACATGGTCTTTGGATTCTCTTGAGAAGCTTTAACTCATTTTACCTTGTGACCTTGAGGCAAACAGAATAATTCTATATTTTTTAGAAGAGATTTATGAGCCTTTATATAATAATACATTTTTGTGAAAAGATTGATGAGCCTTGGAGACGGTAATTCAACGTGGTCTCCAAGGAACTCCTGGAAGGAGAGCAAAGAAGATAAATTGGGCAGTCAGGTAGCTGAGGTCATGGCATGAAATATTCTTTTACAGATCTTTGCATTGGACCCTAACCGCGTGTCCTTATTCAAAGCGTTAAAGGGTTAATGAACTCTCAGATTGATGTGGATTCCCTATGACGATTTACGTTTTTCGTTTGAGCACAATCATAAAGAACAGCTATGCTGCCAAATAAACACCAGGGACACAGGCCTTGAGTGTTGCATCGATATCAAACCACCCAAGCAGCAACTCGTCAATAAAACCTGAGTAATGGGTGAGTAATAAACAGGGTTACAGCACTTTTTTGGTTTCTTGACTCAAGCATTTGCTTTGATAGAACAAAATAATGTTTAGATATTAATATAGAGAATATATATACAGTCATAGCCGAAATTGTTGGCACCCCAGACATTTTTCCAGAAAATCAAGTATTTCTCACAGAAAAGTATTGCAGTAACACATGTTTTGCTATACACATGTTTATTCCCTTTGTGTGTATTTGAACAAAACAAAAAAAGGAAGGAAAAAAAGCAAATTGGACATAATGTCACACAAAACTCCAAAAATGGGCTGGACAAAATTCTTGGCACCCTTAACTTAATATTTGGTTGCACACCCTTTGGAAAAAATACCTGAAATCAGTCGCTTCCTATAACCATCAATAAGCTTCTTACACCTCTCACCCGGAATTTTGGACCACTCTTCCTTTGCAAACTGCTCCAGGTCTCTTATTGGAAGGGCGCCTTTTCCCAACAGCAATTTTAAGATCTCTCCACAGGTGTTCAATGGGATTTAGATTTGGACTCATTGCTGGCCACTTCATAACTCTCCAGCGCTTTGTTGTCATCCATTTCTGGGTGCTTTTTGACGTATGTTTGGGGTCACTGTCCTGCTGGAAGACCCAAGATCTCGGACACAAACCCAGCTTTGTGACACTGGACTCTACAGTGCGACCCAAAATCCTTTGGTAATCCTCAGATTTCATGATGCCTTGCACACATTCAAGGCACCAGTGCCAGAGGCAGCAAAACAACCCAAAAACACTGTGGACAAAGGCAAATCTAGATCTCTGGAGATGGACTTGTAACCTTGAGATTGTTGATATTTTTCCACAATTTTGGTTCTCAAGTCCTCAGACAGTTCTCTTCTCCTCTTTCTGTTGTCCATGCTTAGTTTGGCACACAGTTTGCACACACAGACACACAATGCAAAGACTAACAGGGTAATTCAAAGAGATCCGAATTGCGTGAGAAAGGTAACCGAACGCTGAAAATCAGCATTCAGTTACCTTTCTTGGCCATTCGGCTATCCAGAGAGCAGGCAATTCACCAAATCCTGGCGAATTGCCTGCACATACAGTGCCTGTTTGAGGGCAGTGAAATCCCCATAAAAAAAGCACTGCTTCGGCTATTCAGAGAACACAAACCAGCAGTGAAAGGTTCCCCTAATGCCCTGCCATTCGGTGGTTTCATGCGGCAGATTATACAGGCGAATCCCATAGGCTTCAATGTTAAAAATATTCCCGTTTTAATTCAATATCTAATAAACCGTTCATTATAAAATTCTGCAGTAAAGAGACTCTTTATTTATAGATTTTTTAGGATATTTTAAGCATTTTTCTAGATTTTTATTTTTAAAAAGTCCGATTTTTTTTATTTTTTTTAAACTTTACTTATTTTTTCTGTAACAGCCCTTCTTATTATCATTCATTGGACCTTATATGTAAATTTCAGACATTTTCGCTCAGTAGTTTCTTTGCAAACAACATTTCACTTTTCAAACATTCAAGAAAACTGTTTTCCTAATTTATTCACTTCATTCGTCTGCGGTGTTGGCTTTTTCCGGCGGTTGCTCTGCGCTGTGATCGGTTCCTGCTCGAGTTTTTCTGGCGTTTTCGGCGGGTTAATCCAGATGTTTTTGCAGGTTTTCGGCGTGCATTCGCTGGGTTTTGCGGTGAGTTTTCGTCAGGTTTGCGGCAGCCTTTCCCTGCAATTCGGGGACCCTGTGGTGCCTGCTGAATACACCACAGGGTTGCCGAAATGGGATCAGCAAAACGAACCGAATTGAAGAGAACGAAAAGTCACCGAACGTGCGGTGACTTTTCTATTCTCTTTGAATTACCCTGTAAGTGAATTTCTCTCCATTTTATCTGCTTTCAGGTGTGATTTTTATATTGCCCACACCTGTTACTTGCCCCAGGTGAGTTTACAGGAGCATCACATGCTTGAAACAATCTTATTTATCCACAATTTTGAAAGGGTGCCAAGAATTTTGTCCAGCCCATTTTTGGAGTTTTGTGTGACATTATGTCCAATTTGCTTTCTTTCCTCCCTTTTTTTGTTTTGTTCCAATACACACAAAGGGAATAAACATGTGTATAGCAAAACATGTGTTACTGCAATACTTTTCTGTGAGAAATACTTGATTTTCTGGAAAAATGTCTGGGGTGCCAACAATTTCGGCCATGACTGTATATATCATCTCATTACCAAATAGAGGGTTTCATGGACCTGGAGCTGAGGATTCTGGTGGATCTTCTCTGCTCCCTCCTTCTCCAACCTCATTGTGTCTTGGCCACAGCCTTCATACCTGATTCCATATTTACCTCCAGGGCCAGCTTTAGACTTTTGAGGCACCCTGTACATTGTGAAATTATTTTTTAAAAGGTAAATACCACCCGATAACGTGAGACGCTGAGTAGTGAGTGACGACACAAACACAAAGTGATGGGCATAAAGAATTTATCTTAAAATAAAAGGTTTAACAGAAAGATAAAAAAGGTAAAACATTCTTAAACTAAACTCTGGACACTGCAATAAAACAAAGACTCAGCATGATAAGTGATATATCAAGGGCTCAACAAGAACAACATTAATTTACCCATCCAGATATGCACAGCACATGGCACAGTCATGCTCTCAGGTCCAAGCCAAAGCACAAAAGGGCTGATCCCTTCCTGGAACTCCTGGTTCAATGAAAAGAAGGTTGGACTAGAGTCTTGTCTCCCCCCCCCCACCAGAGTGACATGCTTCCCACCAACAATGTATACACCTTTATTCCCAGTGGGAGTCACCATATGAGGTAACCAGTTTAGAGTAGGCTGGCTTAATGATGTCACGGCTAAACACACCGGGCAAAAAGCCTCAAACTGCCCTGAGTGTTTCCTCTGTGGTATAACAATTGTAGTAATTAAATAGATGATTTATGACACAATTCGTCTATGATTACTACACTCTGCAAAAACCTTTCCGGTGCCCCTCTAACCACATCCATTCATGGACAATCCTCCTCACCCAATACCTCAGAAAATGGAATCTTAGTGTTATTTATGTAACTTCTCACACATGTCTTGTCATTACTAATATCCAGCTATGAAGTTGTGTATCACTGGCACAATATTTATATTTTGTGCTTTGCTACTCCTTTCACTAACAAATAATTTTGAAGATCGAGTATACTCCACGATGGTAATGAATGATAAAGGTTATTTCTCTTTCTGAAGATGTATCAATTCAATGTTCTTGAACCCAGGACATACTTGAAAACGAGAGAAATCTCAATGTATCCTTCCTGGTAAAATCCTTTATAAATAAATAAATAAATGGTTAGCTCAATAAATATATGTCACAGACGGCTTGGATTGTAACAGGTGAAAGCCCAACATATATTGAGACAGGCAAACACGTAAAGTTCAATGTTATTTAGTATATGGAGACACAGGCAGGTAAACTTGGTGACACAGGGGCAGACCCAGACACAGGTGAACCTGGACATCAAAAGCAAGCACCAAGATACTCCAGCATTGTGCACCCACTGCACCAGGCTGCTGAGTCCCTGCAAAGCCGGGCACCAAACCTCTCCAGCACTGTCACAATAAATGAAAGCCGTACTCCAGGAAGCTGTAAAGGTGCTCTATAATAAGGGGGAGACATCGCTAACCCCACTAGAAGTTGTGGAGTTTCGGCCCAACAGACCTGGAGACACAGGAGCAGGCTTGGAACACAGGAGAATGGTGGGCTTGGAGCACAGCTGACAGGACCTTAGTTACTGGAGATGGACACAGCTGACAGGATCTTTGGTTGCTGAGATGAAGATGGCAGACTGGATCAGGACTGGCTTCCATGGAACAAGGCAGAAAGATGGCAGAAGCACGATAGGAGGAAACTCCCCTAAATGCAGTTCCCATTAGCAGCCAGCAGGATAAAAATAGCAGTTTAGACGTGGATTTTCCTATGGTTCCTCCATCTCCTGGTTATGGTATGTGACATAATGTAAATATTATCACATCCTTCTCTACCTCACAGCTAACCTTAACGTTATTTTTAATCAAGTGAGTAGGAAATTTCCTAACCTTAACTGTAACATTTTAATGGCAAATTAAATAGACTTTACCAGGCCCAGACTGCTCACTGGGCATACCTGATATTCACCCAGTGGACCAATAGACTTGGAGATTGTTGTCCAGTGTGTCAAAAAACTGGATAGCTGGGGAGTCGGATAACCTTATCTTGGCAAACTGATTGTCCATAATGGAAAAATAAAGGAAAGTGTTGGGGTTGAGAACAGTTGAATCAACAGAGTGTGTGTGTGTGTGTTTAAATAAATATATGGCTAAGTGTGTGTGTTTGTTTAAATATATAGCATTGTTTGTATACAAATGTATGCTTATGTGAGTACATAAACTTGTGACTATTGTGTGTATATACAATGTATGGCTATTTGTGGGAGTATAAATGTCTGGTTATGTGTGTTTTTGATAAAAAAAGTAATGGGCTGCTGAGCTTTTACATTTTGGCCTTACTCTATTCTTGCACAGCTAGATTTCCAACCCTTCCAGGTCTTAAATACGTAATATCCAGTTCTTAACCTATCACTGTGGAAACATAAGTAGGAAAACAAATAGGTTTATTTTATCCAATTATTATCTTTCAGACAACTGCTAGCAGTCTATGGATACATAGTAATCCGTTCCCTGGAACTCCAGTTGAGAAGCCCTGAATTCTACAATATGCCAAGGAAAGATATTTTGAGTGAAATATAGGATATACCATTTTTACAGTTATTTTTCACTTTACCTTCCAAAACCAGACACCCGCATATAAGGTTATATTGCATTAAGTGAGAAAAATTATTAAAACTCAAGAGTTAGAAATCGAAATCCCATTCATGTGTACGTTGAACGACAACTAAAACATTTTTGTTCAAATTTACTTTGTTTTAAGATTATGGGGCAGCAAATCCCAAATTGCTTTAGGATATGGAGATGAGAATGTATATCCATTTTTCATTACAGTTACGGAAGATTTCTCCTCCCTCCCCCCTGACTTGTGACACAGGGGGAGGTTAATGAGGCATTGTGGAGCTCTTGCACAAGTGTTAAAGCCCTATTAAAACATAAAAGGAGGCTTGGCATCCTTCAGTATAAACTCATTAACTTTTATGGCATAATAAATTGATCACATTAAAAAATAATTCTACTCCTGCTGGGTGCAAGTTAACCTTTCATAACTTTCGCAACAAGGCATATTTTTTCTCCAATGAGTAGGGGATGTCAAAATGGCTGCTGGCAAAACCTGCGTTGGGACAGATTTGTTTTCATAAAGGTATTCAGCTCTAAATGACCAGAGGCGACATAAAGTGGTTAATACACAATCCATTCCGTACAGTGAAGTAAATTCATAGTATTCACATCATTCTTAAAATGCTAATTTAGCTTTATGCTTTCCTCAATTTTAAGCTAGGGATTCTCTGCCCTTAAAACTACTTATACTGCATTAAGAACCTGCAGGGTGGAATTTTTTTGGCAGTTTTCGAAGTTGGTTTTATCGTGTACAAAACTGATTACTAATAGAATGCTTATAAAAATCTGCTATGGCCATGGATTTTTGGGATAAGCCATTATTATCACCTATTGTTTGAGGGGGGGTTTCCAGGACATACTGTTACGAGCTGCCCTTGAGCAGTATCATTTTTGCTACTGTTGGTTTCCATATAAAATGCTTGTAACATGGGGGTCCTGTACCCACATGCAAAATGCTCCACTCGCCATCAGTATCCCGCAGGAGTACTGATTCTGGACCAAAACCCAGGCAGTACACACACATGCAGAGTGAAGCTATAAGACGATGGAAAACACGCCCAGTGTTGAAACAAAGGATCAGGAGGTAGCATAGGAATCTGGTTAAAGCTGGTTGCTGGGGAAAGGGGGGGTTGATGGAAGCACGTGAAAACAAAAGGACTCACAAATACACATAGGAAAAAAGAGCACAGTATATACCACAGGGGACTCCACAATAAATACGTAAGTGAATATTAATATAACACAGACATCAAGGAATAGGGTACAGAAAACACAAACACCCTGCATCTACAATTGTAGATACAGGGTGATGTTGACAAAGGAAAGGGCAGGGAAACAATATGAAATTTCAGGCCCGCACCTCTCAAATACATTTCTAGGCCCATGTACCCCAAGTCAAAAGTGAGGCACGTCACAATGCTCATTACCTGTTTCCCTGTTAAATCTTTATTTTAGGTATACTACTTATTAGTAGCTGTTGTTTTGTTGGTATCATCATTTCATATGCCAATGAGAGCCCTTTCCAATGCCCCATTCTCTGTGACAGATTTGAGTTTTTTGACCATTAACTGCCCCTGTCATGATATTTGTTTAACAAACAAACATTACTCTCCATTTGTATCAGACTATTGTGTGTCTCCCTGTTTGTAATTACATTTTCTTAATTCAGTGCCAAAACATATCCAGGCAGCGTAATGCTAAAGCTGTGATTGATTGTTTCTCGATTGTTCAGATTTTTGTATGGATTTTGGACTATGATTGCAGCATGGTCACCAGACTAGGCTATGGGAGGATGACATGATGGGGAACTGTATTACTGGGGTTTTAGTATTGTATGCTAATGACCCCTCTCTGGTTTAAATATCCCTGACTGGCCACAATAAAGTAGTTCTCATTCTTCTGACCCCTACATGTAGTCTCAACTCATAGTGTGGGGTAACGTCTATAATCACTGGCTATAATTCCACTTCAAAATCAGCAAAGGAAGTTGAAATTAACGGAGGTGCACTGCTGCTCAACCAGAGTACCAGGAGGTCATTACAATTACCATAGAATGATATAGGAGCTGCCTGGTCCGCTGCAACACTTTCTTGTTGTGTGAAGAGCCCACTGCAGAAGCTGTAAAGTCCTGGAATTCACAGCAATAACGTTTCTGTAAAGACATCTTACATTGGAAACAAGTGGTTGTCCTGTGGTTTGGACTTCAAGAAATACTCATGCACTGCATGACATCATATGCTTAAAGGCAATTATTTCTATGGAATTAAAATTATTTGTGGCCAAGGAAAAAACATAATTGCTCAATTGTTAAAACTCTAGCTTGTAAAGTAATGTAACAACGCAAGGCTGATATAATAAATTCTTCTGTCTTTGTTTTATAATAGATGTCTTATAATATTTAATTGTCAATTGGTGTCTGGGACATTGTAATAATGATTAGTAACTATGATCATTATTCTTAATTCTCACACATCATTGAACAATGCCTTATTTCCCTTCTCACCGTCTCCTAGAAATTAAACAAGGTATTGGTTAGCAATCCATCACTACACCTTATCTAAAAATAACTATCCAGGGTGCAAACTGCTATGAATAATAGATCTCAACAATTTGACAAAATAATCTATATGCTTAATGTGCATCTTTTTCACAAATTTAACATGGTATGTTGGTTTGTTGTACAGTTTGACTGCAACATTTTAAGTATTAAACAAGAGGCCAGATCTGGATTAACCCTTTCCTGTCACGGGGCGTACCATGCTGTCCTCGTGCCGGCTGGGCCGTAACGCTGTGGGGTGACATAGAACTGTCACCGATCACCCCGATACTATGATGCTGGTCCCTGTATAAAGATCAATATCTATCCCTCTGATCCTTGTATGGTCAGTAAACTGACTATCTGCAGGGAAATAACCAGCAAGGGTTAAGAAATACACAGGCCTTAACAGATAAACCCTCACAACAGTGATATAGAGACAGGGCAGGGTTAACGAGAGGAACCTGAGAAATACACAGATAAGGAGTCAGTAGTCACCGAGTTAGTACATAAACCTTGGTTCATATATAAAGCCAAATCGTTCTGCAAGTCAGGGTTGTCAGGAATCGCTGAGTCAGTACACAAACCGTGGTTCTCATACAAAGCCGAATCGTTACACAAGTCAGGGTAGTCAGGAATCGCCAAGTCGGTACACATAGAGGGTTCTCAAAAAAGCCGGGTCAGTAATCAAAGCAAAAGAGTGAGTGAGTCAAACGATTCGAATTACTAAGCGCTGGGGAAGTAACTCCTTGACAGGGCAATGAGTCAGATTGCGCAGTCTACTTTTAAACTCTGCGGCTAGACGTCATAACGTTGCACCCCGCCTCCTGATTAGCCACGCGACCTCCCTGAGCCGCCGCAACACCTGGCACCTGGCCAGCTAACGGCTGGGAAGGCGATGCTGGGTGCTGAGCATCTCAAAGAGTGGCCCAAGATCCCCCCAGCACCGCGGGACGTGACAAAAACACTCTGCTAGCGTTTATGGGCCTCTGCAGTCTCACAAACCAGTTGGCTCACGGCATGTGCCATTGGCTTCATAGGCTTGAGGAGGAGCCTGCCGCCAGCGTTAATGCCTCGCCGCCAGGTACAACCTTCCTGGTGGTAAGGGTTTAACATAGAGCTATTGGAGCTTTAGCTCATGCCCCAGGCCCAACCACAACTCATTAGAATTACAGTCGCGTTGCCCTTCTTGGTGCCTTCTCAACCCTTAGGGGGTTATTCAGAGAGCACCAACATTTCAGTGCCTTCTCATTCGCCGCAGTTTAGCTAGTTAAATTTGCCAACCCTGCCGTGAATTCAGCATTCACCGCAGGGTCCCCAAAGTGCAGCAAATCCACCAGCCGAATGCATCTTCAAACCGCCTCAACCATTTCAGAAAACCGGCAAAAGAATCGAAAAACCATCAAATCAATCCAATAAACCTCTGAACACATCCTCAAACCGCCGCAAAACAGCTGAATTGTTCACATAACCCACTGAAAAATTGCCAAAAGCATTCGACGATCTGCCAAACAGACCGCCTTATCGATCCAAAGAAAGCCGACCAGCCGCCGAACAGGAGTAGAAAGAAACAAAAAAACACTAAGGGCCAAATTACAATCTTTGCGCAAACGCTTGCGCCTGCGCAAAAATCTATTAACACGAGGGGTAAAACCCTTTGCGCCGAATGCCGTATTATGATGTCAGCTTAACAAATGCACGTATACGTCTACCGCGGATGAACCTGCGTGAACCCTTTGCGAGCGTACTGTACTGCGCGTGTCCTATACTTAACATTGTGAGCGCAAACGCGAATGAACGCTGGTATGCGGATGGTATTACAATCTATGCGCAGTTTATAACGCACAGCCTTTGTGCGCATAATTTTAGCAACTCCTAAAAGCTGGTGTTAATGGCAAATTCTATCAACCCAGCCGAACCCAAATACACCAGCCCAAAAAAAATGTTGCAAAGTATAGTTACACATTCTACTCATACCAAACCAATAAAATGGAGAAGTTGTGTGTGTTTTTTTATTGATGCAGCAAATATGCTCAGATTGACTTTGACAGGCGCAAAAACTAAACGTGAGATAATTGTGGTTCTTAATTCCGATTGGCTGAGTCGTGTGAAAAAAACAGTCCGCCCACTGATTTCCGCGAGCAACGGTATGCGCGAGCATTTGTGCGCGTCCGGTCTACGTGCGTTATTAATAGACGGATGAAAAAATGCGCGAGGATTGTATTTCCAGCTGTGATTTACGCACGCAAAACTTTACCGCTTGGCGCAAATATTTTCACTTTGCGCGAGGCTGTTTGCGCAACGATTGTAATATGGCCCTAAAACATTTAAAAGGCGTTTTCAAAATACTACTGCATGAAAATGCCTGGGAATAACATATAAGGTCCTATGAATAATACAGGTCTGTTACAGGGGGAAGAAAATGCCGGTTAAAAAAAAACGCCCTTTACTAAAAAATTGCTGCTAAACTCCCCAAAATGCTTAATAAAATGCTAATAAATAATAAAGAGACTTTTTGCTGCAAATGAAAAGAATAAATGGTTGAATCAATATTTAAGAAAAAAAACGGGGAATTTTTTAACATTGAAACCTATGGAATTCGCCTGTTTAAACCTATTGAATGAAAACAGGGCATTTCGTTTACATTTCGGTGCAGTTCGGCGTTCTCTGAATAGATTAACCATTACTTCTCTATGGGGAATTGCACTGCTGCCAAAAGTCACCGTATTTCACTGACAATTTGCCAATATTTGGCCAACTGCCAGCTTTTTGAATAGCCGAATGGCCAAGAAATTACAACGTATGGGAAAATTCAACGTTCGGTGCAATTTTTAGGTCAATTCGGTGTTCTTTTAATAACCCCTACAATGAATGGATCCCACTGTGCTCTATTTTAGGGATGTGCGTTTCGGGTATCGGAATTTCGGAATTTTCACGAAATTTCCCGATTCGTGTTTTCGGATGCGGCCGATTCTCCGAAAATTTTTCGATCCGAAAATGGCAGATCCGAAAAGTTTTCCGAGCCGAAACGAAATATTTTCGGAATTTTCGAATGGACTTGAAATGTGTCAAATCGAAATTTATTTTTGCTCTATTCATGATTTCGGTTCCATTCGTGATTACGGTTCCATTTCGGTAATTCTGGACATCGTATATTTAACTGTTATCGGTTATATCGCTGATTCTGTAAATTTTGTATTTGTAAATGCGTATTTTTGATCAACTATTTTTCCGTTTTAAAACCTTTTGTTCTGGTTTTTATTTTTAAAGTCAGACCATTCAGGTCAGTTTAGCGTTTTTTAAATCGTTTTGTTCATTTTTTTTGTCCCTTGGCTTTCATAACATTTTAATATGATTAAATAAAGTTGTGAAATGGAAAAACAAACCAAAAATTTATTATAAAAAAATATATAAAGTATAAAAAAAGTAAACCATAGCAGTTTCCGTCAAAACGAATAGAGTTAGACACTTTGAAACGAGGAGAACAGAGGTTCCGAAAAAAATGAAAATTTCCGAAATCTCGAAAAGTCGATACAAAAAACGAGCAAAGTGACCCGAAAATACGAAAAATGGTCGATATTCGGAAAAAAAATGTACACGAAAAACGAGTCGAACCGAACCGAATCGAAACAGACATCGGTCGAAACGAGCCGAATCGAAAAGTTTAAACATCCGAACGAGCCGAACCGAATCGAACCGAAAAAAAAATCGGTGCACAAGCCTACTCTATTTTGAAGCCAAAGAGTTAACAGTATATTATTAGATTCTCAATTGTTTAATGTCTTCAAGAATATAAAGGATGAGAGGTAATCTTGTGAAAAATGTTTACATTACTGTATTCAATTTTCTGATTAAGAAATGACTGCACCACTTTTCCTAGTAGTTTTATGGGGCCTGTTATTAACCTAATCCATTAAACAGGATATGAAGTGCTACATGAATTCAGAACACTACTAGAGATGATGGATAGCCGGTGTTTGGCACCTTAAAGTGGAGTTAATTCAAAACCTACTTGTCAGGAAATACATTTAAATTTTCAGCATACTGTCCTCCGAAAGCCAGACTGCTATGCACTGAATGGACGTGGGGGACTGATCAAGATTTAGATGGTAAAGAGACTTTATTACATGTTTCCAACACCCCTTAAGGGCAATTGATATGTCAGACTTTAAAGTTGATTCTGTATATCTTCTATATCGAAACACGCGTATTATAAATAAAGCTGGCACTGTAGTATGACCATAAAATCTGCTATTATCTCACCTGAGGATTTAAATGGTGCACAGTTTTCAAAAAGGGGATGAAAAGTAGCTGCATGTATTTAATTTATTTGCTCTCTAAGGTAGCCTTATGGACATCACAAGCATTCGACATCCATTTACTTCTTGTGGTAGTTGCGCGGCAGTGATTTATTATGTTGTTACTGGACGAAGAGTGTTCTTCTGCGGATACAAAAATCAAAACGAGACCCTGCAGAGATCTGAGGGAGAAGCATTAAAACAAATGAAACCAATCTCACTGATTTATAGGTTTAATGGAAATGTCACTCATTGGTGTGGACTTACTGAACATCAGTTCCCAAATACCCTGATAGTGCAGGTTTAAGAGATCCAGTGAAAAGGGCACTGATGGCTTTCTTGATTAAAGCAAGTGGAGGGCAAACCCTGCACTTTTGGAGTTTATTAAGTAGATCTGATAAGGCAGTGTTCTAAATATACATAGTACAGGAGAGGTGGGGTCGCGCCTATTCCCCGATGGGGCAGCTGCAACCACCAAATGTATCCAGCCCAGCAACATGTATAAAACATAACAAGGAGAAAAATGTCATCTGCGCTTATTCCCATTATACCGTGTGAAATAAAGTGCAATTAGAGGCTTTGGTTTCTATTAATGGCCATTAAAAGAGTAAGCTCACCCGCCAAACGTCATGGCACCTCTAGTGAGGGTGAGTCCTATCCAAAATGAAGCCATTGGTGTGGACTTACTGAACGTCAGGTCCCAAATACCCTGATAGTGCATGTTTAAGAGATCCAGTGAAAAGGGCACTGATGGCTTTAATGTTTAAAGCAAGTGGAGGGCAAACCCTGCACTATTGGAGTTTATTGAATAGGCAGTGCTCTAAATAGATTACATGGATCCCTATGTCTGAAAATTGTAATGACTATGGGAACCAATAGACTTGTGTACGCGGTTTAGTGTTACGAACCCCGCTGTGGTCTCTCGGCGCCCGGCAGCATCGTCCTCGCTGCTTGCTGCCCGGGCGCCGAGTGAAGAGGGGAATCCGGGCGGTCACGTGAGATGCCAGGGGCAGAGCCTGGCGGGATGACGCAGACCCGCCGGGTTTAAAAACGAAGGCAATGCATTCATACATTGCCCTAACGTGGTTAAACATCCCTTAGAGCTGCTCTGTTGTATTTTGGTGTATTTCTGGTTCTGACATATTGGCAAACGGCTTCTGACAATTCTGGTTCTGACTTATCAGCACTGTACCCTGAGTTTGCCTTACTGCACGATTATTATTCTAGGGATATATATCAGACCGACTACTTCTAAGGATCAGAGGGAAAGGATAGGGAGCTGCGCACAAGGATCAATACCCCTCCTGGTGG
Organism: Leptobrachium leishanense; assembly: GCA_009667805.1. Lineage (NCBI taxonomy): Eukaryota > Metazoa > Chordata > Amphibia > Anura > Megophryidae > Leptobrachium > Leptobrachium leishanense. Next base: position 86,536,939 of record CM019064.1, on the reverse strand, counting down.
GGATCGTAACATTTTCAGGGTTATTCAGAGAGCGTGAAAAGCAGGAGAATGACTGGAGAATGAAAAATTCTAGGTCAAAATAGCCAAACCAGAAAAATTCTCCCTTTCATCTCATTTCCAAATCGGCTATTTTGACCTAGAATTTTTCATTCTCCAGTCATTCTCCTGCTTTTCACGTTCTCTGAATAACCCTGTTAGTCAATTTCTGCATCCAACTATTTCAAATTCAGAAATCTCTTACTTGGACAATCTGATAGCTGATCGGTTTGGAGAGTTCATAAAATTCTGAGGTACATGTGTATTTTTCCCCTATACCGCTAGTGCCCCCTATACCACCAAAATATCACTTTCTATACATCTCTTCCAGAAGATAGTTGGGCTTAGAGGTAGGGAACGTATTAGGGTTACATCTAGTTTTAGGGTTACGGTGACTGTTGCTGCTTGTTTCATGATTATAGTTAGGGATTTTGCATTGCACAGTAAATGCCATTTTTTCAAACTCATCCAATTATATTCAAATCGATTTGATAGATTTATTTTTCATGTGATTCGGTCAACGACTCAGAATTCCGCATGCGTCCGAATTGCCGATAATCTTATTCTATCAAAACCTTTTTTTTTTTAGAAAGTACTTTACCGGGAGTTAGGTGTCTTGCCCAAGGACTCTTACTGGGGAATTGCTGTGGCTGGGATTCGAACCTGTGTCGCACGGTTACAGAACAGTGATGTTACCTCTACTCCACCCAACCGGTTACCTCTACTCCACCCACGTCACACGTTCCTACCATAGACTGAAATCCATTTTTTTCAATAGGACATATCTTACTAACACACCTCTAGTACCATGTCTAGTGTGTCCTGATTATCTCTCTTTTACTCCACTGTAAAATAATCCACCTTGTATCACAAAACACATGTTGGAATTCCAAAAACAATATATTAATTCCTGACCATGTATCATTCAGCAAAACTCTGTTTGGGAAGCAAGGTGTCCAGCTGAGCGGGAATGCTTTGGGACACACTTCCACCACACGCTATGTAAGATCAGAGCTACCAGTTGACCCACACAGGGAAACGTTTGTAATTTGGATTGACAGGTCATAATAAATATATTCTATATATCACGATTACCATAATGATTCCCTAAAACCCAAAAAAGTATCAAATCTGAATGTATGGATCGCTTAGATACAAGGTAATAATGGTTCACATGGATTTCTATGGGTCATCTTTTTCGTTATTGTCCATCTGTTCAAGGTAATAGTGATATATGGGTCTTGTATTGTACATGACTGCTATTGTTTATCAAGCATAATTTTTCTTTATTCTTCATTAACCTTTTTACAGTTCAAAGATACATTTCTTTCCAGCTGTCGACTGCATTCGAGTTTATATTTCCCATCGTAAATTTATTTCTCAAAAATTCGTTCTTGATATACATCTCTGTCAGGTTCATTCACCCTATTCATTACACACTTCCACATAGCTCTTTCCTTTACCTCCAGAGAGAAGGTACAAGATTTTTCATCTTGTTTCTTTCAACTGCACAAAACAGAAAAATAAAACACTCCATTTTTCAAAAATATAAGCTCCAGTGTTCTCCGAGAGGTTTTTTTTTTTTTTAAACATTTCACAGAGAGGACCAACTCATTCCGCAGGCAGCTAGAGAATAGTATTTCATTCATGGAAAAGTAGATTATTTAGGAGACATGTTATAAACATTGCTTTTCTCGTAAACCGCCATTGCTACGTTTTAAGAATCTGTGGGATTTTGTACAATTATTTTCTTGTTCTCGCCAACGGCCTTGAAGGGAATCAGCAAAGTTAATTCTGTCAACCCCTTCACTACCAAGTGATTTTCCATCATACCACTGGCAGGACCTGGTGGTTTTATTGCAAATCCTTTTTCATTACTCATTTCAAAATGTACAGAAGTGTTTCTACAGTTCACTATAGCTAAGGCCTATTTAACAGATAGAAGGCTTTCTCTGCTGGCCAAAACACGCTACTACAGTACAGCTTGATCTCAGTGCTTCCGCGAAGGAAACATGGATCTCAAGGCCTTTCAGTCTATTTCAGCACATCAGCTGTCAGACTTGATGTGTTGATGTGTCTGGAGCCCAAATGAATTACAATTTAATTTAAACAAAATTATTTTTTTAACAAATGGTGTATAAGATGAACCAGTGCGTAATAATGCAATGTGACATTACCTCCACATTTGCTCCCAGCATGGGAAATGAGAAGGTGAGTCTGTACAGTTTTTTTTTTTCTTTTTTGAGAAAGTATTTTACCAGGAAGGATACATTGAGATTTCTCTACTTTTCAAGTATGTCCTGGGTGGCGAGTGTGTACCGTTAGGTGTCTTGCCCAAGGACACTTACTAGAGAGGAGCTCTGGAAAGGATTTGAACCTGTGTCTCCACGGTTGTAGAGCAGTGATTTTACTTCTACTCCATCTAGCTGGTATTCCTTTTCATTGCTCCAGAATCAGACAGTATTGAGTATACTTGTTTTCAAGTTACCAGCAGGAGTTTTTGAAAATCAATCAGGTAGTGAAGGTGTTAAAACCAAGATCACCCTGTGCCACAGAGATAATATTGTGCGGAAATGCTATGCTATTTGACCTTCTATATTCCTGTGGCAGCATCATAGCACCCTTGTTACAACATATGAGTAAGGCATTCCTCATTCATATATAGTTGAATCCTAGTGTTCTTAAGTAGACTATTCATAAATGCAGTCTGGTAAAAGGAGCATCTTAGCAATTTAAAATTTCCCCTTATTTTCTACCAACAAAAAAAAGAATTCTCCTTCACAATCCTTCTTTTCTTCTTGGTTCACTGCAGGTGGTGCAGATTAGTGCTGCTTTGTTCAATGTTGAGGAGGGGATAAGAAGGTAACTGTGGTCATAGGGAGAGAACATAGCAAGAACCAACTACAGGGTGTCATTGTTCGACAAGTCTTTTTAAAGATGTGAAACAAATCAAGGTGTTGTTTCGAAGAATACAAGGGTACGATTCCACAGTATCCCTTTTCAATTAGTTACCTCTGATTGGTTAAGTGACTTTAGCAGATAATATAAAATTAAATGATAATGTGAATTTCAATGCAATATGCGCAACTTCTTTGACGCTGTCAGGGTCGGGGGAGCGGGAAGCAGGAACCAGGTGTAGAAGCTATGACGAAGTACAGAGTAGGGAATATCCAGAAGAAGAGTCGAGACTTTCCAGGTTTGGTACACAACAAGGATATATTAGCATTCGTTTAGCAGGTATACAACTCCTAAGAGAAGCGACGCTGTGGCAATGATAGTGTGTAAGGACTGGGTATATATAGGCAGCTGGGGTGGTCACGCCCCTCTGAACGGTGATGATTCGTCTCCCTATTGGGTCCCATCTGGGAGGTAGGCTCACCCTGGGGGCGAGCCCAGCCCCTGTCCGTCAAGGGCTCAGCCACGCCCCCAACCTGTTAAAGGGAGTCTCCAGATCCAGACGCTGGTCTGGGCCACGCCCCCTCAAACCGCACGGTGAGGAGTCAGGCACCGTGGTGTTCTGAGGCTCCAAATCGGCGCCATGACAGGCCCCACCGGCCGCTCGGATCAGGCGTGGCCCGCCCAATGCCGGAGGAGGCAACCCCCGTGATCGGGGCAGCGCCACTGCGACCACCGCAGGCGAGGGTCCAGGCCGCGAGGCGGCACCAGGTGGGTCCCGGGGTCGCCGAGATCCCGCTTCGGGGCGTGACAGACGCTTATATTTCATTGGAGACTGTGGTGACGTAGAAATAGATATACTCTGAAACAGGTCCTGATGTATGCTGTGGCCCTCAAGAGAAGCAGTTTTGAAATTGTCTAATAGTCATAACAAAGGATATGTATGTATATTCATGAAGGGATTGTTTTGCACTGCCATGTTCAATCTTCTTTGCAATTATGCCCTCCATCGGGTGTCCCACTAGTGGGACTTGTTGGATGTCTTTTGATGTTGCTGCAACACATTTCGCTTTAAAACAAGGAGAACATTCTATAAAGTGACACATGCAGGAGACTGTAAGCGAGAGAAGCTCCTATATACGGAGAGAATGACAAGAATGAAAAAGGAGCAACAAATGTGGAGAAATGACCGGAGTGGACAAAAAAGGAAGAAAGTCAAAATGGGGGGGGAGTGTAAAAAAAAAAAGGGACTGAACCTGCATTCCTTACTTTGTGCCAACAACAGAGCTCTTGAAATAAAAAACATTTGACAATAATGGCCTGGAGAATCAACCTCCGCTGTGCCGGCAGTGATCTCAGCAAGGTCATCCTTGTAATGTATAATGTGTGATCATTGAGCACAATATGATATTACTCAGCTGGTGCAAAAACACCTAGAAATGGTAATATTCTAAAATAAATTATGTCTTATTTTGTCAACCACAGCATAATGGCAGCAACATAGACGGACCTGCAGGATTTTCAGCCATTAGTTCTCTTATTTTGCTTAGTACAGACCTAGTACAATGTCACCGAACCCGTATAATGAGCGCAGTGGGACCTGTAAACACGGAGAGCATCCCATAATCATTTGTAATGACTGATGGCACGACAGAATATCCGCGCAGAGTCCGACTCCTATTCCGAACGAAATGCAGGAAATGTGTATTATAGGTTATTTTCTGGTGTTCTTTCCCATCAGGTCTCTGTTTACAGAGTACATATGGTCATTTCAGAAAATGTGAATCAAATCATTATGACAGTGTTTGCCACATAGTATATGGAATGATATATCAAATGCTCTTCATTTTTTCTTAGAACTGGTTGAAAACTCATATTGCAAAACAAGGGAAAGAAAATAACATTCCAGAGACATACCAAACTTGGGGCATGTACAAATGAGCCCGTAAACTTTTATTTTCTGCTTTCGAGCTGCAAATTGTTTGGAATTCCTCCACAGGCACAAACACTTTCGAAATGCCATAATGTAAAAATGTAATAATCAAATTGTTGCTGACTTTGTATTGTCAAGCATAATGTGTAGGTACATTATCTTTTTTGTTGTTTTTGTTTTTTATTCACAGATGACGGGATTATGTATCCGCATTGTGATAGTTCTATGCAAACAGAGTAATTAAAATTAGGTCAGATGGATTAAATACTTTGAAAGCCTTTTGATGTAATTTGGAGCATCTGGTAGGAGATTGTGATATTGCAATCAAGTGACAGATTGGGACGCATATTTTGCAAAGTGGTGCTCTGCAGCAAGACAGTTTTCAGAGCGATAACATATATTATGACTTTGCGACATCCAGTAAATATTTTAGATGTCAGATAATCATTCATTCCTTCCAGGATCACAAAATAGAACATAATAAAGGCAGGAAAATACCAGAATAAACCTTTCAGCTGTTGTTAAGCTTCTATTTTAGATCTAGTGAGCTTGTTAGATGATACATTGTATTTATGAGCAAACTGTGAGTTCTCATTAAGGTTGCCCTTCGGAACACATGCACTCTGTTTTCATTTCATATCGTGATGCATCGTGGACCTATGCCCGAATTACAACACATACAAATTATTGTCGATTTCATTATTTTTGGAACAGTACAAAATACTAACTGGTATGATGCAAAAAAAACCTAAGCAACTGAAAAACATAACATGAAATGCATGGAACACGGAACGTTCTCAATAAAGGTTCGGTGTAGACAAAATCTTGATGCTACGATTGGATTTAGCAATGAAGGTGGAACCAGGAAGTGTGTGTGCTGCACATGGAGAGTGTAGCACAGGAGCTCTGGGATGCAGTTCTTTGATTCGCTATGATGTGCAAGTGGCTTCTGCAATAATAAACAAACTATATATATATGTGTTTAATATTGCAGAAGCCACCTGCACATCATAGCAATTCAAAGAATTGCATCCCAGAGCTCTTGTGCCACATTCCCCATATGCAGCAAGGAATTCTGGGTAGGATATGCAAATGACCTCTGTATATGTTATATATATATATATATATAAGTGACTTGGGCGCCCCTCCCCGATTCCCTCCTTGTTACCATAGACGTCAATAGTCTTTATACCATCATTCCTTTGGAGGAGGGCATCGGGGCGGTATGCACAATTCTAGCTTACCACATTAATGCTATGCCATACTCTATAGAATTCATTTTGGAAATTCGGCGAAAAACTCTCACTATGAATTATTTTAGGTTCGTGGAGAAATACTACCTACAATGTACAGGCATATATATGGGAACGGCAATGGCTCCCATGTATGCCAACGCCTTTATGTACATATACGAATCTACATATATTTTGCCTGCTTTCTCTCGTGGATTGCAATTTTACATTCGTTATATTGACGATATCTTGTTGATGTGGCAGGGAACACCTGGTGAATTGCAAACCATTATAACCAGTTTGAACACATTACCACGTCGGTTGGGCTAACATTCCATTCGGATCCTGTAAGTGTTAATTTCTTATATCTCAATGTCGCATTTGAGGATGGTAGACTGCGATATTCGCTATCTAGGAAACCGACAGATAGGAATACTTTATTACACGCTTCCAGTTTCCATCCACGTAAACTTAAAGAATCTTTACCTATTTCCCAGTTTTTGCGCGTTATGCGTAACAACTCGGATCCTTCTACATGTACACAGCAACTTTCAGAGATGTACTCTCGATTTATTAAGCGAGGTTATAGATCTGACATTCTTGATAAGGTTTTAAACAAAGCACATGATGGTGTATTAACACCGGGCCCACGTGGTAGGTCAAACTCTCGAATTATATTTGCTCAGACGTTTCATACAAAATCAAGTATGTTTGCCCGTACTATTAAACGTCATTGGCAAATTCGCCAAAATGATCCTAAATTGGCTGCGGCCACTTCTGACCTCCCGATGATTTGTTATAAACGAAATAAGAACTTACGAGACTTTTTGGTCCATACGGATCAATATAACTTTTTTTCATCTAATAATCCATTTTCAAACCCGGACTGTTTCCGGTGTATGGGATGCACTACATGTAATTCTCTAATTCCAGGAAAAGTGTTTTTTCATCCTTACAGTGGTACCAGGTACCGGATCCGACACCGGATTATCTGTACAACTGACTATTTTGTCCACAAGATCTCGTGTCCCTGTGGTAAAATATATATAGGGAAGTCCATCAATAGTTTACGTGAACGTATGGCAAATCATAGGTCGCCATTAGGGCAGCATTAAACGGACATGATAACCCACAACCGGTGGCACGCCACTTTTTGGGACTGGACACAATTTGCCCAGCCTACGAGTGATGGCTATTGACCACATCCCCCCGCTTGTGAGATGGGTTGATCGCGCTAAAGAACTTATGAAGCGAGAATCTTTTTGGATTTTTACGCTAGACTCACTAGCCCCACGTGGTCTTAACGAGAAGAACTCTTATATCCCTTTTTTTCCCCTATGTTAGTTCGCTCAAAAAGTAGCGACATATGCAGTATTGGTCCTACAAACCCCCTCTGGGTGTGAAGTCCTCCTAGGCAATTGTTTTTAACCAATAAAAAATCTTTACTATTTATTTTTTCTATTTAATCTTCTTAAATATGTGGTTTACATGGATCTCCATAATGGGCAGCTCACTATGTAGCTGTAGCTCTGTATGCATTCAGTATAATATTATGTTTTTCCATATATGGATTACTATTCCTAGCTATGTTAACTACGCTGTTATATCTATATCAAGATGTTAATATGTTTCTTTTAAATGTAGCTGGAATACTGTATCATTGTAGCCTACATGTTGATTTTCTCCTTTTTTCTTAGATCACAGAGACACATCAAAAAGATCTATGTTCTCTTTATTATTGCATTTGTTAGTTGGCTTGCAGAGTATGTCCACGCCTGCTCTGTGATTACAGGGTGGACACATTTGTGGGATCTTAAATGCTTGATGTATATATATGTCTTTCTTTGTATGTTGGCTATTTCTGAGGAAAGTCTGTTACGTACCGCGCTATGGTCACCCGGCGCCTGGCAGCATCGTCCTCGCTGGCCGGGCGCCAAGTGAAGAGGGGAAGCCGGGCGGTCACGTGAGACGCCGGGGGTGGAGCCAGGTGTGATGACGCGGAACCGCCGGGTTTAAAACCATGGGCAATGCATTCATACATTGCCCTATCGCGGTTTAACATCCCTTAGAGCTATTCCTGTTGATTTTGGTATTTTCTTGGTATTCTGACCCCTGGCAACGGCTTACGATATTCTCTGGCGTACTGACCCCTGGCAACGGCTTACGATATTCTCTGGCGTACTGACCCCTGGCAACGGCTTACGATATTCTCTGGCATTTCTGGTTTGGCTATATGTTCTCACGCTTGGCTTCTTCAGTGTCAGTCTAGGGATATATATATATATGGACCGACCAGTATAAGGATCGGAGGGAAAGGATAGGTGCTGCGTACAAGGATCATATTCTCCTCCTGGTGGGGATTCGTAACAAAGTCCCTCTGAGGACTGAAACGTTGAAAATTGATGCCATAATAAAATTCTATTTTATTTAAATTCTGAAAAGAAGTCTCCGTGTGCGTCTGGATTTTGGATATATATATATATATATATATATATATATATATATACGATAGGCCGTGTTAGTCCAGATGCCAAAATCACGAGTATAGCAGTACGTAGTGATGCCTTTTTTTAATGGACTAAAATTACATTTAAAGACAGGCTTTCGAGAGTATATCCGCTCTTCCTCAGGTCTGGATGCTTACTGATCAGTTCCTAGAATTGAACATTAGGACATCAAGGGTCACATGGGTGGGGGTATTAGATGTCGTAAAAAGTGAGAGTCAAATGGTATGTTTAAAGTGGGAAAATAAACGCATGAGGGATCTTGGGCACCTAATAAAACAACAGAGATAAGATCATACAACCTAGAATGAAAAAAAGGAAAAAAGAAAAAAAACAAAAACACAAAACAGTGAAGGCTGAAAGAGACATGAAAAAAAGGAAACCAAGAAAAAACAAAACAATGTAGCAATGTTCTTGGGATGTCTGGTGTGAATCGCTCTCTTAAGGTCATGCCACAGAATTTCAATCGGGTTGAGGTCAGGACTCTGACTGGGCCACTCCAGGAGGCGTATTTTGTTTTGTTGAAGCAATTCTTTTGTTGAATTACTTGTATGCTTTGGGTCATTGTCCTGTTGCATCACCCATCCTCTGCGGAGCTTCAGTTGGCGGACAGATGGTCTTATGTTTTCCTGCAAAATGTCTTGATAAACCCTGGAATTCATTTTTCCATCAATGACAACAATCCGTCCAGGCCTTGAGGCAGCAAAGCAGCCCCGTGATGCTCCCTCCGCCATGTTTTACAGTGGGGATGAGGTTTTGATGTTGGTGTGCGGTGCCTTTTTTTCTCCACACATAGTGTTGTGTGTTTTTTCCAAACAACTCAATTTTGGTTTCATCTGTCCACAGAATATTTTGCCAGTAGTGCTGTGGAACATCCAGGTGCTCTTTTGCAAACTTCAAATGTGCTGCAATATTCTTTTTGGACAGCAATGGCTTCCTCCATGGTGTCCTCCCATATACTCCATTCTTGTTTAATGTTTTCCTTATTGTAGATGTGTCAACAAAAATGTTAGCATGTGCCAGAGATTTCTGTAAGTCTTTAGCTGACACTCTAGGATTCTTCTTTACCTCATTAAGCATTCTGCGCTGTGCTCTTGCTGTCATCTTTACAGGACGACCACACCTAGGGAGAGTAGCAACAGTGCTGAAATTTCTCCATTTGTAGACAGTCTGTCCTACCGTGGACACATGAACATCAAGGCTTTTGGAGATACTTTTGTAACCCTTTCCAGCTTCATGCAAGTCAACAATTCTTGATCGTAGGTCTTCTGAGAGCTCTTTTATGCAAGGAATGGTTCACATCAGGCAGTGCTTCTTGAAACCAGTAAACCCAAAACTGGTGTGTGTTTTTAAAGGGCAGGACAGCTTTCAGCAACACATCCAATAATATCACACTGATTGGACTCAAGGTTGGCTCACTCCTGGCTCCAATTAGCTCTTGGAGAAGTCATTAGGCTAGGGGTTCACATACTTTTTCCACCCTGCACTGTGAATGTTTACATGTTATGTTCAATAAACACATGAAAACATATAATGTTTGTGTTGTATTATTTTAAGCAGACTGTGTTTTTCAAATTGTTGTGACTTAGATGACAATCAGAGCACATTTTATGACCAATTCATGCAAAACTCCACGTAATCCCAAAGGGTTCACATACTTTTTCTTGCAACTGTATTTTAACACTATAAAAGAAGGGCTCGATGTGGATTCTGGCTTTTTAACCCATTATCATAATGTCACATAACATTCAGATTTCTGGCAAATGCTTGGTTCTTTTTTCTGTTTTTCTTTTCTTTTTTCTTTTTGTGTCTTTTCAGCCTTCATTGACTTTTGTTTTTCTTTTTTTCTTTCAAGTTGTCATGATATTATCACTGTTGCTTTATATCACTGTTGTTTCATGGGCCTAAGAACGCTCATGTGGTTATTTTCCCATTTTGACCATACCATTTGACTCTCACCATTTATGACACCTACCCCCACCCATGTGCCCCTTAATGTTCAATTCTAAGATACTGATCAGTATAGCTTCCAGACCTGAAGAAGAGAGGTTACACTCTCGAAAGCTTGTCTTTTAAATGTAACCTTAGTCCAATAAAAAAAGGTATCACCAAGTACTGCTATACTCGTGATTTACACAGTCAGGTCCAGAAATATTGGGACATCGACACAATTCTTACATCTTGGCTCTATACACCACCACAATGGAGTTGGAATGAAACAAACACAATGTGCTTTAACTGCAGACTGTCAGCTTTAATTTGAGGGTATGTACATCCAACTCAGTTGAATGGTGTAGAACTTACAGCAGTTTGCAGATGTGCCTCCCGCTTGTTAAGGGACCAAAGGTAATGGGACAATTGGCTTCTCAGCTGTTCCATGGCCAGGTGTGTGATATTCCCTCATTACCCCAATTACAATGTGCAGATAAAAGGCCCAGTTCATTTCAAGTGTGCTATTTGCATTTGGAATCTGTTGCTGTTAATTCTCAAGATGAGATCCAAAGAGCTGTCACTATCAGTGAAGCAAGCCATGATTAGGCTGAAGAAACAAAACAAACCCATCAGAGAGATAGCAAGAACATTAGGCATGGCCAAAACAACAGTTTGGAACATTCTCAAAAAGAAGGAACGCACCTGTGAGCTCAGCAACACCAAAAGACCCGGGAGACCACGGAAAACAACTGTGGTGGATGACTGAAAAATTCTTTCCCGGGTGAAGAAAACACCCTTCACAACAGTTGGCCAGATCAAGAACACTCTCCAGGAGGTAGGTATATGTGTGTCAAAGTCAACAATCAAGAGAAGACTTCACCAGAGTGAATACAGAGGGTTCACCACAAGATGTAAACCATTGGTGAGCCTCAAAAACAGGAAGGCCAGATTAGAGTTTGCCAAACAACACCTAACAAAGCCTTCACAGTTCTGGAACAAGATCCTATGGACAGACGAGACCAAGATCAACTTGTACCAGAGTGATGGGAAGAGAAGAGTATGGAGAAGGAGAGGATCTGCTCATGATCCTAAGCATACCACCTCATCAGTGAAGCATGTTGGTGGTAGTGTCATGGCGTGGGCATGTATGGCTGCCAATGGAACTGGTTCTCTTGTATTTATTGATGATGTGACTGCTGACAAAAGCAGCAGGATGAATTCTGAAGTGTTTTGGGCAATATTATCTGCTCACATTCAGCCAAATGCTGCAGAACTCATTGGACGGTGCTTCACAGTGCAGATAGACAATGACCCAAAGCATACTGCAAAAGCAACCAAAGAGTTTTTGAAGGGTCAGAAGTGGAATGTTATGCAATGGCCAAATCAATCACTTGACCTGAATCCCATTGAGCATGCATTTCACTTGCTGAAGACAAAACTGAAGGGAAAATGCCCCAAGAACAAGCAGGAACTGAAGACAGTTGCAGTAGAGGCCTGGCAGAGCATCACCAGGGATAAAACCCAGCGTCTGGTGATGTCTACGCGTTCCATACTTCAGGCTGTGATTGATTGCAAAGGATTTGCAACCAATTATTAAGAAGGGAAAGTTTGATTTAGGATTATTATTCTGTCCCATTACCTCTGGTCCCTTAACAAGCGGGAGGCACATCTGCAAACTGCTGTAAGCCCTACACCGTTCACCTGAGTTGGATGTACATACCCTCAAATTAAAGCTGACAGTCTGCAGTTAAAGCACATTGTGTTTGCTTTATTTCAACTCCATTGTGGTGGTGTGTAGAGCCAAAAGATGTTAGAATTGTGTCGCTGTCCCAATATTTCTGGACCTGACTGTATATGTATATATATATATTAAAAAAATAATCTGCAGATCCAAAACCTCAATGGACACACCAGGGACTTAATAAAGATATTTATTTTTATTTTTAATAAGCACTAATTGAAAAAAGCAACCTGACGTTTCAGCCTCTAGAAGCCTTTTTCAAGGATGCAAACACCATAAATTACAACATTTTTATAGAGAACATAAGTAATAACTCATCCATCTCATCACGATGGGCTGGCGTCCACGTTAGAACATGCCTGAAGTGATACACTCGAGCCGGCACTTCAACCCACATGTACTGGGACACGTTGCCGCTATTGGCAAGCTCGTTTGGTTTCAATGACAGAACACAATGTTTACAGGGATCCGGATATATTTCTGTTGAAAACTTTAATAAAAAAAATATTTCTGCTGTGCACTAATGGGTGAAATAAATTATATTCATTCTAATGTTAGTAGAGTTATAGACATTAGTGGAGTATGCACATAATGTCACTGAGAATTTGGCAATGCTCCTTGATATAGATGGCTAAAACAGCACGTCTCATTACTACTCCAGTCTGAAAAGGCCTTGCATTATGTGACCAAGACAAAAGCCATCTTGGGACCAAACCAATAATTCCCACCCATTTTATAATTCACCATAAAATATTTTAAATTAAACATTTATAATGTTTAATGCTTTTAAAACAAACATCACACAATATTATTGTAATATAATTTATTGAGACTATTTAAGAATATCTAAATTATATTAAACTACGTACAGTAAAGGGGTTATTCAGAAAGTTCACAGAAATTTTGATGCTTTCTCATTCGGAGATTTAATTTCAACGACCTTGCGGTACATTCACTATTCACCGCAGGATCCCCGAAGTGCTCCGTACAAGGAGTTGCCGAGCACTGCCGACCAGATCGCCGTACTACAGAAAAAAAATTAACAGAACTCTATTTTTTTTAAAAGGCATTTTAAACAATTAAAATGCATGAAAATTTGTAGAAATAATAAAATAAATCCTATAAAAAATAAAAATGTCTGTTACAGAATTTTAAAAATGGAACAAAAAAGGAATCAAAAAATTCACCTCAAGCCAGAAAAAAACATAAAAATTCTATAAAAATAACATAGAATATGTCTGCAGATAAGAACCTTTCGGCCCATCTAGTCTGCCCAATTATATGGATACTATACCTGGATTTATCTTTTATTTAGGATACGCTTATGCCTATCCTATCCCGGCTTAAACTCAATCACTGTTTTAGCCTCTACCACTTCTACTGGAAGGATGTTCCATGTATCCACCATCCTCTCAGTAAAATAATTAGTTTTTTTGCTGAAACTGAAAAGAATAAACAGTTGACTACAAAATAAATAAAAAAGATATTATTTTACATTGGATCCTATGGGATCCGCCTTTTTAAACCTGTCGAATTGAATCACCAAAAATCCGGACATGTTGGTGCAGTTCGGCATTCTCTGAATAGATTAACCATTACTTCTCTATTGGTAAACTTCTCTGCTGCCTAAGATTCCGTCGATCTGCACCATATTTCACTGTCAATTCGCCAGTATTTGGAGAATCGACACCTCTCTGAATAGTCGAACTGTCACGAAATTGCACCGTACTGTAAAAATTCACTGTTCGATGCAATTCGTTGGCAAGCTCAGCGGTCTGTAAATAACCCTTTAAGTCTCCCATAAAGCAAATTAACAAAAAGAAATAAGCAAACTGAGCAAATTAACTCAATAGAAGCCTCTTTCGCGCAGTGCTGTGAGTAGGGATGTGCATGGCTGAAAAATTTGTTTTGTTTAGTTTCGCTTTGTTACGTTTTTAAATCATTTAGTTTTCGGAATTCTGTAACTAATTTCGTTTCATTTTTCGTTTTGGATCGATTTGAAATTTCGAATCGATTCGAATTTCATATATCAATTCGATAGTTGATTTCAATTCGAATTTTGGATGACTAAATAAAACCCCAATTAATCAAATTTTGCTGTTAAAAGAAAAGCTAGGGTTACATTTTAAGCTGTGTCACAGATTTAGTATTTGAGTCAAATTAAACAGTGAAACAAATTTAATTTGTTTCATAAAGTCCTTTGCTGACTATTACTTGTATTGTAAGCTAAGATCAATTCGATAGTTCAATACAAATTCAATAGTTGATATCAGTTATTCAAATTTTTCTTTTATAATGATGACAATGTAAAACAAAATAAATTCGTTATATACGGTTTCGTTTCGAATTTGTATCGTATCGATTCGTTATTTGGAAGTACTTCCGAAATACGAATTATCAAATCTTGTTCCAAAATTTAGAATTTTTCCGAAACGAATGCACATCTCTAGCATAGAGAGCCCATATGCAGACACTCAGTTGACAGACCTACAAACAGTAGTTTGGCATCGACTCGGATTTTTAAATGTTCTTATTTTTTCTGTATTTAATGCCACTCTGCATTTCTTTTCTCGACCTTTTCTTGTTTCTACTCAGCACTTCCTCTATCTCATGTTATTTTTTTCTCTCCTCACCTTTTCCAAGCCTATTCTTCTTGCTCATTTAAAGACAATTTAATTATATGTTACTCGGAAACCTTTTTTTTTCTTCTTTTTTTTCCTGTCAGTTCTCTATAATTTTTTTCCTATGCGTTTCACCATCAGACAATTTCAAAGCACTTGGAAAAGAAGATGAGTGACAGGCCACGCAAAAGGGGGTTGGGGAAACTCTAAAGTATGTTGACATAGCAGAAATCATTCGAGTCAAACCTCACAAGTTAGTTCAGGGACAAAGAATAGCAGAACACACATAAATAAACACACATATTTTACACATACAGTATATATATAAATATGTATAAATATGTATTAACATGAATTTTTATGGAATTTAACATAGGTAGCCAATAGATAATGTCTCCTCTGTCTCTAATTGTGCAAATGTAACTATTGCCTTTTACAGGAGGTACCTTTTTGTCTTTCTCCATATATTATCTAGGAGGCTGTAAGGCTCATTGTTCCAGTGGCAAGCCAAAGATTAAGGAAAGACAGCGGTCAGACTGATTTTACATAACCACATGTGATATTATAATTGACAGTGCGATACGGAAATTAATATACAGTAGTACCTCGGTTCACGAACACCCCTGTTCACGAACAATTCGGTTTGCGACCAGGAAGTTCGTCAACATTTTACCTCTGTTCACGAACCCCGCCTCGGGTTACGAACACAGCCAGGGCCATCTTCCCCACTCTGACACATGGTCGTGGCTTCCTGTACTTCCTGTACTCGAGCTCGCGGTCACAGACAGGGCTACTGTGAAGCTTTTTTTGTGTGCCTTGTAGCACAGTACTGTTCAGTATTACTGTATTAAGTCCAGCATGGCTCCCAAGGAAGTGCAGAGCAAGCGTGGTGGGAAAAACAAAGCGCAGAGAGGTGACAAGAATGTGAAGAGCATTAATGAAGGTGAGAAGAATGTGCAGAGCGTTAATGAAGGTGAGAAGAATGTGCAGAGCGTTAATGAAAGTGACGAGGATGTGCAGAGCATTATTGAAGGTGACGAGGATGTGCAGAGCGTTATTGAATTTGTTTCATATTTTTGTGGTTACATTTGGTTTTCCCATATGGTTCAGAACGGATTAACCTGATTTACTGTACATTGAACCCTATGGGAAAATGTGATTCGGTTCACGACCAATTCTGTTCGCGACCAGAGTCGTGGAACCAATTACGTTTGTGAACTGAGGTACCACTGTATTATTCATATAAGGAAAAAAAGAAGCTGGTCAAAACTAATGAAATATTTCCAGCACCTTTATTTTTTTCTCATTGATACTACAATTTTTTTTTAAGTGCATGTAATCACAGCTAGGATAACATAAATGTATTTACCAAAAATGTAAATATTCCATGAACATCCAGCTTCATGCTGCATAACTAAGCTCTATTTCTTTCTTTTTTTAAAATGTCCAGTTTTATTACGTTTTCACATACAGACAGTCACATAAGGAACTCATAGAGATCCGGATAGTATGAAAGCAGGAGTAAAATGTTTTTTCAAATTTACAGTATACGAGGCGGTAACAATACATAGAAAAACAAGAGAAAAAAGTAAGGTAAATATCAATCATCCCGCGATCTCTCCGCACAGTAGAAATCATCCTCTGCCGACTAGTGCAAGCAAGGAGTATATGAGGCGTTAGGGAGCCGATCACCACGTCTATTGGGAATGCCATAGTGTAAACAGTAGAACTATCTTAAGTCATGCGCAGCCAGTTTACCATCTGCGGAGTTAATCCGTTCCTCAAGCACCCGAATCTGCTCAACCGCGTTCAGCCATTCCGCGATAGTGGGAGGAAGGGGATCCTTCCAGTACACAGGGACTAACGACTTTGCTGCGTTCAATAGCCGAATTAGGACCGACTTCTTGTATATCTCGGCAGGTAGTGGGGTGTGGCGCAGTAGGAATACCTCTGGAGTGAACAGGACGGGGTCTGAGGCCAAGCTAGAGACAATACCGTGAATCTGTTCCCAGTAGGGGACCATAACTGAGCAATCCCACCAGATATGTATAGTGGTGGCTCTCCACAACCCAGATACTTCTAAAATGTAATTCTACTTTTATATTTGCAGAGGATTTTCTAAATCTCAAGCATTGTGATGACAGTTGTTAGGATGTAAGGGGATCTGAGTCCAGTGTGCAGCAACACAGAAATAAAGGCGTGTATAAGTGGGAACAATATGGTTTATTATAACAGTATAAAAGCATTAAACAAGGAATAGGCCCAAATACTGGAGATGGCTGGACTTGGGCAAAGGGAGGCTGAGGCCTGAACTGGGGTACAGGGAAGTGAAGCTGGATTACTAAGAGTACAGAACACAAGACAGAGGGGGAAAACTGGAATAGAACTGACACAGATAGACACAAAGGCTACAAAGGGGCACAAGAAGACTTACAAGGATGACCAAGGAAAAATACAGAGGGCTATATTCTGTCTGGAGACGAGGGGGGCTATAGTAATCAGGAGGCTATGGTGGATATGTAGATGGCTGAGGTTAATGGGAGCACATATTGTCCACTGTGAGTTGTAGCTGGAGATACCAGGGTTGCTGTAGAGTAGGCTGGATCCCAGGGTTGTTGTAGAGGAAGCTGGATACCGGGGTTACTATAGAGGAAGCTGGATATCAGGGTTTCTGTAGAGGAAGCTGGATATCAGGGTTTCTGTAGAGAAAGCTGGATACCGGAGTTGCTGTAAAGGAAGCTGGATATCGGGATTGTTGTAGAGAAGGACCTGGATACTGGGGTTGCTGTAGAGAAGAAGTTGGAAACTAGGGGTTGCTGCAGAGAAGAAGTTGGATACCGGGGTTGCTGTAGAGAAGAAGCTGGATACCAGGGTTGCTGTAGAGGCTTGGAAGCCTGGGGTACAAAGGAGGCTGGAAATACAGGGTGTACTTCCTCAGGTGGATAACCTCGCAATGTAGAAGCAACTAGCCAAGGGCTTGACTTCCTATTCTGCATAGAAAATCAGGTTAGATAGTATGCACCTGGCTCCCCATTGAGCAGTGGAATAGCTGGTAGGCACCACATAAGCCTGGAGTATAAGCACAGGTACTGTGGGAAAACCTGGTTACAATTCAAAGTCCACATACAGCGTAAATAGTACTGAGGTACCTGTAGTGCAGGTTTGGGTATGGGCCTTCCGTTGGCATCTCCGTGCCCTTCCTCTGTATTCCATACAGCAGCAATGGAGTATACATTCCCAAAATATGGGCAGATGCTTGCAAACATCTGATAGCAGAGAAAGAGCTTCTTTAATAAACGGACAATTAATAGCTCTGACTTTCTGCCGTAGAACACAGTATTTTTGAAGATACTGAAAGATTATAAAATGTCATATATCTTCAACAAATTAATCTCCCTTTTTGCCCTCCACCATAATTTAAATGTGTATTCAACAAATTATATATATAACAATTGAAAGGTCTTTATTTCTTATCACTTGAAAAAAGTTTCATCCTTCTTTGATACAATTCCGAAATTCTACGATAAAGCCAAAATGTTCAAATTATTTTTCACAGTATCATGAAATCTGGGGATTCTCTTGTTCTCTCTAGTGATGGGCCGAACACCCCTGTGTTCGGTTCGCATTCGAACACGAACATTTAAAAAAGTTCGGATTCGAACTCGAACACGATTCAAACTCAATCCAAGTCAATGGGACTCGAACGTTCGATTTTTAGAGTGCCCTCCAAGAGGGCATATATGCAAGATATTTGCCGTAAAAGGTGTATGGGGTTCCGGGTAGTGCCCTGGGGGACAGGAAACAAGGACAAAAAGTTTTTAAAAAAACGTTTTTAAAGGAACAGTGATTTTTCCATGAAATAAAGGTTAAGAATAAACATGAAAATTTCCTTTGAATATTGTGCCTAGGAGGTCCCCATAACCTGCCTGTGAAGTGGCGGATTTGTAGGATGTATAGAAACATTTAAAAAGAAAAAAAATTACATTTCAAATGACGGTAACTGGTTTTCCTTTAATCTATTCATAAACAACTGCTTGGGGTGGCAGCCTGTATGAAAAGAGGAGACGTTTTAGGACACGCAGAACAAGTTTAGTGATATTTTGACTACATTATGGTGAAACTTATGCAGGCTTTGGATGAAAGTAACAACAGGTGCATTAAAATTGGACCTTTGGTGCCAGCTAGTGCCTTCACACCGTAACACCTCTGTGGTATTGTGGAAGAGTGCAGGGGTGGACTCTGCATTCAAATATTAAAATGATTGGAATCTGGTACAAGCGTCAGTGGCAGTGCACCCAAATATTACTGCGCTATAGTGTATGGCAGGATGGAAGCGCACCAGCAGTAACAAGCAGCGGAATATACCAGACAGGGGCGCAGAGCGAGAGTAGTTGTTATAACAAAACCGGGTCAACAACGTTTAGGCACTAGTACTGCGCAACTGTATATGGTGAGAATTGGCGCACACCAGTAGCAACAGAAGGTAAACAGAACAGGCAGGGAGTACACAGAGAGAGTAGTCAAATGGCAGGCAAAGCCGGCAACAGATCGGGTCTTCAGAACAAGCAGGGTCAGTAACAAGTATACAAACTTATTCGGTAAGCTTGCGATGCGGGAATGAAACTCCACGGCAAGGCAAGGTGTACAGTGCGCGCTCCTGATTTAAAGGTCCCAGTGGCTCTGCGTCATCACGCCGCGCCCTGCCTCCTGATCACTCACAGCTGTGCCTGGTGCCGCCGGAGCTCCTGGCATTCGGCCAGCTGGTGGCACCATGCATCCGGGGCCCGCCCGATCGCCACCCAGGGCCCTGGATGTCACAATATTACAATCCAAACGCAAACGGGTTAAGTAACCAAATTTGTAAGAAGAATAATTAATGTAGCATATGATTCCGCACACTGTCGAGCAGCACCTCTACAGTATAATAATGCAGCATATGAATCCTCACACTGCCGGCAGCACCTTTACAGTATAATAATGCAGCATATGAATCCTCACACTGCCGGGCAGCACCTTTATAGTATAATAATCAGCATATGAATCCTCACACTGCCGGGCAGCACATTTACAGTATAATAATGCAGCATATGAATCCTCACACAGCCGGGCAGCACCTCTACAGTCTGATGCTAGCTTTAATGAGAAGATATGCTATTAGTGCAGCGGGGAAGCCGGTTGCGCATTTTGCATCGCTAACTTAAGAGACTGGAGTATTGCTTGTTGTGTTAAGCTTGAGTAGCTATGAAATTGTGAGTTGCGGTCCCTGGGGACGGTTGGGTAAGTGAGCAGCGGATTGTTGTCCGCGTAGTCATTATCTGGGTCTAGGATAGACGGATAGTGGTTGCTTAGCCCTGTGTCTTTTGCTGCGACGCGCATAGTGTTCAGGGGAACTGGTGGCAGCGTAACTAATAGAATAAGAAAGTGGGCACAGGGATTGTGGGAAACGTAGTCACTACCCAATTCAAGAGAAGATTGGTACTACATTGCAATACTGGGACCACTTTATTGCGCTCTACATGCCTGTTGCGAGAGAAAGTGTGCGGGGACGGATAGGTAAGCGAGCGCACAGGGATTGTTGTCCACGCAGTCATTATCTGGGTCTAGGATGTACAGAAAGTGAGCAGCTTAACCCGGCGTCTTTCGCAGCAGCGCATGTAGTTGCCTTGACAGGAGGCTGCGCTTGTTTGTGGATCCAGGAATCATGTGAGTATTAGAAAGAAAAAAAAAGTTTTACTTTATGTTCCAGGGGACATTTAAAGATGTCCTCCGATTTTATTTTTTAAAAAATGTGTTGCCTTACCTTAGCCTGGTGGTCAGTGGGGGGCTTCCTGGATCCTGGTTGTGGGGGGGGGTCTGCCATGGCTCCCTCCCTGCGCCACCTCTCTGCCACATGCACCCGGCCAGCCAGCCCGCACAGTTGCAGCTCTGTCATCCTGCGGCCACATGCTCCTCAAGGGGTCCTTGGGAGGCCCCGGCGGGCTGCCCTCTACAGTGCCTGATTAGAGGGCCTCGCCTGCCTGATGTTTTAGCAAGAAGAATGTTTTATCCCATAGGCTTCAATGTTAAAAATATTCCCGTTTTAGAAACATAGAAACATAGAAAAATGTCGGCAGATAAGAACCTTTTGGCCCATCTAGTCTGCCCAATTACATGGATACTTTACCTGGATTTATCTTTTGTTTAGGATAGCCTTATGCCTATCCCATGCTTGCTTAAATTCAATTACTGTTTTGGCCTCTACCACTTCTACTGGAAGACTGTTCCATGTATCCACCACCCTCTCAGTAAAATAATGCTTCCTGATGTTACTTTTAAATCTTTGCCCCTCTAATCTAAGACTATGTCCTCTTGTTTTGCTATTTTGTTTCCTTTTAAATATACTCCCTTCCTCTACCTTGATATTAATTCAATATCTATTAAACCATTGCTTATAATATTCTGTAGTAAAGAGTCTCTTTATCTTTAGATTTTTTTAGGATTTTTAAAGCATTTTTTTAAAAGAATGCAATTTTTTTTTCGAACTTTTTGCGAACGGCCTGAAAAGTTTGAAGTTCGCTGAACGGCTGAAAGGGCAATGTTTGAATCGAACCGAACGCCCATCCCTAGTTCTCTCCTCTAAGTATTCAGTAGTGAAAGAGTTGACATAAGCAAAACAGAGATCAATTCTCAACTTGATGCATTTTCCGCTCTAAGTCCGAAAAGATAATTATAGCGTGCCAATAAAAATGGCAGCTGGATTTTTCTAGCATTGCAAGTCTCCTGGTGAGAGGGGATATCAATGTGAAACCATTTTTTTTTATTTTATGTTTGTTTTTCCTGCTAAATGTATCTATTCTAGAAATTCTCCAGAAAAATATCAAAAGCACAGCAACGGCTAGGAACAGAGGTCACGTGAGAGGTGGAGAATGATACACAGAGGAGACTTTTCTACGGCTCATTGGGAACAGCGGAAGCCTTTTTTTAATTTTGTCTAAATAGTTTAAATGGCTCCAAACTTGGGTTATTTGCATAGCTTAAGAGATAATAGTGCCTGAGTAATGAAGGATTGCAAATTTGTGGCGGGTAAAAATGAAGCTGCAATGGCGAAGCATTAACATTTCCATTAGAATTCCACCTCATTAGGTTGTAGGCAGATGTTAAGTACATTAACCCTCTTATAGTCTGAAATGTGAATCTCTGCACTAAGATAACCAACCTCCAGCACCGTATTTCCTACAGAGATTTTTGTATGTTGGGCAAGAACACAATGATGACAACTCCCAGAATGTTTGTCCATGTGTCTATTTTAGCTTTTAAATGGCTATAGCCTTATAGAAATGCATAGAACCGGCTGGGTGGAGTAGAGGTAACATCACTGCTCTATAACAGTGGAGACCCAGGTTCAAATCCCAGTCTGAGCACCTCTCCAGTAAGTGTCCTTGGGCAAGACCCCCAACAGTACATACCTGTCTACCACACAATATCAGCTGTGGAGTCCAGTGGTAACATCTACCCTTCAACCATGGAGAAGCAAATCAAAATACCATTCAGCACATCCTTCCAATACAACTGTGGAGAAGCAAGTCTCGACTTTACAAGAAGCGGGTTCAACCTAACCACCTGGTCGCTGCTCTACAATCATGGAAAGACAAGTCGATCTCCCCAGACGCCACCAGCTATTGTCCTTGGACAAGACACCTAATGACATGGATGTGCCTACCTCACAAAATACAGTTGTGTTCAAAATTATTCAACCCCCACTGAAATTGAGTGTTTTGGCCAGTTTGACATTGATTTTGATCATTCAGTCATCTTGCTTACAATTAAATCAAAGAGGCAAGTGTAGGTCAGACAAATATAACATAACATTTATAATGAAATAACCACAAATGTCTTTTCTGTGCTCACATCATTATCAGTTTTATTCAACCCAAAGTGACATTCAATCTTAGTACTTAGTACAACATCCTTTTACAGTTATAACAGCTTTTAAACGTGAAGCATAGCTTTACACAAGTGTCTTGCAGCGATCTACGGGTATCTTCGCCCATTCGTCATGGGCAAAAGCCTCCAGTTCAGTCACATTCTTAGGCTTGCGCACTGCAACTGCTTTCTTTAAGTCCCACCAGAGGTTCTCAATTGGATTTAAGTCAGGTGACTGCGATGGCCACTCCAAAATGTTCCAGCCTTTAATCTGCAACCATGCTCTAGTGGACTTGGAGATATGCTTGGGATCATTGTCCTGTTGAACGGTCCAACGTCTCTACTTTTGTTTCATCAGTCCACAGAACACTATCCCAAAACTTCTGTGGTTTGTCCACATGACTTTTGGCATACTGCAGTCGACTCTTCTTATTCTTTGGAGACAGCAAGGGGGTGTGCCTGGGAGTTCTGGCATGGAGGCCTTCATTACGCAGTGTGCGCCATATTGTCTGAGCTGAAACTTCAGTACCCACATCTGACAAATCTTTTCTCAGTTCCTCAGCAGTCACACGGGGACTTTTCTCCACTCTACGCTTCAGGTAGCGCACAGCAGTCGAAGTCAGCATCTTCTTTCTGCCACGACCAGGTAGCCCTTTGCCTTGAATTTGCGAATGATGCTTCCTATGATCTCTCTTGGTATGTTTAACATCTTTGCAATCTTCTTATAGCCGTTGCCCTTCCTGTGAAGAGTAATCACCTCTTCTCTTGTCTTCCTGGACCATTCTCTTGACTTCACCAAGTTTGTAACCACACCAGTAAATGTCTAGAAGGAGCTGAGTATCACAGTCATTTTAAAGCTGCCTAATTGGTGCTTATTATGCTTTATTGCTGCTCCGTGACATCCACAGGTGTTTTCAATACCTGATTGAAAACACTTGAATGAACCTCTGTTTAGAGGTAGTCTTTAAGGGGTTGAATAATTGTGTCAATGAAGAAATCACAAAAGAAACATTTACTACTGTATTACAAAACCAATTGATGTCATTTTAGTTGCATATGGTTCTTTAAAAAGTCCTTGTAGGATTTCATTCTGAATACAATTACAAATGTACACTAAATTCCCTAAAACCCTTTACAGCATTGGGGGTTGAATAATTTTGAACACAACTGTACTTGTACATCTCATAGATTGTAAGTTCCTTTGGGAACAAGGTCCCCCTGAATCAGGCTGTATCTGTCACACATCACGGCGACGCAGCAGAAAATTTCCTTCTGCATCTCGTTAACATTGGCTGGTTTCCATTAAAATGACAACACCCGCATCCAGCCAATGCTCTAACATTTACACCTGAATCCTCATCTTGTGAGGACCTGCAGTTGAACTTCCAGAGCCTTGTGGCTATTCCTGTCTAAACTACATGTGTACCAAACCTCTGCCTGTTTTCTGACAGACCAAGATCGCCACCGGCCTACGACCATTGCCTGTTTTGGGACTTACAGCTACAATCCACAGTTCCTCTTGTTTACATCTCAGAAGGATTATTAATTCATCCAGGTTCCTTTCAAGTTTTCTCTTTTGTTACCAAGGACTGTATTATTGAATATTTTTCTATTGTTTTATCAAGGACTTATTGTTTATACAGATTCCTGCCTTTTGGTATTCAATCAATATATTTTCAGCTATTTTATACCAATTCTTCTATTGCATTAAATTTATTACTGCATATTGGGTTCTCACCTTGTTCACCGGTATTTACCGGATACGATTCCTGACAGTATCATCCATGTGTGATATTCTAATGTATCAACTGATCCAGTGGCGTAACTAGAAACATGAGGGCCCCGGTGCAAGAATCCATGAAGGCCCCCCAGAAAGATCTATATTTTTACTCTTTTTTTCCTGCAATATAAAAAAGATAGTATTGCCCCCAGCTCACATGGATATATATATTTGCCCCAACTCACACGGATATATATATTTGCCCCAGCTCACATATGGATATATTGCCCCCCAGCACACACATGGATATATTGGCCCCAGCTCACATGGATGTATTTGCCCCAGCTCACACATGGATGTATTTGCCCCAGCTCACACATGGATGTATTTGCCCCCAGCTCACCTCTGTGCCGCCAGCATGCGGCTTGGCCGCTCGCCACCTGACCAGCGCAGCCTCGTTCTCTTATTGGTCAGGTGGTTCCGGCCAAGCTGCATGCCGGATGCCGGCGGCGCTGCTACCAGATTCTGGCACTGATTGCCAGAATCTGCGGGCTTCCTGGGCTCCCCTCCAGTGGCGGAATGCCAGGGCCCGGTCGCAAGTGCAACGGCTGCGACCCTGGTACTTCCGCCACTGAACTGATCTTGTAAAGCACTGCGGAATATAAAATAAAGGATAATGAATAATAACAATAAAAGAGGAAAGCCATTAATTGCTTTTTCATTAACGTGACGTGCGTCACTTGGAACTTGGGGTACATGGGCCTTTAGAGATGCATTTGGGAGGTGCAGGCATCCTGATCTTCTATATTATTTCACTGCCCTCTCTTATGTTGACGTCACCCTGTAGGGTGCAGCTTGTTTATGTAATCTGTGTTGTGTATGAATAATGTTATTGTCTGTTGATAGGAATATTGGGTGGGTTATCTTATTCTTTTCCAGCTTCCCCTCCCTGGAATGTGTGGCTCTCTAATGTGTTCAGACGGTCTGATGCTCAGGCTGTGATTACATGGCACCGTATTGTTTCATCTCTGGACATGTCTGGTTCACTTGAGACTTGGGGGACGCCAGGGTGTCATTTTCCATTCTTCTCTCGAGGTCCACCTGGGACTGTATATATTTAACCCAATAAAGGTGTTTAGAGTTGATACTGTTCTAAAACTCCCAGAGCTATGCGTAGTCTTACTATTTGGGGGATGCTAGCAAGGCTTTTTTACGTGTACCCAACCTTAAGCTTTGTCTAAGGACTGGAGAAAGACATGAAAGCCTGCTGGGGAGAGCACAGGGATCTGGCAAGGAAGCGGCAGTAACAGATGTGACCCAGTCAGGGTACAGAGATCTATTACAATTAATATCTGGTAGGAGATAAAGAATAGGTCTCCTTCCCTTGTCACTGTCTGAAATCCATGCCCACCTACGATACACTTTTCATAGGGTGTAACCAACTAGCCAGGTGCAGGCCACTAGGAAGCTTGACATCAATAAGCAGGGAACAGAACACTAGAGTGGCATTCAAACTGAAAAGTTTAATTTAAAAATGGTCGTACAACATATCTTAACTATTAATTAGACATATTCAGGTTTGTTCTGAAACAATGCAACAGCAGAACAATGTTTTGCCATTTCCAAACTAAAGGGGCTTTATGCACCAAGCTTCAATAAAAAAAGTACTATACACGTCACGGTTGCTTTATGTACTATTTTATTTCTTTCATTAACATTTGCCTTTATTGAAGCAGAAATAATTGATATGCTGTAGGTGGTGAGAGACGTATTCAATCTGTGTGTTTGCCTATAATTTGCCCTTTTACTTGCTGCAGACTGTGCGGAGCTGTAGTCTTTAAATATCAAAGACGTCTAAAAACACAAATAAAATCCGCACTGTTTGAGAACCTCCATAAAGTTGGATAAAGAACCGGTCTGATTGCATCTGACAGGTCAACGGCTAGGAACGCTTGGGATTCTATGCCTTCGGAGAGAACACTTGATGAAATTACTGTATGTTTGAAAGTGACAGAGCTTTTTGATTCAATTATCTATTTCTCTAAGTCTCCTTTTTTATGCTGTACCAAGAGTTTTCTTTGAAATATTGTCTGTGAAGATGAAGGTGATAGGTAAAATCTTTGCATGCTTTCCTGTGTGACCTCTGCAAAACGCACTTCCAAAGAGAATGTAACTCTTTAAGTGAACAGTTTCTTCTGGCAACTATTTGGTTAGTTCTCCTTGTGTGTAATAAATAATATTTCACTTAGTTGTTCTCCTTGAAAAAAGAATTGTAAGAAAGATATGTGTTAAAATTACCCTCTCTGTGTTATGGGGATCTGTTATAGCCACCAAATGTCTTGACTGATACAACGTGAAAGTCCAATCTAGTTGAAAAGCCAGGCAAACAAACTCAACATCCTGGCATTCTTCAAGAAATGTTATCTTAGATCCAGTAGCACTCATGCAAATTGTTTATCCAGCCAATAAGTCTGTCTGTAACGTTCATGTCTCGTTAGCAAAACCACATCATTTAAAAAATGCTTATGACCACAAAAGACCATTTAAGGGCCCTATTACATTCTTCACGCAAAAACGCACGTGCAATGCATGAATTTTTGCACGAAGCATTAAACTTTAACACGCGGAAATCAACGCTGGAATTACAATCCTCGCGCATTTTTTCATCCGTCGAGCAATAACACGCATTAAACGGACGCGCACAAATGCGCGCGCAGCAACGTTGAGCGCAGAAATCAGTGTGCGGACAGTTTTTTTCACGCGATTCAGCCAATCAGAATTAAGAACCACAATTGACTCACGTTAAGTTTTTGCGCCTGTCAAAGTCAATCTGCGCATATATGCTGCAGCAATAAAAAACACACACACAACTTCTCAACTTCTCAAATTTATTGGTTTGGTATGTGTAGAATGTGTAACTATACTTTGCTGTGTATTTTTTTTTGGTCTGGTGTATTTGCTTTCGGCAGGTTGATAGAATTTGCCATTAACACCAGCTTTCAGGAGATGCTAAAATTATGCGCGCAAAGGCTGTGCGTTGCAAACTGCGCATGGATTGTAATACCGTCCGCTTAGCAGCGCACAAACGCATTTGCGCTCACAATGTTAAGTATAGGACGCGCGACGTACAGTAAGCTCGTGCAGCATTCGCACAGGTTCACCCGCGGTAGACGTATACGCGCGTTTGTTGCGCTGACATTGTAATACGACGTTCAGCGCAAAGGGTTTTGCCACTCGCATTAATACGTTTTTGCGCTGGCGGAAACGTATGCGCGAAGATTGTAATAGGGCCCTAAATGTATACGAAGAAAACTATGAAACACATTCTCTTACATACTTAAAGGTGTCAGCGAGTAGCATGTCCACTCCAAAGCTGCAAAGCATGCAATAGTAAGTAGAAGAATGTCTTGTATACCAGCAATCATTGCCCAATATTTAATTTGTCTTGCTCTCCCTGGTAGGCTTGTGCACCGATTTTTTTTTCGGTTCGATTCGATTCGATTTTTCGGATTTTTAAACTTTTCGATTCGGCTCGTTTCGACCGATTTCTGTTTCGATTCGGTTCGGCTCGACTCGTTTTTCGTGTACATTTTTTTTTCGGAATATCGACCATTTTTCGTATTTTCGTGTCACTTAGCTCGTTTTTTGTATCGACTTTTCGTTTTTTCGGAAATTTTCGTTTTTTCGGAACGTCTGTTCTCCTCGTTTCAAAGCAATAAATTTCGATTTGACACATTTCAAGTACATTCGAAAATTCCAAAAATATTTCGTTTCGGCTCGGAAAACTTTTCGGATCTGCCATTTTCGGATCTAAAAATTTTCGGAAAATCGGCCGCATCCGAAAATACGAATCGGGAAATTTCGTGAAAATTCCGAAACCCGAAACGCACATCCCTACTCCCTGGAGACAGACATACCAATGTTTCAAACCTTTGTAGTTTGTTGTGAAATGACCTTACAAAGGCCTTACTTGACAAGGACTTTGTGTGAAGATTATACAACCACAACATACGGAACAAAAGCCTAACAATAGGCCTTGTAATGGCAGGAGTAGAAAAGATATAGACAGAACTAAGAAATTCAGATATACTGAGCAAAAACTCAACACCAGTCCTAATTATGGTCGGTCTTATACTAAATACCAAAGGGCTAGACATTAGAGTGTTCAGAGATAGAGCCAGAGGACAAAAGATACCAGAGAAAACAAGAACAAGAGTCCAAGCTGAGTCAGGTAGAGAGAACAAAAAAGTCAAGGCAAGCCAGGTCTGAAGCCAAAAAGACAATGTCAAGCACATGCTGGGGGGGGGGGTCAGAGAACTGAAACCACAGTGTGGTATGGAACACTATAAATAGGTCCAAGATGGACTCTGTTGGCTGGCGCCATTCCCGTGTGTCGATATGATGTACACCATGACACATCAGAGCTCACGTCCGTTATGTGACAAGGGGTAAATAGGACGCTGTTAGTTCTGTGTTCCACATAAATCTGATGGAGAGCGGAGTCAGGCTCTGTGTCTCCAGACAGGGATTTACCTGAAACCTGGCACAGGTGAAGACACAGATAACGTGACACTATGAAACATTGTTTGTCTGTCGATGGGGACAGTAGGATACATTCATGATTTAGTCATAGCTATTTCAGTTCAAATATATTTTTTCTAAAGCACAGGCCATCTTGGTGGTGTTACGCTGGTACTACATGGGTGACTCCATGAACATGATTCCATGTGTCAGCACAGAGACATATTTGTGTCTACTCACACCGTCGGTAATGTTATGAAATGCCAAATTCACCTTCTTACAATGCCTTCCTCACTCCTATATATTGTAGAATCACATGCTATCCATTTTGAATGCACATGAATCCGATCACAACTTACAGTGCAACCCCACTAATTTTATATATTTTTAAACCACTGACACTTATGAATGTAAACTGAAAACCTAATCTGAAACAAATTCCCTCCATGTATTTGCTATGATTGTGAAATGACTATGTACAAGATGACATTTTATTATCTACATAGTGCGACCGTGTCATTTTTTCGCATGACAGCTGCACTTTAATATTTAGCTATTTTTTCCCAGTTCTGCTTCTAGGATCATGATTCCTATTAATGAAAACACACAAGAGATCGAGGGTGGTATTTGCTTGGTGAAAAGAATGTAAAAAAGGAAGGGAAAAAAATGAAAAAAGTCTCTGCGTTCCTTCCCTGCTCTAATCTCATTTCAAAGTCGCAAAATCATGACAGTGAAATGATGTAACTGGAAAGAAATTCTCCATTATTAATGCTGAGAGCTCAAAGGTCGCACCTGGAGGGGAAAGATAATAGATTTAGAGATTTAATAACTGCTACAGTCAGTTGTCTTAGTGAGGCCAGATATTAAAAGATGTGTATTTACAAAAATGTGTCAAACGAGCTAGATGATTAATCTGAAAGTGACCAGAAATGCTGCCAGTGTCTCTAGCCGCTCCTCACAGAATCCATTTGATGAGAGAACAAAATGGCATGTTGTGTTCCACCTGGAAGTGAAGAATGTATTTTTAGACGGAATGTGACTCGTTTTATTTCATGCTTTTTCATTTTACACGGCCATTTTTGGTGCAGAGATACATTGAGTTTCTGGTCATGACAAGCAGTAGTAAGCTCCGCTCAGTAAATAGAAAGTTGTATTTTTATTATCCCACCGTACAGTTTCGGAAGAAAACATGGGAATTACGGATAATATTGATGCCTAGCTAACAGGAGAATTTCTTTCCTTTCCAATTGGCCGTTTTGACCTAAATGTGTTATTTCCTACATGTGAGTATTTGGTGTATAGTAGGCTTGTGCACCAATTTTTTTTTCGGTTCGATTCGATTCGATTTTTCGTATTTTTAAACTTTTCGGCTCATTTCGACCGATTTCTGTTTCGATTCGGTTCGGCTCGACTCGTTTTTCGTGTACATTTTTTCGGAATTTCGACCATTTTTCGTATTTTCGTGTCACTTAGCTCGTTTTTGTATCGACTTTTCGTATTTTTGGAAATTTTCGTTTTTCGGAATTGTGAATGGTTTCGGAATATCGACCATTTTTCGTATTTTCGTGTCACAGCTCGTTTTTTGTATCGACTTTTGGTATTTTCGAAAATTTTCGTTTTTTCGGAACGTCTGTTCTCCTCGTTTCAAAGCAATAAATTTCGATTTGACACATTTCAAGTACATTCGAAAATTCCGAAAATATTTCGTTTCGGCTCGGAAAACTTTTCGGATCTGCCATTTTCGGATCTAAAAATTTTCGGAAAATCGGCCGCATCCGAAAACACGAATCGGGAAATTTCGTGAAAATTCCGAAATTCCGAAACCCGAAACGCACATCCCTAGTGTATAGGGAAAATGATTTCTCAAGTTGGCATATTACGTTATTTCTCCTTTATCTGAGAAACCCATGTCATATAGTAATTCAGCCTAATATTTGTAAAACCTTATTAAACATTCTACCATATAAGGTCAGTGCAATGTTTATATATATATATATATACAAATCCAAGTATCCAGCACGCAAACTATGGCCTTAGTGGTATCCTATGCCGTGGTGCTGTACAAAATCCCAAAAAGATGTATACAAAAGCAAAGGTGGGAGCACTCGCGGTCTTGACTTTAAAACTTTATTTTAAAGTCAAGACCGCGAGTGCTCCCACCTTTGCTTTTGTTTATATATACAGTATATATATATATATTGTTCTTATTTGAGTTGTGGACAATGGAGGGCAAAAAATGAGATAAAAAGCCTCCACACTGTAATTAATAAGCACTGATTTACCCTACGGGCCAAGCATCAAACTGCAACTGGTCATGCCTAGCTCCTGCTGAAGAGGGTCCAATAAACCCGAAACGGTGCTGTACAGGAGTGGCTTTGACCAGTTGGATAAACCTGATCTCTGCAAAAAAAAAAGCCATCTAGTATGGCATGGCATTGATTTAAGGGTTCTGTGTAAAAACAGACCCAGGATGCAAAAAAGTGAGACAGATGTCATTTGCATGTCTCACCCAAAATTCCTTGCTGCATATGGGGAATGTGGCACAGGAGCTCTGTGATGCAGTTCTTTGAACTGCTGTGATGTGCAAATGGCTTCTGCAATAATAAACTTTATATATATATATTGTGATATAGTCACTGGACACAAATATCAGTGCTTCTGTTTCTGCTTTATTGGACAGTCACTGCAGGATATAATATGAACAGAAAATAAACAGATACAAAATAAACACCTCCTGGATGCAGAGGCCATCTGACATGTTGAGCGGCTAAACTGCTTACCAACCTGTAAAAATAAAATTTAATATACCTTCCCTTCGGGGCTCAGGATTATACTTCCTTTTAGTTCTGCAACCTGCACCAAGACTATTCTCTCAGAGTGGACCACCTCTCCTATAAGGGAAGTGCAGACCTAATCAGGCATTAGTTTAGCGTTGACCCTATAGGGGGAAAAGGACGTTCTTCATTTGGCTGCTAATAAATCTGTGTTCCACCACGCTGCCCCTAATCACACTGTCACAATATGGGTAATACACCAGGAAAGCAGAACTCAACCTTTTCTAAGTATTGGCAGGTGCTGCTCATGACAAAGAGACACAGGACACCAAGGGAAGAGCACTCCATTACAAAAACTGCACCATTACAAAGGTTCACAAAATTTAAAGACCCTATCGGTTTTCAAGCTTTAACATTTTTTTTTAAACTTTTTTCTATCTTTACAAACTTTTTCCACAACATAACTAGGTAATAAATTATGGGAGTTTAGTTCACAAAATATTATCGTTTTTTGCTGAAGCCTGTCACCGCTTCAATGTATCCCACCGCGATACTGTAAACCACCTATGACCACATTTAAGGGAATAACTCACTGAGGACAGAATCCTTTCTGGGGCTCCTAGTCAAGGCTTAATAGAACCTGCAATGGAACACCTGTGGCAGAGAGGGGGTGCTTATATCCAGTTGATACATAAGTTAACCCCTTACCGCTGGAGACCTCCTGACGGTAAGGTGGTCCTAAAAGCCACGGGCAGCATATTACTCCCCGCAGACTCTAAAGACCTGCTGCAGCCTGCCCCCCGTCTCGGCGGGCCTAGCCTCTCATCAGCTGTGCGAGACTGCCTGAGTTCAGGCAGGCCTGCGGCAGTCGATGACACCCTCGGTTTGCGTGGAGAGTGGGTGGCAGTAGGCAGGCATAGGTAGTTGTGGAACGTGTTATGCCGTTCTCGCGGAGGGAAATGGGATAAAGTAGTGACTACTGTTTATCTCATGCGCATATTCATAAATAGACTGCAGTTGCTCTTCTGCTTGTCTACATTGCCATTTTGCATCAGTAGTCATTTGTAATAGATCCTTATCTTTAATGCAGTATTTTCTTATAAAGTATAAGGTAACCAGAAGGACGGGAAAGTTGTTAGTCGGATCAGAGGGCAAACATGGACTGTGTCATAGCATGGTTCTGTGAGCAGGAATTATAGTTATTATAACCAGATCGGCATCCTATCCTCATCAGTGCTTCTTAGATGACATAAATACTTTAGTATTATTGAATGTTATATTATGTAGCAAATTGCATCAATGTTACGCCTACCTATACAAAGAATACATAGTATGAGGGCAATACCTTAGCTTTGTGAATAACAGTAATCAGTGAGGAATAGCCAGTTATAGGCATGACAATTTGTAGATGCTCTATACCTTTAATTTAATTTGAGCTTACAAAAGTAGAAAGAAAAAAATAAACCACTCATTAGGCCCCCTACAGTAATAGATGTTATGTGCATTATGTATCTATCTATATATAGCGTTTCACAGTGATGTCAAATCCTATATAATTCATATTTCTTCTCTGTAATTCCATCTTTGCACTGTGTAAAAAGTTGCATAAACGCCTCACATTAAGGGAGGTTGTGAGTTACTTTAATGGTTTCATGCATGGATATATAAAAAAGGAAGAAAGACAGGTGTAACACACTCTGCAATTTATTCTAGAAATAATAAAATATTCTGTGGTAAAATATTTAATTAAATAATTGAATTGTTTGTAAATGCCTTCTCTACTGTGTCCCAGAGATTTTGTGTCGGTCTGACACAGTTTTTGATGAAAATGGGATATCTAGGCAAGTCAAGAATAAACGTAATGATACGAGAAAATAACTACAGTTGTGTTCAAAATTATTCAACCCCCAATGCTGTAAAGGGTTTTAGGGAATTTAGTGTACATTTGTAATTGTATTCAGAATGAAATCCTACAAGGACTTTTTAAAGAACCATATGCAACTAAAATGACATCAATTGGTTTTGTAATACAGTAGTAAATGTTTCTTTTGTGAATTCTTCATTGACACAATTATTCAACCACTTAAAGACTACCACTCTGAAGAACAGAGGTTCATTCAAGTGTTTTCAATCAGGTATTGAAAACACCTGTGGATGTCACGGAGCAGCAATAAAGCATAATAAGCACCAATTAGGCAGCTTTAAAATAACTGTGATACTCAGCTCCTTCTAGACATTTACTGGTGTGGTTACAAACATGGTGAAGTCAAGAGAATGGTCCAGGAAGACAAGAGAAGAGGTGATTACTCTTCACAGGAAGGGCAATGGCTATAAGAAGATTGCAAAGATGTTAAACATACCAAGAGAGAACATAGGAAGCATCATTCGCAAATTCAAGGCAAAGGGCACTGTTGAAACGCTACCTGGTTGTGGCAGAAAGAAGATGCTGACTTCGACTGCTGTGCGCTACCTGAAGCGTAGAGTGGAGAAAAGTCCCCGTGTGACTGCTGAGGAACTGAGAAAAGATTTGTCAGATGTGGGTACTGAAGTTTCAGCTCAGACAATACGGTGCACACTGCGTAATGAAGGCCTCCATGCCAGAACTCCCAGGCGCACCCCCTTGCTGTCTCCAAAGAATAAGAAGAGTCGACTGCAGTATGCCAAAAATCATGTGGACAAACCACAGAAGTTTTGGGATAGTGTTCTGTGGACTGATGAAACAAAATTAGAACTGTTTGGGCCCATGGATCAACGCTATGTTTGGAGGAGGAAGAACAAGGCTTATGAAGAAAAGAACACCTTGCCTACTGTGAAGCATGGCGGGGGGTCAATCATGCTTTGGGGCTGTTTTGCTTCTGCAGGTACAGGAAAGCTTCAGCGTGTGCAAGGAATTCTCTTCAGTACCAGGAGATATTGGATGACAATGTGATGCAGTCCGTCACAAACCTGAGGCTTGGGAGACGTTGGACCTTTCAACAGGACAATGATCCCAAGCATACCTCCAAGTCCACTAGAGCATGGTTGCAGATTAAAGGCTGGAACATTTTGGAGTGGCCATCGCAGTCACCTGACTTAAATCTGATTGAGAACCTCTGGTGGGACTTAAAGAAAGCAGTTGCAGTGCGCAAGCCTAAGAATGTGACTGAACTGGAGGCTTTTGCCCATGACGAATGGGCGAAGATACCCGTAGATCGCTGCAAGACACTTGTGTAAAGCTATGCTTCACGTTTAAAAGCTGTTATAACTGTAAAAGGATGTTGTACTAAGTACTAAGATTGAATGTCACTTGGGGTTGAATAAAACTGATAATGATGTGAGCACAGAAAAGACATTTGTGGTTATTTCATTATAAATGTTATGTTATATTTGTCTGACCTACACGTGCCTCTTTGATTTAATTGTAAGCAAGATGACTGAATGATCAAAATCAATGTCAAACTGGCCAAAACACTCAATTTCAGTGGGGGTTGAATAATTTTGAACACAACTGTATAATATAATAATATATTGATCAAATACGGATCAAGTTTTTAGTAAACCGATCAGCAGGACCACATTCAAAGGCACACGGATAAAGCAGAAAAATCTTTCATAAGTCCACAAGGGTTTCTTTTGAACCACATACTATGACTACCCTGCAATAAGGATATGACAAGGGTATCTTGTGGTTCAAGAATATGCCAGTTGTGGCCAACACGTTATGAGACTCGCAACTCCAGCGCTTGGTAGGTCTGTGTCAGGATAGCAAAGTAAACCTCTTTAGATTATTTGGCATATTTTTATATAGTAAAATGAGGGTCACTTGCAACTCGGTTATGTTCTATAAAAAATATTTCTTTGTTTAGCCTGCAAATTTCTTGACTCAAATGTGCATAATCAGCGATTAGAATACTGGTCCAGGTTTATATCGTGGTCTTCCAGCGGTCTTAGACTTTGATTTACTAAAATTCAAGTACAGGGTATGTTGGTTTTCCAATATTCCCCTTTATGCCTTAAAGAGAATGCACCCAGGAGGCAATTGACATGCAGTACTTTGACTCTGAAACCAAACATGGTCCCCCCAGGCAAAGGGTGGCTGTAGGACCTCGCAATTCACCCTGTTCATTAGATTTCCTCATGCATCCAAAACTGTACTTGTACTAGTCCACCAGGATAAGCCAACAATATCCATGCCACCTACGGTCTCTGACTCCTTCATGAGCCTGGTCATATTCAGGTGAATAGTATAGAGTCCATTCCACTTTTTTCATTCATAATACTGGTAAAACATAAGCAACTTTGGTGGTTTCACATTTTCCATTCTCCTGTGACTTTTACCTCCTCCATGATTTGCTTTTTAAGCCTGACCTCGGGTCAGAGCATAGAACATTTCAACTGCAGATAACAACCCTGGAGCAATGTTGTGATAGCTCAGGGACTTGTCTCTGGGACAGAAGGTGATTGCCGATGACATCAGGAGGCCATATTGTAGAAGTGATTTGAAGCTTGTTGACTTTCTCCCTAGTTTAAATTAAAGTTAGTTTCAGTAGAGCCTTGTTTTATATGTTCCTGAAAACTGGATTTATTGTTCTTTTAAATGCCTGTACGGTTAGTGATAACAGAGAAATGTTGGTAAGAAATATTGAAGACATGGGCAGTTTATCAATTGTCACTGTATCAGTCTCTCTCATTAGATATATGAGCGAAAACTGCATAAAAGCACCAACGGTATTGCTAATTTAGAATCATTTAGCTATCATTTTCCTAATGTCTTTGTGAACCTCATTCGTTACTTCAGGCTAACTCCATGAGGCTAATATATAACTGACAATAAATGTTTAATGGAATTTAAAACCTGGCCTTATCCAATTAAAGTGCAAGCTGCAGCAATCTAAAGATTCCTGGAGGAAGTTCACCCAGATATTTGTATCTAATGAAGGAGCAATCCTTTTGTGTCTCATGGCTAAGAGTGGTTTTCACCTCTACAGGTCGTCGTTTTTTCCCCTTGATTATTTTAAATAGTGTGTGGCAGAACCTCCTACTGAAAGAATCTTTCTGATAAGGAAAGCTTTCATTTTACATCTTGTTCACAAAATAGATTTGAATATGTGACGCACCTTGAATCTGATCTTAGGTGCACTTTACATTTTAGATACAATTCATGAAGGATATAAGTGAGAATAAAAGAACAAAATAAGATTTTAGAGCATTCTGGGTATGGTGACATAAAGCAAGTGCATCTAAGTTACTTTTATATGTGAAGGAACAATTCTGTTCAATTATCGCCTCTATTTACCTTTCTTTTCTATGTAATTTCTCTCTGAATAATTTAAATAAACACGATTGCCTGTTTACTGTTCAAAGGAAAGTCTAGTCATCGTGACCACATAAGCTTATTTAAGTGATCATAGTGACAAAGACCCCTTTTTCACACACATCCCTGACTGCCATGCCAAATCTTCAAGAGTCTTCCCATCACATTTAAGGCTAGGGTCAGACTGAGGCAGTGCGAACGCGCGTGCAGCCGCACTTAATCACGGCCGCACTAGCAGCAAATGACGGGCAATGACGGCCAATATACGAAGTACGGTCGCACAAAAGTCCGGCTGCGCAACGCAAGTGGAAAATGAACGCATTTTTTCGAGAACGTGAAACCGCAGGTACTGACGTACAGAGTGCGCTGCGCCCGCTAGCGGCGTGTGTGCGTGATTAGGAGACGTCAGACGCTGCTAATGTCCGGCCAACATAACGTCCAGATGCAAGAAGTGTTTTATTGATGATCCATACAAAATCACGGACGAAAATGCGCATAGTATGACCACTATCGCGTATTCCGGGAAAAAATGCGTCCATTCGTTCGAACGCACTTTTTCACAGACAACATAAAAATGCGTTCGTCTGACCCTAGCCTAAAGCTGTCAATCAGTGGCTGTTGTACCACCATCTGGTGCATCCTGGCTATATCAGCACGTGATCACACAGTGATGTAATTTGAGGAGCAGTCAGCAGGTTACAGTTACAGTTACAAGTATTTATAAAGCGCCAACAAGATCCGTAGCGCTTTACAATGGGAGAGACAGAATAACAAATATACATACACGTTACACACACAGAACAGTAGGAGAGAGGTACTGATAGCATCAGATCATTGGCCGAGCGAAGTGGTCAGGATGGGATATACCTGGTAATAAAGGAGGAGATGTAGGCAGGGGTGCGGTTATGGAGAGATTTGTATGTGAGCACCAGTATTTTGAAATGGATTCTAAAGGAAACAGGAAGCCAGTGTAGAGATTGACAAAGAGGTGAGGTGTGAAAGGTGCGGGGATGTGAGGTGAATGAATCTGGCACAGGTGTTCATTACAGACTGCAGAGGGAGAATCTGGGATTTTTGAATGTCTGTTGCTTCTCAATGAGAGGCAATTGTTTTGCCGATTGTCTGTTTAGATTAAATTCTCAATTAAGTGATAGGCAGCTGGCAAGGGTTAATAACCTATCAGTTCAAAAATGGTTAACAAATACGGTAGGCTATTCCAGAATGGTGTTGAGTACAAGATGGCTTAGAAATACAAAGGTAATTATCCTTAACCCTTTCGCTGCGGAGGACGTCAGCGTCCTCCCTTTGCGGCCAGCGATCGGCCTCGATGTCAGCCCAGCACCCGGGACTGCCGCCGGCACCATTAGATGTCACAGCGGTGGCGCGATGGCATCTAATTCAACTCGTGTGCGGAGGAGGCGCCTGAAAGGGAGGGGGTGAGGTCCTTCGGACCTCTCTCCCTCCCGATCGCCAGGGTGCACCGGGTTAATCCAGGCACCGTTTGGAAGGGCACAGCCTGATCCTCTTGGATGTTGGCCAAGCCTCCGGGAACTCCCCCTGAGGACTGGCGTCATCGTGCATAGCACGATGATGCCTGTCCTGGAGTTAACCCCTAGCTGCCAGCAATGGTGGAGATAGGGGTTTCCAGTGAACCCCCTATCTCCCGATCCATGGCAGCTAGGGGTTAATGTTTGATATGGTTGGATTAGCCAGAGCATGGCCTTTCCAACGATACCAAACTTGACCATCTAAATTTTTTTTTTTTAAAAAAAAAACATATTTCAAAAACAATTATATAAAAAAAATAAACAAGTTTTTTTTTTTGGTTTTGTTAATGCAGCAATATTGTTCCCATTTCAATTATAATGTGAACAATGATGCTGCACTAACGATTTTTGTATGCGATGCGTTTGTTAAAAATAGCGAAATTTTCCCCAAAAAAAATGTAACGAGTCCCCATCTCTAATTTTTTTAACAAGCGCACCCCATAGAAAATATAACTGCAAACCATCACATGTTAAAATGTGAAAAAAAAAAACACTTTACACATTGTAAATTATTGAAAATTCGAATTTTATTGCATTTTTTGTTATAATATACAGACAGGTCATGACGTATACATATAATAATGACATATTATGAATCTGCCGAGTCTGCCGGAAAGAACGATATATAATATGTCTGGGTCATATATTAAACTAAGGCTTCAAAACGCGTTTAAACATGATGAGACCGGTAAAAATGACCTCCGCACAGAGGTGTGAAAAGCCTAAGCAGCGAAAGGGTTAAATTAAAAATAAAATTAAAAAAAATTAGATTGCTGACCTTAATTGAATAACAAGATTAATCTTGCAAGGCTTTAATTACTATTATTAAAGGCTCTGTGTGTATATTTTCCGTTTATCTTAAAAACCGTCTTACAATCCCAGTGAGATTCAATAAAATTCTCCCGTGTCTTTCAAGTGCTTCTCCATTTCAGACAGACTTTTCTGATGTAACCTTGTGAAGCATTTTTAGATTCATTGTAATAGTGATTTCTTTAATACGAAAGTTTCTAATGCCTTGTATGCAAAAAGGCCTTTTTTCCTTTCTTTGCTTTGAAATGTCATTGAGGGACATTTCAGCTCCATTCTCTATCTAGCAAAATCTTTATTCTCTATCTAGCAAAAGCTAACCAATTGACTTTAGATTAAGTAATTGAATCTCTTCCTAACAGAACATAAATTAAAACTAAAACATCATGGGTTTGTGTTTAGATTCCCTTCTTTGATTCTGGTCAGAACACTTATTTAATGGTCTTTAAAAATGGGGTTGATTAAGAGGTTGGGGCATTCTATTAGCAATCTGTTTATTGGCAAATTTATTTTTAATAATGCCCCTTTAAGGCTAGGGTCAGACGAACGCATTTTCGCGTTGTCTGTGAAAAAGTGCGTTCGAACGAATGGACGCATTTTTTCACGAAGTACGCGATAGCGGTCATACGATGCGCATTTGCGTTCGTGATTTTGTACGGATCATCAATAAAACACTTTTTGCATCTGGACGTTATGTTGGCCGGACATTAGCAGTGTCTGACATCTCCAAATCACGCACACACGCCGCTAGCGGACGCAGCGCACTCTGTACGACCGTACTAGCGGTTTGACGTTCTCGACAAAATGCGTTCATTTGCCACTTGCGTTGCGCGGCCGGACTTTCGTGCGACCGTACTTCGTATATTGGCCGTCATTGCCCGTAATTTGCTGCTAGTGCGGCCGTAATTAAGTGCGCCAGAACGCACGTTTAAAGTGCGCTGGTCTGACCCCAGCCTAAATTTGAAAGTAAAAATGTAATTGATCATTACATTACTTTTCAAATCAAATCTTCTTTACCCATCACATACATGAACATGTTATGGTAAAACCAGATTAACACTGTATTAGATCTGCAGCTTCAGGACCATGTCCCAAAAATAAGCACAGAAGAAAGTTAACTATTTCAGCACCTGTTGCTACCAGCACAATGATATTGAAAAGGAAGAGGCAATGGACCAGTGGGAGCTAAGAAGGACGGGGCAGAGGCACAATGGAGCTGAGGGAGTTAGAGGCATATCAAAATATCCAGCTCCAGTCCCATGAAGCCCTGAATCCAAGACTGTGTTCAGAAACACCTTTATCAGTGAGAGACATTGACATAGAGTCTCTACTGGCCATTGTGCATATGATGGGAGTTGTCCATGTTGTGAGGAGACCTAGAAAACCCACAATGCATGTCATATGGTGGATACATGAGAGGTTCACTACAAGTATACCTGTTTGGAAAAACCTCTGCAATTTGACTGTAGTCCGCAACTTACCACGAGGTTGAATGACTAAATGCGTGATCTGATGTCTGATGACCAAGAAACCATTAATATTCATGTTATACTTGTTAAATTCACCTGTTCTTACAGTTTGTTTTATGTTATGTTTGACTTTGTGTGTTGAAAAGTGATATTTGCAGTGTTTGGGATGCTGGGGACACATCTGCCAGATTTCTCACCTCCATTTTTTTTCTTGTTTTGGTTTATTCATTTCGGATTGAGAATGCGGCTTCACTGTCCTCTTTGGTTCACTGATGGTTGGAATGTAGGCGTCCCGTGGGCATTCCTCAATTTTCTTGCAGTAAGAGAAGGAACAATATGGCTTTTGCATCGTTGAAGGGTTGGCCTCAGGTACGAGGCTCATTAGTATTTTCTTTGAAATTTGTTTTTTTTCTCCACTTTTTACCTTTTGTGTGTGTTTGAAAATGTAACGGAGACATGTTGGGGATTTTTTCTTGGTTTTGTGACTGATTTTATTTGGGTGATTCAAAAGGATTTCATTCTGGGCAACGCATAGGTCAGCTCACACACGTTGGAGGGAGTGGGTTCATGTAGCCGTAATGAAAAAGAGATTGCAGCTCTAGTTGTTGCTCTAAGGCTAGGGTCAGACGAACGCATTTTTCACGTGCGTTTAGCCGCACGAAATCACGGCCGTGTTAGCAGCAAATGACGTCCAATGCCGGGGAACATACGACGAACGGCCGCACGAAAGTTCGTCCGTGCAACGCAAGTGGCAAACGAACGCATTTTTTCGAGAACGTCAAACCGCTACTACTGACGTACAGAGTGCGCTGCGGCCGCATAGCGGCGTGTTTGCGTGATTGGGAGACGTCAGACGCTGCACACGTCCGGTCAACATAACGTCCAGACGCAAAAGGGTTTTATTGATGATCCGTACAAAATCACGGACGAAAATGCGCATGGTATGACCGCTATCGCGTATTCTGTGAAAAAATACGTCCATTCGTTCGAACGCACTT
This sequence comes from Leptobrachium leishanense, assembly GCA_009667805.1. NCBI lineage: Eukaryota > Metazoa > Chordata > Amphibia > Anura > Megophryidae > Leptobrachium > Leptobrachium leishanense. Next base: position 86,495,014 of record CM019064.1, on the reverse strand, counting down.
TTTCACGGACAACGTGAAAAATGCGTTAGTCTGACCCTAGCCTAAGTTCTTTGTGAATGTTGCTGGTTTCTCACCGAATTTTATCCACGGGAACTCTCAGCTCTCATTTTTTTTTTTTAATCCAAGGAGCAGTGTGTGTAGTCCATTGGCATTTATAAGGTGAACACATTTGTGTTTGAGTGATTTAAACAAATTTTCTTATGCTAAAATCTCATTGGTGACGCTAAAAATTCATCTAATGTGTGAGCCTTATACATTAGGGTGGTATCAGGTGTTGGAAAATATTAAACTAAATGGCATTACTCAGAGAGGATTTAAGATGCATTTATGTTATTGCATTTTATTGTCTAAGCTCAAAATGGGCTTAATCGCTGGAAAATAATATATGTAATTAAATTTGAGCCATACCGTTAATCATAAATAACCTTGTATATAAAGCACAAGGATATTTACATCAGTGTCTAGAATAAGCGATTTGTGCAGTGGGATGTCTACGTTACACATCCTCAACAAGTATTGAAATGTCAAGCAGAACATATTCTCATCTGCATGATAGTCCTCAAGGAAAAAAGGACAAAGGATTGTATTATTGTCATTTCAGAAGCTGCCTGTTATATAGATCTTGTTTCTTTACAACATCAACAAGAAAATAAAAAAAGACATAGAGGGATGGGAAACTGCAAATCACATACACATAATTATAATCTATATTGTACATAAAGATGTCCTCCCCTGGGGTACTTTGCATTTTTTAACCAAATCTATAGCTTCTATCACTGATTTTTAAAAACAAATTTATGATTTAATTTTAATAATTTTTATCTGGCTCAAAAAACTTGGAAAGTCATGCTGCCCCTGCTTAAGTTCTATAATCCATAAACGCTAAGGGGGTTATTCAGAGAGCACCAAAATGTCACCGACATTACGCTGCTCTCTCGTTCCCCGCAGTTCCCTGCACTTTGTGGAATCAAAGTCCCCCACCCTGCGGTGAATTAGGCATTCAACGAAGGGTCCCTGGAGTGCAGGGAAAACCCGCCACAATCCTGCAGTACACTCCCCGAAAACCCACAGAAAACCCATCGGAACTGCTGCAAAAAACATGCCGAACACGTCGGAAAAAGCCGACGAGCCGCCGATCACAGCACAGACCAGATGCCGGAAAAAGCCAACAAGCCGAGGAGCGGGTTAAAAAAAATAAAAAAAAAACAATACGCTTGGAAGTGTCAAAATTGAAAAGCTGTTTGCAAAACAAATACTGAACAAAAATGTCTGGAGTTTCCATATAAGGTCCTATGAATGATACTAAAAAGTTCTGTTACAGAAAAAACGCTTTAAAAAAACCCAGATTTTTTGACGAAAAAAATCCCCAAAAATGCTTAAAAGATCCTAAAAAATCAATAAATAAAGAAACTTTTTACTGCAGATTAAACGAATTTACAGTTTATTAGATATTGAATAAAAACGGGAATATTTTTAACATTGAAGCCTATGCAGTTCGTCTGAATAAACCTGCCGAATGACTCACGTTAAGTCTTTGCACCTGTCAAAGTTAATCTGCGTATATATGTTGCATCAATAAAAAAAAACACACACACAACTTCTCAAATTTATTGGTTTGGTATGTGTAGAATGTGTAACTATACTTTGCTGCGTATTTTTTTTGGGCTGCTGTATTTGGTTTCGGCAGGTTGATAGAATTTGCCATTAACAGCAGCTTTTAGGAGTTGCTAAAATTATGCGCGCAAAGGCTGTGCATTACAAACTGCGCATAGATTGTAATACCATCCGCGTACCAGCGCACAACGCATTTGCGCTCACAATGTTAACCTCCCTGGCGGTCTAATTTTTTCGTAACAAATGTTCCGTATGTGCACACCGTAATGATATGGACTATGCACGCCTGTGATCTGAAGTATGAGACCACTCAAAGGATCGCTAGAAAAACTGGAAGGGTATCTAGGCTTGCTAACTATCTATTACCATTAAAATATTGTATTATCAGCAGGCTAAAAGTCAGAGGAGAAAGTAGGTGAGTGGTGGTGGCTGTGTTGATTAATCACCATGTAAATATAATGAATTCCAGTCCACTATGAAGGCTTAAATGGTTTCTAATTACAGTTCAATATGATAATTTTTGTTCTTTCTAGAACGTACAGTAGTTCCAGTCTAGAACTTAAAAAATGCTCTTAAAGACATTAGCTGTGAAACAGACAAACCAGCAATACAGAGCCGGCCCAAGCCACTGTGCTACCTGGAGCGACAGCTGAAATGTTGCCCCCCCAAAAGGAAAAAAACACGTGGCATGTAAAAGCAAATCACAGAGCTCCACAGCCATAAAACACAGTAACGTGTGGTGTGTATGAGTATCATTGAGCCACATGTTCTGAACCCACCGTCACACACATCCACAGTCACACACACATCCAGTGACACACACATCCACATCCAGTGACACACACATCCAGTGACACACACACATCCACATTCACACACATCCAGTGACACACACTCATCCAGTGACACACACATCCACACACATCCAGTGACACCCACATCCAGTGACAGTGACATCCACATCCAGTGACATCCACATCCACATCCAGTGACACACACATCTAGTGACACACCCATCCACATCCAGTGACCCACACATCCAGTGACACACACATCCAGTGACACACACATCCACATCCAGTGACACACACATCCAGTGACACACACGTCCACATCCAGTGACACACACACATCCACATTCACACACATCCAGTGACACACACACATCCACACACATCGAGTGAGACACACATCCACACACATCCAGTGGCACACACACCCACATCCAGAGACACCCACATCCAGTGACATCCACATCCAGTGACACACACATCCAGTGACATACACATCCACATCCAGTGACACACACATCCAGTGACACACAGATCCACATCCAGTGACACACACATCCAGTGACACACACATCCACATCCAGTGACACACACATCCAGTGACACACACACGTCACACTCACACATCAAACACACACACACGTCAAACACAAATACACTTACCTACCCTGGCCACCAGCCTGCTGGAGGGCTTGTTGGATGCCTGGTCGAGGTCAGGCTCCAAAGGCCTGGTCAAGGCCTCACCGGCCCGCTGGATGGCGTGAAGGCTGCTAGGCACTGGCATGCTAAAAGGGGCGGACTTGCATTCTGGCCTGGACGGGTCCTGGCATCTGGGCTGTGCGGGTCCTGGCGTCTGCGCTGGCCGGGGTCTGGCCTCGGGCCTGGTCGGCCCGCTGGAAGGCTTGAATGCCACCGGGCTCCTGCACCCCCGGGAGGATGCCAGCATGCTTGAAAGTCTCCCAGCACGTGCACTCCGGCAGTGAAGGGGGCGGGCGCTAGCCCGCTGGAGGACTTGAATGCCGCCGGGCACCTGCACGCTGGGAGGGCGCTGACGGGTTCGAAAGCCTCCCAGCACGAGCACTCCAGCAGTGAAGGGGTGGGCTCTAGCCCGCTGGAGGGCTTGAACGCCGGCGCGCACCTGCACGCTGGGAGAACGCCGGCGTGCTCGAAACCCTCTGGCACGCTCGAAACCCTCCGGGCACCTGCATGCTGGGAGGACTCCGGCGTGCTTGAAAGCCTCCCAGCACGTGCACTTTGGGAGTGAAAGGGGCGGGCGCTAGCCCGCAGTGAAGGGGGCGCGCAGCGTGGTTTTTTGACCAGCAGCAGGGCCGTGCCTTTCCAGGGAGGGCACTCTATGCCGGCGCCTTTGACAGGGCGGCAAAATGCCACCCTGGACAAAGGGCCGCCTGGAGCCTCTGCTCCACCCTGCTCCATGGACGGGCCGGCCCTGCAGCAATACAACAATCATTTAATTTGCTGTTTTGAGAGATGCTCCATGCACCACTTCTGTTTCATGCAATAAATGTCACGTTTAGCAACTTATTGGCTCTGCCTGCCAATATTTTTCCATTTTGATGGACATCGATTCTCAATGGATGTGCATAATTTTGCACTGATTATTTATTTATTTATTGATGTTTGTATTTAGAAATGCATAATAATTTGATCTGTTAGTTAGGTAAACTTCACCATTATTTGCTCGTTATATTTAGAAATAAAATAATAGTTAGATGTGCATACTTGAAAAACATGTTGCCAATTTTCCATGAAGTTGAATAGGTCCAGAAGAACATTAGCAGGGTTATTCAGAGAGAGGTGAACAAGGAGAATGACTGGAGAAGTGAAAGTTCTAGGTCAAAATAGCCGATTTGGAAAGTGAGATAAATGGGAGAATTTTTCTGGTTTAGCTATTTTGACCTCAAATTTTCACTTTTCCAGTCATTCTCCTGGTTTTCACCTCTCTCTGAATAACCCTGTCAGGGTTATTCAAAGAGATCCGAATTGTGGCTGAAGGGTAACCGAACAGTGAAATTCAGCGTATGTTACCTTTCCTGGCCATTCGGCTATCCAGAGAGCAGGCAGTTTGTCAAATGTTGGCGAATTGCCTGCACATATAGTGCCTGTTCGGTGCCTGTTCGAGGGCAGTGAAATCCCCATAGAGAAGCAATGCTTTGTCTATTCAGAGAACAAAAAACAGCTGAGAAAAGTTCCCGAAATGCCCTGCCATTTGGTGGTTTCATTTGACAGGTTTATTCAGGAGAATCCCATAGGCTTCAATGTTAAAAATATTCCTGTTTTAATTCAATATCTAATAAACCGTTCATTAAAATATTCTGCAGTAAAACGTTTCTTTATTTTGAGATTTTTTTAGGCTCTTTTAGACAATTTCCGGATTTTTTTGCATAAAAATTTTTCAGTTTTTTTTAAAATCATTTTTTTCTTTTTTCTGTAACAGTCCTTTTTATTATCATTCATTGGATCTTATATGTAAATTTCAGACATTTTTGTTCTGTAGTTTCTTTGCAAACAGCGTTTCACTTTTCAAACATTCAAGCGTACTCTTTTTTTCTCTTTCTCACTCCATTCGTCTGCGGTGTCGGCTTTTTCCGGCGGCTGCTCTGCGCTGTGCTGTGATCAGCTCCTGCTCGGGTTTCTCCGGCGTGTTCGGCGAGGTTAATCCAGATGTGTTTGCAGGTTTCGGTGTGCGTTCGACTGGTTTTGTGGTGAGTGTTCGGCAGGTTTGCGGCGGCTTTTCCCTGCACTACGACAGCCCTGTGGTGCTTGCTGAATACACTGCAGGGTCGCCGAAATGGGATCGCCAAATCGCACCGAATTGAAGAGAACGAAAAGTCACCGAACGTGCAATGACTTTTCGATTCTCTGTGAATAACCTTGTGTGTGTGGATGCAACTGACTCAGAATTGGAATTTTTGGCTGAGGCAAGACAAAAAGGGGTCTGAGATGGGACTTAGGTTACGGATCCCTTTTGCGGATGGTCTGTGTTGAAATCGACATGTCAATTTAGTAATCTGAACAGTGCTGTGATAAATTAAGGTGAGGAGCACGGGGTTAAGTGCTTTATGTGAACCTGTAAAGCAGCAGAGCAGTGAGCACCAGTTAAAGGATAGGCAATCTTTTGATCAAATCTATATGTTATAGACAGCAATTATCCCTACTTCTAGTCTGATCCCCATATGACCTACGGAATACAACCTCATTCTTTGTTTTCCCAGATAAAAGTCCAGTCTATCATTTTTTTATACACGGGGACTCTTTAACATAATCTACAGATCTCTTGTATATATTTCTTCCCCTAATACAACATGTTTGCTTTGACGTTCTTAGAAAAAGCATGTTTACGCCCAGAAATTACTTTAAACTGGTGGGTAAATCAAGCTCAAGATGATACTTTAAATTCAATTTCTCAGCTAAAACGGGCTTTTAATTTCTGGTGATTTGTTTGCGCCATGATTAAACGGTCAGACTTGGCAGGACTCCATTCTCAGCGCTCGAGGCACAGAGAATCTTTACTTCATTAAAGATTAAGATGTTTTGCTCACCTAAAACATATTAAATTGGCAGGCAATTACAAAAAAAAAAAGAGCGAGGGGAAGTCGAGGGCTGTAAACAGTGAAGGCCACTGGTAGGTCAGTTTAGAGTGTTCCTGTCAGCTCCTTAATTCCTCAGATCATTGCCTTTCCTCCTCCCCTCAATTATTCATTAAAATGTATGACAGTAAGCACTGCAGCCGACAGGTGTCACTTTCAAAATGTTCTGCCCTGCAACCTCAAGCACTTAACTCCAGCCTGACACTATATTTCTTTGTGCTTTCATATTGATTAAGAACTCTTATTTATTTTTCACCCTTATTTTTTTTCTGTACTCAAAGGAACCAAGCAATGTAATATAATCGGATGATCACAGATGCCCATACCTCCCTGCAATAATCATAATATGTTTCTAATACGTTCTTGCAAGTTTGTAAACCAGGCTTGACTACTGTGAAAATAATATAGAGCACTATTGCCTCGCTAATGTGAGACTTACACCCCTTTCCTTCTGTCTCACCTGTTTGTCCTGTCTCTTCTATCTCATAGTTACTCCGTTCCGCCTTTGGATCCCATTCCATTCCGCATTTTCTCCCTTCCCCTCTACATTCCATCTCTAGGCTTCTGCCATTCCTGGTTTTCCCTTGGCTGGCTGTATCCTGATGGCACACCTGTACAGCCAACCATATATTCTGGCCTCTCCCTTTCCTCCACGCTCTCTCATTTTGTTCATTTGCTTCCCTTACCTATCTGTTGAGGTCCTGTGAGCTCTCTCTTGTTATTGTCCTGTCTGATACTTTTCTGGTCTCTTTTAGTTCTGGTTTTTGTTTTATATTCTCTGTTTGCTTTTTGTTTAATTTTCTGTTTGAACATCTTGCCTGTGGCTGAGTTACAGATTTCTCCACCATATCTGACGCCTGGTTGCCAGTTAATCATCATTGCCATTGCTGCTGGTTCCTGAATTACTGGATTCTTGTAATGGGGGGGGGGAGTAGCGCCCACTAGAGAGTAACGGTGTTGAGATCCTTAAGGACTGATAAATCTTTTTGACGTGTGAACTCTGCTTGGCATACGCAGACTTATACACTTGAGGCAGCGACTATGAACAAGACACTTAGTTGCTACTAAGCACTAAAGGTTTTGAGACCGATAGACTACTTAGAGCACGTTCAGAAATACACAGATACATCAGATAGTTGGTGAATTGCGCAGACTGCAGGGCAGTCCGGAAATAAGCTGCTTTAAAGTTTTCTGATAATAGGGGGCAGATCAGCGGTACCTTAAGATATTCAGCGACAATACATACACCCCGGGGTCTATCGTAAGTACAGTATCGAGTATATTTGATGGTGAGAGCACACTGAACATGAGCCGCATATAAACAGTACCTTTCGAACGCAGTTTTTATAAACATGTGTGGCTGGAGAACATGAGCCCTGGGTTGGGTATAGGAACCTAATGAGGCCACAGACGATACCCACAACTTAGAAGGGACAATACCCCAGTAACCTGTAAACACCCCGGTGGCAAGCATGGGGTTAAACCACCAAGCCCCATACAGTCGATCGTAATCGAGCAGCAAGAGAATAGTCAAAACAAGCCGAGTCAAAAAGCAGGAGCAGGGATCGTATCCTGAAAATGGGTTGGTAACAGAAAAGCAAAATACACAAGAGTTAGCGATGCGGGAAACAGACTCCACGACAGGGCGACGAGGCAACTCCTTGCACCCTGTTTTAAACCCGGTGGCTCCTCGTGACCATGCTAGGCACTGCCCCCTCGGACGCCGCTCGGCCATTCCCCAGTGCTGGCAGCCAGCCAGTTCTTGGCACAGGACCTTGCCCAGACCCAACCATGCAGTGCAGCAGGGGCTGAGGATATGACAATTCTGCTATATTAACTCCATAGCCCGTTATACTGTGGGTCTGGAGTCTTACCTATGGCAGCCGCTCCTCCAGCTCTCCAGCAACGCTGGCCTTCAAGGAAGGTACTATTGCCAAAGGCTTCTGCTTCTCACTCAACTGGATCCTGAGTGCAGCCGGTGACTACATTTCCCACAATACTCATTGCAATAGACTTTGCCTGTATCTCTATTATTGGACTCTTCTTTTGTGTTTCTGCTTACTGTGTATTGTATACCTTCAATACACCTATTATTTCGCTTACAACTACGTCTCCTGAGTGTGCTTTGCCTGATCACCCCCAGCGTTTAGGTAATAAAAAATAAACCAAATAGGTCCCACCATGGTTCCGTCTTGGCTCGGGCCTGACAGCTAAGCAGTCTATTAAATTGTTTTGAGTAGCCCACTAATTATTGCAGGTTAACTTGTAAACATTGAGGATCCATACAGGAGACTTTTACATCTTTCATGCAGAGTAGTGTACAATGACAGACAGCCCTTCAGACATGGGTCAGCAGCCTTGACTCTCCACATGTTTTCGAACTACTTTCCATAAGGTTCTGCCAACTTAATGAGTAGCGGAGCAGCATGGTAGATGTAAACATCTGAAGTGCCAAGGTTGCCTATCCTTCCTTTAGAGTGTGATTGGCTGTCCATGGCACATCACCAGCTGAAGAGGATATTCGTACCATTGAATGCTAGTTTTGGCGTTGCCTATCTCGATATCGATACAGGTAGTCAGCAAGATGGGTTTATTGACACCACATCAGGCAACGTTTTGAACAGGTGAAATCACGTTTCTAATGTGCTGTCAATAAACCTGCCATGCTGACTGCCTGTGGAGTGCCCGTAACTATTTCTAGATAAGTATTACTGAATTTGGCCGCCCTGGATGCGTGTTGGTATTCGCCTGTGTTTATAGATGTATTATGATGTATAAGTGTGCGTAAGGAGAGTGCCATGTATTACATGTGTAATTGGGATTTGCCTCTTATGTAAAAATAGTGTAGGTGCGGCCAATCCGTGACTCCACGGCCTTGTGGATAAAGTGGCTGCCAGATTGATCACATGACATTGATGTGGTGGGTGGTCTTGGCCTCATACTACAGAACCGCACTTATCATGATTGGGTTGAGAGGCTCTAACTGCCCATAGTAAATGACAAAAGGTGATGTGTATCGCACTGCACCTAGGATAATTATATGAAGGACTATTATGTTTAGGAAACTTTATATCCAAAACGAATCGATCAGTAAATGATCTGTAAGGGTTTTGTACATGCATCTAGCAAGAAAAGCTTATAAACACAGATTTTAGGCCATAAAATGAACCCCATCAGTAGCACATAGGTATCCAACAGCCAAATGTGCAGTCTAACCCTTAGGCTAGGGTCAGACGAGCGCATTCTCTGCGGACTGTGCGTCCGTGCACAACGGACGTACTTTCTGACTGACGACAAGGTAGTGGCCACACAGTCCGTTTTTGTGACTGATGTTTTTTTTGACTGATGTAGAAGGGAAAATGAATTAATATGAAAACATTTTGTCTGTCAAAATGCTGGATGTCAAAAATGCAGCCGTCTGACTTCGTTCCATCACTCACACATAAAGCTATGCAGACGTTGTGGACGCAGCGCACTCTGTGCATCCGTTCTAGCGGATTTACGTTCTTGCCTAACTTGTGTCCGTTTGCCGCGTCTGTTGTGCGTCCGCACTTCTGTGTGGAAAAGTGCGGACGTACTTCGTGTGTGGTCTCTCTCTATTGATCATAATTGTATGCTACCACAGACGTTAAAATGTGCGCCAACACGGACGTGAACACTGCGCTCGTCTGACCCGAGCCTTAACATAAGAATCTGAATTCTTGGAATCACACCATGGAACAAAAAGTGTATTCTATCCGGCAGTTGGAAAATGTCTCTGCGCACTTGCGATTCTGCTTTATTATGCAGTCACTAAAGTATGTAGGAGGAGAATTGTACACATGTAGACCCATTTCCTGTGAAGAGGCAGTCTTTATCCTGTCATGTTGTCAGTTAACTTTTCAATGGCAGTGAGCAATTGCCTTCCTGACATTTCTGAAAAGCATAAAAATGCTACTTAGATTTTTTTTTTTTTTTAAAAAAAGTGTTTATTAGGCAAAACAATATAGAAATAGAGCTGTCACATATTTGCGGGTATAAAATAGCTTAAAGTAAGATATTAGGAAATAGAAATAAATATAAAGATGTGACTAAATGGATAAACGCAGACATACTGTATATGGATAAAAAGATAGATAGGTGTATGCGTAGATAGACTGACAGACAGAAAGAATGCTGCCATTATTATTGTATTCCTTAGAAATGTCATTATGGCCAATTTCCATTTTTAGAAATTAAATGGCAACCTTCATTGTTCTGCCAAACAAAATATGCGGGGCTACAATTAAACAATGATTATTTTTGGTTGTTAAGAACCTCTAGATCGGAACAATGAATAATAAATGGTGACAAGCATTCTGTAGGTTGGCAGGGGTATAGTTAGGATTAGGAGATGGTTAAAGCCGGACTTGGATATGGATGGTTAGTGCTTTGGCTAATAGTGCTATGTCTTGCACACCGCATTGTTGTTGTTAGTAAGTATTGGGGTCTGGAAACCTAGTTATATAGTTAAGAGGCATTTAGGGATATGGTAAGGATGATGGGCCAAGGGTTACCCACAGGTCTTAATTTAGAAATAGCAAGAAATAAACCTATAATGACCCATTATGAACACCTAAATTGGTACACCCATCTCTCTTGACATAGCATTGCCAAGCATGTTGGTTTGACAAGCAAGGTTGGCGGGTACGTGTTGGTCACAGGCTGGAATTCAATTAGTTGTTAGGAATGGCATCGGGGTGGCACCGCAGGTATAGGGGTGTCTGAGCCCAAGATGCAGGAATACCCTCACTGAATAAATGGAGGAGGGAAAACAGATATAGGGGACATCCAGGTGATGGTACAAAGGGGTAATCCGAGGTAGAATGGTCAAGGGGCGATCTGTGGTCAAAGGGCTGGCGAACTATGGTTGTCGGTGGGCAAGCAGAGTGTCTGGTACACGGTATAGCATATGAAGCATAGAACAGGTCTACACACTATCAGGTAAAGACTCTAATGCTGAGCCAAGGCAGAGAGGGAGAAGTGAACCTTTATTTCTGACAGGGGTGTGGTGTATGTGTGCGCAGTGATTTAACTGTTTCAGGTATGGAACACATAGAAACATAGAAACATAGAAAAATGTCGGCAGATAAGAACCTTTCGGCCCATCTAGTCTGCCCAATTACATGGATACTTTACCTGGATTTATCTTTTGTTTAGGATAGCCTTATGCCTATCCCATGCTTGCTTAAATTCAATTACTGTTTTGGCCTCTACCACTTCTACTGGAAGACTGTTCCATGTATCCACCACCCTCTCAGTAAAATAATGCTTCCTGATGTTACTTTTAAACCTTTGCCCCTCTAATCTAAGACTATGTCCTCATGTTTTGCTATTTTGTTTCCTTTTAAATATACTCCCTTCCTCTACCTTGTGGATTCCCTTTACGTATTTAAATGTTTCTATCATATCTCCTCTGTCTCGTCTTTTTTCCAAGCTGTACATGTTAAGATCATTAAGCCTTTCCATGGTAACTTTTCTCCTTCAAGCCGTACACCATTTTAATAGCCCTTCTCTGAACTCTCTCTAAGATGTCTATATCCTTCTGGAGATACGGTCTCCAGTACTGCACACAGTACTCCAAGTGAGGTCTCACCAGTGCATGAGCACTTCCCTTTTCCTACTGCTAATACCTCTCCCTACACAACCAAGCATTCTGCCAGCATTTCCTGCTGCTCTATTACATTGTCTACTTACCCTTAGATCCTCTGAAGGTGATTATGGGCAGCACTTTTCGTGCAATTGGGATCCTGACAATAATTACATAAATGGGGATCCTGACAGTAGTTACATAACGTGGTGTTGCATGGGTATACAAATAAATTCTTCTTTAAACCTTAGACAGCTACTAAAGACCGTTTGTTTCAAGCAGATAATTCATAACTTGTCAAGTTAGCAAATGTACACAAGGAACAATGCCCATAACATATCATAGCTTGTATAAATATAATTAGAAGAGGAGAAAATATCAAAATACAGACATTCACTGCTATAAATGTAGCACTTATATCCATCATAAGCTGTATTATACACTATTCCTTTATGCTGGAAAATAAATGAGCATGCCGACTCTTGGGCTGCAGCTATTCCCTTATTGTTTGTTCTCTGAGAGAAGTGATAAGCTTTACTCTATAGATAGGATGCAATACATTGAATAAATGAGAGATCTAGCTAGTGCCGGGAAGACTGGAATCATTAGACCAGAGGATCTTGTTATGACAAATGGTTAAAGTATGGATGAAGGTAACTCATAGCTAAATAAATAATAATACTGACTTGAATGTTGAAAAACTGCTCTAAGTTACCAAAATAGATTAGATATATTAGTTTTATAGCCCTTTCTCTTGCAAACGTATGAGGAATATAAATCTATTGCTTCGGATAAAGGAATGAGAGCATTGGCACAGGTAACCCTAATGTTGGGCTATATGGTTCAGCTGTTCCTCCTTTTAGGCCCATGCTCCATATACTATTTCTTTGCCCTTTACTTGGTTTTTTATAAAAATCATGAATATTGAATGCATCTAGGTAGCTAAACAAAATTTGTTATTTTTGCTGAATTTTCTAAGTGCAGGTTTGTACTTGATAAATGTTCCACAAAACACCAAGAAAGAGCACTCCATATTATTGACCACCTTCTTCCATCATTTTCTGTGGCAAAAAAAAACAGTTTTAAAAATGCTCAAAAAAAACCTGAGGTAAAATGATGAGGATTCAGTTCACAACGTATGATCATAATTTGCTTAAGCCTGTCACAGTCACTAATGTACCCCATCTTTGACAGGTCCTATCGAACTTGAACGAGTGTGCACTTACAGGATCTACTCACCCTGGAGCTCCCCGGCAGCTCGAGGCCTTTATAGGCTGCCATGGTGGAGCACCTGTGAACAGAGAGGGTTGGCGGGTGCATTCCAAATGAGAGTTGTCAGGGTGAGTTGATCCTGTAAGTGCAGACTCGTCAAGTTAGATAGGACCTGTCAAAGATGGGGTACATTGGCAACTGTGACAGGCTTAAGCAAATTATGGTCATACTTTGTGAACTGAATCCTCATCATTTTACCGCAGTCAGGTTTTTTTGAACATTTTTAAAACTGTGTTTTTTTTGCCACAGAAAATGATGGAAGAAGGTGACCAATAATATGGAGTGCTTTCTTGGTGTTTTGTGTTTAATGTCTTAGATGCACCCGCTTAGTTTTGAGGTTGAGTGCAACCTTCTGCTGTTTTGATAGCAGTTCCATACATGCACAGTGAAATGGGCAGCACACGTCTGTCACAAAGTGCATCTTTTATTTTGAAGTTCCTACACAGTGGTACTTTTTTATAAATAATGTCTAACCTTTTTACATTAAGCTTTACATTCGAGCTAGATGCATACTTACAGCAGCACTCTCTTTAATATCGTAAGTACATATTCTCTGTAACTACACTCCCTAACGTTACATCATCAGAAACATATTTATGTGCTTTCAGTACTTTAGAGCTACCACTTTTACGTTGAACTCTTTTTTCCATATCTTCTATACATGCACCTGTATATACTGTATACTATTAATGGGTGTATCTCAATAAATTAGAATGTCGTGGAAAAGTTCATTTATTTCATTAATTCAACTCAAATTGTGAAACTTGCGTAGTAAATAAATTCAATGTACACAGAATGAAGTAGCTTAAGTCTTTAGTTCTTTTAATTGTGATGATTTGCCTCGCATTTAACAAAAACCCACCAATTCACTCTCTCAAAAAATTAGAATACTTCATAAGACCAATAAAGAAAACATTTTTTGTGAATTGTTGGCCTTCTGGAAAGTATGTTCATTTACTGTAAATGTACTCAATACTTGGGGCTCCTTTTGCTTTAATTACTGCCTCAATTTGGTGTGGCATGGAGGTGATCAGTCTACAATAGAAATCATTTTTACTCCTTGCTATTCAGTAGCATTGCATTAAATGTACAATATTAACTATCAGGGTTATTCAGAGAGCGGTGAAAAGCAGGAGAATGACTGGAGAATGAAAAATTCTAGGTCAAAATAGCCAAACCAGAAAAATTCTCCCTTTCATCTCACTTTCCAAATCGGCTATTTTGACCAAGAATTTTTGATTCTCCAGTCATTCTCCTGCTTTTCACCGCTCTCTGAATAACCCTGTATGTCTTTCCCCATCTTTGCATTATTTCTACCTATTCTATTTTAAGAACAGCACTAGCCATTGTTCTTTTTTATCATCAATGATATATATACTCATAATCTTTACATTATAGCTTTCTATTCAGTATCTACAGTAGCAATCGCTTTCTTTACATTATTTCTACAAATTCTGTGTTTACTGTGGCAACATATATCTGTACGTACTTATAACAACATATTCTTTATTTACCATAACATGATCTATTTTGCATCATAGCTATCCCTTAAGAAATTCCTGCATCCCCTATTATTACCCTATAATTGCCTAGTCTATATTTATACACAATAGTTGAATGTCGTTGACCAAATAGCCTATGTAGGAAAATTCTCATTATTCTCATCATTTTTTCCAGCTACACTCCCAACAAAAAATCAAGTTGTGTGAAAAAATAATAGACTATATATATACAAAGTCACTCCTTCCAGCACAATAGATATATGTATATACAAATCTATAACTGACAAAGAACCAAAATAACATTTAACATAGGGGCTGTTGGAGCTGGAACTCCGGGCCCGTGGCCTAAAATAGGCTTATGACAGGCTGTGAGAGTCCCTGCAATACAAATGCTGTCTGTCCTTCAGATAGGTAAATGGCATGCAGTATTTGTTTCCCTATGGCCCACATGCTCCTTTTTTTGAGAATTTTATGGGTGTTGCTCGCTGAATTCATACTGTAGCAGTGCTGAGCATCTCCAGTGGCCAACAGCCATGATGCTTGGCCTTGGAGCTAGGGGATGCTATTGTCTCTGTCTAGGGGCAGGGTGCATCCTTCCTGACGCTCGTTCTTACAGGTATCAAGTGGAAAGTTTTCCTACACATCTCCCTTCCTTAAAACGTATGTGGCATTCAGGCCAATGAGAGGTCCACCATCCAGAATGTTGTCCCGAAGAAGATATTTTGGCCCCTCTCTGGCCTGTGCACCCTAAGGCACGGTGTGTGTGTGTGCTCAGCTTTACTTCTGCCCACCCATACACCTACCTAAGTACATCTGCCCACTTATACTACACTATACCTCCCGTCATATATATCTCCACAACCATACATCCGCCAACCTATACTGTATATTTATACAGGCATATATCTTCCAACCTATACTTTGGCAAAGCTATTTCTACTTGGAAGTATATATATATACCCAGCTATATCTATCCGTCCAGCTGTAAACACCTGCCAGTCTGGTTATATAAAATAAAACTTGTTTCCATTTCAAGCGATTCCATAAATAATCCCACCAAAACCTTCATCCCCAGTCTAATAAATATCTTAATCCAGCCTTGCTTCCATTAATCTCTCTGCTAATTGTCCACACATTTTGCTGCTTTTGTAGCTGTTTCTACTAGAGAAAGACATAAAACGCGTTTGCCTTATTATTTCAGAGGTTGTCCTCAACTCCATTTGTGCTCTTTATACTTATCGCTTCGACTTTATAGTATGTGTAATTATATGCCCTTGTGCTCTCTGCCGTTCCCACATACCAAAGCAAGAGCGTTTGTCTTTATATTAAGTTTTATGTAATTTCAAGCATTTTCTCATCCTTCATAGCTACATTAAAGCTCCTTTTCTCAAATACGTATTGAAAAGAAAGGATGTTGAACCGACCTTGGAGATTAGTAGTCCTGTTCAAGACAACTACTGTGATAAGGGCTGGAGATATACAGACACAGCAACTTATAAACAGTAGAGGTGGTGTCAGGGTTGTGGGGGTCTTCTACTCCAGATATCTTCCAGCGACAGTATATATGTACAGTGGCAAGAAAAAGTATGTGAACCCTTTGGGATTACGTGGAGTTTTGCATGAATTGGTCATAAAATGTGCTCTGATCTTCATCCAAGTCACAACAACTTGAAAAACACAGTCTGCTTAAAATAATAAAACACAAACATTATATGTTTTCATGTTTTTATTGAACAGAACATGTAAACATTCACAGTGCAGGGTGAAAAAAGTATGTGAACCCCCGAGCCTAATGACTTCTCCAAGAGCTAATTGGAGCCAGGAGTGAGCCAAAGTTGAGTCCAATCAGTGTGATATTATTGGATGTGTTGCTGAAAGCTGTCCTGCCTCGCAGAAAAGAGCTCTCAGAAGACCTACGATCAAGAATTGTTGATTTGCATGAAGCTGGAAAGGGTTACAAAAGTATCTGCAAAAGCCTTGATGTTCATGTGTCATGAATATCATGACAACTTGAAAGAAAAAAAGAAAAACAAAAGTCAATGAAGGCTGAAAAGACACAAAAAGAAAAAAGAAAAGAAAAACAGAAAAAAGAACCAAGCATTTGCCAGAAATCTGAATGTTATGTGACATTATGATAATGGGTTAAAAAGCCAGAATCCACATCGAGCCCTTCTTTTATAGTGTTAAAATACAGTTGCAAGAAAAAGTATGTGAACCCTTTGGGATTACGTGGAGTTTTGCATGAATTGGTCATAAAATGTGCTCTGATTGTCATCTAAGTCACAACAATTTGAAAAACACAGTCTGCTTAAAATAATACAACACAAACATTATATGTTTTCATGTGTTTATTGAACATAACATGTAAACATTCACAGTGCAGGGTGGAAAAAGTATGTGAACCCCTAGCCTAATGACTTCTCCAAGAGCTAATTGGAGCCAGGAGTGAGCCAACCTTGAGTCCAATCAGTGTGATATTATTGGATGTGTTGCTGAAAGCTGTCCTGCCCTTTAAAAACACACACCAGTTTTGGGTTTACTGGTTTCAAGAAGCACTGCCTGATGTGAACCATTCCTTGCATAAAAGAGCTCTCAGAAGACCTACGATCAAGAATTGTTGACTTGCATGAAGCTGGAAAGGGTTACAAAAGTATCTCCAAAAGCCTTGATGTTCATGTGTCCACGGTAGGACAGACTGTCTACAAATGGAGAAATTTCAGCACTGTTGCTACTCTCCCTAGGCGTGGTCGTCCTGTAAAGATGACTGCAAGAGCACAGCGCAGAATGCTTAATGAGGTAAAGAAGAATCCTAGAGTGTCAGCTAAAGACTTACAGAAATCTCTGGCACATGCTAACATTTTTGTTGACACATCTACAATAAGGAAAACATTAAACAAGAATGGAGTATATGGGAGGACACCATGGAGGAAGCCATTGCTGTCCAAAAAGAATATTGCAGCACATTTGAAGTTTGCAAAAGAGCACCTGGATGTTCCACAGCACTAGTGGCAAAATATTCTGTGGACAGATGAAACCAAAATTGAGTTGTTTGGAAAAAACACACAACACTATGTGTGAAGAAAAAAAGGCACAGCACACCAACATCAAAACCTCATCTCCACTGTAAAACATGGCGGAGGGAGCATCATGGTTTGGGGCTGCTTTGCGACCTTAGGGCCTGGACGGATTGTTGTCACTGATGGAAAAATGAATTCCAGAGTTTATCAAGACATTTTGCAGGAAAACGTAAGATCATCTGTCCACCAACTGAAGCTCCGCAGAGGATGGGTGATGCAACAGGACAATGACCCAAAGCATACAAGTAATTCAACAAAAGAATGGCTTCAACAAAACAAAATACACCTTCTGGAGTGGCCCAGTCAGAGTCCTGACCTCAATCCGATTGAAATGCTGTGGCATGACCTTAAGAGAACGATTCACACCAGACATCCCAAGAATATTGCTACACTGAAACAGTTTTGTGAAGAGGAGTGGTCCAAAATTACTCCAGATCGTTGTGCAGGTCTGATCTGCAACTACAGGAAACGTTTGGTTGAGGTTATTGCTGCCAAAGGAGGGTCAACCAGTTATTAAGTCCAAAGGTTCACATACTTTTTCCACCCTGCACTGTGAATGTTTACATGTTCTGTTCAATAAAAAAATGAAAACATATAATGTTTGTGCTGTATTATTTTAAGCAGACTGTGTTTTTCAAATTGTTGTGACTTAGATGAAGATCAGAGCACATTTTATGACCAATTTATGCAAAACTCCACGTAATCCCAAAGGGTTCACATACTTTTTCTTGCCACTGTATATAGAGAAGGTACGGTGATATAAGGTCAATCTCTTACTTTGATGAGAGGTCCGCAGGCTTGATAATAGGATCCTTTGAGGATGTAGGAGAGTAAGGATAGTAGTTGCTTCAGCCCTTGAGAGGTTCGTGAGGACGATAATGTGGGTATCTTCAGGGATTGTCAGATGTAAGCGAAGGGTCAGAGAGGCAGGCGGCGTTCAGGGATCGTCATATAATCACAGCAAGGTTCAGCAACGGGAGGTCAATAGAATATTAATAGGTAAGGTAGCTCTAAGCGTTCTGGGAACAATAAACGAGCGATTACTCACCATCCGCTGACTTCTTTTATGGGAGGTTGATTGTAGGCAGGTGCCGGCATCTTCCACCGTAATCAGCATTCACTTCCGGGTCTGCGTCATTGGTGTGCGACGCCATTCTCTGAAACGCAAGCCAGAGGCGCATGTCTTCTCTGCGCATGCGCGGCTCTCCGTGGACGCAACCAGGGGACCTAGCGGATCCGTGACAAGATGCTGGTCATCGGCGGTGTACGACGATGCGGTATGTGCTGGAACCAGGGTCCGAGAGTGTGAGGGCACGGGCACATGACACCTTTCCAACAAATCTGCAAGGAGTAACTGCACCTTAGTAATTCCAAACTCTGCTAACAGACGTCTGTAAACCATTCAGAAACATGTCTTGGACTTAAATTCTAAATTGTATTTGTCGGTGAAAATCTTACTATAGCCTTGATTAGTATCCTTTCCGAAAGATGGATCTCTCTCATCGTGTACTCTTTCCTTTTAATTTCCATATATCCTCATTTCATCAATCCACCTACTGCTACTCTTTAACTGGTCTAGCCATAATCAGGGACCGGTTAAGCAGTGGGGGGTTTAGCTCTCTCAGGCAGTGATGAGGTTGAGAAGATGTTCTGTAATTGGAAGAGCAGTATAGAGTAAAAAATATAATAGCTTGGAAACAGAGATTAATTACGGTACCCTGTGTGTGTTATTACACGCTGTATATACAGAAGAACACAATCAAAAGAAATGCAATTTGCTGTCGGAGTCTTCTGGCTTTCTCCCTTTCTTACCCTCGTCCTCCTCCTTCTGGTTCCCGTTGACGCGTTTAATTTATTAGCTTTACAGAAACTGTCTCGCTGGTATTACTTAACATAATTCTTTCTTATTAAGCGAGGAGAGTACATTTGTTAGCTCTACCCAGACGCTGGTGCTTTGCCTTTTACATCATCAGCCGTGAAATCTGCTTCTTGATCCTCCGCTTACTGTTGGCCTTCATATCTCTGACCCCCAGGGCATGATGCAGAGAGAGGAAACTGGCAGCAAAAGTGATACCCTTTTACAGAGATAGGGAAAGCGGACTAGAAAAGAAAACGCGAGACAGGGAGAAAATTATAGAACAGGCTGGATTCTGCAGCTTACAGGAGGCACGAAATAAACCAGAAGCAACAAGCAAACAGAGAAGAGAATATGAGATGTGCAGAACAAACCTTAACATTATCAAATGACTTCATTAACTGGCTCATTGCAGGGCTGAATTAGCCATTAGGTCAATCTAAAATAAAGAAATGGGAAGACCTGTATTGGGCCAAGACCTGCATAACTTACTTTCCCATGTATTAAATTATTGTATGTGTGAAGGAATAGGATCCCACTCTTTTAACGTTCTTAAGATATTTTATTATTATCCTTTATTTATGTAACGCCACAAACTCCGCAGCGCTTTATAAGATCAGTTTGCAAGGAGTTGAACATCTACATTACATATACATTAGAATACCACACATGGATGATATGGCCTGATTCAGGGGGACCCAGGGAACTTACAATCTATGAGGTGAACAAGTATTTGTGAGGTAGGCGCATCCGTAGTGTTAAGTGTCTTAACCAAGGACACGCCCTGGTGGCATCTTCTGAGTGGGATCGGGTCATCTTTCCATGATTGTAGAGCAGAGACCTTGTGGTTAGATTGAACCCGTTTCTCGAAATGCATTTGCTTTTGTCCTTCAGAGCTGCAGGTCGAGATAACTCGATGTCGGTAACTGATGTGTCATTGAAGTCCCGAGTTATCTCGATCTCGGCAGTGAAAGGGTTAAATTCCAATGGTTTTTAGGACCTTCGGCATAAAATAATTGGTCCAGAGATACAGGGCAACAGCAGGTGGAATACTTTTTTTTATACTTGGAGGTTGAGTGAGAAAACGTCTGATAAGAAGAGTGTGAAAATCTGTTCCAGTAGATCAAGGAAAGCAAAAGCATGGAGCGATATAAACCATCTGTGGCTGAATTGAGATTCCTGTGGTCTTCAAGCAGTGGCATTTATCTCCATCATCCATTCTTGCTGCACTGAAAAAAACATTAGATTTTATGTAAGGTCGGTGCTGAAAGAAATATATCACACATTTCAGACTAGACTGAGCAGTCTCTATCCCTCAAGTTTTTAATGAATTTTGATGTTCTTCATCCTCAACTAAGTTGATTTAACAAGCTAGAGGTGACTTCTTGGATCTGGGACCTCTTGGTTTTGAATTGTTTGTGTTCCAGGACCTACTTGGCTGGATCCAGTACTTCACGTGGTATAAAATCAAAATTTATTTTAAATTATTGACATAACATTTATACCATGCAAATTATTAGCAATTTGGTATTTTAGTACATAGCATGTTGTTTTCAGCACTATGTTCTGTATGCGCTCCAGGACCTGAGCTGCCTCATCACCCCTTCACTCTCGTTTGCACTTTGCGGTTTGGCACTATCTGATTTACAAATTAAGCAATGAACATAGGGTAACGAGAATCCAGGGCTGTGACTTCATGGTGAAATCCAACAAAAGTAGGAAGGAATTAGGTTATTTAATGCAAAACATAGGAGATGTCAAGTAGAAGGGAAAAGCTAAATACTTACACAACAAAAATTAAGCTAACTGAAAGACAAGCTAACTGAAAGATAAAACCTATAGAAATACTGTTACAGAAGACCAGAGGCCAGCATTGAGAATGAAGAGCTAGGCATGGCTACATTTAGGCCACACAGCTGATTATTTACTCATAACGCTACCCATAGTGCCTAAAATAATAACCGGGTGATTAGTACTTAAGTGCTGTGCTACTAAACATCAGCTTTAAAAGCATTCGGAGACAGAGTTGGAAAATGGACAAACTGCATTAGCACTCAAAAAAGGATGATTAGACTATTTCACAGGACATGTTGAGCAGATTAAAAGTCACTTAGAAAACGTCTTCAGAGTAATACAAAAGTAGGAAATCCATGCATAAAAAGCCAACTGGCAAGTAACAAAGATGTATATTGACATTAAAAGCATTTTTACTGAAATATAATGATATTTCGTGTTTCCAAAAAATCTTGGGATTTAATTTATAACATGATTCATAACATCATGGAGCAAAATAACTGGGGAATTGTGTGGAAATGTTAAATTTTATTGGAGGTTAGTCGTAGCCAAAGTCACCTGTTGACTTCCAACATGATTCACTGACACATAAATGGAAAACAGCGTAGCGCCAATGAAAACCTCAATGGTTAGCACAAATATGCATAATACATGTCCTTGGGTTTCTTTTTTTCTCTCTTTTTTCTTTTTCAAAATACGTCTCTTTTTTTCCTCTGGAAAGATGTTATACACTGCAGGAGAGAGGAGACCAAATTTTGCGCAGTATGTAGTTTTCCAACTATAACAAACAATTAAAAAGGTATCCAACTCACATTTAGATGAGCCCCGCCTGGCCCTAGGATATATAGCCTTATGGGTCTTCTATCAACCTCTTCAGGTGCCCATCAACCTCAAGTTGAAGATGGTTAATTCTTCATGATCAAGATGGTAAATTCTTTTTGATCAACAAAGTGGCTACAAAAGTATCCTTGCTTTTTATGCCTTTGGTAGAGCCAAACATGAACATTGGGAAAAACAAAGATAGGCCTCCGGGGGAAATATACCGTATAGTCGTTAGACAAAATATAATCAATGAACCTTTGGTAGAACGAGGCAGAATCATACTGCCACCACTAAAGTTAGGCCTGACGAAACAATTTGTAAGGGCTTTGAATAAAGATGCTTCATGCATTGAATACATTGCGTACAAGTTACTTGACTTACCATGGAAAAACTGAAGGCAGGAATTTTCGATGATCCACAGATCAGACAACTTATAAATGACCCATATTTCATAATAACAATGAATGAAATTGAATCACATGCCTGGTCTTCATTTGTTCTTGTTGTGAAAACTTTCTTGGCAACAAGAAGGCAGACAACTACACACAATTAGTAGAGGATATGCTCTTTAATTTCAACAGGCTTGATTGTAACATGATTGTTAAAAAACATTATCTGCACAGTCACTTAGATCACTTTCCAGACAATCTTGGGGACTTAGGCTGCGGTCACACGAGTGCACTTGAGAGCAGAAGGAACGCCCGTGAGAGTGGCGTTCCTTCCACTCTGACGCCCATGTGGCCAGTGGCCACCTCGCTGAGCACGGTTAGTGCACTCAGCGCTGCAAAGCGCGATCCACCTATGGAGGATCACGCTTTGTAGTCTGTCTTATGTCCGTTGTAGCTTTTTGATGGGGAGAGTTTCAACAAGTCCGGTGTAGCACGCTCAACTAGTGCGCACGCTACACCATGTGGCCCTCCTCGTCAAGCCGTCAGCAAGCACGACAGACGCAGGGAGGAGGGGGTCACACAGACAAACTCAATGCGCTCGTGTGAACGCACCCTTAAGCGAAGAGCAAGGTGAAAGATATGACAAGACATAAAAACCATGGAAGCCAGATCCCAAGGAAGATAGGATGCACACATGATGGCAGACTATTTCTTATGTGGGATTGTCCTGGCAGATCCCACTCTCGGAGGTCTTACAAAAGGAGCTTATTGTGTGTCGAATGACTGGAAAGTTTGTATCATAAACTTGTGCTTTTGGTATGAAATAAGGACATTTTCATGTAGTAAACTTTTCTTTTAATTTTTAATATGTTTCCTTCATGCTTAAAAGATATTAATTTAAACACTACATTAAAATATCCAGATTTTTTTATGGTTGAGCGGAGTGAAGAGTGGGATATGGCATATGTTCTGTATCCCAAAAACTAGAGCTGATAGGGGAAAACCGCTGCCATTTTTGGAATTCACAGGTCAAATATACCCAGAAACAGATCTAACATTTGAGGAACCAAAATGTGTGTTAGCCAGTGTTATCATATGGCACCTGCCTGCTAGAGAATGGAGGAACAATGTTTCTCAAAATTATAATGGAGCCTAGGAATGTCATTGGCAAGTACTAGAGAATCAATTGTTGAAAAACTGACTCCGTAGCATGGATGATGATGCATACACAATGTAATATATTACATGACATTTATTCTCCATAGTTATTATTGGGTTGATCTGCACAAATGATCATGGAATTGCAGCAGAACATAAAGATAGTTTTCAGCCTACATTTACCCATGTTATAATAGCAACCTGATGAAGTAGCAGCAAATAATAAAAGACAAATATCTGAACGATAGTCAGGTGATTATGGAAGCAGAAAAAGGAAAAGTGAAAAGAAATTGCATCAAGTACTTATTTTTTAAAAATATAAAGGCTCATAAGCAGCTCATAAATTAGGTTTCCTGAGATTCAGACCATGAGAGAGGGAGCCATAGATAGAGGAATACATTATGTATTCGTTCAAAGAACTACGAATATTTACTCTCTAGCGTAACATTCTCTGACAAAACTGTTATTATTGATATCATTCTGAGCTTGAAAATTATAAGCTGGAAAAACACCTGACAACTCAAAAAGTACTTCTTTATTTTATTTTGCTGAAAAATTGCTTGAAAGAAACAGAATGAAACTCTCAGTACCGAATGACTAGAATTGCCCTGAAATGTAAAAGATTAAATAGAATATTTACAAGAATCTGAAGTTTAAAGCATAACTAAGGATGAATGTGTGGTCAGGGAACAATACATTAACATGGACGTATAAGAACTAAACCTCCAATCATATGGCTGTCATCCACAACAGCTGAAGGAATTTCATGCTGCAATTAGGATGCTGGTCACCTCGAGTGTACCAAGTTCTATTCCAATTCGACTGATGGAGAAAAAAAAATTACAAATACACTGGTAAATATGAGTATAACATTTTTGCTTGTTGCAATGGAATAAAAGTAAGATGTGATGTTTATAAATACTAGACCTCTGATTTTGTTAAGTGGTAAGTATCCAGTAGAGATGTGCATTCGTTTTGGAAAAATTCGGAATTTGGAACAAAATTTGATAATTCGTATTTCGGAAGTACTTCCGAATAACGAATCGATACGCTATGAATTCGAAACGGTATATAACGAATTTATTTCGTTATACACTGTGTCATCATCATAAAAGAAAAATTTGAATATAACATATCAACTATCGAATTTGAAATGAACTATCAAATTGATATCAACTATCGAATTGATCTTAACTTACAATACAAGTAATAGTCAGCAAAGGACTTTATGAAACAAATTAATTTAGTTTCACTGTTTAATTTGACTCAAATACTAAATCTGTGACACACCTTAAAATTTAACCCTAGCTTTTCTTTTAACAGCAAAATTTCATCAATTGGGGTTTTATTTAGTGATCCAAAATTCGAATTGATATCAACTATCGAATTGATATATGAAATTCGAATCGATTCGAAATTTCAAATCGATCCAAAACTAAACGAAACGAAATTAGTTCCGAAATTCCGAAAACAAAATGATTTAAAAACGTGACGAAACTAAACAAATTTTTCAGCCATGCACATCCCTAGTATCCAGTTCAGTTCTTCCCAGAACTGCCCTAAGGACCTGCTGATCAGGTTTGCAAGATTTCTGAAATACAGGGTGATTTATATAAATCCAATACCAAAGATTTCATTATAGTTACTAATGAACAGAAGGAAATACATGGGGGGTTATTCAGAGAGCACCGAAATGTTGCCGACATTTCGGTGCTCTCTCGTTCCCTGCACTTCGGGGAATCAAATTTCCCCACCCTGCGGTGAATTCGGCATTCACTGCAGGGTCCCTGGAGTGCATGGAATGGACCCAGAAATCCGCTGCAAACCTGTTGCCGCCAACCCGCCGGACAACTGCCGAAAACCTGCTGAGGGCCGCCAAACGTAGCTGCCGAACACAGCGCTGACCAGCCAATGAAAAAAGCCAACAAGCTGCCAGATAGGTTAAAAAAACCAAAAAAACATTACGATTGAAAGTGTCAAATTTGAAACGCTGTATGCAAAACAAATACTGAACGAAATTGTCTGAAATTAACATGTAAGGCCCTATGAATGATAAAAAGGTCTGTTACAGAAAAAAGAAAAACGCTATTTAAAAGAACACGGGAAAAAAAATTGTCAAAAAAATCGCAAAAGTTCCTAAAAGATCCGAAAAATCAATAAATAAAGAGACTTTTTTACTGCAGATTAAAGTAATAAACGGTTTATTAGATGTTGGATAAAAATGGGAATGTTTTTAATATTGAAGCCTATGGGATTCGCCTGAATAAACCTGATGAATGAAACCACCAAACAGCAGGGCATTTCGTCAACTTTTTACTGCTGTTCTGTGTTCTCTGAATAGATTAACCATTGCTTCTCTATGGGGACTTTCACTGTCTTTGAACAGGCACCGTACTTGCTGGCAGTTTGCCTATATTTGGCAAACTGCCTGCTCTCTGAATAGCTGAATGGCCAGGAAAATGCACCGTATGGGGAAATTCCCTGTTCAGGGGCCAGATCGGCCATTTCGGGGCCAGATTGACTGACTCTGAATAACCTCTATGAGAGTTTCAGGAAATGTAACACCTCTTATGTTGAGCACATCACAGCACACGCTTGTAGTGGCCACTATGTGGCAGTACAGCCATGACAACAGAACTGCCATGACAATAGCAGTCCCAAAGAATAAAATGGCTTACTCTTTGAAACTGACACGGGTTTACTTGCAGCAAAATGATGTGATGTGCCACACATCACGTGAGTCAATGACGACAATCTAAAGTTTTTTTAAGTACTGTGACATTTCCAGGAATCTTTGTCCACCCCAGCCTCCTGATCTCACCAGCCTGGACTTCCTTTTCTGAAGGAACGAGTCTACCGTAAAAAGCCCCATATGATTGTCACCTTAGCGTATATTTAGGAATGAGATCCAAAACATTTAAATAAAATGGAGACGTGTTAACAACAACATACTGTATGTCTAACAGAAGAGGACAGCCATTTCCAGCATTTATTGTGATGAAATGTGCTCAACATAGGAGAAGGTATATTTCCTGAAACTCTCATTAATTTCTATTCATTTGTTTAAGAACTGTAACAAAAACTTTGGATTTGGTTCTATATGAATAATAATTCATATGAATAATAATAATAATAATATTAATCACCCTGTACAACACGGGTGATATAATTTGCTGTTCAGTTACTGCAGTATTCAGTCTGCTTTTCCCTAGGGTAATCCTTAAAATCTGACCGGTTATTGGATCCTGGAAACGGGGTTGGGAGGTGCCGTTCTAGGTATATTGTATATATCTTCTACGTATACATCTTTGGTATAGTCCAAAGGTTCAACCTGTAAACATGAAATGCACTTTTGGGGAACCAGCTAAAATACATAAGCACAAGAATTCAGCAACATGGCTATTATTCAGTGACATGGCCACATCTCTTGATCCCAACCAAATTCCAACTTCACAATTTAGATGCATCTACTCACAGATGGTAGGACCTTCTGTAAATATAAAGATGAGTGTACCACCCCATTGCTGCTCTGTTTCAAAGGCTGTAGCTCCCAATGAGCATGCTTTGGAACATGGCTTTGTTTCAAACCCTGGTTCCTTCAGTGGCACTTCCATACTGGCAAAAGCAACCTTCAAGCTTTTATACACAGTATGATTCTCATATAAATAACATACAAGCACCCCCAGTCCACTCCCAGCCGGCTGCTGTCAAAGTAAACAACAAAACCCTGCAACACCCCTAGATGTAGCAAATGCCTTTAATGGTTATTTTGTTGGATGCGCCACCACTTTGATTGCCAAGCTAGGAAATGACATGCAATCAGAAAGGCCTCATGCAGGTCAGGCCCCTCCAACTGTGCAAAGTCCCTGTATCAGACAGGAATTCAGTTTTAGACCAGTGCCTGTCAGTGTTGTTACTAAACTTCTCCGTAAGCAAAAAATGAAATACCAGTCTGGACCTGATCAAATACCAGCAATGCTGCTGAAAATCAGTGCACCGGCAATTGCAAATCCTGTCGCAACCCTAATCAATGAATCACTGGCGACTGGATACATACCCAAACTCTGGAAGACTGCAAGAGTGGTACCTATCCATAAAAGTGGTGACATTACTTTGGTATCCAACTACCGTCCGATATCGTTGCTCCCTGTAATGTCAAAAATTTTGGAAAAATGCGTCTACACACAATTACGTGATTATTATCAATATTGGAACTACTTAACCCCGGATCAATCCGGCTTTCGTCCAAATCACTCAACTACAACCGCCCTTTTAAAAGTCTGCAATGATATCCAAGCTGGGATGGAACAAGGAAACCTAACTGGAGCCATCTTCCTTGATTTTGCCAAGGCCTTTGACACAGTAGACCATGGCATCTAGTTAGAAAAACTTAAAAACTCTGGCATTGGTGATCGCACGCTAACCTGGTTTAAATCATATGTATCCGACCGATCACAATATGTGTCAATTTCTGGCAGCTCCTCCCTCCCCCTCCCTGTCACTTGCGGTGTACCCCAAGGCTCAATACTCGGCCCCCTGCTATTCACTATATTCATAAATGATCTGCCCAACGTCTGCAAAGCCTCAACTGTACACATGTACGCAGACGACACCGTAATCTATACCAGCAAACCAAATCTCTGGCAGCTGGAAGCCGTGCTGCAAGAACAATTCACAGAGGTAGAAAAGTGGATCAAACACAACAAACTTTTTTTAAATAATGACAAAACTGTAACGATGCTCTTTGGAACAAAACCTAAACTACACAAATTGCAAAATCCCCATCTATGTGTGGGGACAAAATCAAATGGCACGCTGACCACAGTCACTTCTCTCAAATATCTAGGTATGTGGTTGGACCCTAATCTATCCTTTGGCCCTCACATCGAAAAACTCTCATCTAAACTTTACCCAAACTAGGCGCCCTGTACAGAAACAAATCCTGCCTGAGCCCCGCGGTAAGAAAGCAGATTGTACAACAAATGCTTATGCCGGCTATTGATTACGGAGATGTAGTGTACGCAGCCGCCCCACAAACACATCTTCAGAAACTTACTACATTGTATAACTCATTCTGCCGCTTTGCATACAATGTAACTACATGACCCACCATTGTGACATGTTAAAAGAGCTAAACTGGCCATCGCTGGAATCCAGAGGCACCCTTCACCTTTCCAGCCTGGTGTTTAAGAGCATTTCTGGGAAGCTGCCACCCTACCTGAATAGACTGCTTCCCCCAGCAGCTCCCTCATCCTATAACCTCCGATTCAGGACCAGCACCTTACTTGCAATACCACAATACAAAAAGACAGTGGTTCGATCCTCATTTTCCTACAGAGCACCACAATTATGGAATAACCTCCCAGATACCATCAAATCTTCCAGTCTTATGTCACTCAAGAGCTCCTTACTAACATACCTCAATACAGAATGCACCTGTGAACATGTAACATAATGACTATTTTTCTACATATTTATTTTCTGTTAATCTGTATATTTGTGTTGTTTATTTTTGTTTTTTGTTTTTTTTTAATATCTTGCATTGTATTACTTTGTATTACTGTAACTGTAACACTTCAATGTTCTTGAACCCAGGGACATACTTGAAAACGAGAGAAATCTCAATGTATCCGTCCTGGTTAAATCCTTTATAAATAAATAAATAAATAAATAAATATGTTCGTATGACCGCTCTTATGAAGCAGAAACTGGTAAATAGTTCTCATTGTAGTATCAAGACACAATTCTATGATCAAAAAATCATGGTGCACCATAATAGATAAAGGACTCTGGTAAATTAGTCCCATGTTTAGAAAATTAATTTGAGGAGACATACATTAGTATCTTCACTTTTTCTGTACACCAGGGGTGCTCAACCTTGCCCCCTGCCACCCAGATTTTTTTGAAATTTATTTATTTAGAAAGGGCCCTATTACACGCTTCGCGCGGCGCATTTGTGTGTGCGCAAATGTGCATTTGCGCGAGGACAAAACCATCTGCGTGGAACGTCTTAGTACGACATTCGCGCAAACGATGCACGTAATCGTATACCGCGATTGTCCCTGCGCGAACCCAGCGCGAGTGCAAGTTCGTGCGCGCATCCTATACTAAACATTGTGAGCGGAAATGCGTTAGTGCGGATGGTATTACAATCTTCGCGCAAAGTCGTACGAGCGACGTTTGCACGAATTTTCGTAACGTCTTTGAAAACTTGGTGTTAACTGCAAATGTGATCGTCGTGGCCGAAACTAAATAACTCAGCAATAAAAAAAAATACAGCACAGTACAGTTACACATTCTACACATACCCAGACATAAAAAATTTATAATTTGTCAAAAAATTTTTTTGCTGCAGCACATATACGCAGATTGACTTTGACAGGCGCAACAACCTAACTTTAGAAAATGGTGGTTCTTAATTCTGCACACAGCGTTCATTTGCGCACGAATTTGCGTGTCGGATTTGTGCACGAAAAAACATGAAGGCTGAAAAAATGCGCTCAGATCGGAATGCCGCGTTAATTTTCACGCGATAACGTTTTTTTGCGTGCGCAAAAAAAATGCGCTGCGCGAGCGCATTTGCGCGAAGCGTGTAATAGGGGCCAAAGTATTTTACCACTACATCTCACTTGATATTCAGCCACTCGGTAGGTTGTAAGAGCCTTGTGGGAAATATAGGTCTAAAACATCTGGAGGGCAACGGTTGAGCACCCCTGGTGAACATAAAAGCAATGTGACAGAATAGCCGATAAGGAATGCACTTTGATGAACTTGTAACCTTCCATTGGAAGAATAGGGTAGTAAAAAACTACCATTCAAAAATGTGTAGTCTTGGGCAGAATGGCTCTACCACTGAAGCGTTATTACGTATGAAGTGATATATGTCCCACATGATTGGTCTGTATCCATATTTACAGGCGCTCACATTTTATTATATTTGACAAGTATCTATTCAGGTGTAATTTGACACAGAGGAAAAGTTGTCAAACACTGGAAGCCTGAGGGATAATTAGAAGGGATGATGACACAGAAAAGTTTGGAGAAAAGGTCACGGTCGATGAGGCCATTTATTATGTATCATCAATATACAGGATATAGAGGATAACAGCACTTGGAGGAGGAGAACATATGGTTTCCTCTGAAAGCATTCCTCTGTGTGTGGAGGTGAATCATTCATTAGTACAATCCATATAATGTTGATTACTGTAATCAGAGTGGCCTGAATTACCTTGGCAGAGACATATTCTACGTTTAATTCCTGCTCTGGGATAGAAGGCAGAGACATGCATGTTTGATTTAAAGAACTTTCTACCTATTGAAACATAACATTTCCAGAGGAAATATAGGGGGCTATATTACGTAGTTGGTACTAACTTAATCAGAGCTGTTGTAAACTTCCCAGAGCCATTATAGCCTATGGAGCTGTTAAGTTAACAACAGCTGTGGTTAAGTTAGCACCAACTTTGTAATACTGCCAGAGGGGAAGGGATTTTGCTTGTTTGTTTTTTGATAACATGTATAGACACATGCATATTTACGAGTGTTGGGAATCGTAGGCTACACAGGAAGGTATTTAAAATGCTGATGCCTTTACTTATAACAAACCCATATTATGTTTTCTCAAGCCATTAAAACATGTGTGGGCTTCAAATGCAATTTCCTGTAATATTATATGAATTATATTTTATTTACTAAATAGAAGGTTTAACATGTCGAAGACTGAGCTCCTATTAATTTCTCCCTCTAATGTTTCCCTACCTCCTGACTTCTCTATCGTGGTTGATGGTATCACAATCTCCCCATCAAACCAGATTCGCTGTCTCGGAGTTACACTTGATTCTGCTCTTTCCTTCATCCCCCACATCCAGTCTCTTTCCTCCTCCTGCTGCTACCAATTACATATTTCCAGAGTTCGGCCATTTCTCACCACTGACACCACAAAGCAACTCATCCACGCCCTTGAAATTTCCCGAATTGACTATTGTAATAATCTTTTACCTGGTCTCCCTCTCTCCCACCTCCCCCCTACAATCCATTCTGAATGCCACTGCCAGGCTCATCCACCTTACCCGCCGCTCTGTCTCTGCCGCTCCCCTCTGCGAGTCTCTTCACTGGCTCCCCATCCACTGCAGAATTAAATTCAAAATCTTTACCCTGACCTACAAAGCTCTCACTAACTCGGCTCCCCACTACCTGTCCTCACTAATCACCAAATACACCCCAGCCCGCTCCCTAAGATCAAACAGTGACCTGTGCCTAGCTTCTCCCCGCATCGCCTCTTCCCATGATAGACTGCAGGATTTCTCACGCACAGCCCCCATTCTCTGGAACGCTCTCCCTCATACTGTCAGACTTTCCCCTAGTTTCCCTTCCTTCAAAAGCTCTATTAAGACTTTCCTATTTAGGGAAGCCTACTACCCGACTCACTGACACAACCAGTCCACCACTCTCACCTTGCAGTCCATCACTCTCACCTTGCAGTCCTCTCCTCCTGTTTCCACACCCAACCCTTCTAGATTGTAAGTTCCCATGGGAATAGGGCCCTCATTTCCTCCTGTATTGGTTTGTCAAAATGTTGTTCAGTGTCAACCCTGTCTCTATTGTGCCCACTGTTCAGCGCTGCAGAATATGCTGGCGCTATATAAAGAATAATAATAAGGTTAATTAAGAGTTAAAAATTTACTTGAAATCTTATGTTCAAAGTATAACTGTGTACTTGGTGAAATTCAGGATGTCTGTTTAATGTACCAACTTAAAGCCCACAGTCGTCACATGACAGAGCCACACAAGATGGTATGGAGCCAGAGGTGTCATTGTGATATTTAATTTGTTGTCATCCTCTTTTATTTGCAGTCTGGTATAGATTTTCAGCTACACCCCCCCCCTTATTTTTCATGTGCTTTTTATTTCCGAGGTTTGATGAAAAATGATTTGTGTGCGTATATACCTCAAAGAACTATAGTTGCCTTTTATGCTTGTAAGATTTGTATTGATCATGAGGTGTTTCTAGCATCCCATTTCACAACACCTGGTAGACAGTCCACAGTTAAAGGGACATTCTGCACAGAGTAACCACTCAATCTTAACTGACCTCCCTGCATCCTCTACACCTCCAGGGAGGCTTTGGAGGGCTGATTCAGCCCTCAGAGTACATATATTTAATTCTGCACACAATCCTGAGCTCAGTGAGCAGTGAACTCAGGTTACAGGGCTTTGGAAACTTTGGGAACCAAATCCCACCAATGGTTTTCAATGCGTTCCAGTATTAGGAGCCAGTGGATTGGCTGGAGTGCACAGCACCCTTTGGTCCTGTGGCATACTGCTGCTGACAGAGTAGTAGCTAGTCGCTGTAGTATTTCATTCATCTCATTCATGATATTTTGTGTTTAGACTGGAAGGCGGCTGGACTTGTTGCAGGTTATTACACGAGGAAATATAAGGGGTTATTTACAACAAAGTGCCACTGATTGCCGGTGTAGTAAATACCAGCACAAATCACTGATATTGCATCATGGTAAATGCCTGCAATCACAAAACTAAAATTCAAAGAGTAACAGGAAGAGCTTCGCAGTACAGCAAAAATATAGCCACTATTCGCCTTTGTCAGTGCTGCAGTAACGTCAATTTTCACCAGTGTTTGCAGTGTTGCAATTTGTTTTTCTGAATAACCCCTATAGTTTTCCCTTGTTTCATGTTCTCTTTGTGTGAATTTTCTTGACCCAGTTGTGGTTTTGATATCATCTTATGATCTCATTTTTGGCTCGTCTAGTAAAAGATAAAGTGCTGCAGTTATTTGAATCCTGCATAACAAGCTTTTCCTTCTTGTGCCTTGATTGGGGTCATTGAGGTTAAATTCTAAAATATTGTCCTAGGAAAAAATGAATAATGTCTGAAAAGAGTTAAATCCCACTATCATCTCACACTGAGTCTTGTAATGCAATAATTCAGTGCCATGGACAGTTCTAATGCCGGCATGGAATGCATCAAGAACTTCCAGAGGTACCAACGTACAACAACTGTGAAACTATCTTTTTTAAAAGCTTTCCATTTGGTTTCATGATGTAGAGGAGTTTAGATTTCTGGTCATGAAGGTTTTTTTATTATTATTACTCTATTTCCAATTGATTAACATAGCAGACCTGAAAATTTAATGTATGTGATTTATGACATATGGTACGTAGTGATGTATGATCATATACCCTCAAATATTTGATACTTGTGTTTATTTGCTTTATAAAAAAAAGTCAATCAAATTTTACAGAAAACACACCAATGAAATATGGGAAATGTAGAGTAAAAAATATTAAATTGTGGCAGTAACTAGAAAATTAACAAATCAGAATGAGCTGCTGGCAACTTGCTGTCTGATAAATGAATGCCTCCAGGAGCAATTAAACGGCTAGTAATCAAGCTCCATAATGGATATGTAGGGGCGTGCTTGTTAAATCCATTTATTTGCAAAGTATTTTACCAGGAAGGATACATTGAGATTTCTCTTCTTTTCAAGTATGTTCTGGGTTCATTTAAATCAGTTGTCCTGGTCCTCAAGTATCCCTAACCGGCCAGGTTTTCCAGATATCTGAAGCACAGCACAGGTGATATGATTAGCTGATCAGTGATTGCAGGATTCAGTCTGAATTTCCCCAAGGTGATCCTTAAAATCTAGCCTGGTAGGGGGACTTGAGGACCAGGGTTGGGAACCACTGGTTTAAATAAATGCTCTCTAACAAGATGTAGCATTGTGTTTAGGCATCGGTGTCCCTTAAAGTTTTGAGTCTGATTTTATATAGATCTGTTTATATTATATTTCTAGGTAATTTGAGCTATATTATATTTCATTCATTTTACTTTTTAGGTCTCCTCTCTGCAGAATCCAATGGTATCAGCAACAAGGCAACTGGAAACTGGGAAACAAGAATGGATCCCACTTCAACCACCATTGGAGAGGACTTAGAAGGAGAGGTGCCGTTCGTCACCACTGCACCTACTATGACTTTATTGAACCACCATCCGCTTTTGGAAGGGATTCTCCATGAGACTATAATGAAGAAAGACTTTCAATATCTGCCACCTTTTTTAACTAGAGAAAAACCAACAGATAATAGCTACAGCAGAAGTGAATTTTTGCCAATAAGAATTACAGATGAGCTGGATAATCTAGCCCATTCTAACCATGCTCCCGCATTTCACGATGATTCCTCCACTCCTACAGTGCCTCTTCAACCATCGACGATGATCATGGATACAACATCGGTTGTCACTGAAAAGGGAAGAGAGATGAATCCTATGCAAGAGTCCATTAGGTCTGCCCCCATCGCAGGCACGCATCCCACCTACCCTGCTCATGGTCGGCAGTTAACAGAGAGTAGTAAGTCTATTTCTGATTCCCACCAAGTTCTGAGCCATTTAGAGCCCTCAACTATTGAGAATAGGGCTTTTACTTCTTCAAAGTCATCAATGCATATGGAAGAGGTCAGTGTCCTGGCTATTTCTGTTCCGAGTCGGAGCCCAACAAGCCTTCCGTTAATTCCAAGTCGTCAAGACATTAAAAACCTTGCTGTAACTGCAGAATCTTTACCAGTTACATTGTATGAAGAAGAGGAAGAAACTACAACGAGCACAATAATTACCACAACAGTCACTACAACAGTAGCTACACCTGGTAAGTAAAACACAGATCCTATGTGTAGTGATGAAAATGAATACACAAGCAAACACACACACTGTACAAAGTATACATTAATGAGATAACATAGCTCCATAATGGAAGAATAATATTTACAAGTATATACAACATTTGGGATGTCGAAACTGATCCGTTTATACGCACTGTAAATGGCTTTAAATATGCATATATATCTAAAAATAATGCCAAGGGGGATTAGTGGGACAAAAACCACAAGGTGGGTGGGAGGAGTTTATAAAGGCACAATGGGGATGTGAAGTATGAGATAAAGGAACAATAGTGATGAAAGAACCATGATAAAGGCCCTATGTCAGATGCTAGGAGTGGGGCTAGGGTTTAACTGAGATGAAATAAATAGAGGGAGTGTAAAGATGGGGATGTGATGAGCCAAACCAAACTCTTCAGTCCAAGCTCACAAACCCTTTTATCGAGTAGTGAATCTATTTATTAACTAGGAAGATTCCATAACCATCTAGAGGGGGTTACATAGCTATAGCTCCTCCTCCTTCTATCCTACATTAAGCCGTGAATGCTATGGAACATTTATTATTCTAATTTGGGTGCTATTTCATGAAATATGTCAGAGTGAAACAATTAAAGAGATTATGGCAATGAAAGTAGCATTCGAAAGGCTTAACCCAATACAAACGAATAAGCACAGAAATAGACACCAAGGTGTCTCAGAGCTTCCAATGGTATATATTGATAAACTTTAATTTCAAAGAGAAGCACAAAAACAAAAAACATGAAAACCACATGAATTTGTATCCTTAATGTCTCATAAATTGGCAGTATAGCGCAAGACTAAGCCTTGTTGGGCTAAACGCGTCGAGCGATGCATCTTTTAGGTTGTTAACAGTCACATTGCTGGTCTCAATTCCTTGTCCAGATTATCTAATTTGGCTTTAATACATTTTGGCTATTGCTCTGTGATTTTCTCCAGTAAGGGATATATGTAGGGAGCTTGAACTGCTGTGGTAGTAGATCGTTATCATACTCCTATATCTTTATTGCTCTTTAGCCTTGCCATTTTAATTGCTTATATTGCCAATTTATGAGACCTTAAGGATACAAATTCACCTATGTTTGTGTGTTTTTTCTGTTTTTGTGCTTATCTTTGAAATTAAAGTTTATTATTGTATACCACTGTAGGCTCTGAGACACCTTGGTGACTAGTTCTGTGCTTAATATGTCAGAGTGCACTGAATGGAATTTACACTAACAGGGTTATTCAAACAGAGGTGACAACCAGAGGAATTGGCAAGAGAAGAGAACAATCTAGACCAAATAGCTGATTTGGAAAGTGAGATAAATGGGAGAATTTTTCTGGTTTGGCTATTTTGACCTAGAATTTTCACCTCTCCAGTCATTCTCCTGGTTTTCACTTCTCTCTGAATAACCCTGAAAGTATTTTAATATTCCAGTATTTACAATACTGTATAGTTTGCCCTTGCATTGCTATGGTCAGGCTTGTTCAGTGGAAGTCTCAGAAGTATGTACAGTACATTCATGTTTAAAATGTCTGTTTTGTTTGCTGCTCACTGATATTAATGTTAGGGGGAAAAAAATCATTATACAAGACTTTAATTATCTGCTTAACTATTTATGTCACATCTTCTACCTTATGTCTTATAGAATTTCACTATTAAACTCTAACATAACATTGGAATTTCTGCATTTAAAAAAATTATATTGTCCGGGCCTCAATTACTTTTAACTCTATGCTCTATGAAGTGTATAATAATACCCTCAGGCAGTGAGGGAATAAAACAATAAATTTGTCTAACAATTAAAACCAAGAACTAATTAAAAGAAATTACACAGTGAGTGAAATCCATACTAAACTATCAGCTGTTAAATTAAACACCTTAATCACAACATCTTAGTTTAGCTCCTTTTACGGATGTATAGATGTTTCTATAACGGATTATTTTCGTTCCTTTCATGTTGGCTTGCTTTGCACTTTAGAATGTCAAAGAAAAAACGAATAGAAAAAGAAAGAATAACATCTTGGATAACCTTTAAATGGAATTGATCCCAAATATCGAGTGCAACCGAGTGTTTGTTTACAGAAAGGGACCATTGCGTTCCCAAATCTTATGTTTTAAAGTTCATTCTAGTAAATTAAATATAATTGCGTTCATAATATACTAGGATCACTAAGATCTTCTTAATGGATTTCTTGTTCATCAGAATTTGCTTTCATTAGGATAGATAGATGGATAGATTCTTCTCTGGGAAGTCTAAGGGTTTACGATCTTTGCTGATTTTGGACATGGGAATTTATAGCTCACACTAGATTTGGATATCACAAAGAAGGATGTCGGCAACCTAGTTATTCCATTTTATACCACCTGCCCATTGTATGCTGGAATGTCCATTCCTGGGAATATCCATCACATGGTCTGTCTAGTGTGACTTAAATGTATATACTAAGATTTCTGCATTTCTCATTATTGCTTTACTTTGAATTTAATTCTGCTAAACTCGGAAGACGTTATTCTTCAGCTCACAGTCAAAATCAGAAGAAAATGTAAGAAAAATTTGAGTTAAAAATAAAAATAGGGATTTCAGTTGACCCATTTACTTTCCAGTATTTTATTATATGCCAGGGGCTATGCTCATCAGACATTTGTTTTATATTTTGAGTTAATAGTTGTTTCCCAAGTTGACAAGCCTTAGGGAGTCCAGTCTTTCCGCCTTCTGAAAATGCAACATTTACAGGTCTATTCAAAGAAAGGTGAAACTCAGGTGAATGACTGGAGAAGGGAAAATTCTAGGTCAAAATAGCCAAACCACAAAAATTCTCCCATTTATCTCACTTTCCAAATCGACTATGTGGTCTAGATTGTTCTCTTCTCCTGCCAATTCTTCTGGTATTCACCTTTCTCTTAATAACCCTGTTAGACTTGAAAGTGTGGGTTTCTCTGAACTTCTCGTTTTTAAGGTGTATGGCACATAGATGAAAATGAGGCACCACAAAAACTGAGTTATTTCATCTTGTTCTACTTTCCTGAGACCTATTTCAAAATTTGCTTTAGTTTTTTTGATCATTTTGTTTCACCGTCACGCTAAGCTAATTTATCTTTAGTGAATAAATCCTGATTAGTGGGGTTCCATTGTCATGCATTATATTGTTCTTTCTTTCTCTTAAAGAACCTTGCAACAAAAACTTTTCTACACCTGAAGGCAGCATCCTGTCACCTGCCCCTAAAGGTTCTTTGTATAACTCGGGCCTGGACTGTAGTTATATTATCCATGTATATCCTGGCTATGGTGTGGAAATTAAGGTGAGTAAAATGTTGCGCATTTGATTCAATGTAAAAATTGGGAATTAGAAAGAAAAGCAACATTGATAAACCATGCAAGACTGTAAAGACACTTTATTATACCTTTTCACATTTCAAACAATGGAACACACAAATGGTTAAATGGAAGACACCACTTTAGAAAGTCTGATAAATAAATGATACAACAACCTGCTAGAATAGGAGTCTTATTTACAGTATCTGTTTAAAGTTACATAGGCTGAAAAAAGACATGTGTCCATCAGGTTCAGTCTCTCACTCATCACCTACTGCTGTTGATCCAAAAGAAGGCAAAAACCCCAGTCTGAAGCGCTCGCCAATATGCAACACACTAGGAAAAAAATTCCTCCTTGACCCCCAGAATGGCTTCAGATTTCTCCTTGGATCAAGCAGCTTACCCATATATTAAATATTATAACCCTTAATATTCTGTGTCTGCAGGAAGTCATCCAGTCGTTTTTTAAAAGTCTGTACGATCTCTGACCCAACCACCTCAACAGGCAAAAGAATTCCACAGCTTTACTGATCTCACCGTAAAATAACCCTTCCTATGCTTTAGGCTGAATTCCTTTCGTCCACTCTAAATGGGTGACCTCGTGTCCTGTGTATAGTCCTGTTAATGAATAGGTTTCCAGACAATGGTTTATAATGGCCCTCTTTATATTTATATAAAGTTATCAGATCCCCTCTAAGGCACCACTTCTCTAAACAGGTTTAAGCTTGTTAGTCTTTCCTCATAACTTAAATCTTCCATTCCCCTTATTAATTTAGTCGCCCGTCTCTGCACTTTTTCTAGCGCTATAATATCCTTTCTTAAGACAGGTGCCCAAAATCACACGACATATTCAAGGTGCGTCTTACCATTGATTTATACAGAGGCAAAATTATGTTTTCATCCCGAGAGTGAACTCCCCTTTTAATACATGACAATACCTTGCTGGCCTTGGCGGCTGCTGGTTGACATTGCATATTGTTACTTAGTTTGAAGTCTATGATTATTCCCAAATCCTTCTCCTGCTTTGATTTCCCCAACTCCGTACCATTTAGGGTATAAGTTGCTTGTGTGTTCTTCACTCCAAAGTGCATAACTTTGCATTTATCTACATTAAATCTGCCTTTTAAGTGCCCAGTCCGCCAATCTATCTAAATCCCTCTGCAGCGAAGTAACATCCTGCTCACATTGTATTACTTTTCCTAGTTTCGGGTCATCTGCAAACACTGATACATGATTTTCAATGCCTATTTCAAGGTCATTTATAAATAAATTGAATAGAATTGGTCCTATAACAGACCCCTGAGGGACACCACTTACCACTGATGTTCATCTTGAAAATGTACCATTTATGACCACTCTCTATACCTTATCTTTTAGCCAGTTTTCTATCCAAGAACAAGTATTTTCATCTAGACCAATTGTTCTTAATTCAAAATAGTATCCTCGTGTGGAACGGTGTCGAAAGCTTTGGCAAAATCCAAGTAAATCACATCCACTGCAACCCCCTGATCTATACTTCTACTTACTTCCTCATAGAACGCAATTAGGTTAGTCTGACATGATCTGTGTTTCATGAAACCATGCTGATTTTTGCCTATTACATTATACCTTCCAATAAATTCCTGAATATTATCCCTTAGTAACCTCTCAAATACTTTCCCAGCTACAGATGTTAAGCTCACAGGTCTATAATTCACAGGCACAAATTTTATACCTTTTTTAAATATAAGTGATGTCATTGGGAATGTTGCTGTGATGAGAGAATAAGGGGATGACGGCACTCATGTACCGTACCACAGTGCCTCGGAGCACCAGTAAAAATTGGGTACCTGGGGGTGCAGGGAAGCCACTCCTATGAAGACAAGAAACAAGCAGGGACCCGGCACTCCAGAACCAAGGATGTATTTTATTTACAGCATCAACAGCGATGGTTCTGTGTTTTCAATCTTGAGAAAGGCTGAGTGTTTAGCCAAAATGTTGCTGTTGCTGCTGTAAATAAAATATGTCCTTGCTTCTGGAGTGCCGAATATTTCTCTATTTTTACTCAGTCTGTGAAATTATGGAGTCCAGAGCCTCCTAAACAATGTATTTGCCTGACGAGCGTTAATAACTCTTTTATGGAGGTTTTCAAAAATCTATTCTGATCAAGGCATGAGTCACTTCACAGATCTCTGTGTTGAACAATAGATTCTAGAGCTGACAACTATAGGTTGTATTTGTTTTATACAGAGGGAAACTGAAAATATAACAATATTATAACCTTGTTGTTTTGAATTTTGACCTATCGTACCCTGAGAAGCACAGCTTTTTATGCTAATACTTCATATTTTTGTTTGCAGACAGTGAATGTGTGGTCAACATGTTTAAGGTGTGAATCTTTCCCTCGGTTTAGGTTCAGTTTTCCTTATCGTTCATCAAAATGTTGCTGTAGATGCTGTATACTCTTGTATATGTCAAATCAAAGTGTAGGTCAGTGCAGGACCAAAAGATGTATAATATTAGTTCTTAATAATACAATAGTAAGGCCTTTGCTCCCTATTTATTCATAATCTATTCATAATCTGTCTACTATTTTTGACACAACTTGTTATGCTCTCTGCTTGTTCAGATATGAGGCTGGGCTGTCAGGTTCACCATTGCTTTATGGCAGGATACATACTGTTATACACAGGCTTTGAATTACTACAGGAACACAGGATCATGCATCTGGCTTCATAACTGTATCACACTAACTGACTCACTGAAGATGGCTGCCGTGCCCTCTGACCTGTGTCATTCTGGGGCGGAGCCACTAGTTAAAGTGATAGCACATGTATAGTACAGTCCGCTATAACACAACTAACCACTCACTTTTGTTCCTCATGCTCCGCAAACTTGGTCTGAGTGGCACCACTGCCTATTTCTCTCACCAATCTTTTAGTGTCTCCTTCGCTGCGCCCCTCGCAGTACCTCTTCCAGTTAGAGTACCTCAAGACTCTCTTATGGGTTCAATTCTATAACGATC
Source organism: Leptobrachium leishanense (assembly GCA_009667805.1). NCBI lineage: Eukaryota > Metazoa > Chordata > Amphibia > Anura > Megophryidae > Leptobrachium > Leptobrachium leishanense. The sequence goes on along the minus strand of CM019064.1, from coordinate 86,453,531 downwards.
AATACCCCTTCTCTCGGTGATTAATTTCTTATTATGGTTTCCAATATCACCTCTATACTGATGACATTAAGATCTACCTCTCTTCTCCTGATCACTCTCCCTGAGTTTTGGATCATGTCACCATCTGCCTGTCTGCTGTCTCTTAACTAGATAAGCACTCATTTGCTAAAGCTCAATCTCAAATTAAACCGTTTTTGATACAGCACATTTTCATTTCTTGATACACTTTTAGTCTCTCATGTTTTACACCGTTCTTGTTTCTGGACTGTGACTCTCCTTGTTTATGGTTTACAGCAGTATTTCCCAAACCTGTCCTCGGGACTCTCAACCAGGCCAGATTTTACAGCTCACCTTGGGCAAATACAGACTGAATCCTGAAATCACTGAGCAGCAAATCATATCACCTGTGCTGTGCTTCACATATCTGTCAAACCTGGTGTGTCAGCGGGTCCTGAGGACAGGTTTGGGGAAACACTGGTTTACAGTATAGTTTTGGTTACCCCCTTTTTGTTACATCACGGTCTGGACATTCAATTTTATTTTCTCCTATTTAAATTTAATTATCTATGTTATTTCTGTCGCATAATTGTAAAAGTTTCCTTATTTTTTTAGTATATTATTTCCCATGTATCCAACGACTCTCTATAATCACAAAAAAAAATAATTTAGAAAGTGTCGCCATATTTTCCAGCGCTGTAGAATGGGTAGGACAAAACCGTCATAAAAGAATAATAACATCACGATATAGCACTAATAATGCATGTTATGCCCCTCCCCTTGCATTGTTACAAGACATAGGGAATCTGTTCGTGGCATTAAAATCATACACACAGAAGTCTTCGTGCTGATTACTTGTGACATGTACGTATTATCTCAAAAGCTAATTATTGTTGTCTTGAGATGTGAAATAAAAGGCCGTTTTTACATCCCTCTGAATTAGGTTAAAACTATTGTTTTATATGGAAAAATGTACATTTAACTGACAGGTACCAGAAGAAGACAATGCGTTTTTTATAGGCGTCGGGTAAGAAATGGGACTGTGCATTTGTGACAGGAAGATTATAATTAAAGGCTTATGTTTGCATTGTCGACATTATGTCGCATTCAATAACAACTCACGTATGTCAGATCCCCATGCGATAGAGTTTGGTAGGCACTGTAACAATCAGCAACACCTACCTCCGTGCAAACGGTTTTCATACCCTGCAGCTTAATTAGAGCTTGACAACCTGGAAACAATAAGTCAACCAGAACCCGCATGGACACACACATCGCATGCCTTTATTATAACACCTAATTATGCCAGCTATTACGTCAGGGCTATAATACTGTAAAAGCAGACATATTTTGCTTTATTAGAATAAATAATAACTACAAACCTTTAATGACAGGTTGTATAAATAAGCAGGGAAACCAAAGGGAGGAAAATAAATACTGCTTCTGGTTTTGGACACTTGAAAAGACTCGGTACAGTCAGAACAGATAAATTCGTGATCATGGCTTTCCCTGCGGACAGCAAAGTGATTCTTGAGTGCATCCTAACACCGACAAAGGAAAAATGATGTATATGTCAGAAATCATCTTGAAGCTTCACATGGCCCTGTGTGATGAGACGGTGTGTAGATTTGTTGGGAAAGGACCGGAGGGCAGTTTGGTTTGTGTTTTTTAGGGGTTTATATTTCGACAATTTGTAGATTTATTATATGACAAAGGTTGGTTTTTATCATAGCCTTTAAGCAATAACATATTACTTCCGGTCATCTAGAATTAATTGTGATAAGGTATCTGCAGCATCAGAGACTTTTGTAGATTTGAATCAGTGGTTAAAAATGCGAGTGTCGTGGATTGGTATCAAATAAAATATAAATACACATGGCTTTCAGATCGATATTTAATATAAACTATATGATGGGTTACAAAGCGATATCTGAAATGGAAACACTGTATTGCTGGTCCTTTCATCCAGCTGCCACTGGAAAGGAAGACCTTGAGAAAATAATACATCTGTCAGCTATACATTTGCTTTAAAAAACTGGGTTGTATTGACCTAAAACTTACAACTCCCTCCTCAATTCTCCACAAATAGTAGTGACAGGTCTTTTCACTAAAAGGTGAAACTCAGGAGAATTGGCAGGAGAAGAGAACAATCTAGACCAAATAGCCCGATTTGGAAAGCGAGATAAATGGGAGAATTTTTCTGGTTTGACTATTTTGACCAAGAATTATCACTTCTCCAGTCATTCTCCTGAGTTTCACCTCTAGTGAATATACCTGTAAGTAAACCACAATCTATTACAGTATGGAAAATGATAATTAGATTTTTGTATCGAAAGAGAATATTAGTGCAGTGAGTACCACACTACAGTAATTTGGAGGCTTAACCCTTTCACACAGTGTGAAGTGCTATGACAATCACAATAATAGTGTCACGGTCATCGCCGGTGGGGTACCGGCCTTGGTGGTATGAGCCCAGTATGTGGTTGATCTTGCTGGCTGGGAGTGATAAGAGACACAGTGGGGCTGAAGTACACAGTAGGGTGTCAGACACAGGATTGGATGAGGGTTTAGCAGGAGGCTTGGAGTATGGTCAGATATTCAGATGGTATCTGGGTCTGAAGCAGAGCAGAGGTCTAGGAGTGGGGTACTGTGATCTTGGAAGGACACACGGATCCAGGAAAGGGTTCTAAGGGAGGAATAGGCTGAGGGAATAGATAGGTCTTCAGGAGCAGGTTTATACACGTCTTGACAGTGCATGAGAGCTACAATAATGGAGCAGTGTCAGGAAAGAGGCGTGGTGCCTTTATTCATGTGTCATGTGACCTGTGGTGTGTGCTTTTAACTGTTTCATGCACAGAAAACTGGTGCTAAGCAGGAGGGCAGCACTTTTCAGACAGCAAGCAGGTACAGTCAGCGGCGGGGGCATGACAAATAGAAAATGTGAAGCATGACCAATCAATATAACATCTGGCTGATGTTATTTACTCTCGCACTGACCATATTCATGATACGGAGGCTGCTAAAACCTCCCAACAAAATAAAATACGTAATCGATAAGCACACACCTTTTATACCTACCTGACAAGTTAACATTTACATAAAAAAAATACAACTTCTGACATAACAAATGAAATAGGTGACAAGTATTTCTGACCAACAAAAGTTCAAGCAGACAGAAAATAACAGAAATGATTAGATATTCAGTTTCTTGTCATATGCGAGAGGATTGATTATTCTAAGATATTTAGATTATTATTTTTTAAAGTGACCTAGCAATTAGAGGGAAAAAAGTAAAATAAATCAGTGAGATAATAAACGAATTATCTTTATTAGAGTGACCAGCTGTCCCTATTTTTCCAAGAATATAACCCCAAAGGCAACAAGAAAGCGAGCAGATCTAAACACAGATGTTCCTATTTCATGCTATTTATAATAGACGTCAGACAGCCATGCTCGTGTTCTTAACGTTCCAACGTGAGCCTGTCTTGCTTTATTATTTGAGCTATAGATCTACTGAATAAACCTGCAAACATGTAGTCAATAGATATAGGCATGTTTCTGAAAGCACTTGGAATGTAATTCTTGCACGCTCTTACTCAGGTTTGACATCATTTTGCAAGAAGGTTTTAATACTGTTCTGTAAAATTGACACTTAAAGAATAAGGGAAATTAAATTCAAATTCTTTTCCCAGCCTGGGTGTAATTATTCAAATTTTTTACATCAATATTTAGTTGCCAAAATTCAAAATATAATGAACCAAACCATTTATCCACGGATTCCAGTTACTTTGTCTCATCATTTATAGACATGTATAAGATATAAAGCCATTTAACAATTTGTGCGAATGTCCAAGATAAAGCTGGGAATAGAAGTGATAGACCTTTCCCAGGTCTCCAAGGGCGCACTGTAGTCTGAAATCCTTTTGGAATGGATTGAGACATCAGTAACATTGCAATATTTATTATTCCTGCTTTCCAGATCTCTATCTCTATATTGATTAACCCTTGGTCTTTAGTGGGTGTATTTAAATGGACATGGGCTATCTCTCAGGTACAGGAAACGTTTTTGTCTAGTTTAAAAGACAATTTTCAATGTTCTTGAACCCAGGACATACTTGAAAACGAGAGAAATCTCAATGTATCCTTCCTAGTAAAATCCTTTATAAATAAATAAATAAATAATTCCCAGAAGGTTATCTCCCTGCAAGGATTTAATTTACTGCACAGATATGTATCATGGTGTCCCTTTATGCACTATGTTGCAAGGCTGTGACTGAGGTCAAGGGTTTCACTTGTTACAAGATATTTTCTGGTCTACTCGACTCCTGCATTAAGAATTTATATTGTGGTTGGATTATAATACAAAATCATTTAAATTATCATTTTTATCATTGTTTATCATTGCCTCTGATTGCATCCACTTTCCCTATGATATTAATTTCGCTAGATCAAGTACCTCGATTTTTTTTATCTTCTCTCTAATATCTATTGTTTATATGCAGTGAGAGAGACATCAAGAATCAATTAAATACCTAGAAAAGGCTAAGATGTAATTGCATTCCAGAAGACAGTTATGGATTGTCATGTGCACCCATTGCTCTTTTACATGATGGTAATGAAGTATCTAATTGTAGGATAGGCATATGGGGCTCTCTTCCATAGCTGGCGTACAGCTAATGTACCGTCTCGATATGTAAGCGATAGCGCTACGATTAGTAAGTTTAATGTCTGACATCGATATTCCATGGTTGACGCTAAACTGGGGTAGAGGTGTGCATTAGTTCTGTAACAAATCGCAATTCGTTACGAATTTCGTTAATTCAAATTTCGGAAGTACTTCTTAAATAACATATTGATTTGATCCGAATTGAAATGAAAACGAAACGGTGTATAATGAATTTAATTCTTTATACTGTTTCACAAGAGAACCATTTATTAAATGATTCCTGAGCAGGATTTGATTAATTGGGATTTTATTTAGTGATCCAAAACTTGAATCAATATCAACTATCAAATCAATCCGATACTTACAATACATACAAGTACTAACTAAAGCAAATGGCATTATGAAACGAATCAGAATTGTTAGACTGTTACACAAAGCACCCTGTCCCTGTTAATTGGCCTGTGGTGCTGAATCTATTTTCAGCACCACAGGCCAATGGACAGCTCAACAATTAACCCTAGCTTGCCTTTTAACAGCAGGATTTGATTAATTTGGGTTTTATTTAGTGACCTGAAATTCAATTCGATATCAACTATCAAAACGATCTTAACTTAAAATACATACAAGTACTAAAGAAAACGACATTATGAAATGAATCATATTCGTTTGAGTGTTACACAAAGCACCCTGTCCGTGTAAATTGACCTGTGGTGCTGAATCTGTTGTCAGCATCAGGGGCCGGTGGACAGCTCAACATTTAACCTTAGTGAAAGCCAAAAAAAAAAAGTACTTGAAAGGTACTGCCGGGCAGCTATCTACCAACAGGGGACATAACCCCGAGTAAATACTCGTAGCTAATAGAGGAAAGGAGTTGGCCAGAAGGGTCCAACAAAATAGGTAGATAGTATACAAATTAAAACTTAACTTTTAATATTCAAATGAGAGGAATCAGACCAAACATACATACAAGGTATGTAAACAATCCTCTACAGTCTATAATGAATGCCTCTGCCAGATTCATCTACCTCACATCCTGTACCTCACCCCTATGTCAGTTTCTACACTGACTCCCTGTTTCTTTTAAAATTCAATTCAATATACTGGTCCTTTTGTACAAAGCTCTCCATACTCCTGCCCCTGCCTACATCTCCTCTCTTATTAGTAGGTTTGCTCCATTTTTGTCACTTCGCTCTGCCAGTGATTTTTTATTATCATCTCCTCGGGCCTACACATCTAATTCTCACCTTCAGGACATTTCCAGAGCTCCCCTATATATGGAACTCCTTCTCTCGCAAGATTCAACTCTCCCTGTGCTTCCAGTCTTTCAAAATATCTAAAACGCATTACTTTAGAGGTGACTATCAGCTCACTCCATAATCCCCCCATTGCATCTTTTCCCCCAGGATCTATCCCCACACAGCCCCCATGCATCCTATTGCTTCTCATACTATTTACCCTCACCTCTGAGTGTCACCCCTCTCGTCTTAGATTGTAAGCTCACGTTACCAAGTTTTTCTTTTTCCATCATTCTCGAACTTTATCATTGTTGCATAAACTTTGCTAATTTTATGTTCTGTCCTCCTTGATGTACAAAATTGCAGAATATGTTGGAATTTATGTTGGCTTTATAAATAATTATAATTTTACTGTAGTTTTTTGTTCTAGTTTATTTTTCTTGCTTCATAGTTAGGCATTTATATAGACAGAGACTGCTTTCGGTCAGACTGTTTACAATTGCTCTCCTTGGCATATGCTACTTTTCACCTGTAAGTGTTAAATGTGCTAAAATATCTATACACAGACTCGCAATACACTAATTAGCATAAATTGGTAACATTCCATTCTGGCTCATCTGAAAATGTTGCTCTTTCCAGCATATGAGCTATCTATTTCTTATTCGAGAGAGATTTTTTTCCCCGCACTCTCTTAAAAAAACGATATTCTTTTAAAAAAAATTGTCAATTGTTGAGGACCATCAATCTATTTATAATTGTAGGTTCAAACATTTAAATCCTTATACCTCAACAAATTTTTATTATATATCACCATTTCAACATGGAGAATGGTGTTTCTAGGTAACATTTTGAACTGATAAATAAGCCAATAGATATGACTGCACCATTAATTAAAATTTTTGACTTTTTAAACTAAGGTATTAATGACACTGTTAAAGATAACAAAAGTAGGGGGCTTTGAATTTAATGTTTTATTTCAAAGACGTGCCATGTATTTGTTATTATAGCTTTTTCCAGGTTACTTTACCAACTCTACCAATATTCTGTTTGTTCTCATTCCACCACTACAATACAAATCATATAGATCCTGCTTCTCTATGGAGAATTGGAGGCTTTGTGCAGTACAACAATTGCAATGTAGTACATTATTTTCAAACAGGTGGTTATGACAAAAGTGTTTGTCACCGTACAAATATATTTTTTGCTTACAAATGCTTTGATGGTCCCATTTTATAGTAACCAGTTTTTCTAAAACATTTTCTGTACTAATCCCTCTTGCCCAAGGGTCCAGTTCTGCTCCTCAGTTAACCATTGACAATTTGAAATCAATGTTTAACCGCTTGGATGTGGTCGATGTGCTGGGCGCGTCTTTCGCATTCCTGCTAGGATGTGGAAGACGTGCCCAGCATGTTGTCAAGGACTGGCCTTTCCAACTATACCAAATATGAGTACGTAATATGTATAAAAAAAATGAAAAATTTCATTTTTTTTCCTCTCTCTGAGGCAGTAACATTACGTGCTTTACTTATAAAGCAAACAATGTCACTGTACAAACTCACCTTCTCATTTCCCATGCTGGGAGCAAATGTGGAGGGATGACACAATGCATAATTACTCACTGATTCCTCTTATACACAAGCCACCACACCGCTTGTGTGTGGACCCGTGTATCTCTAATTTTGGACCCCTGTATCACCACTTTTTACACCTCACAAAGTCAAATTAGGTCTCTTTGGATAGGTCAGAGCCAGGCCTTTCCAATGATACGAAATATGACCATGTAAAATGTAAAAAAAACCTAACTTTTTTTCATTCTTTTCTTTTTGTTCCAAAACAATGGCATTGTCCATTTATCACACATAAAATGAGCAACACCACTTCCATCACTCACCTTTTCATATTTTGAATCTGCAGAGTCTACCGAAAATAGGGTATATAATTTGTCTGGCTCCTACATTAAAACATGACTTCAAATCGCATTTAAACAGCATGAGCAGAAAACGGTCAAAATGAGCTCAGCACACAGGGGTGAAAAAGCTCAGCAGTGAATGGGTTAAACATAAAGATAAGTTGAGTTTTAAGGAATCCATTTAATAATTGTAATGCTTTTCATATATTTCTGGTAAATTAATATAATTGGAGCTTAATAAAAGCTTCTCAGTAGGAGGACCAAGTGGGAACTACCGTTCTCTCTGAGAAACTAATTGAGGAACTACATTCCCACAAGTTCCCGCTCTATTTGACCCCTGCTCATCAATAGCAAGGAGCATCAAATGGGAAATAAAGCCACTATCATTTAGCTGCTCCCCGTTACAACTCTATTCCAACGGAGCTACTGTATTAGCTGATAGAGTCTGACATTGGGCACTGCTAATCGATTCCATAGGACTCCATGGCAGTAAATGAGACAATGTAGGAGGGGGTGTGCTATGCTGGCTGCGGCATTTAGACCCACCCACCGAGAGGCGTGCTATGCAAGAGCATTACTTAACATCAGGCTCTTAGAGTTGATACCATCTCGAGCTGAGAATAACTAGCTACCAAGGAATATAAGAGCCATTATTGTATAATAACCTACTTCTATTTCAGCGTCGCAAGCAAAAGCTTGTAGTAAGATCAAGAGCAGCTAAAGCGTTTAATGCAATGGCAAAGACAGAATAAAGCCTTTGTTTGTTTATTTTTTTTACCTGGTTTACAATGGAGTAATCTATTGCTTATATTCTCTGTATATTATTTATATGTATCAAGCTCTTTATGTGAGCTTTGATGTTTGTATTATTTAGTTAATGTCATTTTTTTATATTCCATTTACATTGAGTTTGTCCCTTATCCCAATTGGGTTGACGAACATAGGGTTTCTTTTTCTTTCTTGTCTTGCATTTTAAGTCGGTCAAGTGTGTCCCCCTCCTCTATTTTATTAGGGGACTCACTCTGAAATCAGATCCATAGGTGACACAATAATAGTTTAACACAACCTTATCATAAACCAAATTACAGAAGTATCAGGGTGTTTGTTTTTTTGAGGAGGATATGATTGTAAAAAAGTGTTAGTGGTCCACCAGGCTGTGAAATGAATTCATCTGCCATAACCGCTTTAATAAGGTTATTTGAAGCCACCTAATATAATATGCTTTTTTTTACAGTGATGCCCCTGTCACTCTAGCCCATCACTCAGCTTTTATATATATGCAGCAGGTTTCAGAATTTACAGAGCTATAAGCCTTCTCTATCAGTCACTCAAATGTGCCACAGGGAGAGCTATGCTTCATTCTGGCTTAATTTTTTGGAGCCGTTAAAGAATACAGGCAGTGCTAGTATAATGCAAATTATAACACATTAAATCATATTATAGCTCTGGTACTTAGTAATAGTTAGAGTGAGCTCAATCACTTCATTATGCATTGTGGACCTTGTTTGGATCGTTATTTCCTTCCACTGTATGAAATGTGAGATGAGAGGGTAACAGCTACTGTAGATACTCGAGTATACCGCTAGATTTTGGTGACAAAAATTTACCTTAAAATTGGAGGGGTCACGTTATATTTGAGACATCTGCATCGCGTGTAAAAAAAAAAAACTTACCTTGCTCTGGATCCCAAGTCTCCCGGAAATTCCGGTAGTCTCGCTGAAGTGAATGTGGGCTCCCTGATGCATGCAAACACTTCAGGAATTCCCGGATTCAGGAGAAGTGGGATCCATCAAGGACAGAGGGCACGCTCGGTTTTAGACAATCATTCACTTCGCTTGCCTCCGCCGGCCATCTAATCACTAGTAAAGAAGACGGGTGGCCGGCGGCTTCATAATTAGTAACAAATGCAATCATTCTAGAGCAGAACACCCTGGCCTGAGGGGTAGCCTGACTGTGTTAAGAGAACCTGGAAGGATTTTAATTATTTACTGGTAAGGTAAAATTTCGTTCCTCACGTTATATTTGTGTCTTGAGTATTCTCTCATAATAAATCTCTATCCATCGTGTTATATTCGGGTCTATACTCGAGTATCTACGGGTAGTTAATGTCAAAAGACACACGTCAATGGATATATTGCTCAAGTTCATTGTGCAAAAATGATTTTGTTCAGCTGCTTTGCAGAGTGTATATACTGGTATCAAACTGTGAATGTATTTGCTTATTTCTCTTGAAATGTTGTAAGACTTACCTTTTCCTGTTCTTTGTTCGTGCCGACGTGCTCTTAAGAGTATTGCTGTTTCTATAACTCGGCCGTTGGGTGTGATTCATGAGCTATTCTCACTGTATCGCTGATTGATTAGAATTTCAATTACGGCCTGTGCAGTCTGCTTGATGAATCACTCCATATGATGTACGCACCATAAGGTGTATTGGCAATAGCTCTGCTTGATAATTATGGGCCAGAGTCTGCAGAATAGATCTCCAAGGAGACTGATGTTTAAAACCAACCACCAGGAGCATTGTTTTATTGCTTTACATAGTTCACTTCTCTCTTAAATATCTCCATAACTTCACCCTGCTAATTCAGGAGTTGTGAGCCGTTGGTTTCTCGTGCTTGTTACAAAGCAGCATTAAACAGGAGGGAGTACCTGCCACATTGATAGTTTTCTGATTGGAAGCTTTCAATTAACTCATTAATTTTGTTCTTGGGTTAGTAACACAGCACATTAACTTTTATTAAGTTGCTGAGTCTCAAATTCCTTCTGTACATAGAAGGAACCAATTATTGCCCCCTCCTTGTGATGTGTAACCATCCAAATACCAAACGAGCATTATCCTATCTCTCTCTCTTCTTGTGTATTGGAAGCGACAAATAGAATGAAAGAAAGTAATTAGTCAGAAAATGAGAATCTTCAGCACACTGACTATTCTCCTCTGTGAGCAAAAGTAACTCTGGAGTTGTGGTTTTTATGTATCATCGGAAAGGTGCAGTTAAAGAACTACGAAGAACAAAGTGCACACTATTCTACTTATGTAGCGACATTTTTGTTCCTGATTCTGGAAGGTAGGAATTCATTGCCTATTGGATTGGTATATATCAGGTATCTCAGTTTCTAGCCCCGAGATGTTTCTGTACTACAACTTCTATGAGTCTCTGGCCATCTTTTGCATTCAAAGGATTCTGGGAGTTGTAGGTCAACATCGGGTTTGGTCAGAGTTCTCTTCTCCTGCCAATTCTTCTTAGATTCACTTTTAGTAAATAGACCTGCTAGTTTCACATTGAATGTAGGATTGGTGGATGCATATCTATGAAGTGTCACTAGGATCGTATATGTACTCCGCCTTCAGAAATTATTGATTTAGGAATCCATGGGTATACTTTGTTAGCTGTAGCAAACTTGATAAACAAGTTACACAAGTATACTATATCACATGGGAATTTAACTAGCTATTTGATAAATTATTTTTTATCTTGATTAGTGCATTGTATGTGCAATGTACACCATATAGAATGGATTATTGCGGGAGGGGGAAGGGGCGCTATGTCCAGAACATCAATCCTGATGGTTAATTTGAGCAGCGTGCTCCAGACTTGGGCAACGAAAAATGAAAATGTGTTTCAAACTCTTCTCCTAAAAGTAGGTAAAAAAAAAACAACAAACGATACACAAGGGTCAAACTGGCATGCACACGTGGGGTCCACTCCGATGCAGCACTATTTGAATGGTTGCGCTGACTTCTCAACCCATGCATACAGCCAAGATAATGCCAAGTGAATCTTTGCAGGCTGGAAAAAACGTGAGTCTGGCAACCTCACCGGGCTCCCAAGATGAGGTGGAAGTAAGGGAAGGTGTGTGTACCTCCTCCACACAAAGGCCGAGGTGATTTTCATCTCTTTAGATGAACACATGGAATAAACCCTGCTTTACTTGATTTGGCCATATAAATATGTTAAAGATTAATGTCCTACCTAGATGTCTATACCTTTCCAAACATTACCTATCTTGGTTCCTCCCTCCTTCTTCTCCAAACTTAACCATGGCTTTGATTCCTGTGTGTGGGGGAATAAACATCCCAGGGTTACTTGCACTCTCCTGACCTCACCAAAAGATAAAGTGGGTCTTGGCCTTCCCCACATGGAGTTGTACTACTTGGCTGCAATGTTCCTGCGGCTTAGTGATTGGTCTATCCCATAAACCAATTGTGTGTGAACCTAGAACAGGAGTTCCTTACAGTCCCGATTACTTCAGCACCATGGCACATTGTTCATTTTGATCAACACTAACACTAGGTCCCCACCCTAGTTTCTATGCAATGCTTCACTTCTGGCATAGGCATCATTCAATACTGAACCTATCGCCTTACCCGTCCCATCTATACCCTGTACCTGTATTCCTGATTTCCCACCAGGTCGGGCTGACTTACTAGTTCTAACTATTGAAAGTGCTGGTCCTTAAATCCCCATCAAGGATTGTCTTGCTGGGGCTGTGTTGGCACCCCTGACAGCTCTCTTACCAGACAGCTACCCTTCTCCAATAGTAGAGCTATAAATATACCCTTCTCCAATAGATATTAATATACTTGTAGCGCTGTGTTAAAACCTTGCTGTGGCAGTACCTATTTTTGGCCACAAGATGGAAACAATCGCGATCAGAGACACTGGGCATTGGGACTACATTTCCCGGCGTTTTTTGCAAACAGACAGGAAGTGGGTTGGACACAGGGGCTTGATATCCTGAACCTCGTGGAGAACGCGCCAGAGCGCGCCAGGGAACGAGGAAGAGCAGACGCAGTGCGAGATTCGCTAGAGGGCCTAGGCCAGAGCGCGAGTGAGACCTGTCAGTTCCTTACATCGGGTCATCCAGCCTTAAGAGAAGGAGACCTCCAAGTTCCCGAGATTTGCTGTAGATTAAGGAACCGAAGACCTCGAGTGAGGAGTCGCCGCGAGTTGATCGGATACGGAGGGCAGGGGTGAGCTGGACAAGTCGTGGACAAGCTACGGAAAGTCAGACAACAGATCCGGCCGCAAGTATCCCCAGTCAAGGTCGAGCGGAGAGACGTCCTGGGTCAGCGGAGCCTAAAGCAATCGGTGGATGGGTGAGAGGCCTCCAAGGCCGTTTGTAAAGAAGGAACACGCTGCTGTTTTCTCTCTAAAATCCACAGGGCCCCAACTTGACTAGTCGAAGACATTCCTTAAGTAAATTCACTGGCCAGTTGAACAGTACCCGGGTACCATACACACATACATACACACCCTTTATATTCCGGGACTTAACCTGTGCAGGACTCCTTCTGTTACAAATCGGAACAGGGGTTAAAGATACGTTCCGAATATATTTTCTCTTTTCCGCTGCGCGTTTATCGAAATACGAAGAGATTGTATTCTTGGTTCCGCTACGCGTCCCCTTTTTCCGAATTTTCGTGTAATTGCATTCTTTTCTGTTCGGTTGCGTATATAATATTTTTTTTTCCGAAATACGAAGCCTCGTGTTTCGTTTCTTTTCCGCTACGCGTTTTTACCGCGATACGAAAGTACTGTAATAATACCTGTGAATACCGTGTCTCAACGTCTGCTTTATATTTTAGTAAACTATTTAAATTATAAAAACCCACAGCGGTATTGGAGTATATTTATTCCCTAGTGCGGGGAGACTGACCCGTGGTTCATTTTCAGCGGCTCCTCCGGGAGTGAGCGCTACACGTGGGGGCTCGTCTGGGATCCAGTCTCTGGAAAAACCGCATCTAAAGGGTTAAATATGGATCCAGACACTGTTGCCGAATGGTGTGCGGAGCACAATAGTCAGTTAGAATGTTGTATAGTCATGGATATTCCCGCAGACACTTGGGCCGAAGATCAGATTCGCCAGGCCGTGGCCGTGCTGACACCAGACCATCGGGGGTTAATTCTGGACATTAAAAAGAACACAGATACCTCTCACACGTATGTTCTTCTTGAGTGGAGGAAAGGTGTTCCAGTATGTTTTCAGGGCGCGAGCGTGAAGCTGACCGATGAGGTGGAAGTCCAACTGATTCAGCCAAGTGCGCCACGTGGCGAATCCGCAAGTGTTCCCGCGCCCAGTCCGTTGGCCATGATCGGGCCTGAATTCATAGTGGCTATTGGAGATTTGCTGGCTAAGTGTCAGAGAACAAGCCCTCCGCACACTAACTTCGGTTATCGACGGTTGAGAAATTTTACAGGAAACGTACCAACTCCGGCGGGAGAAGAAACCTTTGAAGAATGGGTGGAACAGGCGATGCAGGCTCTGGATGAGTGGGACGTCCCTGAAGCCCAGAAAAAGCAGAGGATCACCGAGAGCTTAAAGGGACCTGCGTCAGAAGCGGTGAGAAACCTAAAACTGAGTAGAAAAGACTGTACTGCTTTAGATTATTTAAACGTTTTGGAGGAAGTTTTTGGGCGAACAGAAAAGGCCGCAGAACTTGTATATCAGTACGAACACACCTATCAGCGGAAAGGTGAGAGAATGACCGAATACATGAGGCGCCTAGATAAGATTCTGCACCAGATACTCCTCAAGAAAGGGGCCGAGCCGGCCGAAGTGGATAAGATCCAAATAAAACAGATCCTGCGGGGCTCTCAACCTCTAGATCCAGTGATGCTGCAGCTGAGAAGCAGAGCAGGTAATCAAGAACTGAAGTACCTGGAACTGATCCGAGCTGTCCGAGAGGAGGAGGCTTTGCTGGAGGAAAAATCCTTCAGGCGAGGGGAAAGAGTTTACGCACAATCTGTAAGGCATAACGACGGTCTGCAGCCTGAAAGCGATTCGCTGGATACCTACTGGTCCGACGTGGACGAGCAGGAGCACCTGATCGCTTTTAAATCCACAGAGAGGGCCGCCAAAGAATTACACCTCTCTGAACGTGGTGAGTTGCACAAAACTGTTAGGAAAGTACAGGAAGCTCAAGCCGAATTGCAGCAGGCGCACGCGGAACTGTGCCGAGTGTTGATGAAGGTGACAGAGATGCAGGCCGAGATGCAGAAGTTCCTCACAGGCATGCAGACAACCGGAGTTGCTGTGGCGTCTAGTCAAGGTCCTTTAACTGAGTCACAACAGGCGACTGCGTCTCCACTTTCTAAAAAGAGATGTTTTGGTTGTGGAGAAATGGGCCACTTCCGCGCACAATGCAAAGACCGAAAGCCTGAGCAGAATAAAGTTGATGAGTTGTTAAAAGCCTTGAAAGAACTGTTATCTACCTCACCGGCGGGAAACGCCAGAGGGCGCCAGTAAAGGAGCAACCTAGGTGCCCGGAGATTGAACGCCGCTCCAAAAATCAAGCCAGGGCTAAGAGGGTGAGAGGGCCCAAAGTCCGGCCAACTGCTGAACCTGCCAGGACTGAGAGAGTTACGCCCTTAGCATCCGGGTCTACGTCATGGGGAGGCAATGCACACCCAAAACCTACATGGGCCAAGAAAAAGGCCAGAGTACAACAGACTGGGTCTAAGTATCCTGATACCGCCACCAAGTTTCCTGACCAACTGATAGGTCCTTCTCCTATTGTGCCAATCCAAGTGGAGGGAGTCTACACTAAAGCCCTGTTGGATTCAGGGGCTCAAGTGACATTGATCTACCGAGACTTCTATGAGAAGCATTTGAAGCACATTCCTTTACAGAAATTGAAGGACCTGGAAATCTGGGGTATCGGAACTGAGAAACTCCCCTATGACGGGTATCTACAGGTGAAATTGGAGATCGGATCCGAAGTCATCGGACAGTCGGGAGGTTGTGATGCATTGGCCATTGTGTGTCCTCGACCCTCAGGTGCAAACAGAAGTTCCATGATAGTGGCGACGAATACTGACTTGGTGCGGCGGCTTCTGACACCTATCGTATTGGAAGAAGGTTCTACTCAAGAAGTACACCCAATGTTACGTCCGGTCTATCAGAGGATGGTCGAAGAACAGAAAGCACCTGCCGAAGTGGGGCGCCTGTGGAGATTAGAAGGAACAGAGAAGGTTCTGCAAGCAGGAGAAGTAGCAAGCTTCCGGGCCTCAGTCAAGTTGAACGGATCGCAACCAGGTCCCTATGTGGTGCTGGGAACCGATTTTAATCACGGGAGTGAAACCGGAGTCGAAGTAATTCCTGAAATAATCTCCACCAAAGCTCTGAAGAGGACACGAGGAAGAGTTTCGGTCAGCGTGTGCAATGTGATGGATTCTCCAGTAGTCCTTAAAGCACGAATGCCTATCGGGCAAGTAGAGTCTGCTACACCCCTCTCTACCAATTTAGGAGGGGGAGTGGATAAAGAGATTCCAGATGAAAGATTCTACCCCAAGGACGCTCCCATCTCACCTGAGTGGAAGAAACGTCTTCAGTCTCAAGTCCTAAAGTGGAAGGAATTGTTCTCGAAAGATGAGTTCGATGTGGGCCTAGCTAAGAGTACTGAGCACCGCATTCGGCTACAAGAAGACAAGCCGTTTCGTGAAAGATCAAGGCGAGTTCCGCTGGAGACTTGGATGATCTGCGAGAGCAGCTGAATGAATTGCAAAGAACCAAGGTGATTCAAGAGTCCAGGAGTCCATACGCATCTCCCATAGTGTTGGTCCGGAAGAAAAATGGTTCTGTCCGCCTATGCATAGACTACCGCACCTTGAACCGGAGAACCATCCCCGATCAATATGCCACTCCTCGGATAGAAGATGCCCTACAGTGTTTGTCTGGAGCAAAGTGGTTTAGTGTACTAGACCTGCGAAGCGGGTATCACCAGATACCCATGCATCCTGAAGACAAGGAGAAAACTGCGTTCATCTGTCCACTGGGGTTCTTTGAATTCAACAGAATGCCTCAGGGCCTTACGGGGGCTCCAGCCACGTTCCAACGGTTGATGGAGAAGACAGTCGGGGATATGAATCTAATCGAAGTATTAGTGTACCTGGATGACATAATTGTGTTTGGGAAGACTTTGGAAGAACATGAGCAACGTCTGGAGAAGGTCCTGCAGAGGCTCCATGAAGAGGGGCTGAAACTGTCTCTGTAGAAATGCCAATTCTGTCTACCGTCTGTTACGTATCTAGGACATGTGGTCTCAGCAGAAGGTGTTTCGACAGATCCTCGGAAGTTAGAGGCCGTAGCTTCTTGGCCTAGACCCCGAAACATCACTGAACTTAGATCTTTCTTGGGATTCTGTTCATACTATTGAAGATTTGTGGGAGGATTCGCGAAAATAGCTCAACCACTGAACAAACTCCTGCAGAAAGAAACCACAGAAGAAGGCTGCAAGGTCTCTGACCAAAACCCGTCAGCTCCAGGGCCAAGGAAAGCTCGAGAGTCTATACAAGGTGAATGGACCAGTCAATGTGAAGGAGCTTTCGTGAAGCTGAAAGAGAGTCTAACCCGAGCTCCTATTTTGGCCTATGCGGACCCTCACAAGCCGTATGAGCTACATGTGGATGCCAGCCGAGAAGGTCTGGGAGGAGTCCTGTATCAGGAGTATGGTGGATTGCTGAGGCCTGTAGCGTATGTGAGCCGGAGCCTTACGCCTTCAGAGAAGAACTAGCCTACTCACAAGTTGGAGTTCCTAGCCTTAAAGTGGGCAGTGGTAGACAAGTTAAAAGACTATCTGTATGGAGCCGAGTTTGTGATCAAGACGGATAACAATCCTCTTACCTACATCCTTACTACCGCAAAACTGGACGCGACGGGACATCGGTGGTTGGCCGCTCTGTCAGGGTTTCGGTTCAGCCTGAAGTATCGCCCTGGGGTGAATAATCGAGATGCTGATGCGTTATCGAGAAGACCCTACACTACAGAATGGACTCAGTTGACTCCAGACGGGGTGCAAGCTTTGTGTCAAGGAACAGAGCGCCGGGTCAAAGGAGGGATTGAAGCGGAGGCCATAGGAGTCATGGCTGCGGCTGTTCCTGAGTTTTACTGTAACCCTACGCAGTTAAGGGATGAAAGTTTACCTACCTTTTCGAGACAGGACCTGAAAGCGGATCAGGCCAGAGACCCTTTAATTGCCTTGACTATAAAGGCCCTGACTGCAAACCAGCGAGAGATTTTGCTAACCAACTCCCCGAGTGGAGCCAGATTGGTCTACAAAGAGTGGGAGCGGTTAAAGATGTTGGATGGGGTGGTCTACCGAAGGGGCCCCTCAGCTAACGCTGAAGAGATTCAACAGTTATTCCTCCCCACTAAACATAGGGAGAGTGTGCTGCGATCATTACATGATGAGCATGGACATTTGGGTGCTGAGAGAACTTTTAAGCTGGTGCGAGATAGGTTCTATTGGCCTTGCATGAGAGCTGAAGTGGAAAGTTATTGTCATTCCTGTCTGAGGTGTATTCAGAGAAAGACTCTACCGACCCGAACTGCTCCAATGAGCCATCTGCAGAGCCAGGAACCCATGGATTTGGTGTGCATTGACTTCCTGTGCTTAGAGCCGGATGCTAGTGGGCAAGGGAACATTCTAATAGTGACTGATCATTTCACTCGTTACGCCCAAGCTTTTTCCACAAAAGATCAACGCGCTCCGACAGTGGCCAAGGTGTTGATGGAAAAGTTCTTTGTTCATTACGGACTGCCAAGGAGGATACACTCTGATCAGGGTAGAGACTTTGAAAGCAGACTGGTGGGGCAATTGTTAGAGCTGTTGGGAATCCAAAAGACCCGAACTACACCATATCACCCTCAAGGTGATGCTCAGCCTGAAAGGTTTAATCGCACACTGCTAAACATGCTGGGGACCTTGTCGAATGTGGAAAAGCAGAGTTGGAGTCGTCACATAGCTACTCTGGTGCATGCATATAACAGTACGGAGAGCGATGCAACTGGATACTCACCGTACCGTCTTATGTTCGGAAGGGAGGCTCGACTGCCGGTTGATTTGGCATTTGGGTTATCTCTAGACCAGACGTCAGTAGCTTCCCATAGAAACTACGTGGATAGACTTCGAAAGAATCTGGCTTCTGCGTTTGAACAGGCCCGTTTGACCTCAGGAAACAGGGAGCAAAGAAACAAAAGGAACTATGACTTGAAAGTTCGAATACAAGATCTACAACCCGGTGATAGGGTTCTATTGAAGAACTTGGGTGCTGCTGCGAGACACAAGTTGGCGGATAGGTGGAGTTCCCAGGTTTACATTGTCTGCAAACAACTGCCGGGTTTACCAGTGTATCAGATTCGCCCGGATGGAAAGGCTGGGCCTCTCAAGAACTGGCACCGGAATCATTTGTTACCTTTGAGGGAGGCTGTGAGGATGCCAGTTGGGGACGAACTGCCTCTGTCAAATCCGCCTGCTCCACGTTTGCCTCCTGTTACTCGGTCTCAACAGACCCGGGTTGTCGAAGAGAGCGAAAGAGACAGTGAAGAAGAGAGTTATTGTCTGGACTGGATGCGTTCACCGGAGCCTGAGGAGGTTGTCATTGTTCCTGAGCGGTGGGAGAGTAACTTGAGGCCTGAAGCTCCTGAATTTCTGCTGGAAGTCCCTGAGACTGCTGAAATCCCTGAGGCTCTTGAATTTCAGTTGGAAGTCCCTGAGGCTGTTGGAATCCCGGTAGCTCCGGAAGCTGAAGCTTATTCAGGTGATTTATAGTTCTATGCCTTCACTGGAGGGATCATATTCTGAAGAAACGTCTGCTCCAGTGATAGAGAGAAGGATTGAGCCAGCACCTATAGTACTTCCACCTGAAGAGGAACTGATTGAGCCAGAACCGAAACGCTCTGTTCGACCGCCCCAACGACTCACCTACGACTCGCCAGGACATAGCACTGAAGAGGCCATCACCACAGTGCAGAGGTTGCCCGAAGTGTCTGCTATGCTAGCTGAGGTAGCCCAAAATATGAGTCAACTTGAGGAAGTGTTCCTAACCCACTGCAAGTATGCTGCTGAACCTGTACATGTGATGTAAACTGTATTCAAATGTTATGGAAATGTATGTAACTGTTGTACCTCCTTGGAGAGACCCAAGAGTTCTAGGAGGGGGCGAGTGTAGCGCTGTGTTAAAACCTTGCTGTGGCAGTACCTATTTTTGGCCACAAGATGGAGACAATCGCGATCAGAGACACTGGGCATTGGGACTACATTTCCCGGCGTGTTTTGCAAACAGACAGGAAGTGGGTGGGACACAGGGGCTTGACATCCTGAACCTCGTGGAGAACGCGCCAGAGCGCGCCAGGGAACGAGGAAGAGTAGACGCAGTGCGAGATTCGCTAGAGGGTCTAGGCCAGAGCGCGAGTGAGACCTGTCAGTTCCTTACATCGGGTCATCCAGCCTTAAGAGAAGGAGACCTCCAAGTTCCCGAGATTTGCTGTAGATTAAGGAACCGAAGACCTCGAGTGAGGAGTCGCCGCGAGTTGATCGGATACGGAGGGCAGGGGTGAGCTGGACAAGTCGTGGACAAGCTACGGAAAGTCAGACAACGGATCCGGCCGCAAGTATCCCCAGTCAAGGTCGAGCGGAGAGACGTCCTGGGTCAGCGGAGCCTAAAGCAATCGGTGGATGGGTGAGAGGCCTCCAAGGCCGTTTGTAAAGAAGGAACACGCTGCTGTTTTCTCTCTAAAATCCACAGGGCCCCAACTTGACTAGTCGAAGACATTCCTTAAGTAAATTCACTGGCCAGTTGAACAGTACCCGGGTACCATACACACATACATACACACCCTTTATATTCCGGGACTTAACCTGTGCAGGACTCCTTCTGTTACGAATCGGAACAGGGGTTAAAGATACGTTCCGAATATATTTTCTCTTTTCCGCTGCGCGTTTATCGAAATACGAAGAGATTGTATTCTTGGTTCCGCTACGCGTCCCCTTTTTCCGAATTTTCGTGTAATTGCATTCTTTTCTGTTCGGTTGCGTATATAATATTTTTTTTTTCCGAAATACGAAGCCTCGTGTTTCGTTTCTTTCCCGCTACGTGTTTTTACCGCGATACGAAAGTACTGTAATAATACCTGTGAATACCGTGTCTCAACGTCTGCTTTATATTTTAGTAAACTATTTAAATTATAAAAACCCACAGCGGTATTGGAGTATATTTATTCCCTAGTGCGGTGAGACTGACCCGTGGTTCATTTTCAGCGGCTCCTCCGGGAGTGAGCGCTACATACTCTTTATGCATTTTGCCACCCTGTCAAAGGCCGCCGCGTGGTGCCCCATGCCCGAACTTCTACAAGACACGTCCCTCCAGCAGGCTTGCACCCAGCCTCAACCAGGCCCATTGTCTACCCAGCCTTCAACCAGGCCGGCTCCTGGCCCTCAACCAGGCCAGGGCCTCACCATGATGATTGGAGAGCAGCAGGAGGTGGTCTTATAGCCGTCTGCTGGCTGTACTGGCTGTAGAGAAGATACAATCACTTCCCAGAGTCCTGGACCAGGGCTGTGTGGGTTAGTGTGTGTGTGTGTCTTATGTGAATGTGCATGTATGACTTATGTGAATGTGTGTGTATGTTTGACTTATGTGGATGTGTGTGTGACTGTATGTGGATGTGTGGCTGTATGTGGGTGTGTGTGTATACAATGTATACCAGACAATCTATTCATGATTTGGAAAGTGTGTAGTTCTGTGGGCCTTGTGCTTTGTAGCTGAAAGCATTGGCACAATACATTGTACTACTGAAACCTGCACATCTTTATTCATACGAAGATGCTTTCCATGTAAACACCACTGAAAAGAAAATACTACTTAGTCGATCTCCTCAAGTCTAATCTCTTCCAAAAAGCCTAGAAAGCTCAAGTGATTTGAACCCAGTTGCATTCACCGATGTAACCTGCAAAAATATAGTTTAATCAATGCTTAGCAGCATCTTCAATAGAGAAGACAAGGGGATCACTTGCCTTGATGGGGAGGGGGTGGGGACACGCAAAGCAAATCTTGCTTGTTACCGCCATACCCTTTATGGATGTATTGGAAGAATCTTCTGCTTCTGTGGGCCTGTATGATCTTACAAGGTGCTAATGATTTGTGACAATATTGCCTTGATAGACAGAAGAGTGGTTTTAAAGCAGTGTTACACTTGGCAGCCCGAGAACTTGCCTGATGTATAATGAGAGACAGGCGGGCAGGAGCCGGCCGAGCTGTCGTGTGTTGTTCTAATCAACAAAGCATCTCTTTTCCTCCTGCTTTCTGTGCTATTCTTGACAGTGTGCTTATACGTGAAAAGAAATAATAGGGGTAAAACAAGCAGGGGAGAGAAAGAAAACTGCGTAGCACATCAAATTAATGGATCTACTTGGTAATGGTATCTTCATCACCATAGGCATGCCAACTTAGATGCCTTAGTTGCTGTTGACTCTATATTCTTATCGGGATATCTTATTGAAATCAATATCAGTTTGACTATCAACAATCCATTCAATTCTAATTCTAATCGACCAACACCGGAGTAGATCTACAGGGTTATTCAAAGAGAATCGAAAAGTCACTGCGCGTCCAGTGACTTTTCGTTCCCTGCAATTCAGCGTTATGCGGCGATCCTAGTTCGCCGACCCTGCGGTGTATTCAACAAGCACCACAGGGCCGCCGTACTGCAGGGAAAACCCGCCGCAAACCCTACGAACACTCACTGCAAAACCTGCCAAACACTCACCAAACACTCACCGAACACTCACCGAACACTCACCGAAACCCGCAGAAACAGCTGGATTAACCCCGCCGAACACGCCGGAGAAACCCGACTAGCCGCCGATCACAGCGCAGAGCAGCCGCAGAAAAACCCGACACGCAGACGAATGAGGTGAAAAAAAAAAGCAGTATGCTTGAAAGTTTGAAATTTGAAACGCTGTTTGCAAAAAAACAACTGAACGAAAATGGAATTTACACATAAGAGCCAATGAATGATAATAAAAAGGACAGTTGCAGTAAAAAGAAAAGACAATTTAAAAAAAATTGCCAAAAAATCCCCAAAAATGCCTAACAGATACTAAAAAATTTATAAATGAAGAGAATTTTTACTACAGAATATAATATTAAATTCTGTATTAGATATTGAATTAAAACGGGAATATTTTTAACATTGAAGCCTATGGGATTCGTCTGAATAATAATGTCGAATGAAACCACCGAACAGCAGGGCATTTCGGCAACTTTTCCCTGCTGTTTGGTGTTCTCTGAATAGACAATATATGGGGATTTCACTGCCCTCGAACAGGCACCGTACAGTCACCGTATGTGCAGGGAATTCGCCAAGATTTGGCGAACTGCTGCTCTCTGAATAGCCGAATGGCCAGGAAAGGTTACCGTACGCTGAATTTCACTGTTCGGTTACCTTTCGGACACAATTCGGACTTCTTTGAATACCCCCCCTAGTGTCGAAATTGCCTATTTCATAAACAGTGATAAATTAAAGTTATTGGCAAAGTGAGACCTCTGGTGTGGATAAATATTTAGGTTGAATATTCGATCTTCAAACAACAATTGTTTGTAGCTGGTCTGATAAGGGACAGTTTCTTATGTCTCCACTAGTCCACAGAGCATCCTGTTGGCACTACTAGAGGGCCAGTTCTGCTTTACCCAGTAGAGGAGAGCCTCTAACATTTCCAGTTGGTCCTGGGCCATCACTCTCACGTCCCACTAGGCATTTCTTTCGACAGTCCGGACTCGGGATAGACATAATATTTGTCTATAAGGCATAGAGAAGACAGTGACGATCAACAGGACAATAAAGAGGCATACAATAAGATGTTGACAACAACAAAAGGGCTGAATGCTGACAGGTACATGCGAGACCTACAAGACACTGGTGGCCAACAACATGGTGGCAGAAATACAACAGTGAACAAAACCAAGGTTTGTGAAGGTCATGAGAATGAGCAACAACACTAGTGTCCTCCACCACAGGTCACAGAGGTTTTAGCCCGGTAGTGCCATTACAGAGATGACTATTTCATTTGCAAATCAGTCTGCTATCACCCAGAAAGGGTGGCCAGTACTGAAATGCCAAGGAAGTCCTCTATTCATGAGTTGTGGACACCTTCCTTGAGATACCTAGAGAGATATCCAAATGCTTTCCTGATGAGACCTACTAAGGCTGAAACCATTGTCATGGACTGCGGTTCCTCTCATGCCGAGGAGGCTGCCTTGGCAATTTAGCTCTGGTCTCCCTTTTTGGTTGATAGTGATTTGCATATGGTTCAGCCTCCACGGTAATGGCACCATCGAGCTAAAACCTTGTGAGACCTGAGCAGGGATCCACCATGGGGCAGGACACTTGTGCCGTTGCCTGTTCTTAGGACCTTCACAAACCTTGTGATATTACCTGTACTCAGGGCTTTCGCATATTTTGCAGAAATTCAACAGGTTGCTGTATAATGTCTTTAATATTCACTAAAATTATGATAGGTTTCACAGTCTGATTTACACTTACTGACCAATAAAATTGTGTATAACTTAGATAAAGAAAATGCACATGTTTCAAAATCGAAATCCCCCAAAAAGCCTGCAATTTGCAAACTGTCTGCGAACTCCCTAAACTGCTTTGATAAATGAATATTTGCTGACATACTCCAACTTTCCGGCTTAAAATGTTGCAATTACTTTTTCACTCCTTTAAGTTGGGATGTCAAATTCCACCCCCCCTCCCAAATGTCGATGGCCTATGATTCTCATAAATCTTTTAATGCAATACATGGCCAGAGAATTGTGGGAGATGTAGTTCAGCAACATCTGTGGAGCCAGAGTTTAAGGCTGGGCGTCCACTGGCACCGTATTTGTGCGATGGTGTGATCGTCCGTTATTGTCCGTCATCGTCCGTCTGATCCAACAACATGCAGGTGAATTGGACCTGCGTCCACTGCGTCCGTCTTCCAGCAACGGGTAAAGACGGCATCAGATGGGCGATCAGAACCAAATCACTCGTTTGCATCGCATGTATTTCAGCAGATCAGAGAAGATGGATGTGCAGAAACTGATCAGCGGAGTTATAAAAGCATTTAAAATAAACTATTTATATCAGGGATCTCAAACTCTGGCCCCTCAGATATTTCTGAACTACACCTCCCATTATTCTCTGGACATTTATTGTATTCAAAGAATTCTGGGATTTGTAGGCAATATACATCTGTGGGGCAATATACATCTGTGGGGCCAGAGTTTGAGATCCCTGATTTATATGTATGTGAGATGTGTGGGACTAGCCCTGTTTGTGTAGGGGTGAGGGGTAGGGCAGGGAAGGCTCCTTGGTTGATTGTATGCTCTTGGGTCCTCTCTGCTACTGTTCTGTGTGTACTTGTATGTTTATTTGTATTCTGTCTCACCCATTGTCCCACAAAGGACAGCAGTGTTTAAAAAAAGCAGAATGGACTGTGTTTTATATGTAAAACCAGTTCATTCTGGTTTTGGCAGTCTCTGCACTCCACCTGAAATCTATCTGATCGTTCGTAGTTGTTCCGACGGATCGCTTGCAGTGGAAGACCTTCGTCGGACCTAGACGGACGTCCGATGTCGTCCATGGTCTGACGAACGCATCGGTCGTCCGACTACGGTGCCAGTGGACGCTCAGCCTAACATTCCTGGTTTAAGTCTCCATTCAGTAGCAATGAAAAAGTTGCATGAGAAAATTCCTATAATTTTCCTTTTCACATGTTAGTAAAGGTTGAACACATGTTATCCGGCATGCTCTGGACCCTGTGAATTCTGGATTTTGAATCTTCTGTTTTTTAGAATTTGTGAGAATCTGATATTTCAGAAAAAGAAGGTAATGGTAGGAGAGCCGTGATTGTCTTCCTGATGCATCTCTGCAGCTGTCACATTTCCAGCTCTGAACTCTATAGATCCATGTATTCCCATGGTTTCAGTGATCCAAGCTGGCTCTTACATTAGTCTGACCCTATAGTTCAATCCAGTCTGGGACTTATCTGTAACCTGCTTGTCATCTCATGCTACACCTGCTCAGTGTCTGCATTCGTTGCTATTTAAGGGCATGGCTCTCACAGTGCATTGCTCTATCATTGAGTCTCCTGAGTGTGTGGTGTCTCCAGATCCAACTACCCAGTGTTTGCCTTGAAGTTACTATCTGCTTTGCTTCTCTGTTAGACTGCTGTACTCATGTAGTATAATGCAATAACTATTGTTTATGTGATTTATGTGCTATATATACTGATTCGACTGTAGATGGTGATGTTTATAGTTTTTACTATTCAGTACTCTATGGAATGTTCCGCACTCTATGGTCAATGTTGTTGTTCCAGAAGATTAAACTAACCTGCAGGGTGAACTTCAGCCATGCTGTAAAGAAGATAAGACTGTGTACACTTTATTTCTGTTCAGCCTTAAAGAATTTTCCAGTAGGTTATTGGCCCAGAAATCCATACACAATAAAGAAGATTGTTGAGAAAAACTGCGCAAGTGGTATAAAAATTATTTCATGTGATCAATTGATAAAATGTACAAGCTGCATTAAAAGGAAAAAATGACAAGAAAAGCTTTTCCAAAGCTGAGCTACAATAGGGCACAAAAGCCTCTAGACTTAGTTCATTTAGGTCTTTGCCGTCCAATGAAAACCTTGACTCCATGAAATAAGAGGTATTTTCTCACTTTCATTTATGATTACTCCAGATATACTAAAGTGTATTTATTACACGGCAAATATGAAGTACCAGAGAAACTTGAAAATTATCTGGTGCATGTAAATACCAAATTTGGCAAAATGACAGGGATATTGCGTACAAACAACGGAACCGAATATGCAAGTGGTATCACGCAAGCTATTCTTAGAAACTTGGAATTATGTTTCAAACTACTGTTCCATACAATCCAGATAAAGAATTTTCCAATATTCTGATTCTCCCACCTGATCCATTGTATATGTGAATTCCATCTGCCAGCATTGCTGTGACTGCCCAGCCTGAGCCTGTATCACCCACTTTGCTACCTGCTCAAGCATTTTCATTGATGTACCAACTACCAGCCTTGCTGTGAGTATCCGCCCTGAACTTTGTTTACTATTCATCAACACCAGAGCCAGCAGCCGTGTTCACCTCCATAGCCAGCTGCTGTGTTTACAGCCAGCCGCTGGGTTCATCACAAGAGCCAGCTGCCATGTTCACTGCCGGGTTCACTATCTGGTTCACTGCCGGGATCACCACCAGAGTATACGGCCCAGTTCACTGCCTAGTTCCTGCTCACGCCTGCCTTGTTCATCTATTTACCATTATTCCAGACTGTCTGCCCTTTTGGTTTCTAACCCATCAAGTTACAAAGGCTTTATTCTATTTTCCTTGCTCAGCCTTGGTTTTCTTTTTATCACCTAAAAACGTCTGTTTACCTTGCTGTATCCTTTGCTCACTGGGCTTTAACCACTTAACATGGGCCCCACCTAGGCTCATGCCGGTTGCCACTGTGACAGCAGTCTTCCTTTGCAGACATACAGCCTGAAGTCAGCGTGACTCTGGGCAGCATGTCACACCTTGAGGCTGCCCAGAGGCTCACAGCATGTGCCGTGGTCTGCTGTAGTGCTCGAGAACCAAATTTCTGGGCAGCATCAACCGGATGGAGCACCCCTGGTCCAGACTCAATAAAATCCGAATGGCTAGAAAAGACCAGTTTTCTGAATATTCTGGATTTTAGAATTCCAGATAAAGTGTGCTCTACCTGTATCTTCCCACCAGTAGTGTTCTTTATATATAAAGTAGGATTGGTTATTATCTTTCAACATTCTAAGAAATACTTTGAAACCACGTTCAGGGCATCAAAAACTACAGGTAGTCAAATGGTGTCTGTCATTACATCCTGTCTATTTAATGAAGAAACCCATGTGAAATGTTTCCTGAGTCAGCAAGTCATTGCTAAGCACTCGAATCGGAGATATGACATATTGTGGACTAATATTCAGTGGCACGGATCACTCTGCTAATGGCTATAATCAAGAAATGTCCATTTCATGAGCTTTAAAAAAAATCTACATCTCTTTAGAAGATAAAAATAAAAAGATCTCAGACTTCACCGGTTATATGTACAACATAATGGGAACTTGAATTGAATGGAGACGAGAGAGACAGGCAGCACTTTCCCTCGGGGCAGGAAGCTGGAGACATGAGGAGACTTCATTCGGTATTCATGGCACCTCCGTTGAGGTGAGATGCAACATCCCTGAATATGAGGATCCAAAGAACAGATCCTGACAGCGCGCGACAGCCGAGGCAGTACGAGGGATGGCGGCTGGATGCAGAGAAGAGGAGGGCGGGGGTCAATTGTGGAGAAGCGTGAAGAAGAGAGTCACAAATTGAAGTGAAAGAAAAAAATGAAATATTGTACATAAATACAGTACAAAAGTAGACAAAAGGAAACCGAGTGGGTGTAAGGAGCCCTAAGAAGAAGCACAATGAACATGCAGGAGTAGGAGGGAGAGTTGTCAAAGGATGTCAAACAATGGTCTGTAGTTTGGAATGAAAAAGCTTTTTTTTATTAAAAAAAGGGATTCCATTTAATTCTATTTTTTTTTCTCCTGTAAAACCATCCAAGCCTTGATGAAGCCCTCTATTAGACAAACACAACAGATCGTCTTTGATATCTTCGCTATAATATGAATCCACAGAGTGTTAATGAGAACAGACGTCTTTATCGAGGGAACAAAATAATGTAGAATAGAGGGATGTGCTCAGTGCTCCCGTGGACCCTCTATACCCCACAGACAGAATTAACTCATGCATAAGACAGCAGCCCACCTGGCACCAACTCTTTCTCGTAATCGCCAGCACCTGCTCTGCTGCTGGGAAAAAAAAATGCAAAAGAAATCAAGATGCAAGATTATTTACTCCGGCTTTATGGTTGCCTTGTTTCTGTGCGCGCCTTCCGATGTGCGAGAAGGGAGTTGCTGCTAGTTACAGAAGACATGAGTGATGTCTCTTGATTTACTGTAATCAATTTAATTGCATCCTGAGATGATTGGCTGTTTCTGCGCCCAGCGAATGCGGATGGAGAGACGAGCTGCCATTTCAGCATTAAAAACCCACTCCCTCCAGAATCGACTTTGGTTATTTAGGGGATTATTCGGGCTGCGCCAGTGTTTGCCGAAGTTTCAACCATGTCACTCTTCAGCACCTCCCATAAGGGAAATTAAGTGACAGGATGCCACCCTGCCATTATTTGAATTTCTTTTATAAAATGCTGAAGTTTGTCGCGGTTGCAAGTACAGCGATTCTCGCATTGATTGCAACCATACTAAACACATATGCTTCCTGAATAACCCATTGAATATGCTGATATGGTTCACTGGTTATTTCTGGGTTAAAGAGAAAGCCTAAAAAAATAATGGAATAATCAGGGCCGGTGCTTCCACTAGGCAAGCTAGGCAAAGCCTAGGGCTCACTGCCACCTAGGGGCGCAGCCAGCCCCAACCCAAGTTCCATTATTGTACCCCTTCCTCATCGACCCCTGCTAGCGGTGCAGAAGGTGGGCATCTTATGGTGACACACAGGTGTCACCAGATGAGGTGTGGGCACCACATGAGGCAGATGAAAGAAAGAAAGAGGCACAGAGGAAAGCGAGAAAAGAAAGAGGCACAGAGGAAAGCGAGAAAAGAAAGAGGCACAGAGGAAAGACCGAAAAGAAAGGGGCGAAAGAAAGGAGGCACAGACCTATCCCGGTCCTACAAGCGGAGGGGTAAGGTGGGCACCAAACGACCGTGTGTGTCGTCGTCATCCTCCGCAGTGTGTATGTGTGTGTGTGTGTGTGTGTTGGCCCCGCATTTCAACAGTTGACAATTTTTTGGGGGGCGGAGGAGCTGGGCTTGCCTAGGGTGCAAACTGGGCTAGCACTGGCCTTGGGAATAATGAGAAATGTTTTAGAATGGGGTTTCACACAAAATGCAAAAAAATGCACTACAGATCCACTGTATTGCCTCCATCTTCCAGTATGATAGGCAAGCCACGCAACATACACCTAGCTCCATATTTCCCAGAAAAGGTTTCCTATAGTAAATATTACAGCATGCAGTGTATAAGCACACTACTGTATCGATTTACATGGATCAATTCAACATGATCTACTCCTAATACTGCTGTGTAAGTATCCTATAAATCAGCACGCAGCAGTGCTAAGCAATTAAAAGGAATGAGAGGACTAAAGTTCAATGAACGATTCTAGCCATGTCCTCCTCTCTGAGCATGACACTGTACAGATCCATGGGGCATTCGGAAATGGCTTTTTATTCTCTGTATTGAAACAAATTTAAATTTAAAACCCACTGTGCGAGCTCACGAAAGAATACTGGAACTATTTGTTTCCGTGTGTTCCACTGCATAAGAGTAGATGGGTCACGCTGTTGTCTGCACTGAGGGATCATTGGTACGTAATGATTGTTATGAACTAGTTATCGTAAATTCAGTAGAGGCTCATCCATTGGGGCAAGTGGGGCAGCACTTCACCAGTTTCTGTGCCACAAAAATTGTGGAAATGTAAAAAAAGAGGATCTTTTTTAAATAAGGTCACAGTTTTTTCCCTGGGGGGGGGGGTTGGTTGGTGTAGAATTTTTTTCTTATTGTTTTCTGTTTTACATACAGATAATCTTATGGAATGTCCCATTAGGGAGTTTTTTGCGTTCAGGCCAGCCTGGGGGCAATTTACACATGCTCTGTAGGTCACTATAGGAAGGTTCAGTGGCCAGTCATTGAAATGGCTTATGGCCGTTTTAAGAAAATGTCCTTGGCAAAGCCTCATAGGTCACAGCAGCCTCTGACTAGTCCATCCCCACAGCGGGGAAGGGAGGAGTGGCCAAAACACAGAGCCAGAGAGCAGAGCAGCAGCCGCCATTGTTGTTGAGTTACAGAATCCCCTCTCACTCACTAACTGCTGCAGTAAAAAGATAATTATGCCTAGTTTTTTTCACTGCAGTAGAGCACACCTTTCTGATCCTGTTAGGATGTTAGATGGTTCACCGCTCCCCAGTGCCAGTCGCTCCTGGTGGGTCCCTCAACTTAAAAAGTAATATTATATCCCTCGAGCCAGGCTTCCCCGTCCAACTGTGTCTCTGGGCTGTAATGGCAGTGGGATTCCTGCGGCTGCTGGTTAGTGGCTGTCCGTCGACTCCCCCCTTTGGTTGCTCCAAGGGAGGCTGGGAAAGAACCGAAGGTTCCTATCCCTGTTTTACGGAGCACAGATAATCTCTCTCTGGCTGGCTCGCTGAAGCGTCACAACGCTGCGACAGACGCAAGGAGGCACGTCAGTATGGGTGCACATAATGTGCTTGTCTGACCCCAGCCTAAAGTGAGTGACCCTGATTTTTGTGCCAGCGGCAGGAGTCCTTCTGGGCCCTGCAGATGCGTCTGACTTTTGACAGCTCTGATGGAGGCTGGGAACCAGAGGTTCGAGTCCCAGTCCTCCCGGAGCAAGGCTGGTCTCTCCGATGCCACTGGCACCCTCCGTGCATCCTCTATGCTCGCAGTCACTGTCAGAGGCTCTCTGGCAGTGTGTCTGTGAGCGGATGATGGATGTTGACACAGCCGCGGCCTTTCCTGCAATTGTGCAGCCGGACAAGCAGCTTTGTGCAGTGCAGCCTGTCACGGAGGCCGCGGGAAAAAAAAGGCAAGCCCTTCAGAGGAAGGCTGTGACCGTAGGATTTAGTCCCAGAAGCTTCCTCTGTGGCTATTGTGCCTCCACACAGCATGAAAAAAATTAAACTGGGAAAATAACCCTTAATGTGCTGGGAGTGGGATCCACTGTCTCTTGGTGAATGATATTAGAGACAGAGATAAAGGCCCTGTAACTACTGCTATTTAATGATTTCTTCACAACCCTGTCACAAAACATTTACAGGTGTGAAAGGGTTGCGAAGAAATCATTTTATAGTAGTAGTTACAGGGCCTTTATCTCTGTCTCTAATATTATTCACCAAGAGACACTGGATCCCACTCCCAGCACAATTAAGATGTTATTAGTGGGATAACATGGGATCAACAACCTTATAACTGCCTGTCTGGTTTTTGCCCTTGCTCGTACCCCAATATTTCGCACTTCATCTTGCAATTAAATTCCCAATAATGTGTGTAAATGAATTTAAATTCCCAATAATGTGCGGTGTATGGAAATTAATTAAAATTCACAGTATTGTGCAGTGTGTGTGTGTGTGTGTGTAAATGAATTAAAATTGTCAATAATGTGCGGTGTGTGTGTGTGTGTGTGTGTGTGTTTAGGCCCGTGTCAGACGAACGCAGTGATTACTTCTTTTAAAAGCTGGTGTTAATGGCAAATCTGAACGTCCTGGTGGTACCCAAATACACCAGCCCAAAAAAAATACAGCAAAGTATAGTTACACATTCTACGCATACCCAAACAATAAAATTGAGAAGTTGTGCGTTTTTTTATTATTGCTGCAGCACATATACTCAGATTGATTTTGACAGGCGCAAGAACTTAACGAGAAACAATTGTGGTTCTTAATTCCGATTGGCTGAATCGCGTGAAAAAACTGTCCGCACACCGATTGCTGCGAGCAGCGTTAATGCGCGCACATTTTTGCGCGTCTTTTTTACGCGCGTTATTTTTTAACGGATGAAAAAATGCGCTCGGATTGTAATACCAGTGTTAATTTACACGTGTTAACGTTTAACGCTTCGCGCACAAATTAACGCACTGCAAGAGCGTTTTTGCGCAAAAATGTAATAGAGCCCAATGTGTGGTGTGTGTGTAAATGAATTAAAATTCCCAGTACTGTGCAGTGTGCGTGTTAATTGAATTAAAATTCCCAATAATGTGCGGTGTATGGAAATGAATTAAAATTCCCAATAATGTGCGATGTATGGAAATGAATTAAAATTCCCAATAATGTGCGGTGTATGGAAATGAATTAAAATTCCCAATAATGTGCGGTGTATGGAAATGAATTTAAATTCCCAATAATGTGCGGTGTATGGAAATTAATTAAAATTCACAGTATTGTGCAGTGTGTGTGTGTGTGTGTAAATGAATTAAAATTGTCAATAATGTGCGGTGTGTGTGTGTGTGTGTGTGTGTGTGTGTGTTTAGGCCCGTGTCAGACGAACGCAGTGATTACTTCTTTTAAAAGCTGGTGTTAATGGCAAATCTGAACGTCCTGGTGGTACCCAAATACACCAGCCCAAAAAAAATACAGCAAAGTATAGTTACACATTCTACGCATACCCAAACAATAAAATTGAGAAGTTGTGCGTTTTTTTATTATTGCTGCAGCACATATACTCAGATTGATTTTGACAGGCGCAAGAACTTAACGAGAAACAATTGTGGTTCTTAATTCCGATTGGCTGAATCGCGTGAAAAAACTGTCCGCACACCGATTGCTGCGAGCAGCGTTAATGCGCGCACATTTTTGCGCGTCTTTTTTACGCGCGTTATTTTTTAACGGATGAAAAAATGCGCTCGGATTGTAATACCAGTGTTAATTTACACGTGTTAACGTTTAACGCTTCGCGCACAAATTAACGCACTGCAAGAGCGTTTTTGCGCAAAAATGTAATAGAGCCCAATGTGTGGTGTGTGTGTAAATGAATTAAAATTCCCAGTACTGTGCAGTGTGCGTGTTAATTGAATTAAAATTCCCAATAATGTGCGGTGTATGGAAATGAATTAAAATTCCCAATAATGTGCGATGTATGGAAATGAATTAAAATTCCCAATAATGTGCGGTGTATGGAAATGAATTAAAATTCCCAATAATGTGCGGTGTATGGAAATGAATTAAAATTCCCAATAATGTGCGGTGTATGGAAATGAATTAAAATTCACAGTAATGTGCAGTGTGTGTGTGTAAATGAATTAAAATTGACAATAATGCGCGGTGTGTGTCTGTGTATGTGTTAAAGCAAATCACAATATCCGCAGCAATAAAATTCCCAGTAATTTGTGGTGTGTGTGTAAATGAATTAAAATTGTCAATAATGTGCGATGTGTGTGTGTGTAAATGAATCACAATATCCGCAGCAATAAAATTGCCATTAATGTGCGGTGTGTGTGTGTGTGCAGTGTGTGTGTTAAATGAATTAAAATTCCCAGCAATGTGCGTTGTGTGTAAATGAATCACAATATCCACAGCAATAAATCTTGTGTAACGCTCACTCCCGGAGGAGCCGCTGAATTTAACCTCGGGTCAGTCTCCCCGCACTAGGGAATAAATATACGCCAGCACTGTTGTGGATTTTATAAGTTATATAGTTTACTGGTCTCAAATAAACTGGCATATATAAAGCAGCACGGTATACATATATATTTACAGGAATTCGTAATGCGAGAAACGCGCAGCGGAAAAGAAAAATTAATTTTAACCCCTTCGTTGCTGGAGTGTGAGTCCCGTACAGGTTGTGTCCCAAGAAGGTGTGCGTGTATGCGTGTGTTGGTACCCGGGTACTAGATTCAACTGACCAGTGAATGATTTCAATGTGTCTTCGACTAGTCACGTTGGGGCCCTGTAGATTTAGACAAACTGCAGCATGCTTTATTATTGTACTGTGGCCAGGAAGGCCTCTCACCCATCCGCCAGATACTCTGCACTCGACTCGACCCAGGACATCTCTCCGCTCGATTTGGCTGGGACTCTGTGCCACCGGATCCGCTTGTCTTGCTTGTCCGTCTCTGCCACAAGATGCTCAGTTCACCGCCTGCACTCCCATTAGATCATCGCTGTCTCCTAACTCGGGGTCCAATCTGCAGCTCTGTATCTGTGTAAACCTCTCAGCGGTGGATTACTAGGTCTCTGGCAAGTCACTGAAACCGATCTCAAGCGTCCGCAAGGCAGCACCTGCACTCCGGCCTGGTCACAATCGCTCCTTGTCTCACGTGCATCTTGCTCTGTTCACCCCTTGGCGCGCACTGGCTCTCCTTCTACGAGGCTGCAGATGTCCTCTCCTCCTTCCCCACCCACTTCCTGTCTCTGCCCCAAAGCATGCTGGAAAACGTAGTCCAAAAGTGTCCAGTATTGGTTTACATTGTGCTCGTCTCCCCCTGGTGGCCAGAAGCGAGTAATTACAGCAGCAGAATTAAACCAGCGCTACACTTGCATTAAGGTTTAGTGAACACCTTATTTGGTGTGAGAATGAGTAAAGAAAAGATGGGAGTAGACAGATTAGTACATTTACGTCCTGCATTAGGCGGGCTTTGACGCCGCAGGACGTAAATGTACGTCCTCGGCGTTTATAGCCCCCCTCGCTAAATACTCACCTCCTCCGGTCGCTCCCACGCTGCTCTGACTCCCGCAGAGTCAGATCAGTGTGATCCCTCCTCCGGCGTTGTGACGTCGGAGCAGGGGAAGCGCCTGGAGGGGAGGGATCCTTCGGATCCCTCTATCTCCCGATCGCCTGGTCCCCGGCGGCTGTGGCCAGCATCGCTGGAAGGGTCACAGCCTGACCTTTCCAGCGATGTATGGGGGGTTAACCCCTTAGTTGCCAGGTCGCGACCGGGCACTAATTTGAGCCCGATCGCGGCCTATTTCCGGTGGGGGCCGCCATCTTTGATGGCAGCCCCCACCTCTGGGTCACCCCCCGGTCAACTGACTCATCGCGCCATGCGCGATGATGTCAGTTAACCGGGAACCCCCTAGCTGCAAAGGGATTTCCTATGGAAATCCCTTGCAGGAGATAGGGGGGTTCTTTGAACCCCTTTATCTCCTGATCGATGGCAGCTAGGGGGTCATGGCTGATATTGCTGGAAAGGCCAGAGCATGGCCTTTCCAATGATATCAAACATGACCATGGTAAAAGTAAAATAAAAGTGTAAAAAATGTAAAAATAAAAATAATAAAAAAATAATAAATTAAATAATAAAAAAATAATAAATATAATAATAAAAAAAAATTTAGTTTTTTTTAATGCAGCACTATTGTTCACATTTCAATTATAATGTGAACAATGATGCTTCACTAATGATTTTTTTTTTTTGGGGGGTTTAGCTAAAATCACGCAATTTCTCCCCAAAAAAAAAAATGGGTTCCCCGTTCTAATTTTTTTAACAAGTCTACCCAATAGAATATGACCGCAGAGCCTCGGATAATAAAATTTAAAAAAAAAAACACTTTACACACTGTGGAAGATTGAAATTTTATTGAAAATTCAAATTTCTTTACATTTTTTGTTAGAGCATTTTGGCAGGACATGACATATACATATAATAATGATATATTATTAATCTGCCGAGTCTGCCGGAAAGAACGATATATAATATGTCTGGGTCGTATAATAATACGTGACATAAAAATGGT
Organism: Leptobrachium leishanense; assembly: GCA_009667805.1. Taxonomy (NCBI): domain Eukaryota; kingdom Metazoa; phylum Chordata; class Amphibia; order Anura; family Megophryidae; genus Leptobrachium; species Leptobrachium leishanense. Next base: position 86,417,605 of record CM019064.1, on the reverse strand, counting down.
CAAAATGAGCTCAGCAAACTTCTACTTCCGAAACAGCGCCGAAGTTGTAAAATTACTCCCGTCCTTAAGGGGTTAAAGGCAAAAAAATAGGCAACTCTGTTGTCAATAGAGTATCCCTTTAACGTCGTCTTAGCGGAAACATTGCTGTAACTGATGTTCGTCCAATAGATCTGTCTGAAAAAATTCTGTGCTTTGTCCAGTTCCTTTATACGGTATATTTATCTGTCCTACATTTTGCATACGACACTTAAGGCCCGCGTCAAACAAGCGCAGTGTTGACGTCCGTGTTGCCGCACATTAGTGCGTCCGTGGTAGCATACAATTTATGATCAATAGAGACCCACACACAAAGTACGTCCATACAGAAGTGCGGAAGCACAATGGACGCTGCAAAAGGACGCAAGATAGGCAAGAACATAAAACCGCTAGAACGGACGTGCGGAGTGCGCCATGTCCGCATAACTTTGTGTGTGAGTGATGGAACATAGTCAGACGGACTGCTTTTTTGACGTCCAGCATTTTTGACGGACAAAATGTTTTTTCATATTAACTTTATTTCCCATCTACATCAGTCAAAAAAAGTCAGTCACAAAAACGGACGGTGTGGCCACTACCTTGTCTTAAGTCAGAAAGTACGTCCGTTGTGCACAGTCCGCACAGAATGCGCTCGTCTGACCCTAGCCTAGGAGTAGTGCGAGTCGGTAAATAATCCGCTAGTGGCGGCAGGGTACTAGAAACAGAGATTTTGCACGGTGCAGCTCACAAATCACCACTGACTGGAATAAGCCCCTGGATATTCAATTCATCAATTGGATATTGCTATCTTTACCATTCCCCAGCTAGCAGACAGCCATTATTTCACAGGAGCATCGTTAGATCATAACATGCCGCTTGTTTGTCTTGTGCTGCACGTTGCTGCGAGTGTCTGCATCTGTGGGATATCCAAGGTTAATGCGCATTCTATCGCAGAGCAGGGTGAAGATTTGAGGTTTGCTTACACTTGGCAGCCATTAAGCCTATTAACCTATGTGATCCTCCTGTCTGTGCTGTAACTCACACATCTGAGCTCCCCGTCCCAATGTTAAAGCATTTTTGTCCGTTAAATTAGAGTGTCATTTCCAGCTATTTTTTTTATTATTAGTCTTCTTTAATGCACAATGCATTGATGGTGCCAAGCTGGGTGTATTTAAAAAAAAAAGCTTGTGAGCAACTGATAAACATTTATCTCCATGGGGACTTTGCAATTAATATCTCCCAGCTTAGAATATAAGGCTGTCTGCTTGCAGTGTGTAATTGTGTAGTAAAAAAAAACAGAATTTCTGTCCTGCAGAGCCTTCAGTCAAATTTAAACCCGTTCAACTGAAATGAAAAGAAATAATGGCAAAATTATGGAAAACGAAGAAATGTAGCAGGTTTCCCTGACCTATAATATCACAGATACGTTCGTCTGTATTGTATGGAATCTTACGCGGAATCCAATTGTTACAATGCAATATAGGACACGGATGTAAAATAACCATTATAACATATTTGTTAACAGGGTTATTCAAAGAGATCCGAATTGGGGCCGAAAGGTAACCGAATGCTGAAATTCAGCGTTCGGTTACCTTTCCTGGCCATTCAGCTATTCAGAGAGCCGTCAGTTCGCCAAATGTTGGTAAATTGATTGCACATACGGTGCCTGTTCAAGGGCAGTGAATCCCCATAGAGAAGCAATGCTTCATCTATTCAGAAAACACAAATCAGCAGTGAAAAGTTGCCGAATTGCCCTGCTGTTCGGTGGTTTCATTCAACTGGTTTATTCAGGCGAATCCCATAGGCTTCAATGTTAAAAATATTCCCGTTTTAATCCAATATCTAATAAACCATTTATTATTATATTCTGCTGTAAAAAGTCTCTTTATTTTTAGATTTTTTTAGGATCTTTTAGGCATTTTTTGGGATTTTTCTGCAAAAAAAAATTCTGTTTTTTTTTTTTAATCGTTTTTACTTTTTTTCTGTAACAGCCCTTTTTATTATCATTCATTGGATCTTATATGTAAATTCCAGACATTTTCGTTCTGTAGTTTCTTTGCAAACAGCGTTTCACTTTTCAAACATTCAAGGGTACGGTTTTTCTTTTTTTTCACTCCATTCGTCTGCGGTGTCGGCTTTTTCCGGCGGCTGCTCTGCGCTGTGATCGGCAGCTGCTCGGGTTTCTCCGGCGTGTTCGGCGTTTTTGTGGGTTTCGGTGTGCCTTCGCCGGGTTTGCGGGGGTGTTCATCGGGTTTGCTGCTTCCCTGCACTACGACGTCCCTGTGGTGCTTACTGAATACACCGCAGGGTTGCCGAAATGGGATCGCCAAATCACACCGAATTGAAGAGAATGAAAAGTCACCAAACGTGCGGTGACTTTTCGATTCTCTTTGAATAACCCTGTAAGAAATGTAGCAGGTTTCCCTGACCTATAATATCACAGATACGTTCGTCTGTATTGTATGGAATCTTACACGGAATCCAATTGTTACAATGCAATATAGGACACGGATGTAAAATAACCATTATAACATATTTGTTAAGACTTTGCCCCCTGTATGTAAAATTCTATTTTCCTCTTTTGACAATCTTGTAATGTATGGTAACACTTATAGATCAACCAAGGAAATCAAGGTGAAGTTACAAGCTATATTTCACAGTTACCCTAATAAAGAGCTGTGAAGGATTGCCATTAATCTTGCAATTATTACCCAAAGCATTCTTGGCCTGAACGGGTTTTGCGAGTGGTGTAACAGACTGTAACCTGCAGCTTTAATGGATAAACTCATATTTCAGGCTATCCTGAGCAGCCGTACAGGCTGTGGTATTGGTATTTAACCCTGCTTTCCCTTGTTGTCAGCAAGTATTAGTGCTGGGTCAGCTCTCTCTCAACCCTATGTGAGTGTGAAGAAATTGATTATTATACTAAGCATTACTTGGAGGTAGCCAGAGAGAGCGAAATGCTGAGAAAGTGACCTGAAGAAAAAGTGTACTCACTGGAGGAAGACAAAATTGAGGAGCTATATATTATGCTGTACAGTGCCACCGCGATCAAGGTCATTTTACATATATTGAAAAATACGGAATATATAGAGTTTTGGTAAAAGTAAGAGGCCACTGCAAAACTATCAATACTCCTGTTTTTGCTATTTATAATTATGTGCTAGAGTAAAATTGACTTTGTTTTTTTATGTAAATTACTTTTGTCGTTTCTCCCAAATTCCAAATAAAAATATTGTCATTTTGTGACAATATTTGCAGAAAATGACAACTGGCTACAATATCAGAAGATGCAGCGATTTCAGGTTTTAAAAAATGCATAGACAAAAGTGTATGTTCATTTTTAAACGAGACGTTACTAATGCTGCGGCTTAAGAAAGGTTCATTAATCAATATTTGGTGGAAAAATCCTGATTTTCAACTGGTTTCCACATCTTACATGCTCTCCACCTGTCTTTCACATTGCTGTTGGGTGAGTTTACGTCACTTCTGGCAGAAAGATTCAAGCAGTTTGGTTTTGGTTGATGGCTTGTGCCCATCCATCTCCATCTTGATCACATTCCAGAGATTTTTCAATAGGTTCAGGTCTGGCGATTGGGCTAGCCATGACAGGGTCTTGATCTGGGGGTCCTACATCCACACCTTGATTGACCTGGCTGTGAGGCATGGAGCACTGTGCTGCTGGAAAAAATAAAAGAAGGATAGTATGATATGTAAGTGTATATTAAGGTAAGTGTATCTGTGAGTCCAGTGTCCGTGTGTAGATGCTGGACGCTTTACTGTGTCTCCTATGCAGCTTTGTGAATAGGATGCATTTCGAACACTTATTAGTGTTTTACATCCTCTCTCATTGCTCTCATTGGCATGGACTCTTTATACAGGACCATCAGACAAGGAAAGTAATATAGAAAATCTGAGCTGACCTGGAAAAGCTCCAGTCCAGGGTTTCTCCCAAGGCATCCTTTTCCTGTTGCTCTCAGTACTGTGGCATGCCGCATGATAGGTTTCCCTGGGGAGTGATCTATGGCTCTTACAGCAGGAGAACACTCCCCCAGAGGTGCCACTGGTCTAAAAATCACTACACACTTAAAGCAGTTTTCAAATGACTCACAGATCCTCTGAACAGATAGGAAAGCTGCTCTGTAAAGTTCAACCGTTAATCCTTCGTGGCAATGCAGTGATCCCCCTGCAGTTGTCAGATAAAGAAAGAGTTTTGGGGGTGGGGGGTATAAAAATATGCTTATGTATATCTGTGTGTGTTTGCACTGCAGCTGAACAGCGGGATAGGGGAAAAATTCAGCCTTTCGGAGTTAATACAACACGCATCCTTGCTATCAGAACATCTCATCTCCTCTGAGCCATCCTGGGTTGAGCTGTCAGTCGCAAAATTTAGATGTTCAATCACTCCCATAAAAGAGAGGAAACAATAAAAATGGCCATCTGCCTGAGAACCAGCTGGTTTGAGTAGAGGTAACATCACTGCTCTATAATCCTGGAGGCCCAGGTTTGAATCCCAGCCAGAGCACTTCTCCAGTAAGTGTCTTTGGGCAAGGCACCTAATGGTACATACTTGCCTACCACACAATATCAACCAAGGAGTCCAGTGGTAACGACTCTACCCTTCGACTGTAGAAAGAAGCAAGTCAAAATACCATTCAGGACATCCCTCCAACACAACTGTGGAGAAGTCTCAGCTTTACGAGAAGCGGGTTCAACCCAACCAAGTAGCTGCTCTACAATCATGGAAAGACAACCCAATCCCATTTAAAAGACGCCACCAGCGAGTGTCCTTGGGCAAGACACTTAACGATATGGATACGCCTACCTCACAATGTACTTGTACATCTCATAGATCGAAAGTTCCTTTGGGAACAGGGTCCCCCTGAATCAGGCCATATCAACCATGTGTGGTATTATAATGTATCATCTGATCTTGTAAAGCGCTGCGGAATATGTGACGCTATATAAATAAAAGATAATGAATAATAATAACAGAAGAGGAAAGCCATTAATTGCGTTTCATTAACGTGATGTGCATCACTTGGAACTTGGGGTAAATGGGCCTTAGAGATGAATGCATCCTGATCTATATTATTTCACTGCCCTCTCTTATGTTGACATCACCCTGTAGGGTGCAGGTTGTTTGTGTAATCTGTGTTGTGTATGAATAATGTTATTGTCTATCTGTTGATAGGAATATTGGGTGGGTTATCTTAGCCTTTTCCAGCTTCCCCTCCCTGGAATGTGTGGCTATCTAATGTATTCAGACGGTCTGATGCTCAGGCTGTGATTACATGGCACCGTATTATTTAATCTCTGGACATGTCTGGTTCACTTGAGACATGGGGACGCCAGGGTGTAATTTTCCATTGTTCTCTCAAGGTCCACCTGGGACTGTATATATTTAACCCAATAAAGGTGTTTAGAGTTGATACTGTTCTAAAACTCCCAGAGCTATGCGTAGTCTTACTATTTGGGGGATGCTAGCAAGGCTTTTTACGTGCACCCATCCTTAAGCTTTGTCTAAGGACTGGAGAAAGACAAGAAAGCCTGCTGGGGAGAGCACAGGGATCTGGCAAGGAAGCGGCAGTAACAGATGTGACCCAGTCAGGGTACAGAGATCTATTACAATTAATATCTGGTAGGAGATAAAGAATAGGTCTCCTTCCCTTGTCACTGTCTGAAATCCATGCCCACCTCTGCTCTTCGACCGTGGAGAAGCAAGTCAAATCCTGTGCAGCACATCCCTCCAATACAAATGTGGAGGAACAAGTCTCGACTTTACGATAAGCGGGTTCAGCCTAATCACCAGGTGCTGCTCTGTAATCATGGAACGACTACTCAATCCTACTCAGAAGACGCCACCAGCGAGTGTCCTTGCGGCAAGACACTTAACGATATGCATGTGCTTACCTCACAAAATACTTGTACATCTCATACGTTGTAAGTTCCTTTGGGAACAGGGTCCCCCTGAATCAGGCCATCATCCATGTGTGTGTTATTCTAATGTATCGACCCCTTGTACACTGATCTTGTAAAGCGCTGCGGAATTTGTGGTGCTATATAAATAAAGGATAATAATAATAAGAAGAAGAGCAGACAGATAAGGATCTACAGAAACTTTCATTGGAATAAAAAGGTTTACTGGTTACATTAAGTGACAACAAAGCACATATCAAAAACCTCTATATCAGATGGCGGCTGCACTTTATTGATACTGACAAGTCATTTACATGGTAATTCAAAGAGATCCGAATTGCCTGAGAAAGGTAAAGAAGGTAAAGAAAATCAGCGTTCGGTTACCTTTCTTGGCCATTCGGCTATCCAGAGAGCAGGCAAATCGCCAAATCCTGGCGAATTGCCTGAACATACGGTGCCTGTTCGGTGTCTGTTCGAGGGCAGTGAAAACCCCATGAAAAAGCACTGCTTCGGCTATTCAGAGAACACAAACCAGCAGTGATAGGTTCCTGAAATGCCCTGCCATTCGGTGGTTTAATTCGGCAAGTTTATTCAGGAGAATCCCATAGGTTTCAAAGTTAAAAATATTCTGGTTTTAATTCAAAACCTAATAAACCATTCATTTTAAAATTCTGCAGTAAAGAGTCTCTTTATTTATAGATTTTTTAGGATATTTTAAGCATTTTTCTGTTTTTTTTATTTTTTATTTTTTGAAAAGTCAGATTTTTTTTTTTTTAAGTTTACTAATTATTTCTGTAAGAGCCCTCTTTATTATCATTCCCTGAACCTCATATGTAAATTTCAGACATTTTCGCTCAGTAGTTTCTTTGGAAACAGCGTTTCACTTTTCAATCATTCATGCAAACTGTTTTCCTAATTTATTCACTTCACTCTGTCTGTGGTGTTGGCTTTTTCCGGCGGCTTCACTGCGTGTGATCGGCTCCTGCTTGGGTTTTTCCGTGGTTTTCGGCAGGTTGTTTTTGAGGGTTTTCGGCGTGCATTCGCCGGGTTTTGCGGTTCGTTTTTGAGGGTTTGCGGTAGCTTTTCCCTGTAATTCGGGGACCCTGTGGTGCTTGCTGAATACACCGCAGGGTCACCGAAATGGGATCTGCAAAAGGAACCGAATTGAAGAGAACGAAAAGTCCCCGCACGTGCGGTGACTTTTCGAATCTTTTTGAATTACCCTGTATGTCTTTGGAACTTTCTTGCATTAAAAACACATAGCTAACATAACAGTAAGTGAAAAGTTGTAACAATATTAGTAACTAGGGATGAGCTGTTCGATTCGGACGGTTCGGAGTTCGACCCGAACTTGGCCTGTTCGACTAGATCGCGAAAACCGAACATTTCCGGGTGTTCGCCACATGTTCGACCACAATGGACCACAATGCATTTTCCCACTGGCCTGAAGCTCGTAATTGGCTACAGCCTTGCACCTGACCACAGGTCTGGTGCAAGACTGGTTCAACACTATGCCAATCACCGCTCAGAGTCCTGATTGGGCAAATTTTGCCCACTCATGGGCTCACAGAGCTAAGTCCCGCATCACACTATATAACGTTTCCACGTGCCGATTCTGCACGCATTTCAGAGGAGATTTCAAAGGAGATAGTTGTGTGTTGTTACTGCCGGTCTGCCACACTACTTTGGGGGGTCTGGGGGGGGTCTCATTTCTACCAAATATCAGGGAATTTAGGTGATGTGTGTCTTGTCACTGTGCCAGCAAGTTTTTTGGGGTTTACAACTTTCTTTAAAACATTTGTGAATTGAGGTGATCTTCTGGGTCTTGTCACTGTGCCAGCAAATCTTTTTGGGGCTCACAAATTTCTTTAAAACATTTGTGAATTGAGGTGATCTGTGTCTTGTCACACAACCAGTACCACACATTATTTTGGGGCTCACTAATTTCTTTAAAACATTTGTGAATTGAGGTGATCTGTGTCTCGTCACACAACCAGTACCACACATTATTTTGGGGCTCACTAATTTCTTTAAAACATTTGTGAATTGAGGTGATCTGTGTCTTGTCACACAATCAGTACCACGCAGTATTTTGGGGCTCACTAATTTCTTTAAAACATTTGTGAATTGAGGTGATCTGAGTCTCGTCACACATCCAGTACCACGCAGTATTTTGGGGCTCACTAATTTCTACAAAACATTTGTGAATTGAGGTGATCTGTGTCTCGTCACACAACCAGTACCACGCATTATTTTGGGGCTCACTAATTTCTTTAAAACATTTGTGAATTGAGGTGATCTGTGTCTTGTCACACAACCAGTACCACGCATTATTTTGGGGCTCACTATTTCTTTAAAACATTTGTGAATTGAGGTGATCTGTTGTCTCGTCACACATCCAGTACACGCAGTATTTTTTGGGGCTCACTATTTCTACCAAAACATTTTGAATTGAGGTGATCTGTGTCTCGTCACACAACCAGTACCACGCATTATTTTGGGGCTCACTAATTTCTTTAAAACATTTGTGAATTGAGGTGATCTGTGTCTCCGTCACACATCCAGTCCCAGGCAGTATTTTGGGGCTCACTAATTTCTTTAAAACATTTGTGAATGTGATCTGTGTCTCGAAAAACACATCCAGTACCACGCAGTATTTTGGGGCTCACTAATTTTTTTAAAACATTGTGAATTGAGGTGATCTGTCTCTTGTCACTCTGGCTGCCAGCTATCAGTGTGTTCTTACTGAGTTATACCAGAGTTCTTTAAATCTTTATACCAGAGTTGAATCAGAGTTCTGTATATATTAATCTATATATCACTCACCATGTCTGAAAGAACAAAAAGGACAGGCAGACGCTCCCAGATACAGATAAGAGGGCAAGCAGCCCCTGTGTCGGGAGGCTGTCCCCTGTGTCGTGGTGGACGTGGTGCATCCTCTGCAGGGGCACGCTTGTCCTTTCTAACTGGTGCTGGCCGTCTTAAGCAGCAGCAACATACAGAGTACTTGGTGGATTGGCTAACCAGGCCATCCTCATCCTCCGAGTCCTCTGCCAGCCAGGCTTCTAGTGCTTTACAGTCCACCTCAGCTGCCAAAGCATCTAATGCAGCCTCTATGTTCACAGCTACTCCTGCCGTAGCTTCGCTATCACACACGGAGGAGTCAGCTGAATTGTTTGAATACAATGAGAGTGAAATGCTGCTTGAGGATGCGCAGCAAGTACAGTGCTCTGATTCAATCTCTGAGGTTGAGCAAGGAGTATAATCAACCTAGAGGAAGGGGGTGCCAGTGATGACACACAAATAACTGGCCTGTTGCCCCAGCAGCTGCAGCATACTGCCAAGTTGGCTCCAGTGACGAGAGAGTAGGGGTGAAGATGACCATGATGATGAGGTCACTGACTCCACCTGGTGCCAGATCGAACAGAGGAATTAAGTGAGGAAGAGGGGAGGAGGAGGCACAGCAAACATAGGCACAACATCCTCTGTGACCAAACCGTAGCACTAGCCAGTCCAAGGCATCACATGTCAGAGCTGCTCCGGTGCAGAGCGCTGTTGTCTCAAAGAACACATGCAGGAACTCTGTTGTCTGGGAGTTCTTTAAGAAATGTGCAGTAGAGCGCAGCGTTGCTATTTGTAATCTATGTCAGATGAGGCTTAAGCGTGGGAAAGATACTGGACACTTGGGTAACCACGTGCTTGAGGCGACATATGAACAACTGCCACACATCCCGTTGGCGCAAAACTTTGTGTAGGTCCTCCTCCTCCTCATCTGTCTCTACCCCCACTGTATGTCCTGCCATGTCATTGCCTACAACCTCCACTGACAGGGATGAGGCTACAGTAATGGACGTACCAGGTCCTTCCTCACAATATGACATCATCCCAGTAGCTGAAGATTTACGCAGTCAGATTATGTTGCCGCAGCTGCTGCAGCGAAAGAAAAAATATAGTCCCAACCATCCCCAAGCACAGCGTCTAAATGCCAGCTTAGCAAAAATACTCGCATTGCAGCTGCTGCCTTTCCAGCTGGTGGACTCTGCTCCCTTCCGTGAATTTGCTGAATGTGCTGTACCACAGTGGCAGGTTCCAAAACGCCATTACTTTTCACGCAAGGCCATTCCAGCACTATACCAGCACATGGAAGACAATGTTATCCAGTCATTGGGAAAGGCAGTCAGCAGCAAGGTGCATGTGACTTTAGACACGTGGTCCAGCAAGCATGGACAGGGTCGTTACATTTCCTTCACGGCACACTGGGTAACTCTGATGATTGCAGCTGGGAGGGATCCAAGACGGGGCTCTGTGCTGGAGCTTGTTCATCCCCATGCCCACAAAGCTGCTTGTATGAGTCTGTCTGCTCCACCACCACCACCACCTCTTCCTCCTCCTCCTTCTCTGTCTCTGGCGAGTGACAGTTAAACCGACGCCTGACAGGGTCTACGCAATGGCTCAAGCAAAAAGATGCCATACTGGTGCTTGAGCTGGTTTGTTTAGGGGGCAGGAGCCACATCGGGTCTGAAATTTTGGCAGCTCTGCAGGGGCAGGTGCAGAGATGGTTAACACCAACGCCAGCTTGAGCTGGGAATGATCATCTGCGATAATGGCAGCAACCTTCTCTCCGCCCTACGCAAGGGTAAATTGACGCATGTACCATGCCTAGCACACGTCCTAAATCTGGTGGTACAGCGTTTCCTAACCAAGTACCCAGGGCTGCCAGAGCTTCTCATCCAGGCCAGAAAAGTCTGCAGCCACTTCAGACAGTCATTCCCAGCAAGCGTTCGCCTGGCAGAAATTCAAAGAGAATTCCACCTTCCTACAAACCATCTGATCTGTGACATGCCCACCATGTGGAACTTGACATTAGCAATGCTGCAGCGTCTGCACAAACAGCAGAGTGCCATCAACGAGTACCTGTGTGAGTATGTCACAAGGACAGGTTCAGGTCAACTTGGTTCCCCCCCCCCTCAGTGGCTGATGATCAAGGATGCATGCACTGTACTGTCACCATTTGAGGAGGCAACGAGGATGGTGAGCAGGGACAGTGCATGCATCAGTGACACAATTCCTTTAGTGTTCCTGCTGGAGCACACTCTGCGGGGAATTATAGATGTGGCTCTAGAGGCAGAGCAGCGGGAGGAAGAAGAGGCCTTCCCTAGCTCTCAAGGCCCCAGTCTTTCCGCAGACAGCATTCCAGCAGGTCCTACTCAGATCAGACAGGAGGAGGATGAGGAGGAGGAGGAATATTTAAGTTGTGGGGGCATTGAAGGTGGGGATTCCTCAAGGGAGGGTTTTGTGTGCCCAGAAACAGAAGGGCTAGTGCGTGGCTGGGAGGAGGAAGTGCATGATACGGTCATCCTCATTGACCAGGAAGACTCAGAAGCTAATGCCACCTCCAAACTACGCTGCATGGGCTCCCTAATGATGCAAAGCCTGCTAAAGGACCCAGGATTCGTGCTATCAAGGAGAGGGATCATTACTGGTTGGCAACCCTTCTTGATCCACGATACAAGGGGAAAGTTGCAGAGCTCATCCTGCCCGCACAGACGGTGCACAGGATGAAAAAACTTGAGGACGCTCTCAAGCGACACTTGTGTAACACCTTTTCAGGCACTGGTAGATTACCAAGTGCTGACACACGTGCTTCTGAGGCTGCGGGTGATCAGAGGAATAGTGGTGAAGGCCAGGGCCGCTTGACTGATGCTTTTTTAAATTTTTTTAGTCCTCGACGCCCAGGGACGTCAAATGTAGGCACCCATTGCCAGCGTCTTCACCATATGGTGCAGGACTACCTAGCTGCAAGGGCAGACCTGGATACCTTTCCAGCAGATGATCCACTGGCTTACTGGGTGTTGAGATTGGATCACTGGCCAGAACTTAGCGAATATGCTATGCAGCTACTAGGTTGCCCTTCATCTAGCGTGCTTTCCGAAAGGACGTTCAGTGCCGCTGGAGGTTTTGTCACAGACAAAAGAGTGCGTCTGTCCACCGACTCTGTAGACTGGCTGACATTTATAAAAATGAATCAGTCCTGGATCAGCAGCTATCAATCCCCTGATGCTGAAGTAATAGAATAGATCGGGGATGTCCTCTTCTGCATTCACAAAACCTCCAGCACTGAACTCTTCCACAATACCACAAAAGGGTTACAGTGTGACGGCACTTGCTGCCATGAAAGGCCCAATTTTTGGCTGCACTGACGCCTGTGCCAGATTTATATCATTTTAATTTTTTGAACCGCAGAGTCCAACCCTGCACTCTTCCACAATACCACAGAGGGGTTACTGTATGATGATACTTGCTGGCCTGGCATTAAAGGCACAATATCTGGGTGCACTGACGCCCATTACCAGATAAAAAACCTTTCAATATAGGACCACATGGTCCACCCCTGCATTCTTCCACAATACCATAGAGGGGTTACTGTATGATGATACTTGCTGGCCTGGCATTAAAGGCACAATATCTGGGTGCACTGACGCCCATTAACAGATAAAAAAACGTATCAATATAGGACCACATGGTCCACCCCTGCATTCTTCCACAATACCACAGAGGGGTTACTGTATGATAGTACTTGCAGGCCTGGCACCAAAAGCACAATATTTGGGTGCACTGCCACTGACGCCTGTATCAGATTCATATCCTCAGAGGGGTTACGGTTAGGGATGAGCCGAGCACCCCCGAGTTCAGTTCGAGCCTGAACACGAACTTCCCATTTGTTCGGGTCCGAACCCGAACCCGAACTCGAACCCAATGCAAGTCAATGGGGCTGAAAATTCGGTTTTTAGAGTGCCCTCCAAGAGGGTATATATGCAAGATATTTGCCATAAAAGGTGTATGGGGGTCCGGGTAGTGCCCTGGGAGACAGGAAACAAGGACAATTTTTTTTTTAAAAAAACGTTTTTAAAGGGACAGTGAGTTTTCCATGAAAAACTTCCTTCAAATATCGTGCCTAGGAGGTCCCCATAACCTGCCCGTGAAGTGGCGGATTTCTAGGATGTATAGAGACACTTAAAAACAAAAAAATTACGTTTCATATGACGGTAAATGCTTTTCCTTTAATCTATCCATAAACAACTGCTTGGGGCGGCAGTCTGTATGAAAAGAGGAGACATTTTCGTACGCGCAGAAAAAGTTTACTGATTTTTTTGGCTAAATTATTGTGAAATATATGCAGGCTTTGGAAGGAAGTAACAATAGGTGCTTTAACATTGGTCCTTTAGCGTCCCCAACAGTGCCGTCACACCGTAACCCCTCTGAGGATATGAATCTGATACAGGCGTCAGTGGCAGTGCACCCAAATAATGTGCTTTCGGTGCCAGGCCTGCAAGTACTATCATACAGTAACCCCTCTGTGGTATTGTGGAAGAATGCAGGGGTGGACCATGTGGTCCTTTATTGAAAAGATATGATTCTGGTCAAGGCGTCAGTGCACCCAGATATTCTGCCTTTGGTGCAAGACTGCCAGGCCAGCAAGTATCATCATACAGTAACCCCTCTGTAGTATTGTGAAAGAATGCAGGGGTGGACCATGTGGTCCTATATTGAAAAGATATGATTCTGGTCAAAGGGGTCAGTGCACCCAGATATTCTGCCTTTGATGCCAGGCCAGCAAGTATCATCATACAGTAACCCCTCTGTGGTATTGTGGAAGAGTGCAGGGGTGTACCATGTGGTCCTATATTGAAAAGTTTTTGATCTGGTAATGGACGTCAGTGCACCCAGATATTGTGCCTTTAATGCCAGGCCAGCAAGTATCATCATACAGTAACCCCTCTGTGGTATTGTGTAAGAATGCAGGGGTGGACCTTGCGGTCCTATATTGAAAAGTTTTTGATCTGGTAATGGGCGTCAGTGCACCCAGATATTGTACCTTTAATGCCAGGCCAGCAAGTATCATCATACAGTAACCCCTCTGTGGTATTGTGGAAGAAAGCAGGGGTGGACCTTGCGGTCCTATATTGAAAAGGTTTTGATCTGGTAATGGGCGTCAGTGCACCCAGTTATTGTGCCTTAAGGCTGGGGTCAGACCAGCGCACTTTTAACGTGCATTCTGGCGCACATAATTACGGCCGCACTAGCAGCAGATGACGGGCAATGACGGCCAATATACACATGCCTTTAATGCCTTTAAAGATATTGTTTTTGATCTGGTAATGGGCGTCAGTGCACCCAGATATTGTGCCTTTAATTCCAGGCCAGCAAGTATCATCATACAGTAACCCCTCTGTGGTATTGTGGAAGAGTGCAGGGGTGGACCATGTGGTCCTATATTGAAAAGTTTTTGATCTGGTAATGGGCGTCAGTGCACCCAGATATTGTGCCTTTAATGCCAGGCCAGCAAGTATCATCATACAGTAACCCCTCTGTGGTATTGTGGAAGAATGCAGGGGTGGACCTTGCGGTCCTATATTGAAAAGTTTTTTATCTGGTGGTAATGGGCGTCACTGCACCCAGATATTGTGCCTTTAATGCCAGGCCAGCAAGTATCATCATACATTAACCCCTCTGTGGTATAATAGAAGAGTGCAGGGTTGGACCCTGCGGTTCAAAAAATTTAAATGATATAAACCTGGCACAGGCGTCAGTGCAACCAAATATTGTGCCTTTCATGGCAGCAAGTGCCTTCACACCGTAACCCTTTTGTGGTATTGTGGAAGAGTTCAGTGCTGGAGGTTTTGTGAATGCAGAAGAGGACATCCCCGATCTATTCCATTACTTCAGCATCAGGGGATTGATAGCTGCTGATCCAGGACTGATTCATTTTTTATAAATGTCAGCCGGTCTACAGAGTCGGTGGACAGACGCACTCTTTTGTCTGTGACAAAACATCCAGCGGCACTGAACGTCCTTTCGGAAAGCACGCTAGATGAAGGGCAACCTAGTAGCTGCATAGCATATTGGCTAAGTTCTGGCCAGTGATCCAATCTCAACACCCAGTAAGCCAGTGGATCATCTGCTGGAAAGGTATCCAGGTCTGCCCTTGCCCCTAGGTAGTCCTGCACCATATGGTGAAGACGCTGGCAATGGGTGCCTACATTTGACGTCCCTGAGCGTCGAGGACTAAAAAAATTTTAAAAAGCATCAGTCAAGCGGCCCTGGCCTTCACCACTATTCCTCTGATCACCTACAGGCTCAGAAGCACGTGTGTTAGCACTTGGTAATCTACCAGTGCCTGGAAAGGTGTTACACAAGTGTCGCTTGAGAGCGTCCTCAAGTTTTTTCATCCTGTGCTCCCTCTGTGCGGGCAGGATGAGCTCCGCAACTTTCCCCTTGTATCGTGGATCAAGAAGGGTTGCCAACCAGTAATGATCCCTCTCCTTGATAGCACGAATCCTGGGGTCCTTTAGCAGGCTTTGCATCATTAGGGAGCCCATGCAGCGTAGGTTGGAGGTGGCATTAGCTTCTGAGTCTTCCTGGTCAATGAGGATGACCGTATCATGCACTTCCTCCTCCCAGCCACGCACTAGCCCTTCTGTTTCTGGGCACACAAAACCCTCCCTTGAGGAATCCCCACCTTCAATGCCACCACTACTTAAATATTCCTCCTCCTCCTCATCCTCCTCCTGTCTGATCTGAGTAGGACCTGCTGGAATGCTGTCTGCAGAAAGACTGGGGCCTTGAGAGCTAGGGAAGGCCTCCTCTTCCTCCCGCTGCTCTGCCACTAGAGCCACATCTATAATTCCCCGCAGAGTGTGCTCCAGCAGGAACACTAAAGGAATTGTGTCACTGATGCATGCACTGTCCCTGCTCAGCATCCTCGGTGCCTCCTCAAATGGTGACAGTACAGTGCATGCATCCCTGATTCATCAGCCACTGCGGGGGGGGAACCAAGTTGACCTGAACCTGTCCTTGTGCCATACTCAAACAGGTACTCGTTGATGGCCCGCTGCTGCTTGTGCAGATGCTGCAGCATTTCTAATGTCGAGTTCCACATGGTGGGCATGTCACAGATCAGACGGTTTGTGGGAAGGTGGAATTCTCTTTGAACTTCTGCCAGGCGAACGCTTGCTGGGAATGACCGTCTGAAGTGGCTGCAGACTTTTCTGGCCTGGATGAGAAGCTCTGGCAGCCCTGGGTACTTGGTTAGGAAACGCTGTACCACCAGATTTAGGACGTGTGCTAGGCATGGTACATGCGTCAATTTACCCTTGCGTAGGGCGGAGAGAAGGTTGCTGCCATAATCGCAAACGATCATTCCCAGCTCAAGCTGGCGTGGTGTTAACCATCTCTGCACCTGCCCCTGCAGAGCTGACAAAATTTCTGACCCGGTGTGGCTCCTGTCACCTAAACAAACCAGCTCAAGCACAGTATGGCATCTTTTTGCTTGAGCCATTCCGTAGACCCTGTCAGGCGTCGGTTTAACTGTCACTTCGCCAGAGACAGAGAAGGAGGAGGAGGAAGTGGTGGTGATGGTGGAGCAGACAGACCTCATACAAGCAGCTTTGTGGAGGCGTGGTGGATGAACAAGCTCCAGCACAGAGCCCTGTCTTGGATCCCTCCCAGCTGCAATCAGAGTTACCCAGTGTGCCGTGAAGGAAATGTAATGACCATGGAGGTTGTAGGCAATGACATGGCAGGACATACAGTGGGGGTAGAGACAGATGAGGAGGAGGAGGACCTACACAAAGTTTTGCGCCAACGGGATGTGTGGCAGTTGTTCATATGTCGCCTCAAGCACGTGGTACCCAAGTGTCCAGTATCTTTCCCACGCTTAAGCCTCATCTGACATAGATTACAAATAGCAACGCTGCGCTCTACTGCACATTTCTTAAAGAACTCCCAGACAACAGAGTTCCTGCATGTGTTCTTTGAGACAACAGCGCTCTGCACCGGAGCAGCTCTGACATGTGATGCCTTGGACTGGCTAGTGCTACGGTTGGTCACAGAGGATGTTGTGCCTCATGTTTGCTGTGCCTCCTCCTCCCCCTCTTCCTCACTTAATTCCTCTGTTCGATCTGGCACCCAGGTGGAGTCAGTGACCTCATCATCATGGTCATCTTCACCCCCTATCTCCTTGTCACTGGAGCCAACTTGGCAGTATGCTGAAGCTGCTGGGGCAACATGAGTGCCAGTTATTTGTGTGTCATCACTGGCACCCCCTTCCTCTAGATTGATTATACTCCCTTGCTCAACCTCAGAGATTGAATCAGAGCACTGTACTTGCTGCGCATCCTCAAGCAGCATTTCACTCTCATTGTATTCAAACAATTCAGCTGACTCCTCCGTGTGTGATAGCGAGGCTACGGCAGGAGTAGCTGTGGACATGGAGGCTGCATTAGATGCTTTGGCAGCTGAGGTGGACTGTAAAGCACTAGAAGCCTGGCTGGCAGAGGACTCGGAGGATGAGGATGGCCTGGTTAGCCAATCCACCAAGTCCTCTGTATGTTGCTGCTGCTTAAGACGACCAGCACCAGTTAGAAAGGACAAGCGTGCCCCTGCAGAGGATGCACCACGTCCACCACGACCAGAGGCACAACCTCCCGACACAGAGGCTGCTTGCCCTCTTATCTGTGTCTGGGAGCGTCTGCCTGTCCTTTTTGTTCTTTCAGACATGGTGAGTGATATATAGATTAATATATACAGAACTCTGATTCAACTCTGGTATAAAGGTTTAAAGAACTCTGGTATAACTCAGTGAGACACACTGATAGCTGGCAGCCAGTGACAAGAGACAGATCACCTCAATTCACAAATGTTTTAAAGAAATTAGTGAGCCCCAAAACAATGCGTGGCACTGGTTGTGTAACGAGACACAGATCACCTCAATTCACAAATGTTTTGTAGAAATTAGTGAGCGCCAAATTACTGCGTGTTGCTGGATGTGTGACGAGACACAGATCACCTCAATTCACAAATGTTTTAAAGCAATTAGTGAGCCCCAAAATACTGCGTGGTACTGGATGTGTGACAAGACACAGATCACCTCAATTCACAAATGTTTTGTAGAAATTAGTGAGCCCCAAAATAATGCGTGGTACTGGATGTGTGACAAGACACAGATCACCTCAATTCACAAATGTTTTAAAGAAATTAGTGAGCCCCAAAATAATGCATGGTACTGGTTGTGTGACCAGACACAGATCACCTCAATTTACAAATGTTTTGTAGAAATTAGTGAGCCCCAAAATACTGCGTGGTACTGGATGTGTGACGAGACACAGATCACCTCAGTTCACAAATGTTTTAAAGAAATTAGTGAGCCCCAAAATACTGCATGGTACTAGATGTGTGACGAGACACAGATCACCTCAATTCACAAATGTTTTAAAGAAATTAGTGAGCCCCAAAATAATGCGTGGTACTGGATGTGTGACGAGACACAGATCACCTCAATTCACAAATGTTTTGTAGAAATTAGCGAGCCCCAAAATACTGCATGGTACTGGATGTGTGACAAGACACAGATCACCTCAATTCACAAATGTTTTAAAGAAATTAGTAGCCCCAAAATAATGCGTGGTACTGGATGTGTGACAAGACACAGATCACCTCAATTCACAATGTTTTAAAGAAATTAGTGAGCCCCAAAATAATGCATGGTACTGGTTGTGTGACCAGACACAGATCACCTCAATTTACAAATGTTTTGTAGAAATTAGTGAGCCCCAAAATACTGCGTGGTACTGGATGTGTGACGAGACACAGATCACCTCAGTTCACAAATGTTTTAAAGAAATTAGTGAGCCCCAAAATACTGCATGGTACTAGATGTGTGACGAGACACAGATCACCTCAATTCACAAATGTTTTAAAGAAATTAGTGAGCCCCAAAATACTGCGTGGTACTGGATGTGTGACGAGACACAGATCACCTCAATTCACAAATGTTTTGTAGAAATTAGCGAGCCCCAAAATACTGCATGGTACTGGATGTGTGACAAGACACAGATCACCTCAATTCACAAATGTTTTAAAGAAATTAGTAGCCCCAAAATAATGCATGGTACTGGATGTGTGACAAGACACAGATCACCTCAATTCACAAATTTTTTAAAGAAATTAGTGAGCCCCAAAATAATGCGTGGTACTGTATGTGTGACAAGACACAGATCACCTCAATTCACAAATGTTTTAAAGAAATTAGTGAGCCCCAAAATAATGCGTGGTACTGGATGTGTGACAAGACACAGATCACCTCAATTCACAAATGTTTTAAAGAAATTAGTGAGCCCCAAAAAGATTTGCTGGCACAGTGACAAGACCCAGAAGATCACCTCAATTCACAAATGTTTTAAAGAAAGTTGTAAACCCCAAAAAAACTTGCTGGCACAGTGACAAGACACACGTCACATAAATTCCCTGATATTTAGAAACATAGAAAAATGTCGGCAGATAAGAACCTTTTGGCCCATCTAGTCTGCCCAATTACATGGATACTTTACCTGGATTTATCTTTTGTTTAGGATAGCCGTATGCCTATCCCATGCTTGCTTAAATTCAATTACTGTTTTGGCCTCTACCACTTCTACTGGAAGACTGTTCCATGTATCCACCACCCTCTCAGTAAAATAATGCTTCCTGATGTTACTTTTAAACCTTTGCCCCTCTAATCTAAGACTATGTCCTCTTGTTTTGCTATTTTGTTTCCTTTTAAATATACTCCCTTCCTCTACCTTGTGGATTCCCTTTATGTATTTAAATGTTTCTATCATATCTCCTCTGTCTCGTCTTTTTTCCAAGCTGTACATGTTAAGATCATTAAGCCTTTCCTGGTAACTTTTCTCCTTCAAGCCGTACACCATTTTAGTAGCCCTTCTCTGAACTCTCTCTAAGATGTCTATTTCCTTCTGGAGATACGGTCTCCAGTGCTGCACACAGTACTCCAAGTGAGGTCTCACCAGTGCTCTGTACAGTGGCATGAGCACTTCCCTTTTCCCTTTTCCCTTTTCCTACTGCTAATACCTCTCCCTACACAACCAAGCATTCTGCTAGCATTTCCTGCTGCTCTATTACATTGACTACTTACCCTTAGATCCTCTGAAATAATGACCCCTA
Organism: Leptobrachium leishanense; assembly: GCA_009667805.1. NCBI lineage: Eukaryota > Metazoa > Chordata > Amphibia > Anura > Megophryidae > Leptobrachium > Leptobrachium leishanense. The sequence goes on along the minus strand of CM019064.1, from coordinate 86,397,670 downwards.
AATCCCTTTCCTCAGATGTTGAGGTTAGGACTGTATTAAATATTCTATATTCAGCCCTTGGGTTTTTACGTCCCAGGTGCATTATCTTGCACTTATCCACATTAAAACTCAATTGCCTTATCCACATTAAAACTCAATTTAGTTTACCTAAATCATTTGTCATTTGGCTGATCCCTCCAGGAACGTCAACCCTGTTGCAAATCTTTGTGTCATCAGCAAAAAGACATACTTTTCCATTAATACCTTCTGCAATATCACTAATAAAAATATTAAAGAGAATGGGTCCAAGTACTGACCCCTGAGGTAGCCCACTGGTAACAAGACCTTGCGCCGAATAAACTCCATTTACCACAACCCTCTGTTGTCTGTCACTCAGCCACTGCCTAAACCATTCAACAATATTGGAATCCAAGTTTAAAGATTGCAATTTATTGATAAGCCTTCTATGCGGAACAGTATCAAAAGCCTTACTGAAATCTAAATAAGCAATGTCTACTGCTCCACCTGTGTCTATTATTTTTGTTACCCAATTTAAAAAAATCAATAAGATTAGTTTGGCATTATCTCCCTGAGGTAAACCCATGTTGTTTCTGATCCTGTAATCTATGTGTTTTTAGTTGTTCAACAATCCTTTCCTTTAACATGGTTTCCATTAATTTCCCCACTACTGACGTAAGACTAACTGGCCTATAGTTCCCCGATTCCTCCCTACTACCCTTCTTGTAAATGGGCACAACATTTGCTAATTTCCAGTCTTCTGGGACGACTCCCGTTAACAAGGATTGGTTAAATAAATCTGTTAACGGTTTTGCTATTACATCACTGAGCTCTTTTAATAATTTAGGGTGGATCCCATCAGGCCCCATTGACTTATTTGTCTTTACTTTAGACAGCTGCTGTAGAACCTCCTCCTCTGTAAACTCATATGTAAATGTCTCTTTAGTGTTCTCTCCTAACTGAGGTCCCTTTCCTTCCTTTTCTTCTGCAAAGACTGAACAAAAATATTCATTGAGGCAGTCAGCGAGACTTTTATCCTCTTCTACATACCTTCCTTCCTTTGTTTTTAATCTAACTAATCCTTGTTTTACTTTTCTTTTCTCGTTTATATATTTGGTAGAAATGAGACCCAAAAAGACTTGCTGGCACAGTGACAAGACCCAGAAGATCACCTCAATTCACAAATGTTTTAAAGAAAGTTGTAAACCCCAAAAAAACTTGCTGGCACAGTGACAAGACACACATCACCTAAATTCCCTGATATTTGGTAGAAATGAGACCCCCCAGACCCCCCCAGTAGCGTGGCAGACCGGCAGTAACAAGACACAACTATCTCCTTTGAAATCTCCTCTGAAATGCATGCAGAATCGGCGCGTGGAAACGTTATATAGTGTGCTGCGTGACTTAGCTCTGTGAGCCCATGATTGGGCAAAATTTGCCCAATCAGGACTCTGAGCGGTGATTGGCATAGTGTTGAACCAGTCTTGCACCAGACCTGTGGTCAGGTGCAAGGCTGTAGCCAATTACGAGCTTCAGGCTAGTGGGAAAATGCATTGTGGTCCATTGTGGTCGAACATGCGGCGAACACCTGGAAATGTTCGGTGTTCGCGATCTAATCGAACAGGCCAAGTTCGAGTCACTCCGAACCGTCCGAACCGAACAGCTCATCCCTAGTTACGGTGTGACGGCACTGTTGGGGACGCTAAAGGACCAATTTTAAAGCACCTATTGTTACTTTCATCCAAAGCCTGCATATATTTCACAATAATTTAGCCAAAAAAATCAGTAAACTTTTTCTGCGTGTACGAAAATGTCTCCTCTTTTCATACAGACTGCCGCCCCAAGCAGTTGTTTATGGATAGATTAAAGGAAAAGCATTTACCGTCATATGAAACGTCATTTTTTTGTTTTTAAGTGTTTCTATACATCCTAGAAATCCGCCACTTCATGGGCAGGTTATGGGGACCTCCTAGGCGCGATATTTGAAGGAATTTTTCGTTTTTATTTTTAACCCTTATTTCATGGAAAACTCACTGTCCCTTTAAAACCTTTTTTTTTTTACTTTTTGTCCTTGTTTCCTGTCCCCCAGGGCACTACCCGGACCCCATACACCTTTTATGGCAAATATGTAGCATATATGCCCTCTTGGAGGGCACTCTAAAAACCGAATTTTCAGCCCCATTGACTTGCATTGGGTTCGAGTTCGGGTTCGGACCCGAACAAATGGGAAGTTCGTGTTCGGGCTCGAACCGAACTCGGGGGGTGTTCGGCTCATCCCTATTAGTAACATGGTAAAAAAAAAAATAGAAACAAGAGTTGTGGTAAGGGAGGAAATACTTGGAGAGACAAGTTTTGTGTTTTAAGGAAATCGTAACAAAGATTCTGTTAAAGAAAAGTTACGAGCAAGAAATCAAATTATCTGGATCTGGGAAATCCAATTGTGCTGCCGGGGCCATATCTCTGCGTAATGTGTTCGGCTAGAAAACCAAAAGTGCTCAAGCTAAAGTTTAGAAAGAATGTGACATTTTTGTTTATTAGATGAATTACATATTGCTATAATAAAGGGACACTGCCACCAAAAAACAAAATATCTTATTGTGTTTATTATTTTAGGTTTCTGATATCTTACATGTGCTTTGTTTTTCGCTTGTTTAATTAAGAAAATATTTTACTCTGTATGTGTCACTGGCTGCATCCATTGTGTGATCTTTTGTGTTGTAAACTACCCCCCTACACAATATATTTACCTCAATTGGTCCTCACTGTGTGGTTTTGGCCATAGATTGGAGTGAATGGGTTGATCACGGAATAAATCTCACACATTGATTTGAGACAAAGGACATCACCAGGGGGTAGTTTCAAAGCCTTTTAAGCTCACAGTCCCATCTCTTTCAGCTGCCATCTCTTATTTCAGGTAGCCAGGAGAACATTACAGCTCCCTGCAGCCTTATCTAAACATTCCCCTCTCCACCTTATTAACTGTTAAATAAAGTAGATTAAATAAACAAGAGCCATAAAGCAAAGCTTTTGGTAAATGTTGCATCATGGGGGAAAATACTCAAAATGGAAACGAGATCAAAACCTGACTTTATTTTTCCTTTTTTACTTGTGATTACTTCAAAGGAAAAAAAATCCAGCAGCATATGTTTTATAATGTGGTTTTATTTGTAATGCACAAGTAATCTAGTTACAGCTTTGTAAGCAGTAGTGTCCCTTTAATGGAAGAAAGAAGATAGCACACAATACAGTCAGTGATGTCAATCAGGATGTCCTAAAAAAGGATTTGGACAAATGGTTTGCCCAGAATTTATTGGTTAATTTCCTTCGACCTTATTTTGTCAACATTAATATAATTGCTGGAGTTATACATGATGGCTGCAAAAGTTATTTTAACAGTGGGATTAGGTATTCCACTATTGCCACAAAACATATATAGGGGATGTCTGCAATATAAAAAGTAGAAAAACATAGTGTAAAACCCCTCTACACCGAGTGCTACAGCAATAGGCTAATTTCACACTCACAAACGGTGGTTAAATCAGGCATGTAAGTAACCAATGAAGGTCTGACTTCTCCATTGATTCATTTCATTTTCTCCACATGGCTCCAATTGTCATATTATGGGGAAAAAATATAAGACAATAGTGAAGGACCATAATGACAGTAGAACCAATTTATATTTATTGCGCGTACATTATAATCATTAAAAACCGCATAAAATGTCACCCGGTTCCAGAGGTACACGGCAGGTCCAAGCCTTAGTCCCACAGTTTCGGGGTTCGGCACTCGACGCGTTTCGTCTGTCTGACTTCCTCAAGAGTGATGCTCACACAGATCCCGCACGCTTACATAGTTGTTTGTTAATAAGGAAATTCGCAGCAGCTGATCCCAACTATTGCCACAAGCCAGGCTTGCAATTTTGGTATATCACGTCCCTACTGCAATTTAATGTTTCCTATCTCTTGTATATAAAACACATTAACATGTACATAGGGAGTGATTCCCTATCAAGTGAGCACAACATAGGTTGGGCATGACACATGCACTTTACGATCCTCTGTTAAAGTAATGTCTAACATAGCATGGAATCTCAGGGCTGTCAAACTCACGGACCCCCAAAATATTGATGCCTTGAATACTTTCAATGCAATAGATGGCCAGGGAATCATGGGAATTGAAGTTCAGAAACAGTTTTGACAGCCCTGGCATAGATAAATGTATAAGGCTAGATTCCAAGTCAGCTGTAAACTTTATCACAGCTCTGGCAGGTTTACACTAAGGTTGTTACCTATACACATATTGCGTAAAATATGGCAATTTAATGTTTGATATAGGATGTTAGCAGACAATGTATATATATATCATCGTGAAATATTTTTGTTATAATTTGTTGGCTCAGTGAGCTAACATTTCCATGCTCAACCTCCATAAACCGACTGAGCGCCGAGCTTTTAATCAAGACAGATGCATGTTCTACTCTCAAGATTCAGCCACGTTGTTATATCTTTCTGTTCCGTCTCCTCTCTGATTCTGACTTGTGTCCTGACCTTTTGAAAGCTGTTCCGATTAGAGATAAGGATTTATTCTCTCCCTCTATACAGAATGTGTGCTCTGACCAGATGTACTGAAATCTCCAGCTATTTTTAGGCATGTTTACCGTACAAGAATTTTCTCTGCAAGTAACATATCCATGTGCTTTCAGGCTGCACGGTAGCGTGAACGCACAAATAAAATGCTTTTGACCCACCGGTCTGTGTTATGAATCCATGCTAGAACACGGGGCGGCTTGCCAGATCCTGCACATAATTATCGTTTGTACAAACGGCTTCATAACCAGCTTTCTGCAGCAGGGACTGTGCAAAATGTTTTCCCGCAGCAAAGGTTTTGTGCAGTAACCGGAAAAAGAAAATTATTGGCAAGCAAGGGATTTATTCACTGACACTCAAATTTTCCATAACCAAGTTAAAAACTGCAAACACTGCTATAAGGCGTGTTAGGTACAGCTGCAGAAACAGGATTATATATCGGGTAACTGTATAATCTCAAAATGAACCGGTTGTGTGTTTGAGGTGGCATTCTTTTCTAGGGATGTGCGTTTCGGGTTTTGGAATTTTCACAAAATTTCCTGATTCGTGAATTCGGATTCGGACAATTTTTTTCTGAAAATTTTCAGATCCGAAAACAGCAGATCCGAACAAATTTCCGAGCCGAAACGAAAACTTTTCGGAATTTTCGAATGGACTAGAAATGTGTAAAATTGAAATTCATTTTCGTTCCATTCGTGATTTCGGCTCCAGTCCTGATTTCGGTTCCATTTCAGTAGTTTCGGACATCGTATTTTTCGGTTACATCGCTGACTCTGTAATTTTGGATCATTCCCATCTCAATGTATCCTTCCTGGAAAACCAGAGAAATCTCAATGTATCCTTCCCGGGAAACCAGAGAAATCTCAATGTATCCTTCTTGTAAAACATGAGAAATCTCAATGTATCCTTCCCGGAAAACCAGAGAAATCTCAATGCATCCTTCTTGTAAAACCAGAGAAATCTCAATGTATCCTTCTTGTAAAACCAGAAAAATCTCAATGTATCCTTCCTGGAAAACCAGAGAAATCTCAATGCATCCTTCTTGTAAAACCAGAGAAATCTCAATGTATCCTTCTTGTAAAACCAGAAAAATCTCAATGTATCCTTCCTGGAAAACCAGAGAAATCTCAATGTATCCTTCTTGTAAAACATGAGAAATCTCAATGTATCCTTCCCGGGAAACAGGAGAAATCTAAATGTAACCTTCTTGTAAAACATGAGAAATCTCAATGTATCCTTCTTGTCTCAATCTCAATGGCAGAATTATTGTATCGGCAGAATTATCGTAGCGACAGAATTATCGTATCGACAGAAATATCGGATCTGAAAAACCATTAGTTTACGTCAAAACGAATAGACACTTTGAAACGAGGAGAACAGACGTTCCGAAAAACCCGAAAATTTCCGAAATCACAAAAAAAAGTCGATATGAAAAACTAACCGAAACGAACCGGAAATCGGCCGAATCGAGCCGAAAATTTACAAAATCCGACCGAACCGAAAAAAAAAATCGGTGCATGCGTCTAATCTTTTCTAGATTAAAACATAGTTCCATTCCAATGCCAAGGACTGATTTAACCCCTTAAAAACCAAGGCTGTGTCTTAAGAACCAGAAAAGACATTGGGCGCTATTCCCTAGTGACCGCTAACGTTAGCTTTCGGATGAGTGTTACCACTAGGATAACTTTAACGTATGCCCCCCCATATTACATTTCTAACGCTAAGGCTGATGTCAAACGAGCGTCTTTGGAGAACGCAAGGAACGTCTGTGAGAGTGGACGTTCCTATCACTCGACGCTCGTCTGGCCACCTCGCTGAGCACACTGCAGCTCTGTCAACACGCGTCCTAGTGCTTTGACGGAGAGGCTTGGATAACGGACGCTTGTTGCGCGTGCACAAGCGTGTGACCGGCCCCGTTGTAGCATCACAACGTTGCGACGGACGCTGGTAAGCGTGTCAGTATGGGCGCACATAATGCACTCATCTGACGCCAGCCTAATTCCATAAAAAATAACTTAGCACTAGCTTCCACAAGCTTAGCAAACCTCTATGGACTCCATGAAGCCCACTCCTCTATGGACTCCAGGAGGTGATACTCACGGCAGCACGTAAGTGCTACCACGATTATCCCAGCGGTTAACGCTGCGTTCCGGTGCAAGGTGCAGAAGTAGCGCCTGCCCTGGCATCTCATTCCAAAATGGGAACGCTGCGGGTAAACCTGCGAGCACAGATTTTCCCTGTTAGCGTCCTCATTTTAGCGTTAACCAGGAAATAGTGGCGGTTGCCATTTGTGCAATGTACATTTTTATCCGTGATTCATACATTCTTATATAGTTAATTTCCAGTTCTTACATACCGTTCTGTAAAGGAAAGGTACTACTTTGTTGTGTTCATCTTCATCTAATATTTATATCTAATCATTTATATTGCAAACAAAGAAGAAAAATGTTCTTTAGAGTTTTAAGTCTAAGAATTTGGGCACACGTACTGAAAATGAAATAAAGTAACTCAGAACATATTCAGAGAATTTTTTCGGAATGTGGGAATAGCTCTTGAATGTCTGCCACTTTTGAATTTTATACTTATATTACTATATCAATAGAGGTTTTAATGCTGAGATTTCACGTATCGATACCTTTCCACAGCGATTGCCCAGAAAGTAACACCACAACAGGCTTTTGCTGCTGTGTGGCATGTCAGGCATTCAGCATAAGCAGCAAAAACAGCGACATCCAAGCTCCCAGCAGCTCAGAATATTGATTATAGTGTATGACGGTCTATGCTGTCGCTGGAAGTTACAGATTTACACTGCATAAGGGTATGGACCGTCTTGCCACCCATCCATAAGGGCTGAAAGAAGGTGTGACAGGTCCTACAAACAGGCACAAATGTGTCATTTGGTGTTTACACCTTAACATCCTCTTTTCCCATTTTATTAGTGATGGTTGCTGGATGTTAACTTAGTAACATTGCTAAGGTAAAACAAGATTGGAGGTGAGACAAGACTCCAGGAGAATGACCAGAAGTCAGTTTAGATAGAACTAGAATAAACTGTTACTTGAATGGAGCCTGACCAACAACTATGGAGTTAGAAAGAATTCAGACGTGATAGGATATCACGCTCCTTGCCGGCGGCGGCGCCGCAGATGATAAAACACGCTATTGCATTCCTCATACTGCAGGGCAGCACCCTTCAGTTGCTGCCACAGAATAAACTGTTGCCGTATCCAGCTCTGCACGAAGTATCAGGTGCATCGCATTATTCAGCTGGTTGCCTCTATATTACTCAACCACACCCTTACCTAGAGGCTTCAGCATCAAACTTCACTTCCAAGTGGAACTCGTGCAGATCAGGAGCCTGTTTTCGCTGACAAGCCTGTGTGCAGGGTTTACCAGATGATCTGACGGCTTGCTTGCCTACCAGACAACCGCCTTCCATACCCCTGGACCTGTCTGGCTTCATCTAAGTGTACCCCTCTGGCTTCATCTCAGAGAACCCCTCTGGCTTCATCTCAGAGAACCCCTCTGGCTTCATCTCAGAGAACCCCTCTGGCTTCATCTCCGAGAACCCCTCTGGCTTCATCTCCGAGAACCCCTCTGGCTTCATCTCCGAGAACCCCTCTGGCTTCATCTCCGAGAACCCCTCTGCCTTCATCTCAGAGAACCCCTCTGGCTTCATCTCAGAGAACCCCTCTGGCTTCATCTCCGAGAACCCCTCTGGCTTCATCTCCGAGAACCCCTCTGGCTTCATCTCCGAGAACCCCTCTGCCTTCATCTCCGAGAACCCCTCTGGCTTCATCTCCGAGAACCCCTTTGGCTTCATCTCCGAGAACCCCTCTGGCTTCATCTCCGAGAACCCCTCTGGCTTCATCTCCGAGAACCCCTCTGGCTTTACCTCAGAGAACCCCTCTGGCTTCATCTCAGAGAACCCCTCTGGCTTCATCTCAGAGAACCCCTCTGGCTTCATCTCAGAGAACCCCTCTGGCTTCATCTCAGAGAACCCCTCTGGCTTCATCTCCGAGAACCCCTCTGGCTTCATCTCCGAGAACCCCTCTGGCTTCATCTCCGAGAACCCCTCTGGCTTCATCTCCGAGAACCCCTCTGGCTTCATCTCCGAGAACCCCTTTGGCTTCATCTCCGAGAACCCCTCTGGCTTCATCTCCGAGAACCCCTCTGGCTTCATCTCCGAGAACCCCTCTGGCTTCATCTCCGAGAACCCCTTTGGCTTCATCTCCGAGAACCCCTCTGGCTTCATCTCCAAGAACCCCTCTGGCTTCATCTCCGAGAACCCCTCTGGCTTCATCTCCGAGAACCCCTCTGGCTTCACCTAAGAGAACCCCTCTGGCTTCATCTCAGAGAACCCCTCTGGCTTCATCTCAGAGAACCCCTCTGGCTTCATCTCAGAGAACCCCTCTGGCTTCATCTCAGAGAACCCCTCTGGCTTCATCCAGGAGTACCCCTCTGGCTTCATCCAGGAGAACCCCTCTGGCTTCATCCAGGAGAACCCCTCTGGCTTCATCCAGGAGAACCCCTCTGGCTTCATCCAGGAGAACCCCTCTGGCTTCATCCAGGAGAACCCCTCTGGCTTCCTCCAGAAGAACCCCTTTGCTTCATCCAGGTGAACCCCTGCATTTGTCTAAAGGACTTACCTGTGTATCATAGACTCCCTGCATACTGGACTTTTCCTTTTACTTCAGTTTATCCTGCTTTAAGAATCGTCCCTGTGTGGTCAGTCTGTCTGTCTGTCCGCATCCCTTTTCCTGTGTTATCCCTTCATGTTCTGTGAAGCTTCTCAAATAAACCCCTTTCTTGTTGCAATCCATTGCCTCCTTGTGTCACTGCACCTCTGGGCTCGCAACCTCACCCACCTACCTGGTTGAACGTTACATAGGACTAGAACAGATGAAATTATAACTGGACAACATTCAATCTTGATTGACAACAAAGGAAATGGGTAAATGTTCTGGTTCCAAAGGCCCATTCCGAAATGGTGTGCAATGCAGTGCATACTGTACAGGAGTGTGTGATTACTATGGTGGCTTGGACTACATGAAGGTAGCATAGACAACTTTTTCGATATATTGCTGTTGTCGGAGTTTAAGCATCCCTGATTTCATTACTTTGTGCCCTTTAAATCCATCATTTGCATTGAGTGTGCACAAAACAAACTACTGCTCAATATTCTAATCTTAACTAGAGGTGTGCGTTTTGTTTCGCTCCGAATCAAAATCCGGACAAAATTTTCCCGATTCATTTTGCTTCCAAAGTACGAATCAGTTCCAAAATGGTCCGAAAACTAGGCTTGTGCACCGATATTTTTTTTTTTTCTTTTTTTTTCGGTTCGATTTTTAAACTTTTCGATTCGGCTCGTTTCGACCGATTTCTGTTTCGATTCGGTTCGGCTCGACTCGTTTATCGACCATTTTTCGTATTTTCGGGTCACTTTGCTCGTTTTTGTATCGACTTTACGTAACTTCGGAAATTTTCGTTTTTTCGGAACGTCTGTTCTCCTCGTTTCAAAGCAATAAATTTCGATTTGACACATTTCAAGTCCATTCGAAAATATTTAGTTTCGGATCTGACATTTTCGGATCTAAAAATTTTCGGAAATTCGGCCGAATCGGGAAATTTCGTGAAAATTCTGAAACGCACATCCCTACCGAAAACAGAATGAAAATGAATCGATTCGGACCAAAACGAAACGTTATAAAACTATTTGATTTCATTTTTACTGATCAATTCGTTATACGGTTTCACTCGGCACTGCGTCCCTGTCCATTGGCCGTGGTGCTGAATCTGTTGTTTCCAGCACCACAGGACATGTTGCTGTTCGGTGCAATTCGATGGCAGTGAAATTCCCCATGGTGAAGTAATGGTTAATCTATTCAGAGAACACCGAATTGCACCGAAATGTCAGTGAAATGCCCTGATTTTCAGTGGTTCGTTCGACAGCTTTAAGCCCTTTGCTGCTGAGCCATTTCAGGTCTGTGTGCTGAGCTCATTTTTAACACTTTTGCTCATCATGTTGAAATGCGATTTGAAGCCACATTTTATTATATGACCCAGACATATTGGGCTGATATTACAATCTTAACGCAAACGTTTGCGCGTCCGCAAAAACGCATTAACGTGAGGGGCAAAACCCTTTGCGCTGAACGTCGTATTACAATCTCAGCGCAACAAACGCGTGTATACGTCTATCGCGGGTGAACCTGCGCTAATGCTGCGCGAGCTTACTATACTTTGCGCGTCCTATACTTAACATTGTGAGAGCAAATGAGTTTGTAATACCATCTGCATACCAGCGCACAATCTATGCACAGTTTCTAACGCACAGCCTTTGCCGCATAATTTTAGCAACTCCTAAAAGCTGGTATTAATGGCAAATTCTATCAACCCAGCCGAACCCAAATACACCAGCCCAGAAAAAAATACGCAGCAAAGTATAGTTACACATCCTACTCCTACCAAACCAAACTTGAGAAGTTGTGCGTGTTTCTTTTATTGATTCAGCATATATGCGCAGATTGACTTTTACAGGCGCAAAAACTTAACATGAGACAATTGTGGTTGTTAATTCTGATCACTTGAAAAAAACAGTCCGCACACTGATTTCTGCGCGCAATGTTTTTGCACGTCCGTTCTATCATGCACGTTATTGTTTGACGGATGAAAAAATGCGCGAGGATTGTAATATCAGCGTTGATTTACGCGCATTAACATTTAACACTTCGTGTAAAAATTCACGCGTTCTGCGTGCGTTTTTGCAAGAAGAATGTAATAGGGTCCGTTATATATACATTTTTTCGGCAGATTCATAATATATCATTATTATAAGGGTAATTCAAAGAGATCCGAATTGCTTGAGAAAGGTAACCGAACGCTGAAAATCAGCATTCGGTTACCTTTCCTGGCCATTCAGCTATCCAGAGAGCAGGCAATTTGCCAAATCCTGGCGAATTGCCTGCACATACTGTGTCTGTTCGGTCCCTGTTCGAGGGCAGTGAAATCCCCATAAAAAAGAACTGCTTCGGCTATTCAGAGAACACAAACCAGCAGTGAAAGGTTCCCCTAATGCCCTGCGATTCGGTGGTTTCATGCGGCAGATTTATTCAGGCGAATCCCATAGGCTTTAATGTTAAAAATATCCCCGTTTTAATTCAATATCTAATAAACCATTCATTCTAAAATTCTGCAGTAAAGAGTCTCTTCATTTATAGATTTTTTTAGTATATCTTAAGCATTTTTCGTGTTTGTTTTTTTTTTAAAAAGTCGGGTTTTTTTTTTGGTTTTTTTAAACTTTACTTATTTTTTCTGTAACAGCCCTTTTTATTATCATTCCCTTAACCTCATATGTAAATTTCAGCCATTTTCGCTCAGTAGTTTCTTTGCAAACAGCTTGTCACTTTTCAAACATTCAAGCTAACTGTTTTGCTAATTTATTCAGTTCACTCCTCTGCGGTGTCGGCTTTTTCCGGCGGCTTCGCTGTGTGTGATCGGCTCCTGCTCTGGTTTTTCTGTGGTTTTCAGTGGGTTAATCCAGATGTTTTTGCGGGTTTTCGGCGTGCATTCGCTGGGTTTTGCAGTGAGTTTTCGTCGGGTTTGCGGCAGTCTTTCCCTACAATTCGAGGACCCTGTGGTGCTTGCTGAATACACCGCAGGGTCTCCAAAATGGGATCGGCAAAACGAACCGAATTGAAGAGAATGAAAAGTCACCGAACGTGCGGTGACTTTTCGAATCTCTTTGAATTACCCTGTATATGTATACATCATGTACTGCCTGTATTTTATAACTAAAAATGCAATAAAATATGAATTTTTAATCATCTACAGCGTGTAAAGTGTTTTTTTTTCACGTTTTAACATGCGAGTCTTTGCGTTTATATTTTCAATGGGGTGCGCTTGTTAAAAAAAATTGAAATAGGGATTCGTTACATTTTATGGGGGAGAATTACGTGCTTTTTTAGCAAACGCACCCCATAGAAAAAATCATTACAGCAGCATCATTGTTCACATTATAATTGAAATGTGAACAATATTGCTGCATTAATAAAAACAACACACAAAAAAAAACCCACATTTTTTTAAATTTATTTATTTATGTTTTTTTACTATGAACATGGTCATGCTCTGGCCTTTTGAATTATGCCTTCCTTGACCCCCTAGCTGCCACCGTTCTGGAGATAGGGGGTTCCTTTGAGCCCCCATATCTCCACCAGGGGATTTCCTTGGGAAATCCCCAGGCAGCTAGGGGTTCCCCGGCTACCTGACATCATTGTGCCATTCGCGATGACGTCCGGTAGTGAGGGGGGGACCCGGAGGTGGAGCCACCATCCAAGATGGCGGCCCCCACCGGAGCTAGATCTGGCGCCGGATCGCAATTCGGCACTCAAGGGGTTAAACACAGGCATTGCTTTAAAGGGCAGACACTGCCCTTTGAAGCTGTGTCTGTTTGGTTTTTTTTGTACACCTTCCCGATCGGGAGGGATAAGGATGTCCCTTTCAGGCGATCTCCCGGCATCGCATGGCGCGATAACGTCATTGACGTCGGGAGGGTTTAAATTCGGCATCTGACTTCCCTGAAGTCAGAACGCCACGGGACCCCGGAGCGAGAGAGGTGAGTATCTCTCCCAGGGCTCCCGATTCCGGGTGACTTGTGGGGAATGTCCTCCGCATACAGCGGGAGTCAATGAGGACGTTCCCCACACGTCACCCGCAGTGAAAGGGTTAAACATAGGTTTCAATGTAAAAAATATTCCCTGTTTTTATTATACATAATTTATTATATATTTAGGTTTCAGTACAAAGGACAGAAGCCCTGCAGTGCTCCGGAGCCTTGCGGAGCAGCTATCCATGGTGCTAGATAGGTTTTAGCACCAAGAATAGCTGCTGTCCTTGGTACTAAATAGGTTTAAGCACCAAAAACCAGCTTTTTTTTTTTACCCTAATCTAAAAACCAGCTTTTTTTTTACCCTAACCTAATTCATCTGTTTCACATTCTGAAATAATGAAAAATGAAATAACCTAATAAAACCAAAATAAGTAATAAAAACAAATTGATCCAAAAAATGAATTACCAATAAAAATGAAAGAACAAATAAATCCTAAATATGAATTGCTGATCGTCCGAACCAATGAATCAATCCGAAATACAAATCATGGCAACATAACGAATGCACCGAAACGAATTTAAAAACAGAATGAAACAAAACAAATTTTTTCGTTGTGCACATGTCTAATCCTAACTTCCGAGATATGTATGTAGAATTGTGAATATATCTAGATAAAATACTGCATTCAAAGTGAAAATGGGTCTTTTTTTACATTTCATTAATAAAAATGTTAAAATATGAAAACTAAATGTAGAAAATAAGCTATCGTCATTAACATGTACCCATTAGTCAAAAAGGTGTATTATTCTTTATTAGATTTTTCTTTTATCAGGGAATTAGCCTGTCTTGTGTCTGGTATATCTGTTGTGTAATGAATGGATGTGTCAATTTCTTTTACAAAACTAGCAGCTCTAGTTACCTATTTTAAGACCTGTTAAGAATACAGCGGGTCAAGTAACCTCCATCTGTTCTTAGACTCAGACAAGATGGTGATGGCACTTGTATCTAAACAACAGAAGGAACACAGCAGATTGTGCAACTCTAGCATAGACTGCAATCCTCAAATAGCATTACGGCTACTGTGAGTAATATTCCAAGGTTGATTGGGGTTCTAGTGTTACGATGCACTGTAAAAGCATATGCAGTGCACGCTATGAAAACTACTAGAAAAGATGGCTGGTATGCATGCTGTTATAACTGGGATGTAGACTGTTTGATGGCATTGTACTTTCTCGTAACACAGTCTGTATTTGAATACTATTATAACACTGGAGATAATCTTTATAGTTACAGAAATTCTGACGGAGTTAGATCAAGAAATAGAAAGCAAAGAATATGCTTACTGTGTAGTAATACATAGTGCAACTTTGACCCATTATTGGCCGCATCAATGTGTGTCAGTATCCAAACCAGCACCCTAACTCCAGCAGCTCCCTTCCTGTCCTGCTCACAGACTGCACCATGCGCACTAGGCCTGGTTGTTTCTGCCTCGGCACTATCACACAGGTAACTAAGCAATGGCTATCTCCAATAAAGGGCAGCCATTCCCATCAGCCAGTGCTTCAGTATTGTAGCTCTCTTGCCCTAAATATATTCCAACTCCCTCTAAAACCTTCATTCTTGCGCCCATTTCCCTTCAGGTGAATGGTGCCAACATTACTTCTCCCTCTCAGGCAAGTTGCCTAGGGGTCCTCTTGGACTCTGATCTATCCTTTACTCCTCACATTCAGTCACTAACCAAATCTTGCTATTTCCACCTAAAAAACAATGCACGCATCCGTTCCTTTCTTAATCAGGACTCTACTAAAATGCTTGTCCAAGCTCTTATTATCTCCCGCATTGACTACTGTAACCTGATTCTCTCTGGCCTTAAAAAAATCCCAGATTTTCCACCTGCAGTCTGTAAAGAACACCTGTGCCAGATTTATTCACCTCACATCCCGCACCTTTCACAACTCACCCCTTTGTCAATCTCTTCACTGGCTCCTTGTTTCCTTTAGAATCAATTTCAAAATATTGGTGCTCACGTGCAGAGCTCTGCATAACCGCGCCCCTGCCTAAATCCCTGCCTTATGAGCAGGTTTATCCCGTCCCGACCACTTCGCTCTGCCAATGATCTGATGCTATCGTCTCCTCGTACCCGCATCCCCAACTCTCGTCTTCAGGACTTTTCCCGAGCTGCCCCCTTCATTTGGAACTCCCTCCCCTGCAACATCAGACTCTCCCCATCTCTCCAGTCCTTCAAGAAGTCTCTGAAAACACATTACTTGAGAGAAGCCTCTATCGGCTCACTCCATAATCCCCCTATACATTTCTTGATCAATCTTCCCATTCAGCCCACACGCACCCAGCTACCTCACATACTCTGCTATATACGTTCACCTAGTGTGTCACCCCACATCTATTAGATTGTAAGCTCTCAAGCAGCGTCCTCTCTCGTACTGTTTTGTGTGTGTGTGTAACGTGTATGTATATTTGTTAATCTGTCTGTCCCGTTGCACAGCGCTACAGAATTTGTTTGAACTTTATAAATACTTGTAACTGTAACTGTACCAATTCTGTCCTTGATTGTTTTCCTACAGGTTTTTCCCTCAACCTGAACCTATGTTATTAGCTTCATGTGTCCCATAGCTCATTGAAAGTAGAAAAGATGTCAATAGTCTACAGTGGTAAAATTTTACTTTAATCAGTTTGGAATTTTTAAGGTTTACCTTAAAAAAACCAGAACATTTCATATAGATAAGGAGAGTTGATAAACAAATAGGGCTATTTTACAAAATTGGTGCCAACTTAACCAGAGCTGTTGTAAACTTAACAACTCCTTAGACTATGGCTCTGGTAAGTTTACAACATCTCTGGTTAAGTTAGCACCAACTTTGTAATACTGCCCATAATATGAGTATATCGGTAAGTCTTTCACGTGTCCAATGGCATGACCAATTCACATTTACAGTAACAGAGAAAAATACGACTCATTTGGCAACTGTTGACGAGTCACTTGTAGTCAGAAATCTCGACACCATCAAAAGCGTGACACTATTGGCTCTGTACCACTAGTCATCAAAGCATAAAGGAGACAAAGTGTCACCCCATGGGGTCTATGATTTGTAGTTTTTTCATTCTCAATGTAGTTCATGCAATGAGTTCTAAGCATTTCTAGTCCTCTCTTCCTGTTATCACCAGCTCCTTCCTCTCCTGTCTCTGTCCATCTTGACCTTGGCTCTGCTCACATTGCCCCAGCCCCCATGTTTCCAGTTCCTATGGGAAGCGGAGTGAAGCAAGAAGTCTTTTCTGGCTGCCCTGATGCTGTTGCTCATTCTCTTTTTGTTTATTTGTTTACAACAATAAATCTAAGTAATCTTGTAACAACAGGTACTACAACAATGTTGGAATTCCTTTTACTTGATCTCTTTTTCTTCTTTAGGCAATAAAACTTAACAGTGGTAAACTTTGTTACTTGGTATTGATCTTTATACTTCCTCATTTTTTTTTGAAATTCTTTATTTATAGAAATAATAATGCTACGTAAAGCAAACATGTAAATAAAACAATAGACACGCTGGACTACCATGCAAAGAACACCAGTCGCCCACGGAGTCAGGGTGAAAGGGAGAGGGGGCAAGAAGAAAAGGGGGTGAAAATAAAAAGGGGGGAAGCAATGAAACACCCTTTCCGAAGGTAGTGGCATTCACCAGCACACCCCCAAACCTCAACAGCATTCAGAGGGCCAATGAAGAGGCCACAGGGTAAGGGCAGACCCAGGGCCAGGTGGGCGGCTAGAGCCTAGGTGGCAGACCCAATGGCACACCCGGGGCAGAAACCCATGTTCCATAATAAAAAAAATTTTTTTTATGTACATAGATGAATTCCCCAGCATGCACGGCAAAGTCCAGAAAAATTGGACACAGCCTGATTTTAAAAGCAGACTCTACACAAAGCATCCTCTTCTGTACGGTGATGTTTAAATGTCAGAACTCTGTTAAGACAGCATTTTATAAGCAATCAATGATATACAGTCAGGTCCAGAAATATTGGGACATCGACACAATTCTAACATCTTTGGCTCTATACACCACCACAATGGAGTTGGAATGAAACAAACACAATGTGCTTTAACTGCAGACTGTCAGCTTTAATTTGAGGGGATGTACATCCAACTCAGTTGAACGGTGTAGGACTTACAGCAGTTTGCAGATGTGCCTCCTACTTGTTAAAGGACCAAAAGTAATGGGACAATTGGCTTCTCAGCTGTTCCATGGCCAGGTGTATGATATTCCCTCATTATCCCAATTACAATGTGCAGATAAAAGGCCCAGAGTTCATTTCAAGTGTGCTATTTGCATTTGGAATCTGTTGCTGTCAACTCTCAAGATGAGATTCAAAGAGCTGTCACTAGCAGTGAAGCAAGCGATCATTAGGCTGAAGAAACAAAACAATCCCATCAGAGAGATGGCAAGAACAATAGGCGTGGCCAAAACAACTGTTTGGAACATTCTCATAAAGAAGGAACGCACCGTGAGCTCAGCAACACCAAAAGACCCGGGAGACCACGGAAAACAACTGTGGTGGATGACCGAAGAATTCTTTCCCTGGTGAAGAAAACACCCTTCACAACAGTTGGCCAGATCAAAAACACTCTCCAGGAGGTAGGTGTATGTGTGTCAAAGTCAACAATCAAGAGAAGACTTCACCAGAGTGAATACAGAGGGTTCACGACAAAATGTAATCCATTGGTGAGCCTCAAAAACAGGACGGCCAGATTAGAGTTTGCCAAACAACACCTAACAAAGCCTTCACAGTTCTGGAACAAGATCCTATGGACAGATGAGACCAGTATCAACTTGTACCAGAGTGATGGGAAGAGAAGAGTATGGAGAAGGAAAGGAACTGCTCAAGATCCTAAGCATACCACCTCATCAGTGAAGCATGGTGGTGGTAGTGTCATGGCGTGGGCATGTATGGCTGCCAATGGAACTGGTTCTCTTGTATTTATTGATGATGTGACTGCTGACAAAAGCAGCAGGATGAATTCTGAAATGTTTCGGGCAAAATTATCTGCTCACATTCAGCCTAATGCTTCAGAACTCATTGGACGGCGCTTCACAGTGCAGACAGACAATGACTCAAAGCATACTGCAAAAGCAACCAAAGAGTTTTTGAAGGGACAGAAGTGGAATATTATGCAATGGCCAAGTCAATCACCTGACCTGAATCCCATTGAGCATGCATTTCACTTGCTGAAGACAAAACTGAAGGGAAAATGCCCCAAGAACAAGCAGGAACTGAAGACAGTTGCAGTAGAGGCCTGGCAGAGCATCACCAGGGATGAAACCCAGCGTCTGCTGATGTCTATGCGTTCCAGACTTCAGGCTGTGATTGACTGCAAAGGATTTGCAACCAAGTATTAAGAAGGGAAAGTTTGATTTGTGATTATTTTTCTGTCCCATTACTTTTGGTCCCTTAAAAAGTGGGAGGCACATCTGCAAACTGCTGTAAGTCCTACACCGTTCACCTGAGTTGGATGTACATACCCTCAAATTAAAGCTGACAGTCTGCAGTTAAAGCACATTGTGTTTGTTTTATTCCAACTCCATTGTGGTGGTGTATAGAGCCAAAGATGTTAGAATTGTGCCGATGTCCCAATATTTCTGGACCTGACTGTACAAAGAATTTCCTTCATTATTTTTACATTCTACTTCCACCCTCGACAGATCATCATTAGTTTTATTCTTCCTAACTCCTTTTAACTACCTTATTTAGTTACAACTTTTAAGGTTTTTTCCTACCCAATCATGGCTATTCAATCTTTATTTATCCCATACTTTTATTTGCATATGTAGTAGGCCACATGCAGATATTGGTTTTATATTCTGTAGGTATTTTTTGGAAGCTGCATCGCTAATAATCATATTATGATCACAACAAATCCCTATAAGGAGGAGATCGGACCATTTTTATTATCTATCTTTATCACTTTTATTGTATTTGACACAAAGGCTATTTCTGCCTCTATGCTAATTATATAGACCACAATTGAAATTGGGCAAGATAAGGGACACCAGATAGAGTTTGGAATCTTACATTCCAACAATATTTCAATAAAGGATAAATAAATACAGGAAAAATAAAAAATGAGCAAATTAACATTATTTTAATCTTTGCACTATCTTGTACCAACAATGTCTGTGCAAAATAGCTGTTACTATATCTTTGTGTATAGACTAAGGTTCCTGCGATACGAAACATATTGAGGGTAACACTGTTACTATACACACTACTAGCAGTAGCCCCAACATCATAGAAAAATCAACAAAATGAAAACAACACAAGTGCAGCACCCGCATGTGACTCCAAAAATACCTAAATATTGCAAAGGCTCAAATGGAATATTCAGAAATCAGTCTTGATGTTATATAGTTTTCACAGTAAGACCACCATAAATATCCTTGATACCTCAAAAAAACAGAATTGTAAAGAACATAGTGCAATATTGTCAGTCTACAGAACATTCAATATTGTAATGTAGATGGCAGACTCCCACTTATAAGAGCCAATAGCTCTCTTAAAATTGCCTCATGGGGTAGTTTAGGGTTTGCCCATCTGCCACCACCTCCCGGTATCTGATCCCATATCTTTGGAGAGAAAAGAACAAATCTCTCCAATAGGATAATATATCAGTGACGTGTGGTGAGGTCAGTGGCTGGTGAGGCACTGGCTAGGATCAGAGCCAGATATACACAGGTTCCATAGGTTCAGGTTGACAGGTTCAGTGCCCCCTGGGATCTGGCTGCTCTCAGTGCTCCACTGCTCCCCAGGATCTGGCTGTTCAGTGCCCCCAGGATCTGGCTGTCCAGGGCTCCCCAGGATCTGGTTGTTCAGGACTCCCCAGGATCTGGCTGTTCAGGGCTCCCCAGGATCTGGCTGTTCAGGGCTCCCCAGAATTTGGCTGTTCAGTGCTCCCTAGGATCTCTCTTTTCAGTGCTCCCCAGGAACTGACTGCTCTCAGTGCTCCCCAGGATCTGTCTGTTCAGTGCTCCCCAGGATCTGTCTGTTCAGTGCTCCCCAGGAACTAGCTGCTCTCAGTGCTCCCCAGGATCTGTCTGTTCAGTGCTCCCCAGGATCTGTCTGTTCAGTGCTCCCCAGGAACTGGCTGCTCTCAGGAATCCCCAGGATCTGGCTGTCCAGTGCTCACCAGCATCTGGCTGTTCAGTGCTCCCCAGGATCTGGCTGCTCTCAGTGCTCCCAAGGAACTGGCTGCTCTCAGTGCTCCCCAGGAACTGGCTGCTCTCAGTGCTCCCCAGGACTGGCTGCTTTCAGGGCTCCCCAGGAACTGCCTGCCTCTGCAGGGCTCTCCAGGATCTTGCTGCCTCTGCAGGGCTCTGCACTGCATGACCAGCATCAACTTACGCTCCCACAACCACTTCCACCATAAATAAGGAAAAAAGCATATCCCAGGTTCAGAATGTCTGTTATTAAATTGCCTCCTAATATCACAATATCCATACAATTTATTCAGTCCACAAAATGCACCTTGACAGATATTTAAATTAAATTTACATTTGTTGAGATAATTGAAAAAAAGGGGAATATGTTTTGTAAGAACTTACCAGCCAGTAAGGCACTTCACTATAGCAAAGAATGTCTACTATTGCAGATTTGACCAGGAAAATGGCTAAGGCTGGGGTCAGACGAGCGCAGTAATCACGTCCATGTTGCCACACATTAGTCCGTCCGTGGTAGCAGAGAATCATGACTGATGAAGCCCCACACACGAAGCACATCCGCACGTAAGTGCGGATGCACAACGGACGCAGCAAATTGACGCAAGTTAGCAAGAATGTAAAACCGCTAGAACGGACATGCGCAGTGCGCTGAGTCTGCAACGTCCGCATAGCTTTGTGTGTGAGTGATGGAACGTGGTCAGACAGACTGCATTTATACGTCCAGCATTTTTGATGGGCAAAATGTTTTTTCATTTTAATTTATTTTCCCTCCTACATCCGTCAAAAATAACGTCAGTCACAAAAACGGACTGTGGCCACTACTGCGTCTTCCGTCAAAAGTGCGTCCATACAGCACGGGCGCACAGTCCATAGAAAACGCGCTCGTCTGATCCTAGCCTTAGTTGCGGAATGCCCCTAGACTTAAGAAGAATCACCCTACAGCATTCATTACATCACCATCTCTGGAGCACACATGTGCTCTGTGCTCTGCCCCCCCCCGCGGCAACGCCCCCATGACTGATGAGGACAGTCACGTGAATGTCCCGTGTCAATCAATCCATGGGAGGCCTGCCTCCCACGGAGGCATTTTTTGAAACCAATTGAAAGGCTTGAGACCAATGGTGCTTTCCCATTGGCTCAAGCTATTCAATTGCTCTCAATGCCTCTCTGAGGCACTGAAGAGCCTAGTTTCAGGAAGCAGGCAGTGCTTCGGAGGCAGAGGTGGTTAAATATAGCCACCACAGCACAGCACTGACAATGGAATGGCAGGTAAGGCCCGGTCTCCCCTGACGACACATAGGGAGTATATCCTTAAACAGGAGTAAACAGGAAGCCAGCAGGGAACTTCTCACCCTTTCCAGATCACTAAAAATGTCTATATATATTCCACCCTCGGTTTATAGGTGCCGGGAACGACACTCATAAAGCCTCCAATATATGTCATGGTGATTGCGAAGATTCCCACAAAGACTCCAGATGCTGACTTAATATAAACAAGGGTTTTATTAATGTATCATTATAACAATGAATAAAAAAATAATATTCAAATTCATAAGAAAGATAAAAAACTTATTTTCTTTCTACATTACCATAGTGGAAGTTGTTTAGGTTGACAATATTGCACTATGTTCTAATTCTGCTTTTTTGAGGTATAAAGAATGTTTATGACAGTCTTACTGTGAAAACTATATAACATCAAGACTGTGCTTTCTCAATATTCCATGTGAGCCTTTGCAATATCTATTCTTTAATTGTTAACTACATATTCCATGTTTCAAATAAATTTTATAATTTTATTTCCACAAATTGTGCTTGATAGTTACATAGTAAGTTAAAAATAGGGGTTCCTGATTAATTTTAATTTGCGCCTTAGAAATAAGCCCAATGCAGGGTTTCACTGCTGCGCCATTTCTTATTATATATGACCTATTCAAAGGTCACATGCAGCTCGGGATTTTTCAGTACCTCTTCACAACAACATCTAAATTGACACTCTCTCAAAAACACTGACCACTTAATTTGTCCTAGCAAAACAATTCATTAGATGGATGGGATGCTCGAAAATGAGATTGTAATGGAGTAAGTGCAGAATAAATGAATGAGAATGGAAAGGGTAGGGAGCAGGGTCATTACAAATAATCTGAACACACTCTGATCCAGCAATGGTATGTTTCAAAATTCGTGACCTTCTGAATAGAACCTTTGCATCAGTAAAAGCAGATTGCTTCGAGCTTCCCTGGGGGATGGTATTGGCTTGCTAGATGACTTGCCCCCTGTTACAGATTAGTCTTTTTAAATTTGTGAGAATGACAAAGTAACAGACTGAATTTCAGCAGAGAAGACAAAGAACACTCTAGTAGGAAGAACGATTTGAACAATGTATACAATATATAGGACTTAGCTTCCTTGAGGCATTCAAGCTTAAAAAATCACTACTATTTCAACCGTTGGGTCTTTGTTGGGGGAGGCAGCACCCCCACTTCTGTATTAAGGGCACATATAATTAATAGTTGTTGGACAGCCTAGCTGTGGTCTTTGAAAATTGGAGTATAATCTGAGTGGCGATATACATTAATATCCAGGGCCAAGTCCTAAAAAAACTAAGGGCCTTCTTCCCTACCTAACGCTAAAATGGGGAAGCTAACGGGGAGAACCTGAGCCTTAAAGTCACTTATCCTAGCACGAACACTTACATATCCAAACGCTAACGTTAGGGCTGTATTCCACAGTGAACTCTAATTACAATCCTAGAGTTAAAACGCGGGTACAAGGGAGGAAAAACTGCGCCCGCAGTTTTCCCCCTTGCGCCCACATTTTAACGCTGGATTACAATGCAGGCGCAATAAATGCTGCCTGCATTGTTACCGCGCGGTAACCCCCGGGATGCTCACGACAGCGATGAGCGCAGCCGCGAGCATCCACTCGATGGAGTCCATAGTGCCCTCTGAGTGAGCATATCACAGAGCTCCACATCAATAAACCTCACAGTACAGTAATGTGCGGTGTCTATGAGCATATCACAGAGTTCCACAGCAATAAAATTCAGTAATGTGTATAGGAGCATATCACAGAGCTCCACAGAAATAAACCTCACACCGCCGTGTATTATGAGCATTCAGTGTTATATTGGAGTTCTGATTTATTTTATTTTATTTATTTATTTATAAAGGATTTTACCAGGAAGGATACATTGAGATTTCTCTCGTTTTCAAGTATGTCCTGGGATTTATGAGTAAGAGTAGTTAAAAAAGAAACAGTAAAACTCGGGAGGGTTGACACCATGAGTTACCGCAACGGGTGACACCAACCCTAGTGACGCCACTGATTACTGTCCCCAATTACTCTTTCTGATCTTACCTTTAACCCACCACACCACAATCAAATGTGATATTAATACATATATGCATATCCTCATTAGGATTGAGCTGAACGCCCACGTGTTTCAAAAGTTCGAGTTCGAACACGATCCGAACTCAATGTAAGTCAATATGACCCGAACGTTAGATTTTTAGAGTGCCCTCCAAGAGGGCATATATGCTAGATATTTGCCATAAAAGGTGTATGGGGGTCCGGGTACTGCCGTGGGGGACAGGTAACAAGGACAAAAAGTTTAAATCAAAAATGTTTTTAAAGGAACAGTGAGTTTTCCATGAAATAAAGGTTAAGAATAAAAACAAAAAATTCCTTCAAATATCGTGCCTAGGAGGTCCCCATAACCTGCCCGTGAAGTGGCGGATTTCTAGGATGTATAGAAACACTTAAAAACAAAAAAATGACGTTTCATATGACGGTAAATGCTTTTCCTTTAATCTATCCATAAACAACTGCTTGGGGCGGCAGTCTGTATGAAAAGAGGAGACATTTTCGTACACGCAGAAAAAGTTTACTGATTTTTTTGGCTAAATTATTGTGAAATATATGCAGGCTTTGGATGAAAGTAACAATAGGTGCTTTAAAATTGGTCCTTTAGCGTCCCCAACAATGCCGTCACACCGTAACCCCTCTGAGGATATGAATCTGATACAGGCGTCAGTGGCAGTGCACCCAAATATTGTGCTTTTGGTGCCAGGCCTGAAAGTACTATCATACAGTAACCCCTCTGTGGTATTGTGGAAGAATGCAGGGGTGGACCATGAGGTCCTATATTGAAAAGATATGATTCTGGTCAATGCGTCAGTGCACCCAGATATTGTGCCTTTAATGCCAGGCCAGCAAGTATCATCATACAGTAACCCCTCTGTGGTATTGTGGAAGAATGCAGGGGTGGACCTTGCGGTCCTATATTGAAAAGTTTTTGATCTGGTAATGGGCGTCAGTGCACCCAGATAATATTGTGCCTTTAATGCCAGGCCAGCAAGTATCATCATACAGTAACCCCTCTGTGGTATTGTGGAAGAGTGCAGTGGTGGACCCTGCAGTCCAATATTAAAATGATATGAATCTGGTATAGGCGTCAGTGGCAGTGCACCCAAATATTTTATCTTTGGTGGCAGCAAGTGCCTTCACACCGTAACCCCTCTGTGGTATTGTGGAAGAGTGCAGTGGTGGACCCTGCGGTCCTATATTAAAATGATATGAATCTGGTATAGACGTCAGTGGCAATGCACCCAAATATTGTGCCTTTGGTGGCAGCAAGTGCCTTCACACCGTAAGTAACCCCTCTGTGGTATTTTGCAAGAGTGCAGGGTTGAACCCTGCGGTCAAATATTAAAATTATATGAATCTGGTATAGGCGTCAGTGGCAGTGCACCCAAATATTTTACCTTTGGTGGCAGCAAGTGCCTTCACACCGTGACTCCTCTGTGGTATTGTGGAAGAGTGCAGTGGTGGACCCTGCAGTCCAATATTAAAATGATATGAATCTGGTATAGGCATCAGTGGCAGTGCACCCAAATATTGTGCCTTTGGTGGCAGCAAGTGCCTTCACACCGTAACCCCTCTGTGGTATTGTGGAAGAGTGCAGGGTTGGACCCTGCAGTCAAATATTAAAATGATATGAATCTGGTATAGGCGTCAGTGGCAGTGCACCAAAATATTTTATCTTTGGTGGCAGCAAGTGCCTTCACACCGTAACCTCTCTGTTGTATTGTGGAAGAGTGCAGTGGTGGACCCTGCAGTCCAATATTAAAATGATATGAATCTGGTATAGGCGTCAGTGGCAGTGCACCCAAATATTTTACCTTTGGTGGCAGCAAGTGCCTTCACACCGTAACCCCTCTGTGGTATTGTGGAAGACTGCAGGGTTGGACCCTGCGATCAAATATTAAAATGATATGAATCTGGTATAGGCATCAGTGACAGTGCACCCAAATATTGTGCCTTTGGTGGCAGTAAGGGCTTCACAACGCAACCCTTCTGAGGTATTGTGGAAGAGTGCAGTGGTGGAGGTTTTGGTAATGCAGAAGAGATCCCCGATCTATTCAGTTACATCAGCAGCTATAACAAAACCGGGTTAGCAATGTTTAGGCACTTGTACTGCGCTGCTGTATATGGTGAGAATCGGTGCACACCAGTAGCAACAGGAAGCAAACAGAACAGGCAGGGAATACACAGAGAGAATAGTCAAATGGCAGGCAAAGTCGGCAACAGATCGGGTCCTCAGAACAAGCAGGGTCAGTAACAAGTATACAAACTGATTCGGTAAGCTAGCGATGCGGGAATAAAGGCTGAGACACACTGAGCGTGTAGCGACGCACAGCGAAACGAAGAGATGCAAACATTTTGCAGGCTTGCCTTCACTCCGCTCCGCCTCGCAGCGTGTCTATACTGTATTACGTTTGCTTCTCACCGCACTGGACAGGAATCTACTAACTAAATTAAAATGTACACACAAAAACTTTTTATTTTCACAAAGCACATGTTATATAGGCAAAAAAAGTTTCTACTGAATAAAATACATCAAAAATTACTGTTAATTTAATAGGAATAGTATAAAAATATATATAAAAAAGGTAACCCCTGATCATATATATTATAGGGACACAGAGCGCTGTGTATAGAGTAGGGATGCATTGATACCACACATAGACATATACGTATATATCAACACGCAGACCTATATATACGTATATATCAACACACAGATATATATATATATACACCCACCCACAGACCTCAGACCATATATACACATATGCACATGGGGGGGTGGCATGTGGACAATCTCAACTAAATGCGCCCCCCCTCCATTTGGCTGATGCCTCCAGAAGAAATGTTGAACCCGACAGAGCAGAGAATATATATATTATTCTCTGCTCTATCGGGTTCAACATTTCTTCTGGAGGAATCAGCCAAATTGGGGGGGGGGGGATTAGTTGCCAAAATGTGTGTGTAATACAAGTCTGGATATATATATTTATAAGAATATAGATATATATATCTTATCTATATATATATATATATCATACCTGCCCTTACCTTCCCCTATAAATTTGCTAAAATTATACACACAAAAAAAACACTGCCTGAGACCCCACGCAGCCCACATGCCACCCCCCTCTACCTGGCTGAATGTATCTAATATATATAATTAAATACATTCAGCAAGGTAGTATTTTATGTTCCCGGGGACATTTAAAAATGTCCTCGGATTTAATTTTTTTTAGAAATGTGTCGCCTTACCTTGGCCTGATGGTCAGTGAGGGCTCCCTGGATCCTGGTTGTGGGGGGGTCTGCCGTGGCCACAGGTGCAGTGGCTCCCTCCCTGCGCCACCTGTCTCTGCCACATGCACCCGGGCGGCTAGCCCGCACAGTCACAGCTCTGTCATCCGGCGGCCGCATGCTCCTCAAGGGGATCCTTGGGAGGCCCCGGCAGGCTGCCCTCTACAGTGCCTGATTAGAGGGCCGTGTCTGCCTGATGTTTTAGTAACACGAATGTTTTATTCCATAGGCTTCAATGTTAAAAATATTCCCGTTTTAATTCAATATCTAATAAACCGTTGCTTATAATATTCTGCAGTAAAGAGTCTCTTTATTTCTAGATTTTTTTGTATTTTTTTAAGCATTTTTTATACTTTTTTCAAAATTATTTTTTTTTTCGAACTTTTGGCGAACGTCCCAAAAAAGTTCAAAGTTCGCCCGACTTTCGAATAGCCGATGTTCGAGTCGAACTCCGAACAGATCCGAACCGAAAGCTCATCCCTAATCCTTATAATGGTTCCCTAAAATTCAGCCCATATGTTTAAATATACAGGTAGAGCAACCCTTATCTGGAATTTTCAGAGCCATCCAGATTTTACTTATTCTGGACCAGAGTGCTCCAGACAGATGCTGCTGCTCAGGAATAAAACTCCTTGTTTTCCCCCGTTAGCATCCCCGTTTTAGCGTGAACAAGGGAATAGTGCCCTCAGTGAACACATAGGTGATCTAGAGAGTGAAATTCAAAAAATTACTTGTAATCTAAAAAATTTATAAAAATAAGCTTATATCTTATTTTTCTACTTAATTTACGCATAAGATTTTGTAGGTAATGACAAAAGTGACAATTGTCAACAGCTTGATGAACTCATATTATTATGCATCCCTAAACCACATCCTTTTCATGGCATGGTAGGCAACACAAATAACCTGAGCACCTCTGTTCTGCGTCTTTGTTCCTTTTTTGGCTTCTGAATTAAATATACAAAGTATATTGGTTGCAAGGATTCACGAGTAAAAGGAAAAAAGGTAGAATCAATTTTCAAAAGAGAAACAGAAAGGTGTTGAAGTTGATGTGTGCTTTGTTTTTTGACAGCGCAAAGCTCATCAACGGCTTGTGATTAAAGGTTAAGAGGCAGCTTTCTTCTGTCTCAGCAGCAGCACTTATACATTCAATCCTGTCGTTTTATTCCTCTGTGCTTG
Source organism: Leptobrachium leishanense (assembly GCA_009667805.1). NCBI lineage: Eukaryota > Metazoa > Chordata > Amphibia > Anura > Megophryidae > Leptobrachium > Leptobrachium leishanense. The sequence goes on along the minus strand of CM019064.1, from coordinate 86,369,413 downwards.
TACTTAAAAAAATTACAATAAAAGATACCTACAAGTTTTCTTTAGTTTTTTTTCTGTAGTCCTAGTTTTATAATCTTATCAAGCAGCATAGATGAACCATATGAACTACACACATTGTGAATTTATGCTCAAAGGAACACACTACACCATGGAATAGCAACGCTGGCTTCCCAGATGTTTGGGAACCACATGTCCCATGATGCTTAACCAGCTATCAGATTGACTGACCACTAAGGACACATAGTTCCAAAACATCTGGAAGGCCAAGGTTGTTGACCCCTGCTCGACTCAACGTGAACACTCAATGTTGTTTATGTGATCACACTACCCTGAGTTCCGTCGTTTGTCTTCCTTCACTGGAGAGGGGGGATCTTGGATTCAGCATTAAGTGTGCAGGGGATTAGTCCCACTCAGTACCTCAAAATCGAGAGTGATGGTGTAATGATTCTATTCCTTCCTTCTCCATCCTGAGGTGTGACATAGTCAGGGGTGGGCAACTTGAAGACCATCTTCTGACCACAATAAATAGATTCCATCTCTCACTCCATCAACTGACCAAGTGGTGGTTATTGTCACGGTTCCCGGATCCCACTACGCAGTCCTTAAAGCCCAACACTCCACAGAGCCAAAAATGACCAACAGGGTAGCCGTAAAGGAATCCCTAACTGTCTGGTCCTTAAAAATTGGCCAGGTATATGTATACTAGCTAGACAGAAAGAGTTAATCAAAGACAATGTCGTAATACAAAACCAGGTCAGCAACACGGGGTAGTCAGACGAGCCAGAATCAGGAATACAGAGTATAGAATAGTCAAATGGAATAGCCGGGTCGATATCAGTGCAGAAGCGTAGTACAAGGAAATAGTCTAGGGCAACGGAAGGCAGAATAGTCAGAAAACAAGCAGAGGTCAATAACAGGTTAAATCACGAGAGCATTCAGGTACAAGGAGCTCAGGTATGGATAACCACGATCTGGCACTGCTTAGAAGGAACTGTTGGTTTTTAAAAGACCTTCACCAGACCGCGCCCCCCTCTCAAGCCGCGCCTCATGCAGCCACCTCCCTGCCTGTTTCAATTTAAACCGGGCATTGGTGACAATGGTGAGCGAGCAGCATCAGACATGCTGCCATCAAGCACACCGGAAAGGCTGGAAGCCCCCAACATTACAGTTATGGGGACATGGCTAAAGACCTTTTCTGCCTCTGGGTAACATCTCTCCAATATCAGGACCACACTTTGGATAGTCTGGAAGGCTGGGTAGCTCTGGAACTGACAAGGAACTGTTTAGGTCTGATTCCTGAGTTGTCGGTGTTACAATATTTTTTTTTTCTTATAAATTTGCATGGGAAATCTTCCTGCTTGCCATCCATGGAAATGTTCCTAACCCACAATGCTGGTGCCATTACTTTAGTTTCTGCATCAGTATTGAGGACTCCTGAAAATTCCTGTATTTCCTGCTATATGACCTGCTATCGGAATTTTTCCATTATATTTCTAGATTACCCTTGGTACCATTACTGTCACCCTGACCACTTTGTGAGTGTCCTGTCTTGCTAAATTTATCACCCTCTTTCATGCCTCATGCTAACCCTTTACCTGCTCCAGGTCATTGAGGGTCCCATCTCCCTCCTCAACAGGTTTCCGCAACTTTTTTGCAATAGTATATGTTGACCTCTAGCATTATTCCGATAGTGTTCATTGCCCATGGCGTCATCGCAGTGACACGAGGTATTGTAAGCTTCATCCTACTAACCGTATTGACACTGAACGCTCATCTAGTGCTAGATTTTATGTGCAACTGAAACAACTTGATGTTTCCGGCGAAGCATCATCTCATTTCGATTCACGCTCACATTTTGGTGTTCAGATCTAATGCACAACAACATCCAATGCCTCTTCTTGAGCAGATATCATTGGCCCTGTCTTATTTTTCATACAACTGTGTGATAGATTGTATTTTGTCTATCCTGTGTAGGAATCCATGGCTTTTCCTTTGACTACCCATTATTTTCCACTGCTCAACCCATGCTTTGGTTTAATGATTCTGTGTTTTTCTGCTTCCCCGATCTCAGCTTTTATAGTCAGCTACTATTTGGTTCCACTTATAGCAGGCCAATCTAGAAACCAGCTCCATTGCTTTGTTGTGTCTGTGTTAGGTCATATATTTATCTTAACATCCTGTCTCTGTATTGCTCCTGGTTCTTGTACGTATCTCTGAACACTCTTGTGAGTGTCCTGTGTTACTGGCCTATTGTCCAGATGACATACTTTGTACTAGATTCCAAGCCAGGCATAAACTTATGTCCTCAACCCCAATCCACCTGTTCCAGATGTCCTCTCTTTGATACCCGGTGGTACATTATCACAGACATAGCACTGCATTTTTAAATGCTCTATTACTGCCCATGAAAACACAGCAAGATTTTGGGCTACATTACATTTTTGGTGCTAATGTTAGCGCTCACCTGTGTGAACATTAACGTTAGTCCTGGTAGCCACCGTTTATTACAATCCAAACGCTAACGGGTTAGGAAACCAGTTACCATTTGGTACCTTGCGCTTTTCAGCGCGAGGTTATTGTACTTTGCGCTTCCCATGTTAAGTATAGGGAGCGCAAAGTGTTAATTAGTGTTAAGATTGCAAAGTCCTAACACTAATTAACGTCTGGCTGCGGTTAGCAAAAGGTTAACCACGGCCAGGACTTGGTGCTAACGGATTCCGTTGGTGCAGAATCCATTAGCACCAGCCTAACACCCCTCAAAAAATTCAGATACCTAATATCCTGCGGCGAGAACCACGGCTCCGTCCGCCTCCTCCATCCGGCGGGAGCAGGGAGAGACTGGGGGAAAATGCCCCCCAGTCTCTCCCTGCGGATCAGGAGTTGGGAGTCGAGAAACTCAATGGAGTCCTATGGACTCCATCGAGTGGATGCACGTAGTGGCACTTAGTGCTGCCGCGCGCATCCTGGGGCATAGCGCCCGCTATCAATGCATGCAGCTTTTTAATCCTTTAAGCTTTTTAATTGTAATCAGTGCTAAAACGGGGGCGCTAGGGAGAAAACTGTGGGCGCAGTTTTTCTCCCTAGCGTCCCCGTTTTAGCACGAGGATTGTATTGAGCCCTTTGTTTTTTAGGATGAGTCCACCAATGTTTGAAATTGAATGATTCTATTGTTTGTTCACTTCATAGCAGACCCCTGCTTTGTTGATCAGGTTGTACTGTAGATATTTCAAGCTATAACAAAATAAAAATGATTTATGTATTCTGCACAGCCAGTTCCCAAATAATAAATTGCATCCACAGTATCAAAAACGCACTCAGTTATTGGATGTTATACCTGCAATATCTATTTACATCAGAAACCATGCTTTTGTAGTTCAAAAGCAAATCACGTATTCTGTATTCAGCTGCTGCAGCAACTTGGATATGATTAAATTAGACACCTTATATGTAATTTTAGGTGACTTCAGTACAATGCAATCTTGCTGCATTTATTAAGATATGATGAATGAATTTCAAGGATTTCAGTACCTGTACTGACATATAAAAAAAATTTATGCTGCTGCTTCAACAAAAAAAAAAAGCCAGGAGGAGTTTACTCTTTTATGTCCTCTACTCTTCGATTTTTAACTTGTTCACTTTCACATGGCTTAATTTTGTGGACAATATCATCTGAACCCCCAACTCTCCCTTTTCCCAAATCCAGATCTTAGCCCTCGTTCTCCCTTTAACATCCAGTCCTCCAGTACCTAATAACTCCCACTCCCCCCTTAATCCCCAGTCCGCCTCTAACCACCAGTTTCCGATAAAACACAGTACGTCTTTAAATCCAAGTCCCAGATTATTATAGAAATATACAGTATGTATAAAGCACTAATACATTCTACAGCACTATACAAAGGTACAATGGGTAAGGACAAGGCAAATCTACAATACACCAAAAAGGCAAGTCAATATTTACCAATGAGATGCAGAAGGAATTGAGGACTATAATCCTGTGGGAACATAGACTCTAGATTGGCGGAGGGTTGAATAGCAGCCCTCTTAAATAGGGATGAGCTGTTTGGGTTCGGACGGTTCGGAGTTTGGCCCAAACTTTGGCAGTTCGAAAGTTCGCAAACTTCGAACTTTTTGGGTGTGTTAGGTTCGAGTTCGGAAAAAAAAAAGAAATTTTGAAAATAGTATAAAAATGCTTAAAAAATACTAAAAAATCTAGAAATAAAGAGACTCTTTACTGCAGAATATTATGAGCAATGGTTTATTAGATATTGAATTAAAAAACTAATGTCTAGGTGCAAAGATTCTCACCTCTAAATGACCTTTTTTTTTTCAAACGGCATAACAACAACAGATGTTTTAGTCTGGTCTAATCAATTTGATACATTTTATGTAGAATGAAGGTGTGGGGTGTCTGCTTCTGTTCTGAGTGAGTAATTTCCCTCCTAAAACTTCCTAATATGCTGCATTTAACTGCTGTGTGAAAAAATACAAAATTTCCTCATTGCCCGCTTTTAACAGCTAAAGCAATGTTATTTTTCACCTCGGGATTAAACATTCACAGGGTTATTCAGAGAGCGGTGAAAAGCAGGAGAATAACTGGAGAATGGAAAATTCTAGGTCAAAATAGCCAAACCAGAAAAATTCTCCCATTTATCTCACTTTCCAAATCGGCTATTTGGTCTAGATTGTTCTCTTCTCCTGCCAGTTCTCCTAGCTTTCACCTCTTTCTCAGGGTTGTTCAGAGAAAGGTGAAAACCAGGAGAATGGCAGGAAAAGAGAACAATCTGGACCAAATAGCCGATTTGGAAAGTGAGATAAGGCTAGGGTCAGACTAACGCATTTTTCACAGCGACCGTCAAAACGTGCGTCCGAACGCATTGCCGTATTTTTTCACAGGATGCGCAAAAACGGTCATACGATGCGCATTTTTGTGGGTGATTTTTTACGGATCCAAACCAGGAAACTTTGGGTGTCTGGACGTTATGTTGGCCGGACATGAGCAGGGTCTGACGTCTCCAAATCACGCACACATGCCGCTAGTGGACGCAGCGCACTCTGTACGTCCGTACTAGCGGTTCTGCATTCTCGAAAAAATGCGTTCATTTTCCACTTGCGTTGCGCAGCCGGATTTTCGTGCGACCGTACTTCGTATATTGGCCGTCATTGCCCGTCATTTGCTGCTAGTGCGGCCGTGATTAAGTGTGCCAGAACGCACGTTAAAAATTCGCTAGTCTGACCCTAGCCTAAGTGGGAGAATTTTTCTGGTTTGGCTATTTTGACCTAGAATTTTCCATTCTCCAGTCATTCTCCTGCTCTTCACCGCTCTCTGAATAACCCTGACAGGGTTATTCAGGGAAAGGTGAAACTCAGGAGAATGACTGAAGAGAAAATTCTAGGTCAAAATAGCCAAACCAGAAAAATTCTCCCATTTATCTCACTTTCCAAATCGGCTATTTGGTCTAGAATTTTCCATTCTCCTGCTTTTCACCGCCAAAAAATCAGTAAACTTTTTCTGCGTGTCCGAAAATGTCTCCTCTTTTCATACAGACTGCCGCCCCAAGCAGTTGTTTATGGATAGATTAAAGGAAAACTGTTTACCATCATTTGAAACATCATTTTTTTGTTTTTAAGTGTTTCTATACATCCTAGAAATCCGCCACTTCACGGGCAGGTTATGGGGACCTCCTAGGCACGATATTTGAAGGAATTTTTCGTTTTTATTTTTAATCCTTATTTCATGGAAAACTCACTGTCCCTTTAAAAACTTTTTTTAAACTTTTTGTCCTTGTCTCCTGTCCCCCAGGGCACTACCCGGACCCCCATACACCTTTTATGGCAAATATCTGGCATATATGCCCTCTTGGAGGGCACTCTAAAAACTGAATTTTCAGCCCCATTGACTTGCATGGAGTTCGAGTTCGGGTTCGGACCCGAACATATGGAAAGTTCGGGTTCGGGCCCGAACCGAACTCGGGCGGTGTTCGGCTCATCCCTACTCTTAACCCCCAGTCCCCTTTCTATTCTCAACTAGCTGACCCCCATGCAAACTGCACTACCATCTAAGGTAGGTAGCTTGACTGGTAACAGATATTATTGCAGCGCATTGCAGGAATTCGCCTGACCAGCCGGACATGGTGCTCTTAACAGGGCCCCTATTGAGAACTCCTCAGCTGGCCAGGTGAGTGCCTGGTAAGTTTCAGGTAAGGGCCTGGTAAGTTTCAGCACCGTAGACAGCCCCTGCCGAACGCAGCCAGACTGAAGGAAAACAAAATGCTGCGTTCGGCTAAGAAAAAAAGCCAATTTTTTTGCTGCAAGTGAAGAGCATAAACGGTTGAATAAATATTTAATAAAAACAGGGAATATTTTTTTACAATGAAATCCATGGGTTTTGCCTGTTTAAACCTGTTGAACGAATCGCCAAAAATCAGGGCATTTCACTGACATTTCGGTGCTGTACAGCGTTCTCTGAATAGATTCACCATTATTATTATTATTATACTTTATTTATATAACACCAGCATATTCCGCAGCGCTGAACAATAGGCACAATATAGACAGGGTTACAATACACTGAGACTGAACAACATTTTGATAAACCAGTACAGGAGGAAACGAGGGCCCTATTCCCGTGGGAACTCACAATCTAGAAGGGTTGGGGTGGAAACAGGAGGAGAGGACTGCAATGTGAGAGTGATAGACTGCAATGTGAGAGTGATAGACGGCAATGTGAGAGTGATAGACTGCAATGTGAGAGTGATAGACTGCAAGGTGAGAGTGATGGACTGCAAGGTGAGAGCGATGGACTGGTTGGGGCAGTGAGGTGTATCAGTGAGTCGGGTGGTAGGCTTCCCTAAATGAAATTTAAATGGAAATGTCTTAAGGGAGCTTCGAAGGAAGGGAAACTACGGGAAAGTCTGACCGTACGAGGGAGAGCGTTCTAGAGCGTGGGGGCTGCACGTGAGATATCCTGCAGTCTATCATGGAAAGAGGTGATGCACGGAGAAGCTAGTTGCAATGAGTCACGACCTATCTCCTGCTGATGAGGGCATAATAATCCTGAAACAGCTGTCCAGGAGTGGCTGTGACTCGATGTGTAACCTGACATTTGCTTAAAAGCCATCTAGGATGTCATTGCACTAGCAAGGGTGGTTCTGTGTAAAACAGGCCCTGGATGCAAACAATTGAGAAGTTGGAGATTTCATTTGCATGTCCTACCCAGAGTTCCTTGTTGCATATGAGCAGCAGATGAGCTCTGTGTGCAAAGCCGTTTTTTGAATTGCTGGGATGTGTAAATGTCTTCTACAATTATAAACTTTATAAATATATATGTGTGTTGCGAACCCACTGACCTTATAGTGTAGATAAAGTTATACCATGTACCTGTATGAAATAGAAATGAAAAAATCTGCATTTTACCTCTACTTTGAACCCAATATCTTCCCAGCCTCCTAACTGATTGTTAGAATGAATAAAGTTTATTGTTGTTGAATTTTTCTTTACAGGGAGGAAGAAGGTAGTGGATAAAAGGGGTCAAGTCCTTTAAAAATAAGGGCCGTATTATAAAGTTGGTGCTAACTTAACCAGAGCTGAAAGGTAGCCCCACCATATTACAATCCAAACACTAATGGGTTAAAAAACCCGTTAGCGATTGGTACCTTGCGCTTTTCAGCACAAGGTTACTGTACTTTGCGCTCCCTATACTTAACATAGGGAGCGCAAAGTGTTAATTAGCATTAGCATTAAAATATACTATCGCTAATTATCGTCCGGCTGCGGTTACTGAAAAGTTAACCACATCCTGGACCTGGTGCTAGCAGATTCCGCTGCTGCAAAATCCGTCAACACCAGCAGAAACACCCCCCCTAAAATTGATCAGATACTCACCTCCTATCCCTCGGCGAGGACCGTGGCTCCAACCGCGGCTCCAACCGCGGCTCCAACCGCCTCCTCTCTGTCCACCAGGAGCAGGAAGAGACTGGGGGGGAAAAATCCCCCAGTCTTCCTCCGCGGATCACTACACCGGCCTGCCAGATCTTGTGAGGCGAGATCCAGCAGGTCATGTGCCCTCCACCGTCTGCCTCAAAGGAGTCTTATGGATTCCATCGAGTGGATGCTCGCGCCGGGGCTTAGCACCTGATAACAATGCAGCCAGCTTTTTTAGCGCCTGCATCGGAATATCGTGCTAAAACGGGGACGCAAAGGAGAAACCTGCAGGCGCAGGTTTTTCTCTTTTGCATTCCCGTTTTAGCGCGATGACTGTAATGATGCCCATAGTCTAGGGAGTTGCGAAGTTTACAACAGCTCTGGCTCCGTTACCACCAGCTTTGTAATACTGCCATAAGTGTGGCAACAAAGAATTTCTGACCCCGTGTTGCCTCTCAGCACACCACGCACACTCATAGCTGCTATTAATATGCTTATATACAGAGTTCTAGGGAAAATATACGATAAATAATGCATTTATCATGACTTAATATGCAACCATATTCTGATTGTACTTTAAATAAAAGCTTTTCCTGTGTGGAACCAATGGGAACCCCATTATCTTGCTGTAATATTCGAGGAAAAGTGTTCCCACACTTTCCTGCTTGACTTGACTCTTGTAGGGTAGCAGTTATCCACCTGTGTGTAGACGCAAATGGACAGAATGGAGCCCTGACACAGAAATTGATTATTCCATGTTGTTGGGATGTGATGGACTAAATTTTATTTAGAATTTGTAATTTAAAAAAAATTAATGCATCTTTTGAAAGGGAAGAGATAAATACAGTAAATCATGGTAACAATACATACTTTGGTGTTTTGAACATGTTGCAGACCAGTGTTTAGGGCATATGTAGAATTCCTCCAATATGTGTATTTGTCTGTGTTCTATAATGTGTTTTTCCATGCGACTTCTTTTTTTGGGTCTGTCATTACTTTGTCCTTTGTTTATGTTTCCTTTTGACTATATTAATTCCAGCACACTCCTCTCCTATCTTGCTGGGTCTCTGGACACCTTTTGTAAGAACAGATGTTACCATGCTACATAATTTATTTTGTTCCTACTTAATTACACCCTTTAATTAGCAGTCAAAACTCTATTTCCCAGACACACACCATTCCCATGTGCGCTCCTTTTAAGTCAGTGACCCATTTAATTACAGATATCTGTTTACGGCTTCCTGCAAAAACAGATACAGGATTGGGGCTTTGGATGCTTGAGAGCACAGGTAGATGCGAAAGGAACCTTTTTACAGAGAAGTGGGTCTAAGGACGAGAGGTGCCAAATTCTCAATGTTAAAGTCCTAGAGAATGAAGAAGTTAATGCTTCTTCAGATATACAGAAATATAATTAAGCTAAAGGGCACGATCCATTTACCCAACGCATTTTTAATAAATAGCCTTCACCTCTTCTGCTATTATGGTTGCTTAATTGCTATTTCAAATGTTTATTACCGGCGTCCCTGCTTCTATGTGATATTGTACTGTTGAAAACCAATATTACAATCATTTTAAAATCCATTTATGCAAACTAGATGAGGAGATTACAGTAGCAACAAAGATAGAATATTACCAATCAAGGTCTGCTTATTACAATACTATTTATGAAAATCTGTTTTTTTCTGGGAGGTAGGAAATTGGAATGCTTCTCAAAGCTGATTAAGGTAATAGAATGATACATTCCTTAATATTACCACAGGAACCATCCATGATTAGTACAAAAGGGATATAAATATGATTTACAGGATATGTGTCTTAGTTTGCTCATCCACAACTCTATATATTATAAGTTACCTAGATCGGGTCAAAAAGTATTCCACAGAATATGTCTGTCTGTCTGTAAGTGCATTGTCAAAACATGGAGAGCTTTGGCCCTTTATTCGGTTCACAATAAAATGACACAGAGCTTCAATATGGGTGCACTGTCAGGATCCAAGCCTGCTCCTGGAACAGCTGCATGAAAAGTGCTGCCTCATGTTCAGCACTTGCAATCAGTACACAAACCGTTAAAGCACAAAACACACCACACCCCTACCTGTTTCCACAAAGGACCACTCCCCCATTTACCTTGCATCAGTATTGAGTCTGTACCCCTCACCCAGTTCAGACTTATTCCTGCTTGCTCCTGATTCATTGTGTACCAGACCTCTCTGCTTGCCAACCGATTACCACCTTGTACCAGCCCTTTGACCACGGATCGTCCACAGACCATTCATTGGATTACCCTCCCCCTCTACTGTGCCTTGGATCTCCCAGTGTCTGTCCAGCCAAAGGTACCACCTGTGCATCCCTGCACACAGGGCTAAAACCCCCTGAACCTTGGGTCCCACAATGGCACACACCAGGTGCCACCTTGACAATGGGATTAGTTCCTCAATTAGAAGAACCATGGAGCATGTCTGCAGCATGTGGTACCCCTAGATGCATGTAAAGGCTGCTGTCCCCTTTTCTACACCCCCCCTGTTTAGTAATCCCTGTGCTCACATCCACCATTTGGCTTCCATAGACATTCAGAAACTGTCAATGAACGTCAATGGGTGCATTTTTTTCTGCATGGACAAAATTAAATGACACACCTTCGTATATACTTCCATGTCAGATGTCATTTAGACAGACTGCCCCTCTGATGCTATCTGTCGCATGGCAACAAAACCTTTGGGATATTGGAGGGAAGCTTTTGACTCTACTCCCACTCCACCAACAACCACCTCTAATGTTCTGAGCCAAAATAATAAAAATGGGAGGCATTACTTTCAGATCACTTTCCACTAACTTAATACTAACCAAGAGAAAAAAGATGTCATCTGCGCTCATTTCTATGTATTTCCATGTACAACAAAACACTATCCAAGGTTTTAGTTTGTTTTAATTGCCATTGAAACGTAAGCTCACTCACCCCTTCAAGGCACCTCTTTGTAGAGTGAGTCCTAACCAATGTACCAAAAGTTGCTCTACTGAGCAACTACATGCCCCTCCTGCTGCTTTTCAGATAAGGAGAGGCAGAAAAATTGTGGGCTTTATTTATACACCAAGTACGTCCCATTTGGGGTTGAAAACAAAATCATGGAAAAAGGAACAACAAAACACTTTCCAAGGTTTTAGTTTGTTTTAATGGCCATTAACCCCTTAACGCCGCAGGACGTACATTTACGTCCTGCATTAGGCGGGCTTTGACGCCGCAGGACGTAAATGTACGTCCTCGGCGTTTACAGCCCCCCTCCGGTAATACTTACCTCCTCCGGTCACTCCCACGCTGCTCTGACTCCCGCGGAGTCAGATCAGTGTGATCCCTCCTCCGGCGCTGTGATGTCATCGCGCCGGTGGCGCGATGACGTCAGTTTCAGGCGTCCCCCCCCCGCCGGAGCAGGGGAAGCGCCTGAAGGGGATCCTTTGGATCCCTCTATCTCCCCATCGCCGGGGACCAGGCAGCTGTGGTCAGCATCGCTGGAAGGGTCACAGCCTGACCTTTCCAGCGATGTATGGGGGGTTAACCCCTTAGCTGCCAGGTCGCGACCGGGCACTAATTTGTGCCCGATCGCGGCCTATTTCCGGTGGGGTACCTCTGGGTCCCCCCCTGGTCAACTGACTCATCGCGCCATGCGCGATGATGTCAGTTAACCGGGGAACCCCCTAGCTGCAAAGGGATTTCCTATGGAAATCCCTTGCAGGAGATAGGGGGGTTCTTTGAACCCCTTTATCTCACGATTGGTGGCAGCTAGGGGGTCATGTCTGATATTGCTGGAAAGGCCAGAGCATGGCCTTTCCAATGATAGCAAACATGACCATGTTATATGTAATATAAAAGTGTAAAAAAAGTAAAAATAAAAATAATAAAAAAATAATAAATTAAATAATAATAAAAAAATATATATAATAATAAAAAAAAATTTTATTTTTTTTAATGCAGCACTATTGTTCACATTTCAATTATAATGTGAACAATGATGCTTCACTAATGAATTTTTTTTGGGGGGGTTTAGCTAAAATCACACAATTTCTCCCCAAAAAAAAAATGGGTTCCCCGTTCTAATTTTTTTAACAAATCTACCCCATAGAATATGACCGCAGAGCCTCAGATAATAAAATTTAAAAAAAAAAACACTTTACACACTGTGGAAGATTGAAATTTTATTGAAAATTCAAATTTTTTTCCATTTTTTGTTATAGCATTTTGGCAGGGCATGACATATACATATAATAATGATATATTATTTATCTGCCGAGTCTGCCGGAAAGAACGATATATAATTTGTCTGGGTGGTATAATAATACGTGACTTAAAAATGGTCAAAATGAGCTCAGCAAACTTCTACTTCCGAAACAGCGCCGAAGTTGTAAAATTACTCCCGTCCTTAAGGGGTTAAAACAAACTAAAACCTCAGATAGTGTTTTGTTGTACATGGAAATACATAGAAATGAGTGCAGATTACATCTTTTTTCTCTTGTTATGTTTTATACATGAACTGGGCTGTTACTCCTGGCTGTTGCAGCCGCTCTGGTGAGTATGGGCGCAACGCCATTTTTTCTGTATGTATTAATACTAACCAAGTACTGCTTATACTTCTGATGGCTAGCGTTCATTTTTCACCCCAAAACTTGCTAACACCATGTAACCTTTTTTATTTTAAATCGGGGTACCTATTTATACGTCCTAACTCAGCTGCACCTTCTAATGTTTTAACCTTTACCTCCACCAACTAATACTTTGGCTTTCAACTCTCTTGGATCTATTTTTGCTCCATCTCCTGTTTTTACTTTTGTCTATTTTTCCCCCCTCTGTCATTCCCAAGTAATTTATATTCTTTCTGATTTTCTTATTGTTTTATTTTCTGTCTCTCTATTAAACCTCTCTAGAGATTCTTTATGCTTTCTGATATAGTTAATGTTGACTGATACTTAATAATGTAGACTGATACTTTTGAAAACCCTAATAAAAAAACATTGACTTAAAAATATATATTATTAATCAGAACCACACTTAACCTTTGAAGGGTCCCTGGTCAAACGGTACTTGATGGGGGTCAGTCTATCTCGTTTCCTCCAGAGAGTTGCTTGCACCACGAAACGCACTCCTGCCAGTGGCAGCTCTAGCCCCTTAGCCCATGCTCAAAAATGAGGTGCCTCTTGTGCAAAAAGGTAGATATCAACTCAATAAAATTGTATTAAGAAGACTAATGCAGCTCTTTTGGTAGACAATTGTTTTTGAATGTAAGAGTTTGTGTGAGCAGTAGTACATTCCACATAAATTCCTTAATTTCAGGCCTAGTGAGTGTGAGGCCTTAGGTGGCCATCTATGTGGCCCTATTATAGGCGACCTCTGCTCCCCCCACCTTCTCCAGAGGTCAACCAACAGCTAAAAGTTTAAATCTTGACAGGGCAACGTGAGTTCCTCAGGTTTCTCTAATATTAAATCCAGAAAACTCACCTACAACAGTTAAGAAATTGTTACCGATTATTTTTCGTTTTATAAGAGCCAACGTAAAATAAAAGCGATTCAGTTTACATGTATTGGAAATATTTGTAGGATTTTAAAATAAACGTGATCTGTACACACTGAATATCTGTTGATTTGACCCGAGAAGTAAATACTATAAATAATTATTATTTTAGCCCAATATGCTAGGAAAGTAAATTCAATGTGCTTTTCTCACATTTTATACTCTGGAGGAACCCTCAAAATAATTTTCAAGACATGTGGGAACCTTCTATAAAGGGTGTGACTTTTGATACAATTTAATGCCCAACCAATGTGAGTGGAAGCAATGCACAGTATACAAAACAACAATCTCTCAGTGTCTCTGGGACATAAAATCTAAGGAAACCATTTGGCAAAACATTTGGCATATGTTAAATTAACAACTGGTTTTGTTCTGTTTGAGATATTGATATCTGTTTGAGACCAGGAGCAGTCCATCACTCTCACCTTGCAGTCCTCTCCTCCTGTTTCCACCCCCAACCCCTCTAGATTGTGAGTTCCCACAGGAATAGGGCCCTGTAGTCATTTCCTCCTGTACTAGTTTATCAAATGTTGTTCAGTCTCAGTGTATAGGTAACCCTGTCTATATTGTGCCCATTGTTCAGCGCTGCGGAATATGCTGGCGCTATATAAATAAAGTATAATAATAATATAATACTAATATTGGTAGGTGCAACATTCAAATGTAATTCTATAAAGAGATCTATAGAAAAGCTATTCCATCGTCATTCAGGTAAACATCCATATTATGTTGCATTCGCGTCCTGCTTATGGTTAGACTTGCCAACCACAACTTGATTTTGTATCACTATCATTATGTTTTGGGAGTGATTTCTAGATAATGTAGCTCTGATGTGTACATTTTTCAATAGACAATAATTAATTAATCACCTGTTCATCTCCTGAGGAAATGGCGGATAATGCGGCAGTGAAACGCGCGTTGGGCGTCATTTATGTCAATGGACAATATAAATTTTTGTTGTATAGCAACTATTTGAGTTGCGCCTACAAGGTTGTGGATAATCTATTTTGATCAATGGTGGTGATCGAATTGAGGTTGCTAGCCTGAAGTATTTGCTGTTGTATTGAGCTGGGATGCCATGAGAAGGAGTGACGATTACTATTAAGTGCTATACTTGAATCTGATCACATGAAGACCGTCAGGTCCCTACTTATTTATGCATGCAATCGTTCATTCGCACCTGGTTTTCTAACTGCCTAATTGTTGTATTGCCGACAAAGCATATTATTAGGTCCCTTGTTAAAGGAGACCACCAACAATTTAGATGCAATTTTTTGGATACTAATTACTAATCCTGGTCCACAAAAACGCACTAGGAGGCAACAAGAACCCTGCAGTATTGTCGAATGGTGGTGTTTGTTTAATCAAAATTATTAGTCAAATCAATTGTAGCAATCTATTGCCCTCCAACAAACGTGGACAAAATAGTGGAGTACAAGGTTCTTTATGTGCAAGGCTACTAGCAGGCTAGGTCTACTCAGGTATTAAAACACTTATAAATCTGTTGGATGATTGTTTTAATAATTATCATGTGTATATACGATTTTTAATTGTTCTAATAAAAGTTAATTTTTATCCGAAAGGTTTTTTTGGGGAGACGTTCTCCTCATCTTGAGATAGAGGTTCCTTTCTAACAATATTGGGTGTTTGGTCACCAGGTCGTCCCAATCCGTTCTCGATTTATAGGAATTAGCCTCAGCTTCGAGGCGGACTCCACACCAGATTAATTTTTTCAACATTTACTACCTGCTTTTTTAATACACTACCTTGAGTTAAAATTATTAATGGGCAGATAGAGGTCAGTTAAGCCGGCAAACCTTTGTAGCCGTGTCTCTGGGGCTTTCAGTCTATAAAAATAACAATCCATTGTTGGTGCAGTGACATGCAATCAGCACTTATTGACAGAATATGAAATCAGTGTTAAGCTTCTTCACCTGCCACTCAGATTCTAAATGAACACCACGTTTACAGAGCAACTCTTATGAACAGTAATTTAAAAAAAAAACGCTATACCGTCTGACTAACATGTCTAATTCCAAACTTTTGACTTTGTCTTTCACCAAACCCTAGGGCTATTAATACGCCCTACACACCCACCTACCTGATTTATATATATTGAATAAATACAAATAAGACAAGTTATTTGTCTTCCTATTGCATGTAAAGCAAGAGTATTGCCATACTGGAAGAGTAAACCTATAAAGTTGTACACAAATTTGGAGAAATCATGTGTGACCTGGACTATGCAAGCTAAACAAAAAATCTATATCTCCACTTATCAGTGGCAGCTGGTGACATTTCTAGTTGGTGGTGAGCCAGACTGGAAACATGAATGTTTTTTGCATGAATAGGATTATGTCTATATGACGCGACTACCTCCAAAATATGTGGGCGATCCCATATATAGGGAATAAACCTTATAGATATATCCCTATTAATGAGACAAATAAAATGGCCATAAATTCAATTATTACAATTGTAATCCAGAAATTAGCCACAAAATGTATACATAACACATTATTCAGTATAAAAAAATCAAAAAGTAAAAAAAGGGATTTTATTATTTGCTAAAATTTAAATCTGATCTCACCCATTTTATTTTAAATAACTCTGAGCATACAAAACTTCAGTGTGTGAAACATAGAAATCCTGTTTACTGCTGCACATTTATTTTTATTTTGATTTATTACTTATTTTTTATTTGTATTTAGCACATTAAGGCAAATGTTGGGTGCATTTTCAGACATTATGGGGTTAAGGCTTGTGTGTATAGCAGAAAATAAATCTGCATTCCAGCCTCAACCAGAGCTTTTATGGACTGTTTGTCTGACCGCCCGGCAGAGCTGAACTAGCCAGCAGCATGAGAGCTGATAACAGCAGCGAATCCTGTTTTGAAAATCTCCTGTAGAGCTTTTATAAGATTACTGGATGCTGGTCAAGTAGCCATGCAATCTTTCTTCCTTTTTTTCTACTTTGCCTGGCAACTGTTTAGACAATGACACTGCATAAAGGGACATAACACATTTTATCAATCAGGCAAATGATAAATTATATAAAAAATTATATAGTTTACATTTTTTATATATTTTTTTAATTCCAAAAAATATGGTGCCCCTATGGACGAGCCACCACTGCCACTTATTCTAGTTGTAGATTAATTTATTTTACAAGGTAATGGCTGTATTATGTATAATGTTATGTTTTGATTTGTCTGTGGTTTTCTTTCCATTTCTCTTTTCAGTGTTTCGTTTGTTTTTGAAATCCTATTCCTAAATTGAAATGCTCTAGGTGGAATGAAATGGGTTTCCAGTGTTTTTTTAATCCCATTTGCAAATACACAACACAAAGCACTTGGATAGAAAAGGAGAACATAAATTATACCAATTATAGCTCCTGTAGCCTTATATTAAATGACACCAAGCCCCATCATTCGTAAATTCTTGACATTTTACTTTTTCATTTCCAAGAACCAAGCTCAATCATTACCAGTCTGAAAGTCCAATGGAGATTTCTAAGGGAAACGTGTACCCAGCGAAGTCCACTATCAATTAACTAGTCCATTTTTTATCACAAACAGGTGGACTAAATGCCAGAGACAGGAAAAATAAATTCCAGATGATTACATGGACATCGGATAACCTGAAAAATATTATTAGTTTATAAATAGGGGTCTTCATAATTTGAAAAGAAAACCTAGATGACAAAAAAGTTCTAACACAAAATCTGTACAATTTGTTAAAAGAACGACATGCGATCCCCTTCTACTTTGTTCTAATTAATTCTCTACTTGGCATCAAAATATATTGCTTAAGTCCCTTAACTTTTATTATATAATCTATAACTTGCTCTAGACTTGAGGAATATTCACCTGTCATCAAAATGTAGCACTTGTTCTGTGCTAGAACATAGAATGTTATGTTTTACTTTATCTGGGAATTCTTTACCCTGTTTTGTATGAGATACTCTCAGTCTTTCTACAGTTTTATTTTGTCCATTATTATGCTGTGAGAAATTAATGGACATAGTTTTACATTCCACTACTGTGACAGAAACCCGCTCCTTCTGCCGGTCCTGGCTCTCCAGACACCCCCTTACCAAGATAAGCCCGGCTGCTGAGTTGCTCAGAAATCAGTGCCTCAAGCAGCCTGATCTGTAGCTCCAGAACTGCTTGGTCTGATCCTCTGCCTTGGAGCCTCTTTGAATTTCCAGAAGGCTGCTCTGTGTCTTCTGAGGGTGAGGGTGGGTACCCTGAATGAGACACCAGACAGGCTGTATGTTCAAACAGGAATTTCAGACTTTTATTGAAAAACGCCACGATTTATGCCCAGGTCCAACAGTTATAATTTGCATACCAACCGACGAAAATTTACCTACTAAAACTCTAATTACATTATGTCAGTTAGATATTTACAGTAAACATTCCCTAGCCTTCATATCACACATCATTTACAGTTGCAAGAAAAAGTATGTGAACCCTTTAGGAATACGTGGAGTTTTGCATGAATTGATCATAAACTGTGCTCTGATCTTCATCTAAGTCACAACAATTTGAAAAACACAGTCTGCTTAAAATAATACAACACATACATTATATGTTTTCATGTTTTTATTGGACAGAACATGTAAACCTTCACAGTGCAGGGTGGAAAAAGTATGTGAACCTTTGGACTTAATAACTGGTTGACCCTCCTTTGGCAGCAATAACCTCAACCAAACGATTCCTGTAGTTGCAGATCAGACCTGCACAACAATCTGGAGTAATTTTGGACCACTCCTCTTCACAAAACTGTTTCAGTGTAGCAATATTCTTTGGATGTCTGGTGTGAATCGCTCTCTTAAGGTCATGCCACAGCATTTCAATCAGGTTGAGGTCAGGACTCTGACTGGGCCACTCCAGAAGGTGTATTTTGTTTTGTTGAAGCCATTCTTTTGTTGAATTACTTGTATGCTTTGGGTCATTGTCCTGTTGCATCACCCATCCTCTGCAAAGTTTCAGTTGGCGGACATATGGTCTTACGTTTTCCTGCAAAATGTCTTGATAAACTCTGGAATTCATTTTTCCATCAATGACAACAATCCGTCCAGGCCCTGAGGCAGCAAAGCAGCCCCAAACCATGGTGCTCCCTCCGCCATGTTTTACAGTGGGGATGAGGTTTTGATGTTGGTATGCTGTGCCTTTTTTTCTCCACACATATTGTTTTGTGTTTTTTCCAAACAACTTAATTTTGGTTTCATCTGTCCACAGAATGTTTTGCCAGTAGTGCTGTGGAACATCCAGGTGCTCTTTTGCAAACTTCAAACGTGCTGTAATATTCTTTTTGGACAGCAATGGCTTCCTCCGTGGTGTCCTCCCATGTACTCCATTCTTGTTTAATGTTTTCCTTATTGTAGATGTGTCAACAAAAATGTTAGCATGTGCCAGAGATTTCTGTAAGTCTTTAGCTGACACTCTAGGATTCTTCTTTACCTCATTAAGCATTCTGCGCTGTGCTCTTGCAGTCATCTTTACAGGACGACCACGCCTTGGAAGAGTAGCAACAGTGCTGAACTTTCTCCATTTGTAGACAGTCTGTCTTACCGTGGACACATGAACATCAAGGCTTTTGGAGATACTTTTGTAACCCTTTCCAGCTTCATGCAAGTCAACAATTCTTGATCGTAGGTCTTCTGAGAGCTCTTTTTTGCGAGCATGGTTCACATCAGGCAGTGCTTCTTGAAACCAGTAAACCCAAAACTGGTGTGTGTTTTTAAAGGGCAGGACAACTTTCAGCAACACATCCACACTTATTGGACTCACTCCTGGCTCCAATTAGCTCTTGGAGAAGTCATTAGGCTAGGGGTTCACATACTTTTTCCACCCTGCACTGTGAATGTTTACATGTTCTGTTCAATAAAAACATGAAAACATATAATGTTTGTGTTGTATTATTTTAAGTAGACTGTGTTTTTCAAATTGTTGTGACTTAGATTAAGATCAGAGCACATTTTATGACCAATTCATGCAAAACTCCACGTAATACCAAACGGTTCACATACTTTTTCTTGCAACTGTACATAATCTATTGTTCCAATAGATCAGATTACCCTTGCAGTCAAACACTGTCCCAGACTCTTGACTCTTTAAACAGATAAGAAGGAGAAAGCCATCTTGCATAATCACACATTACTCAAATTTGTTTACGTTCTACACAAAAGAAAGGTCTGCACCTTCAAAACACATCTCTAAGTTCACATTTACATTCAGTAATAAAAGTACATTTAAAACTAAAGCTAAGCAATTTACAATACATTTAAAACCACACCACGCAATATAAATGAACATAAAGTCTTTCCCAAGGCAAATGTCTATGTCTTTTGGGGCTATATTACGAAGCTGGTGCTAACTTAACCAGAGCTGTTGTTAACTTAACAGCTCCATAGGCTATAATGGCTCTGGTAAGTTTACAACAGCTCTGGTTAAGTTAGCACCAACTTTGTAATACTGCCCTTGGGGTTTGAAGCGGGGAGCGCTACGTCACTTCCATGACAACTACTATAGCAGAATAATATATATATAGAGAAATTACAAATTCTGTTTCACATTCCTAGCATGGATTTTCTGCTCACATTTTGCAGTTTAGAGAATCTGCAACTATACCCTTCTTTCGCTGATATTGTAATAAGTAAAATTATATATTTAATTAACAAATATATAATTCTGGATACCATTGTTATGTGTGTAGCGCTCACTCCCAGAGGAGCCGCTGAATTTAACCTCGAGTCAGTCTCCCCGCACTAGGGATTAAATATACACCAGCACTGTTGTGGATTTTATAAGTTATATAGTTTACTGGTCTCAAATAAACTGGTATATATAACGCAAGCACGGTATATACTGTATATATATATTTACAGGAATTCGTAATACGAGAAATGCGCAGCGGTAAAAAAGGAAATTTTAACCCCTTCGTTGCCAGAGTGTAGGTCCCGTACAGGTTGTGTCCCAAGAAGGTGTGTGTGTATGTGTGTGTTGGTACCCGGGTACTAGATTCGACTGGCCAGTGAATGGATTCAGTGTATCTTTGACTAGTCACGTTGGGGCCCTGTAGATTTAAGCAAACTGCAGCGTGCTTTGTTAACTTTACTGTGGCCTGGAAGGCCTCTCACACATCCGCCAGACAATCTGCTCCGCTGCTCGACCAAGGACGTCTCTCCGCTCGATTTGGCTGGGACTCTGTGCCACCGGATCCGCTGTTCTTGCTTGTCCGTCTTTGCAACAAGATTTTCAGCTTACCGCCTGTACTCCCATTGGATCATCGCGTTCTCCTAACTCGGGGTCTAATCTGCAGCTCTGTATCTGTGCAAACCTCTCAGCGGTGGATTACTAGGTCTCTGGCAAGTCACTGAAACCAATCTCCAGCGTCCGCAAGGCAGCACCTGCTCTCCGGCCTGGTCACAATCGCTCTCTGTCTCACGTGCGTCTTGCTCTGTTCACCCCTCAGCGCCCACTCCCTCTCCTCTGGAAGGAAAAGGCTGCGGATGTCTCTCAGTTCTCTGTCCCCACCCACTTCCTGTCTCTGCCTCAAAGCATGCTGGAAAACGTAGTCCCATTGTCCAGTATAGTTTACATTGGGCTTGTCTCCCTCTGGTGGTCAAAAATGAGTAATACAGCAATAGAATTTTTAAACAGCGCTACACTCTCCAGCTCCTAGAACTCTTGGGTCTCTCCAAGGAGGTACAACAATCACATAACATTAGGCAATGTATACAGGTTCATCAGCAAATAGACAATGGGTCAGATACACGTCCTCAAGTTGACTCATGCTCCTGACTACCTCAGCTAACATAGCAGACACTTCGGGCAACCTTCGCACTGTGGTGACAGCCTCTCCAGTTCTATGTCCTGGTGAGTCGTAGGTAAGTCTCTGGGGGGGGTCGGATAGAACGTTTTGCTTCAGGCTCAATCAGTTCCTCTTCAGGTGGAAGTACTACAGGTATGGGTTTGCTTCTTTCTTCCACAACGGGAACAGACATCTCTTCAGAGTAGGATCCTTCCAGTGAAGGCATAGAACTGTAATCATAGGACGCGTTTTCAGGAACTACAGGAATGTCTAAAGTTTCAGGAACTTCCAATGGAACTCTTCTTGACCTTTCTCGACAAGTCTTATCATCCTGGAGACGAATGTGGTGTTTAGTGCTCTTAGCGCATCCCACATCAACCTCATACTTGGAGAACGAATTTTCCGACTTGAGTATTGGAGACTGAACCCGCTTCTTCCGCTTGAACGAGATAGGAGCATCTTTAGGGTAGAACCGTTCAGCTTGAATCGCTTTATTTACTCTCCTCCCTAGATCGGCACTGGAGAGGGGCTTAACAGAAGCCATTCGCCCGATTGACATCCGTGTCTTCAAATTTACTGAAGAGTCAGACACATTACATACGCTGACGGAAACTCTTCCACTTGTCCGTTTCAAAACTCTTGTAGAGATTATTTCAGGGACTTTTCTGGACTGCATAACCTTCTCTGTCCCTTCCGCTTTCCTCAGCCACCTCACTACTGCAGGGGCTCTCTGTTCTTCGTCCATCCGTTGACATACCGGCCGTGACATTGAGTGTGCCTTCTTGGGAGCAGGACTCTCTTCTTTCATCAGCGGGGTTAGAAAACGTCTCCCCAGATCAGTATTCGTCCCCACTTTCATAGAACTTCTGTTGGCCCCTGAAGGGCGAGGACACACAATGGCCAATGCATCACATACACCCGGTTGTCCAACGGTCGCTGAACTGAATTCCAGCTTCACCTGTAGATATCCATCATAGGGAAACCTCTCAGTCCCCATACCCCAGATTTCGAGAGCCTTCAACTTCTTCAGGGGTATATGCTTCAAATGTTTCTGATAGAAGTCTCGGTAAATCAGAGTTACTTGAGCACCTGAATCTAGAAGAGCCTTTGTGTAGACCCCTTCCACTTGGACCGGGAAGATGGACGAAGGACCTATCAACCTGTCAGGGAACTTCTCTGCCGTAGTACAAGGTGGGGACCCAGTTTGCTCTCTCAACCGGGGTCCCCCGAAATTTTCCGCTTGTAAGACAGGCGACTGCTCCTTCAAGGCCTTCCGTAGTTCTTCGACCGATCTCTTTACGGGCCTCCTTTTTGGGTACTGAGCCCTGAAATGACCGATTTCCCTGCAGCCAAACCATCTTTTCCTCGAGCATGTGGGCACATTTTCTTCCTGCGGCTCATTTGAAAACCCCCTGTTAGAAACCACAGCCGCTCTTGTCATTCGTATATCTGCTAGAAACGTCCGTCCTCTTCGCGGTTTGGGTGGGCTGGGGCAGTCACGTCGATAGTGGCCAACCCCCCCACAGTTGTAGCAGATCAACGAACCAGAGGGTTCTCCAGCAGGAACACTCTGCACTGCCTCTCTCTCCTCCGGTATGGCAATCCTAGCAGACAGCAACGTCATCAACTCCATCATTTTCGACATCAGAGTTTTCAAAGCCATCACTTCGGCCTGTATGTCCGCTACACCAAGAGTTCCTACTTCTGCGGTGAAAACTGCATGTGAAGCATTAGCAATCATTTTAGCCTTAATTAAAGCCTCTTCTTCTCGGATAGCTTTAACCAGTTTGGAATATGTCAGTCTCTTGCTCTGGTATCTAGTCTGAAATTTCAACATTATGGGATCCAGTGGGAATGATCCTTTGAAAATTTGATCCATCAAAGCTTTGCTTGCATGACTCGGTTCCATGCCTCCTTTTAGAATAACCTGATGGATGATTTTATCCAGCCGCCAGACATAGGTGGACAATTCTTCTCCTTCCTTTTGATAGGTGTGAGAGAACTTGTGGATAAGCTCAGCACAATCCTCCACTCAAGGAAAAAAAAGTGTCATCTGCGCTCGTTTCTATGTGTTCCATGTACAACAAAAATTAGGTTTTTGTTTGTTTCAATGGCCATTGTAACGTAAGCCCACTCGCCACTTCAAGGCACCTCTTTAGAGTGGGTACCTAACAATTGTAACCAAAAGGCCGCTCTACTGAGCAGCTCCAAGCCCCTCCAGCTGCTTTTCAGCCAAGGAGAGGCAAAGATGGTGGCTTTTATTTATACACACACCAAACACTTCCCATTTGGGATCAAAAACAAAAACATGGAAAGAGGAACAGCTGCAGAACGACGGCAGCTGGATGGGCTTGGAGCTGCTCAGTAGAGCGGCCTTTTGGTTACAATTGTTAGGTACCCACTCTAAAGAGGTGCCTTGAAGTGACGAGTGGGCTTACGTTACAATGGCCATTGAAACAAACAAAAACCTCATTTTTGTTGTACATGGAACACATAGAAACGAGCGCAGATGACACTTTTTTTCCTTGTTATGTTTTATACATTGACTGGGCTGTTACTCCTGGCAGTTGCTGCCGCTCCGGTGAGTATGGGCGCGACGCCATTTTTTCTGTGTCTATGTATACAATCCTCCACTCCCCCGAAAATTTCCTGTAAAGCTTCTAGATACTCTGCAGCAGTGCAGCCTGGCTTGTCCCTTTTCAGATTTCGGATGACATCTGAAGCAGGACCTCTTAGGCTCTCGATCAACCTTTGTCTCTTCACGTTGTCAGCAACTTCCCATTCTTCCACTGCTTGCACTGCCTGATCTATCCAAGTCTCAAAGTCCTCTTCTCCAGCTGGCACAGGGACCTTACCGGAACAGAGCCCCAACTTGCGATATCCATAATTTGCAGACGCGGCTGAGTTTTGGGCCAATGTTTCCACCAGCTTCCCCATAGTGGTAAAGAATGTAGCGGGAGGGAACCCTGCAATTGAGGTAGGGGTAGCATCGGGTATCTCGTCTCCTGACGTTGTTGGTCTAGTCACGGGAACATTCGTGGGATCACCACGTGGTGTACTTGGCTGGACCAGTCGAACTTCCACATCGTCGGTCAGCTTCACACTCGCGCCCTGAAAATACACTGGAACACCCTTTCTCCACTCAAAAAGAACATATATGTGAGAAGTCTCTGGGTTCACTTTAACGTCCACTATGAATCCCTGCAGGTCAGGTGCCAACGCTACCACGGCCCGGCGAATTTGTTCTTCTGCCCAGGTGCCTGCAGGAATGTCCATTACTACACTCAACCCTAACTGCCCATTTTGTGCTTTACACCATTCTGCTGCTTCTTCTGGATCCATAATTAACCCTTTAATTGCGTTTTTTTTTTACAGAGACTGTATCCCGGAAACGAGCCCCCACGTGTAGCGCTCACTCCCGGAGGAGTCGCTGAATTTAACCTCGGGTCAGTCTCCCCGCACTAGGGAATAAATATACACCAGCACTGTTGTGGATTTTATTATTATTATTATTCTTTATTTATAAAGCGCCAGCATATTCCGCAGCGCTGTACAATAGGCACAGTATAGACAGGGTTACAATACATTGAACAACATTTGACAAACAGTACAGGAGGAGATGAGGGCCCTATTCCCGTAGGAACTCACAATCTGGGAGGGTTGGGGTTGGAAACAGGAGGAGAGGAATGTAATGGGAGAGTGATTAATGGTTGCGTCAGTGAGTTGGGTGGTAGGCTTCCCTAAATAGGAACGTTTTAAGGGAGCATTTGAAGGAAGAGAAGTTAGGGGAAAGTCTGACAGTACGAGGGAGAGCGTTCCACAGAGTGGGGGCTGCGCGTGAGAAATCCTGCAGTCTATCATGGGAAGAGGTGATGCGGGGAGAAGCTAGGCGCAGGTCACTGTTTGACCTTAGGGAGCGGGCTGGGGTGTATTTGGTGATTAGTGAGGACAGGTAGTGGGGAGCTGAATTAGTGAGGGTTTTGTAGGTAAGGATAAGGATTTTGAACTTAATTCTGCAGTGGATGGGGAGCCAGTGAAGGGACTCGCAGAGGGGAGCGGCAGAGACAGAGCGGCGGGTGAGGTGAATTAGCCTGGCGGAGGCGTTCAGGATGGATTGTAGGGGGAGAGGCAGGACAGAGGGAGGCCAGATAAGAGATTATTGCAATAGTCGAGTTGGGAGATTACCAGGGCGTGTATGAGTTGTTTTGTGGTGACAGTGGTGAGAAATGGCCGAATTCTGGAAATATTACGCAGTTGGTATCGGCAGGAGGAGGAAAGAGACTTGATGTGGGGGATGAAGGAAAGAGCAGAGTCCAGTGTAACTACAAGACAGCGAACTTGGTTTGATGGGGAGATGGTGATACCCTCCACCGTGATAGAGAAGTCAGGAGGTGGGGAGGCATTGGAGGGAGGAATAAGTAGGAGTTCAGTCTTTGACATGTTGATCTTTAGGTGGTGGGAGGCCATCCAGGAGGAGATGCCAGATAAACAGTCACTGACTTTGGAAAGGACAGGGGGAGAGAGATCAGGGGTAGAGAGGTAGATCTGAGTGTCATCAGCATAGAGGTGGTAATTAAAGCCAAAGCTGTTGATGATTTTGCCCAGGGAGGAGGTGTAGATGGAAAAGAGCAGAGGACCAAGGACAGAGCCTTGAGGTACACCAACAGATAGAGGCAATGAAGAGGAGGAGTTACAGCAAAGGACACACAGAAGGACCTGTTGGATAAATAGGAGTCAACCCAAGCAAGTGCAGTGTCACCGAGACCCAGAGAGTTGAGGGTCTGTAGAAGGAGGGGATGGTCAACAGTGTCAAAAGCAGCCGAGAGGTCAAGCAGGATGAGAATAGAATAGTGGCCATGTTTTTTAGCAGTTAGGAGGTCGTTGGTGACTTTGGTGAGGGCAGTTTCAGTTGAGTGTAGGGGACGGAAGCCAGATTGCAGGGGGTCAAGTAGGGAATTGGGGGACAGGAAGAGGGAGAGGCAGTTGAAGACTAGTTTTTCTAAGAGCTTAGAGGTAAAGGGAAGCAAGGATACAGGGCGGTAGTTGGATGGAGAGTTGGGATCGAGGGATGGTTTCTTTAGTAAAGGGGTAACTAGCGCGTGTTTGAAGGCGGATGGAAAGGAGCCAGTGGAGAGAGATAGGTTGAAGATGTGTGTGAGAGCACAGGTGAGGGAGGAGGAGAGGGGAGGAATTAGATGTGAGGGAATGGGGTCGAGCGGGCACGTGGTGAGATGTGAGGAGGACAATAAGGAATTGACTTCCTCCTCAGTGGCTGGGAGGAAGCGGCAGAGGGTGGCAGAGGGGACCTGTGGGAGTGGAGGTGGCAGATAACTATCTTGTGTTGGGATGTTGCTTCTGATAGTTAGAGTTTTACTGAGGAAGTAGTCTGCCAGGTCTTGAGCGCTGAAGGCAGCGCTGTGGGGGAGGTGCAGGTGGATAGAGGAGGGTGTTGAAGGTGGACCAGAGCCGTTTAGGGTTGGAGGACAGCGTAGATATAAGAGATGAGAAGAAGGATTGTTTGGCCAAGTGGAGGGCAGAGGTGTATGACCGGAGAATAAACTTGAAGTGAACAAAATCAGCTTCAGAGCGGGATTTCCTCCAGGCACGCTCTGCAATGCGGGAGCATCTTTGCAGGTAGCGAGTCTGGAGGGTGTGCCAGGGCTGAAGCTGGTGGCGTGGGGCCTTACAGAGTCGAAGAGGAGCAAGAATGTCTAGAGCAGAGATAAGCGTAGTGTTGTAGTGATTAGTGGCAGCATCAGGGCAGGTGAAGGATGAGGTGTGAGGGAGGTGGTGAAGTATGTTGGAGAATTGATGGGGGTCCACAGCATGTAGATTTCTGCGAGTGAGTGTGCGGGGTGGGGGAGCAGGGTGTCTAGGAAGTCCAGATAGGTTGAAAGAGAGAAGGTGGTGGTCAGAGATGGGGAAAGGGCGACAGTTGAACTCAGAAATGGAGCAGAGGTTGGAAAAGACAAGGTCAATAGCGTGACCATCGTGGTGGGTTGGGAGGAGGGAGGATTGTGTGAGTCCAACGGAGGACGTGAGTGAAAGAAGTTTGGAGGCAGCAGGGGCGGAGGGATCATCAATGGGAATGTTGAAGTCCCCGAGAATTAGGCATGGAAGATTAGAAGACAGGAAGTGAGAAAGCCAGGTAGCAAAGTGGTCAAAGAACTGGGAGGTTGGTCCCGGTGGGCGGTAGATGACTGTCACCCTGAGGGCCAGAGGAGAGAACAGGCGGATGCAGTGTGTCTCGAAGGAGGAGAAGGAGAGGGATGGGGGTGGAGGGAGATGCTGGTAGGTGCAGGTGGGAGAGAGCAGGATTCCGA
This sequence comes from Leptobrachium leishanense, assembly GCA_009667805.1. Lineage (NCBI taxonomy): Eukaryota > Metazoa > Chordata > Amphibia > Anura > Megophryidae > Leptobrachium > Leptobrachium leishanense. Next base: position 86,341,792 of record CM019064.1, on the reverse strand, counting down.
CCCCACCACCATTTCTCTCACCCGGTCTGGGGGTATGGCTCAAGTGTAGACCGCCATGTGAGAGAGCAGCAACGGAGGCCGTGTCAGAGGGAGTTAGCCAGGTTTCAGTTAAAGTTAGGAGGTTGAAGGAGTTTGAAAGGAAGAGGTCATGGATGGCTGTGAGTTTGTTGCACACAGAGCGAGCGTTCCAGAGGGCGCAGGAGAAAGAGGACAGGCGCTGAGGGTTTATGGGAATGAGGTTGCTGGGCTTGCAGGGAGGCGATTTATGTGCGATGGAGATAGGATGAGAGGGAAGTATTGGATGTGTTGTGGGGCCAGGGTTAGGGGATATGTCACCTGAATAGAGTAACAGCAGGAGGGTGAGAAAGAGAAGGTGGGAATGGGATTTGTGGGAGTGAAAGGCAGCACGAGAGTTAGAGGGAGACCATGTTCTGAGGAAACAAAGGAGCTCATGCGAGGCCATCATGTGGGACGAGAGGAGGGAGGGAGAGATGCAGATAGTGTAGGGGTCGGTGGTAGAGGGGCAGGAGTTCCATTTAAGGAGAAAGGTAGAAGTAAAGAGCAGAAGCGTGAGAGAAAGCATAATATAGACGTGCGTTTACCCAGAGTAAAAAGTGGGCCTTGCAGTTCCTTCCTCCAGTCCCGCAACTCCAGGAAATCAACTCTAAGCATCCACTTAGGATGCCACTTGGGGAGGTCACTGGAGCCAAGGCTCAATGGAGCCACTCTTAGCTGTTATATAGGGCAGACTGATTGCATTCAGGCAGTTAAAAGGTAAACACCTGATGCTGGATGGGCTGTGTCAATAGGGCAGGAGATTCACATGCTAATTAGCATATCAAATGGTGGAGAAAGGAGACAAAAATAAATAAAAAAAAGAGACCAAGGTAACGATACAATGTGGGTGCCTGCAAATACTGGGTGATAGGGGTCCTACCAGCGAAAGTATGCAGGGGATCAGTTGAGATGTGGGTGTCTGTGGATACTGGGTGATAAAGTCTTACCAGCAAAAGTATGCAGGGGATCAGTTGAGATGTGGGTGTCTGTGGATACTGGGTGATAAAGTCTTACCAGCAAAAGTATGCAGGGGATCAGTTGAGATGTGGGTGTCTGTGGATACTGGGTGATAAAGTCTTACCAGCAAAAGTATGCAGGGGATCAGTTGATATATGGGTGTCTGTGGTTACTGGGTGATAAAGTCTTACCTGTGGAGAGAGGAGACACAGGAATTAGGGATCATGATGGTGGATGGTATAGGGCATCATGTATAAAACTCCAGGAAATCAACTCTAAGCGTCCACTTAGGATGCCACTTGGGGAGGTCACTGGAGCCAACTATAGTTGGCTGGTCTCAAATAAACTGGTATATATAACGCAAGCACGGTATATATATATATTTACAGGAATTCGTAATGCGAGAAACGCGCAGCGGTAAAAAAAAATTTTTTAACCCCTTCGTTGCCGGAGTGTAGGTCCCGTACAGGTTGTGTCCCAAGAAGGTGTGCGTGTATGTGTGTGTTGGTACCCGGGTACTAGATTCGACTGGCCAGTGAATGGATTCAGTGTATCTTCGACTAGTCACATTGGGGCCCTGTAGATTTAAGCAAACTGCAGCGTGCTTTGTTAACTTTACTGTGGCCAGGAAGGCCTCTCACCCATCCGCCAGACAATCTGCTCCGCTGCTCGACCAAGGACGTCTCTCCGCTCGATTTGGCTGGGACTCTGTGCCACCGGATCCGCTGTTCTTGCTTGTCCGTCTTTGCAACAAGATTTTCAGCTTACCGCCTGCACTCCCATTGGATCATCGTGGTTTCTTAACTCGGGGTCCAATCTGCAGCTCTGTATCTGTGCAAACCTCTCAGCGGTGGATTACTAGGTCTCTGGCAAGTCACTGAAACCGATCTCCAGCGTCCGTAAAGCAGCACCTGCTCTCCGGCCTGGTCACAATCGCTCCCTGTCTCACGTGCGTCTTGCTCTGTTCACCCCTCGGCTCGCACTCCCTCTCCTCCGGAAGAGGCTGCGGATGTCTCTCAGTTCTCCGTCCCCACCCACTTCCTGTCTCTGCCCCAAAGCATGCTGGAAAACGTAGTCCCATTGTCCAGTATAGTTTACATTGCGCTTGTCTCCCTCTGGTGGTCAAAAATGAGTAATACAGCAATAGAATTTTTAAACAGCGCTACACTCTCCAGCTCCTAGAACTCTTGGGTCTCTCCAAGGAGGTACAACAATCACATAACATTAGTCAATGTATACAGGTTCATCAGCAAATAGACAATGGGTCAGATACACGTCCTCAAGTTGACTCATGCTCCTGACTACCTCAGCTAACATAGCAGACACTTCGGGCAACCTTCGCACTGTGGTGACAGCCTCTTCAGTTCTATGTCCTGGTGAGTCGTAGGTAAGTCTCTGGGGGGGTCGGATAGAACGTTTTGCTTCAGGCTCAATCAGTTCCTCTTCAGGTGGAAGTACTACAGGTATGGGTTTGCTTCTTTCTTCCACAACGGGAACAGACATCTCTTCAGAGTAGGATCCTTCCAGTGAAGGCATAGAACTGTAATCATAGGACGCGTTTTCAGGAACTACAGGAATGTCTAAAGTTTCAGGAACTCCCAATGGAACTCTTCTTGACCTTTCTCGACAAGTCTTATCATCCTGGAGACGAATGTGGTGTTTAGTGCTCTTAGCGCATCCCACATCAACCTCATACTTGGAGAATGAATTTTCCGACTTGAGTATTGGAGACTGAACCCGCTTCTTCCGCTTGAACGAGATAGGAGCATCTTTAGAATTTTTAAACAGCGCTACATGTGTATGAGCCTCTTATTTTAGCAGGAAAAATAGAACCAGAAATACTGAAAGGGTAAGAAAAATTATATATATTTGACACATGGCACATTCTGACACCACTAGACAAGCTGAGCAAGCTATGCTTAATGATAATAATTTCTTCTGAATTTAAAATGACTCAAATTGATGTCCATATAATATATTGTGCTCAATTCTAATTATGTGGTTTGTCAAGCTGTCGCTTTTTATTATTTTGGCATACCTGGCCTCTATAAAAATATGTCAAAAAAGCCGGACGAGCATCAAAAGCTATATAAAAATAAAAATCACTAACTTTTAAAACCCATGACTTTCATAAACTCTCACCGCAAAAGAAACATAACATTTGACATTGTATTCTTGATTTTCAGAGTTCTGATTTCTCTGATTTCCACACAATTACAACAATAAACTTGTTTGTATACGTTTCAAATGGTTTTTGAAAGGTAGAAGCAAAATGTGTTCCAGCTCCCAAACTACCAGTTTTCGCAGATTGCTTTCTGGGACACTGGCCCATCCAACAGTTTAGTAGCCATCAAATTGAAAATATTCTCATAAACCTGTATGTTCTTGAAAAGAAGAGCACTCATGCAATTTCATTACACATACTTATACCCTTTTTCAGCTGGCCATTTTACAGCCGCTCTCTGGCAAATTTTGCATTACCATTTTTGTTTATAACCTTTTACTAGAATAAGTGTAACTGCGGGCAAATGTTGTAAATATGATTAAATGCTAAATCTCCAGATGCTATGAATACCGTGCATGAGTATCTAAAGAGGCAATTATATAGCTGAGCAGAGAGCATTCAACTAGTTAACTTAATCCACTATACACCATAAAGCTATATCAAATTTATTTGCTTTTCTTTTACAGATAGATACAGGGTGTCCATAAAGTCTCTTTACAATTTCAAAAATATATTACAAAGGCAAATGAAATGACAGATAAGTGAAAATTATTACAAAATGAGACGTATATATTTAAATTTTTTTTGCCTCATTTAATACACCTATATATGGGCACCATTAGTTGCACAAAGCACATCAAGACGGTACTCGATTTCTTGCCATGTTCGTTGTAGTAAACCCTCATCGATGGTGACAATGGCATCAGTGATCCTCTGCTTTAGATTAGTGATGTCCCGTACCTTTGTTCAATACACAATATCTTTAACATAACCCCATAGAAAGAAGTCGAGGGGAGTGATATCTGGTGAACGAGGTGGCCAGGGAATTGGGCCACACCTTCCAATCCACCGGTCTGGAAATGTTCAAAAGGGTTCATTTAACAGTACCTCATTCGTCACAGGGTACCTGAAATACACAAATGCAATGTGATAAAAACCTTGACAACCACTAAGTAGATAGAACAAATCTGATGAAGATATTTCATCAATTGCCTTTGTAATAAATTTTTGAAATTGTAAAGAGACTTTATGGACACCCTGTATATACAGTTTGAAAGAAGCCGCACTCAGGGTCTTAATTTACAGAAATATAATGTATCACTGATACTGTATGATGCAATCATATAGGGATCATGATATTATGTGTAAATCATTTTTTGGTATGAACTTAAGATCTAGCTGTGAGTAAAGTGTATGACAAATCTGGGCAATGACATCAAACTAAGTCACTTTGACAAATGTTGCCTACTATGATGTCAAATCTCAAGATGTTATGTACTAGACACAGTTCTATGTTGCACCACCAGAAAAAGAAGATATGATCTCAGCCATTGAATCCCTTAAGAATGGTAAAACCCCTGGACAGGACAACCTCAGTGCTGGACTATTTAAGGCAGATCCAGAGGTTGCATGCAGAATGTTATAGCCACTATTTACAACCCAGGACATACTTGAAAACAAGAGAAATTTCAATGTATCCTTCCTAGTAAAATACTTTATAAATAAATAAATAAATACAACCATTTGGGAAGTAAAGGAGATACCACATGACTGGACAAAAGGCATCATTATAAAGATCCCAAAAAAAGGCTCCTCTTAGTAACTGCAACAACTGGCGAGGAATCACCCTGCTGTCAATCTTGGCACATATTTTTCTTGGAACTATCATCCAGCCAATCTCAGACACAGTAGACAAACAACTTCCGGAAAGAGCAATCGGGATTTAGAAAGGGAAGAGGACGCGCAGACCATATATTCTCTCTACACAACATCATCGAGCACTGCACAGAATGGCAGAGGCAACTTTACATCTACAATGTAGACTTTGAGAAGGCCTTCGATAGCATCCACAAAGGCAGCCTTTTGCGTATACTTCGTGCCTATGGGATACCACAAGAGATTGTCACCCTTATCAGGAGTTTCTACACCAATTTTATATGTAGAGTAGGAAACAGAGATCACAGCTTTGAAATAAAAACGGGAGTGAGACAAGGCTGCGTAATGTCAGCACTGCTATTCAACATAGCTATAGACTGGGTAATGCGACAAACAACGAAGGATCAACCAAGAAGCATCAGGTGGACTCTCTTTTCAACACTAGAAGATTTGGGTTTTGCAGATGACCTAGCATTGGTCTCTCACACTTACCATCATATGCAAGAAAAAACCATCCCGACTCAACACATTTGCACTGCAGATAGAGGGGATGACACTTAATATTCCAAACCATTTATCAATCTAAATTGATGGTGTAGATATACATACAACAGAAGAGTTCACCTACCTGGGCAGCAATGTCAGGCCTGTTGGAGGAACAGGCAGAGACATCATGAACCACCTCCGCAAGGCCAGAAACGTCTTTCAGATGTTAAACAACATATGGAAATCTCCTCAGTACAGCACCAATACCAAACTCAGACTGTACCAGAGTTGCGCGTACTTTCCACCCTGCTGTATGGTTCAGAAAGCTGGAGAATGACAGAAAACAACCTCTCTAAGCTATCAATATTTGACACAAAGTACCTCCTAAGAATCCTGCTGATCTTCTGGCCTAAAACCATCAGCAACCAACAACTCCTCATTCAGTGTAGACAAGAATATCATCACAAGAAGATGATGGAGATGGACTGGACATGTCATCAGAAAAGAGCATGGGGACATCACCAGAACTGTCCTGAGAGGCAGACCAAAGAGCACCTGGCGTTGAATGGTGGACAGAGAACTCAAGACTATGAATCACACGTAGGTTACCATACAAAATCTGGCCCTGAACAAACAGGAGTGGTTAACCTTGTTGCTGCCCTACATGCCAATAGGCATAATGGGCAATAAAAAAAGCAGTTCTATCATTGAAAGGATGGTGAGTTTACTTTGTCAAACAAATACGGTGAATTCATTGAACTGCCACCAAAGTTCTTTTGCCTTTCTCTCTTTCTCTTTTTGCCTTTCTCTCCACAGTAGTTTCAGCTTAACTTGTTCAAATTAGGACATACTTGAAAACGAGAGAAATATCAATGTATCCTTCCTGGTAAAGTACTTTCTCCAAAAAAAAAAAGTTCTCAGTCACATTTTCCATGGGATTTTACATGGTTTCTACCATAGGTTCTATTAAATATTTGGCATAGATTTCACTGTATTTTCCTTATGTTTTCCAGTTGAAATTGTCTAGCGTTGTTCTTACTGTTCTTAACAGAGTTGTTTCTGTTGGAATTCAAAGAAGATTGATGCTTTAAAATTGCCGAAGTACATTTACTGGTTTTCCAAACAATGCAGAACAATGTTTCAATGTGGAGTAGTCATAGTTTACTAATTTAATGGGAGAATAATGGAGGTACTGTTGGTCAAGTTTGTTTGCTGTTGTTTGCATCAACTTCACCTCATTAGGTATTTTCTTCTTTGGGTAAGTTCATTATAGCTGATCGTCAGTTAGTGATTAACCCCTTGAGTGTATATTGACAATGAAACCGGTTTAAGATAAAGGAGCAGAGGAGTAAAATCAGATATCTGCTCCATATATTCCTAGTTGTGCATTTCTTTTGATTAGGAATTAGATAATGTTTTATGAGATTGGGTCATTCGTTTTTAAATTTATTTTTTGTTGTTGATTTTACTATTTTGATTGTACCATGGCGTAGCATAGACATTATATATTAAATCTCACTGGTTATATATATATAGGAAATCTTTTAAAGGATTTGGAAGCTTGCCCTTTTCAAATAACAGCATGTAGTTCTAGGTGAGAAAGCTAGACATGGCTTAGATATTTTAAAGTCTGACGGACTTTGTAGCACATGGCAAGAAATCCCCATTTTGGTATGTGGTTTATACACTGCATGGCCAAAAAAAAGTCCCCATCGGAACTTAACTAAGCAAATAGGTGCCAGCCTTCCATTGGATAATTACTGCAGTGATTAACATGTTTCAGCTGCAATGAGGCCATGTTGCATATACTAAATGAGCAGGTTTATCCATCAATGGATTTTTTTCTTCCCTGATGGCACGGGCATATGCCAAGATGACAATGCCATGATTCATCAGACTCAAATTGTGCAAGAGTGGTTCAGGGAGCATGAGACATCATTTTCACACATGGATTGGCCACGGCAGAGTCCAGCCCTTAACCCCATTGAGAAAATTTGAAATGAGCTGGAGATGACTTTACACAGAAATAAATGTTGGGCATTGCATAAGCATATCTAAATTATTTATAATGTAAACATTTGACTAATAAAAGGACAATAAGGCATGCTGATATATAGAAGCAATTTCACATAGTCTTCAAGCTTTTCTATATAAAAAGAATATATTCTCTACTGCCCATTGATCTTTTCAAGCCAAACTCTGACCTCCTTCAAAGTTAGCATATTGTTTTGTATAAAGGATATGTCTTTCCAAGCTCCGGCGTGCTAAGATCACATACTGATTTTTTTTTTATTTGGATTTTTCTGACCTCATGGTTTGGCAGAGCCATTGGCCAACTGCAGCACTAAAAAGTATACTCAATCATATTAATGTGCATTTTGCATTTTAAAATCCATAAAAATCATGACAGCATAATTTAAAGTACTAATGCTTAATCAGTGCGCTAGATTCTCTCACTTAGAGCTGAAGTGATTGAGAAAACAAAACCATACATTGCCAAGTGACCTTCCAAACCAATCTATGCTATACAAAATATGTAAGTAAATGTAAGCTCTGAAAGCACCCTGACATCCGCAGATCACTCTCAAGCAGAACCACATTCTGGGATTCTCTAATGTAGGTATTTCATCAATATTTGTTCTGGAAAACCAAGAAAGTGAGAAGTCTGAGAAGCTCTTCCCACTGCATGCTGGAATTTTTCTATCATGGTTATTATGAAGAACCCATGGAAGAAAAATGCAGTCCTGTGGCTTAAACTAAGATACTCAACCACTGGAGTAGTGACCAGTTGGACTAAGCTCTTCACTAGGATGATCATGCATGCACAATCAGCAGTAGCAGACACAGTAGCCCGAGATAAAATAAACATGATCTGGAGCTATGCTATTGCAAATGAATTTCATTTGTATTTGTGCTCCTTAAGGTGGCCCTAACTTTTTTGTGCTATGGACATGATGCACGAGGTGCTAATACTATTTAAAACCAGCTGGGGAATGTCACTACCAGACTTTTCCCCAGCTGATCCTGCACAGAGCTCAGAACTGCAATAAATCCATTTGGCCAGCAGATGGCAACATATGCCACATAGGTTATTACAGTAAGAAACACATTGGGAACATTCCCAAATATTTCTAACTATTTATAACTAGAAGCTTGCCCCGCTGTTTTCAGGGGGCCAGCACGTCCGATGACGTCATTACGCTGCGTGATGATGTCATCGGCGGGTGCCGGTAGGTAAAATTCAGGAAGGGGAGGGGGGCTCATTTGGCGCCCTCTATCTCCCCAACTGTTAATCCTAGAGCGATGCAAGTTGCACCGCTGGAAAGGGGAGAGTCTCCCCTTTTCAGTGGTGTACGGCATTAACCTGTTTGCTCCTGGATCGCGATTCAAACCTGGAGGTGGCTGACATCCTGGATGTCAGCCAAGCCTCCGGGTCTCCCCCACCCACTGACATCCTCACCATATGTGTGAGGATGTCAGTGGGCCAGTTAATCCCCTAGCTGCCAAGTGGAGATAAGGGGATCATTTGGATCCCCTTATCTCCTGATCCATGGCAGCTAGAGGGTCATGTTTGACATTGTTGATTATGGCCTTTCCAATGATACCAAACATGACCAGGTTTGATGTAAAATAAAATAATAATAATAATAAAAAAACATGTTTTGTAAATAGAACCTAGGCTGTCATCTAAAAATAATGAGAATAAAACGGTCAGAATGAGTTCAGCGCACATAGGTGAACTGGCTCAGCAGTGAAGGGGTTAAAAAGCAAAAACATGTAAAAATTGGGTATTTCTATTCTCGGGACAAAATTTTGAACTATTTACCAGGGGTCTTTTTTGGTGGTTTTTTATTTTGGGGATTAAATTACAAAAAAGTGTGTTTTTACAATTTTTTTCATTATATTTCATATTTTTTCACAGTAAATTATACGATATGATGGAAATAATGATATTTTTAGAAAGTCCATTTAATGGCGGGAAAAATGGTATATAATATGTGTGGGTTGAATAAACGAGTAAGAGGAAAATTTGACCTAAACACTAAGGGCTCTATTACTTTCTTTGCGCAAAGTGCTCGCACAGTGCGTGAATTTGTGCAAAAAGTGTTAAACGTTAACGCGAGTAAATTAATGCTGGTATTACAATCCGAGCGCATTTTGTCATCCGTCAAAAAAATAACGCGCGGAAAAAAGATGCACAAAAACGCGCGCGCATTATCGCTGCTCGCAGAAATCGGTGTGCGAACTGTTTTTCACACGATTCAGCCAATCAGAATTAAGAACCACAATTGTCTCCTGTTCAGTTTTTGTGCCTGTCAAAATTAATCTGAGTATATATGCTGCAGCAATAATAAAAACACGCACAACTTCTCAATATTATTGTTTGGGTATGCGTAGAATGTGTAACTATACTTTGCTGTATTTTTATTTTTGGGCTGGTGTATTTGGTTTCGGCCAGGACGTTCAGATTTGCCATTAACACCAGCTTTTAAAAGACGTTAAAATTATGTGCGTAAACGTTGTCCGTTAAAATTTGCGCATAGATTGTGCGCTGGTACACGGATGGTATTACAAACGCATTTGTGCTCACAATGTTAAGTATAGAACACGCAAAGTACATTACGCTCGCAAAGGGTTCGCACAGGTCCACCCGCATTAGACGTTAACGTGCATTTTTTGCACGGACGTTGTAATACGACGTTCTGCGCAAAGGGTTTTGCCCCTCGCGTTAATGCGTTTTTGAGCACGCGTTAACGTTTGGCGCGAAGAATGTAATAGAGCCCTAACAGCGCAGAAACGTAAAAACAGCAGCGGGCACTAAAGGACGAATTTGCATAAAACCGCCCGGTCACTATGGGGTTAATAATTAATTAGAATTTGTATGCTTATATATGTACAAATAAAAGTTTTTTTTGTTCTTTAAGAAATCCATATATAATATGTGTGGGTGCAATAAATGACAAAGATGGAAATTATGATTTAAAACATGCAAGTAGCTAAAATACCAAACATAATTTTGTGTGACAAACCCCTTCAATACCAAGCGATTTGTGTTGAATTTTTTTTTTATCATAACATTTATTTGAAACATGGGATGTGAAGTTAACAATTAAATATAGGGTGAAATCGAAGTTTTGCACAGAAATTGTTATGTTAAGATAGTTAAAAAATGTAAATAATGTTAATTAGCAAATTTTTACTTTTTTAATGTATTCTTTTATCCTTTACAGAAATATTGTTGAAATGTAAGATTCTGAGCTCTAGATGGTGTCTTTTATCTTACACAATTCCAAACGGGGTCTGCATTATTATCGTACAAGCAGAAAAGACCTTTGTGTTAGATACCGTATCTGCGATAATTAAAAATGTTCACGCGCAATGTTGCAGTTTATCCCTTTACGCATTAGCGTACGTTTTCATTTCGTCATAACCCTGCATTATAGCTGTACTTCATTGACTGGATTAGAATGGATTTTTATGACTCTGGTGTAACCTTCTGAACTGTATATCCTATATCACTGAACCAATGTAATACTGTAAAACTCAATAAAATTTATTACAATAAAAAAAAAAAAAAAAAATGTTCAGATCTCCTGATTTGTAGTGATCATAAATAATGAGATTAGTAGCAATGCAGCTTTCAAAAAATACCAATAGAATATAAAGATTATATCTGTATGTGGCGTAATGCCTGTGTATGTAAATTACAGTAACACCTTGTTTCTGTACTGTACAGGGATTTTCAATCATTATAACCACGTGAATTTTATCCCTCTACAGCAGTGAGTGACCCCAGAGCTCTCCCTGTATTCTGCCCTTTCCCTGACTGCTGGAATGCACCAGTAATCTATTTGAACTTTTTGTTTGCAAATTGTTTTATGTCTCTCCAGGGTGCTTGGAGAGTAATAAAACAAAGGGTTTCGTTTCACCACAGGGGTCACACTAATTCTGCTTTAAAAAAGTTAGAAAAGGAGTACTTGAGGACCAGGGTTGGGTACAACAGCACTAGACCATTTAAGAAACAGTTCACTCTCCTGGAGTCTCTAACTCCCTTGCAGGTGGTTGCACTGTACTGTAGAAGGGCATTAGAGAACCATGTGCTCTCTGTGTCCCACGATTTACAGTGAAGAGGATGCAGTGGATTGCGTACATATGGGACAAGAGATGAGTTTAGAATGTATATAATCACTTTATAGAAACAATTGGACACTGGTGTGTGATATATATATATATAATATTTACTGGGGGTCATTCATCATTCACTGGCTCCTTCTACATTTGTGCTTCCTAAATATGGCATGCAAAGTATAGAAGAAGCACTAAACTGCTGAGCAAGTGGAGCGGCATCAGAAGTTGTGACTTGACTTGGAAGCAGTGGTGTCGCTAACATTTATAGCTGCTAACACTCATCGCGAATCAAGCCGGTATCAGGCAGGCAGGACATCAAACAATTTGTAACCATCCAGGTTTTGTGTTAGGAGTAAATGGGTTTTTGACTATATGACCAATCACATCGAGTTACGGGTGTCAATAAATACTGTCAATAAATACAATTCTTAAATTACAAGAAATAGTAAATAATTTATGAAACACTTTTACATCCAGCAGAATCTGTATCTCATTACTTTGACTCTGTATCTCACAGCATGTGTTGTTTTCATACATACAAATTACACAAACACAATATATGGGTGGAAATGACCATAGCATTTTATTCATAGATGTATGCATTGAATAAGAGGATCTTGCTAGCTCAGCATATAGTGCAGAACAAATCCCCAGGGATATAAGCTGCTATGCTCTGGTGTATTCAATGAATATTTGCACTGCTAGTAGCACTTTATGAAAACGGCAGCATGAACTCTCTGCCACCACTAAGTATAAGGATCATCACTTCCCGATGCAAAATTTGTATTAATCATAGACTGCAAACAATTCCCAAGAAGAAACTGTCCCAGTCAGTTCTGTAGTGGATTTTATGCTCACGTAATTAATATCCTAGGTGTATGTGACAGATGTACTTTGTCTTTGCTGCTCTCTGTAACGCAAGCTCCATAAGTAAGCTGCCCTTGTCTAACCTTAGAGACGACCAATCTTCATGGAAGAGACACCATGATGGTGATGTAAAAGGTACATGAACCATTTAAAATGAGGTACATTATTAGGTCTCATTACACATAATTGCTGCCTGTTACAAATAAGATAACGACCTTTTAGGGATGAGAAAAAACATCCGTCTTGTCTTTGCTTCCTTAGATGAGTGGTATTGTACATACATAAAAGATTAACCAGAGCCTTTTTGCTGATCTCACATCTTTCACAAAAGATGCATACTCATACAAGCTACCCAATGTATCGGTCCAGTCAGCGAGAGATAAACTAGTAGAAAAAGTAGGGTTAATCCTGCACACAGCATATTCTGTAAAATATAATAATACAAACCCCACCAGGGTGCCTAACCCCTTAACGACAGGTGGCTGGCACCCACCGGGAGGGGGTTAACACTGCCAGCTCCTGCCAATGGGTCACAATGTGCTTGCATTGAGAGCTATTAGTTTGGCTGGACTCTCTCCTGAGTATCCAGCTCCCTTTGTGGTCATGCTGCAATATGTCACATGCAAAGGGGCTTAGAGGCAGCCTAGTGCTGGATCAAAAAGAGTTTTAAAAAGGGTTAAAACGTAAGAGGTGTTTGGGTGGTGTAAGGAGGAGTTAATGTTTAACCCGGCCCTCCGTATCCCACCCTATTGGTCTATCCCTATAGTTTCCCTTTAAAGGAGATGTAATTTTGTAGACGCCAAATCACTTCAAATTCAGACTAGTGTCTTTAGGGTAATTAATTGTGCGATAAGAATTCATGGTGTGGTCCCAAAGCAGAGAGTCTAATTTCATGCAGAAACATAAGGCAGGCATTTAAAACCAGCAGCACTCGATCACAAGACACACCAGTTCAGTACAATTAGTAGTTTGCTGCAGAATTTTGGAAATGAATGAATGGAGTTTGTTGCACAAGTTTCTAGGTCAACAATTGAGTTGGGACTCAAAGAAAAGAAAAGGTTTGGAATAGACAAGGTAGACACATAGCAGTATGAAAATAACCTAATAGGTAAGTGTATAGGCGCTCAGTAGTTGTATTAAGAGTAAATAGTAATTGCAGCTCACCAGCTAAGTGTATCCTCCACTCCTAACTGATTGTAAGCAGTATACCAAGGTATATGGGAGCGCATATGGACATATACAGACAATATCATTAGATCATAAAAAAGAATGAAATTGAAATAATAAAATATATATATATATACTGTATATATAGTGTGTTTAATATTGCAGAATCTTGCACATCATAGCAATTCAACGAATTGCATCCCAGAGCTCTTGTGCCACATTCCCCATATGCAGCAAGGAATTCTGGGTAGGATATGCAAGGCGAGTGTCCAGGCGAGTGCCCAAGCTTCCTGCCGCCGGACGCACGCTCAGAGGGAGCCTAACGCGGCGGCGACAGGTGAGCTGAGGCATATCCATGCGCTGCGGGGGCATATCTATGAGCGAGCTGGGGCATATCCATGTGCTGCGGGGGCATATCCATGAGCGAGCTGGGGCATATCCATGAGCGAGCTGGGGCATATCCATGAGCGAGCTGGGGCATATCCATGAGTGAGCTGGGGCATATCCATGTGTTGGGGCAGTATCCATGTGCTGGGGCAATATCCATGAGCTGGGGCATTATCCATGTGCTGGGGCATATCGATAAGTTGGGGGGCATATCCATAAGTTGGGGGCATATCCATGAGCTGGGGCATATCCATGAGCTGGGGGGCATATCCATAAGTTGGGGGGCAAATCCATGTGCTGGGGCAAATCCATGTGCTGGGGCATATCCATGAGCTGGGGCATATCCATAAGCTGGGGGGCATATCCATGAGCTGGGGGACAGTATCCATGAGCTGGGGGACAGTATCCATGAGCTGGGGGCAGTATCCATGAGCTGGGGGCATTATCCATGAGCTGGGGGCAGTATCCATGAGCTGGGGGACAGTATCCATGAGCTGGGGGACAGTATCCATGAGCTGGGGGCATATCCATGAGCTGGGGGACAGTATCCATGAGCTGGGGGACAGTATCCATGAGCTGGGGGCAGTATCCATGAGCTGGGGCAGTATATCCATGAGAGGAGCTGGGGCAGTATATCCATTATTACACTATTTGATTTCAGAATATTTATTTTCCTGTTTTCCTCCTCTAAAAACTAGGTGCGTCTTATGGTCAGGTGCGTCTTATGGAGCGAAATATACGGTACATGCGCAACGTTACTGCGCGCGTATTACACTTCGTTTTGTGTTTTTTTTTTACTAACGTTATTCTTTGACGGATGAGAAAATGCGTTCGGATCCGAATATCACGTTAATTTTCGCACGATAACGCTGGACACTGCGCGCAAAAAAAATTGCGCCGCGCGAGCGCATTTGCGCAGAGAATGTAATATGGCCCAAAGTTTTTAATCCTTCCTGGCTCGCCAACACATCCTCCAACCTCTGAGGGTGGGTCTTACCGCCATTGTAGAGCATTTTGCTTTTCCTCTGCTCCTCAGCCAATAGACATAATGATGGATTGGAATTAATACCCTCACCAATCTTCTCTGGGAGTAGTTCAGCGTTGTTTACCATTATTTTTACAAACTTCATTGGCCGGTGTTGGATTTTTTTTCCTGTGGATGGCCAAGGTTCACTGTAACAAGGGAGATTTTTATCATTTCCATTTTTTTTTTCATTCAATCATTTTTTGCAACAACCGTGAGCAATGGAATTTAAGGAGTTTTACCTTATTTCAGAATAAATAATAATTTTGCAGAAATTGTCCTGATTATCCCTAAAGTATTGTTCAATTATTTTGCAGAATATCAACTATAAATGCAAAGTAAATTTAAGATATTTCATAGTTCGCTTGTAAGTTACAGCCCCTCTCAATGTCCTTGGTTCTGTTTGCCCTTTGTATCAGTGGGAGATAGATACACAATGAGCAAAACGGGATAGTATTTATAAGCCTCCTTCAATCTCCTGATGCTCCCGCACTATCCCTGTCAAGGTCACAGCATAGATGACAGTAAACAAATATGGACATCAATATATAGCTCTATGTCTTTTTATTTGTGTGGCAATTGTGTCAATTTATTATTTCCTTGTTCAAAAATTGCAAGCGAGCAAGACGGATGAAAAGGCAAAGCCGCGCGGCCAAAGGCATAAGAGAAATAAGTCGACCAGTTTCAGATACCACATTACAACCCACACAATGAACACTGACAGGCAGATCGAAACACAGATAAAAAAAAATAAACGTGCCTAATATACGAAGATAAAAATGCGGACCTAAAGCATGGTGACAGAAAACTTATGAGATGAAGACAGATGAGAGGGCAATGCACAAAATGTATGATTTATTTATTGTGTTTTGATTTCACTGTTACAAAACATTCTGTGAAAGCCTCGACAAAACACGCATCTCTTAGGTAGAGATAGGGTCATTGTCATCAAAATCCCTGCCAAACACAGATACAACTTACTTAACCCCTTAATCTTTTGGATTCCAGGAAGAGCACTAACAAATATGTGTACACACATAAATATAATTGAAATTAGTTGGTTTTCTGCTTGAATTGTTCATAAAATGTCATCTCATTTTCATGAACATCACAAATATAGATAAATAGAATGTGCTTAAGCTAAAAACACACAAACCGTTATAATCATTCATGTCTTTATTGAACACAACCAATTAAAAATTCACATTGTTGTGGAAAAAGTAGGTGAACGCTTGAATGTAATAGTTTAGCTAGTTGATCCTCCTTTGGCTGTAATAACCTCAACCAACAGGGTTATTCAAAGAGAGCTTATCTGGCCCTGAAATGTAACCGAACACTGAAATTCAGCCTACGGTTACATTTCCTGGCCATTCGGCTATTCAGAGAACAGGCACTTCGCCAAATGTTGGCGAATTGCCTGCACATACGGTGCCTGTTCGTTGCGTGTTCGTTACCTGTTCGAGGGCAGTGAAATCCCCATAAAGGAACAATGCTTCGGCTATTCAGAGAACACAAAACAGCAGTGAAAAGTTGCCGAATTGACCCGCTGTTTGGTGGTTTCATTCGACAGATTTATTCAGGAGAATCCCATAGGCTTCAATGGGAAAAATGCTTAAAATATCCTAAAAAATCTATAAATGAAGAGACTCTTTACTGCAGAATTTGATAATGAACGGTTTATTAGATATTGAATTAAAACGGAAATATTTTTAACATTGAAGCCTATAGGATTCGCCTGAATAAACCTGTCGAATTAAACCACCGAATGCCAGGGCATTTCGGGAACCTTTCACTGCTGGTTTGTGTTCTCTGAATAGCCGAAGCAGTGCTTCTCTATGGGGATTTCACTGCCCTCAAACAGGCACCGAACAGGCACCGTATGTTCAGGCAATTCGCCAGGATTTGGCGAATTGCCTGCTCTCTGGATAGCCGAATGGCCAGGAAAGGTAACCGAACGCTGAAAATCAGCGTTCGGTTACCTTTCTCCAGCAATTCGGATCTCTTTGAATTACCCTGATAGTCTCATCTTCTTCCCGAAAAACTCAAACTTCTCTATTTTTTGCATGGTTCACTTCAGCAGATGCTTTTTGGAAATATTAAACTGTCTGAGTGCTTTTTAAATAACAAAGTAGCTCTAACCCATACCTCCATATCTCTTGTTTAGATAAATAAACACCAGGTTTGCCAGTTTCAAACTCTAATTAGCATTTCATGAACCCTTTAGCCTAGGGTTTCACATACTTTTTGCAATGTGTACGATGAATATTTGACATTCAATACGTACAAGAGTAATACAATATTTATTATGTCATTAATTAGAACAGATTGTGTTCTCTGATTACTGTAACTTTTTAAAGGGTTCACATACTTTTAATTGGACACAGGCACAAGTTTCATACTTTTGGCTCTGTATGCCACCAGAATAAAATTAAAACGAAACAATCCAAATGAATTTGTAGTGCAGACTATCCGCTTTAATTCAAGGGGTTGAACATAAATATCAAGTACAAATTTCAGGAACTGCAACCATTTTTATACACAGCCCCCCACCCCATTTCAGGGGCTCAAATTTATTTGGAAAAATTAATATAATCATAAATAAAATGTTGATTTTTTTTTTTATATTTTGTTGAGAATCCTTTACTGGCAATGACTGCCTGAAGTCTGGAACCCATGGACATTACTCAAGACTTGGTTTCCTCCTTTCTGATGCTTCGACAGGCTCTTATTACAGCTGTCTTCAGTTGTTCTTTGTTTGTGGGTCTTTCTGCCTTTAGTTTTGCCTTCAGCAAGTGAAATGCTGCTCAATTGGTTTGAGATCAGGTGAGTGACTCGACCATTGCAGAATATTCCACTTTTCCTTCAAAAATTCCTGGGTTGCTTTTGCAAAGTGTTTTGGATCATTTTCCATCTGTACTGTGAAACTCCGTCCAATCAACTTTGCTGCATTTGGCTGAATCTGAACTGACAATATATCTTTAACCCTTTCGCTGCTGAGGCTTTTCCCGCCCCTATGCTGAGGTCATTTTTACCTGTTTTGCGCATCATGTTTAAACGTGTTTTGAAGGCTTATTTTAGTATATGACCCAGACATATTATATATCGTTCTTTCCGTCAGACTCGGTAGATTCATAATATGTCATTATTATATGTATACGTTATGTCATGTCTGTATATTATAACAAAAAATGCAATAAAATATGTATTTTCAATAATTTACAATGTGTAAAGTGTTTTTTTTCACATTTTAACATGCGAGCAATTGCGGTTATATTTTGTATGGGGTGCGCTTGTTAAAAAAATTAGAGATGGGGGTCTCGTTACATTTTTTTTTGGGGAAAATGACACTATTTTTAACAAACGCACCGCATACAAAAATCGTTAGTGCAGCATCATTGTTCACATTATAATTGAAATGGGAACAATATTGCTGCATTAACAAACCCAAAAAAATAAAAAAAAAGTGTTTAATTTTTTTTTTTTAAATTTTTTTTTACATTTTTTTTTTATTTTTATTTTTCATTTTTTTTTTTTTTTACAAAATTTTCCACTGTAGTGTTTGGTATCGTTGGAACGGCCATGCTCTGGCCGATCCAACGATACCAAAATTTAACCCCTAGCTGCCACGGATCGGGAGATAGGGAGTTCATTGGAACTCCCTATCTCCACAGTTGGTGGCAGTTAGGGGTTAACTCTAGGACTGGCGTCATCGTGCTACGCACGATGACGCCAGTCCTCTGGGGGAGTTCCCGGAGGCTTGGCCGACATCCAAGATGTCGGCCAGCTCCGGGAAAGGATCGCGAACCGGCGCTTTTCAGCGCCGATTCACGATCCAGCTCCCCAGGGGTTAATGCCAGGCATCATTTGGAAGGGCAGGCTGTGCCCTTCCAAATGATGCCTGGGTTAACCCCCGCAGAGCCGCCGATCGGGAGGGAGAGAGGTCCGAAGGACCTCCCCCCCTCCCTTTCAGGCGCCTCCTCCGCACATGCGGGGGGGGGGCCCCGCGATGACACCTAATTCTGGCGGCTGCTGGTCCGGATGCCGGGCTGACATCCAGGATGTCAGCCCGCACCGGAGGGGCCAGCGATCGGCCGGAACCCGGCCGAACGCTGACCCCAATGTGAGGACGCGCTCAGCGCGTCCTCAGCACGCCAGCGGGACTGCTGAGGACGCGCTGAGCGTGTCCTCAGCAGCGAAGTGGTTAAACACTGTTGAATCAATTCGGAAGCTTCTGTCTTCTGTCATATCACCAATGACCCAGTGCCACTGGAAGCCATGCATGCCCATGCCATCACACTGCCTCCACCATGTTTTACAGATGACGTTGTGTGCTTTGGATCATGGGCTATTCCTAGCCTTCTCCACACTTTTTTTCTTCCTGTCATTCTGGTACAGATGAATTTTCGTTTCATTCATCCAAAGAATGCTTTTCCAGAACTGGTCTGGCTTTTTTAGATGTTTTTTGGCAAAGTCTAATTTGGCTTTTCTGTTCTTCAGGCTTCTAAATGGTTTGCACCTTGTGGTGAAGCCTCTGTATTAGCTCTTGTGAAGTCTTCTCTTGATTGTAGACTTTGACAATGATACGCCCACCTCCTGAAGAGCGTCCTGCACTTGTCTCTAGGTTGTAAATGCGTTTTTATTTACCATAGAGAGGATCCTGCGTTCATCCACCACTGTTGTCTTCCGTAGATGTCCAGGCCTTTTGTATGTTGCTGAGCTCACCAGTGCCTTCTTCTTTCCTCAGAATGTACCAGACCATTGATTTGGCCGCTCCTAATGTTGCTGCTATCTCTCTGATGGTTTTGTTTTATTTTTCAAGCCTTACAATGGGCTGTTTCACTTGCATGGACGGCTCCTTCGAACGCATGATGTAGGGTCACAGCAATAGATTCCAAATGCAAATACCACACTTAGAATCAACTCCAGTCCTTGTACCTGCTTAATTGATGAAGATATAATGGAGGGGTAGCCCACACTTGGCCATGAAACCGCTTTTGTTTTACTTGTCCAATTACTTTTGGCTCCTTGAAAAGGAGGGGTGGCTAATCTTAAAAGATGTAATTCCAAAACCCTTCCTCCAATTTGGATGTACATACCCTCAAATTGAACCTGAGAGTGTGTACTTTCAGTCCATATATAGCTATAGCTTGAATATGTTTTGGTAAATACATGAGAAAGCACACAGGGTTATTCAAAGAGATCCGAATTGCTGGCGAAAAGGTAACTGAACACTGAAATTCAGTGTATGGTTACCTTTCCTGGCCATTCGGCTATTCAGAGAGCAGGCAGTTCGCCAAATGTTGGCGAATTGCCTGCACATACGGTGCCTGTTCAGTGCCTGTTTGAGGGCAGTGAAATCCCCATAGAGAAGCAATGCTTCGTCTATTCAGAGAGCAAAAACCAGCAGTGAAAGGTTGCTGAAATGCCCTGCCATTCGGTGGTTTCATTCGACAGGTTTATTCAGGACAATCCCATAAGCTTCAATGTTAAAAATATTCCCATTTTAATTCAATATCTAATAAACCGTTTATTATAATATTCTGCAGTAAAAAGTCATTTGTTTTAGATTTTCTAGGATCTTTTAGGCATTTTTCGGGATTTGTTTTATTTTTTCTGTAGCAGACCTTTTTATTATCATTCATTGGATCTTATATGTAAATTTCAGACATTTTTGTTCAGTAGTTTCTTTGCAAACAGCGTTTCACTTTTCAAACAATCAAGCGTACTGTTTTGTTTTTTTACTTCATTCGTCTGCGGTGTCGGGTTTTTCCAGCGGCTGCTCTGCGCTGTGATCGGTGGCTGCTCGGTTTCTCCAGCGTGTTCGGCGGTGTTAATCCAGACGTTTTTGCGTGTTTCGGTGTGCGTTCGGCGGGTTTTGTGGTGAGTCTTTGTCAGGTTTGCAGTGGTTTTTCTCTGCACTACGACGGCCCTGTGGTGCTTGCTGAATACACTGCAGGGTCGCCGAAATGGGATCGCCAAATCGCACCGAATTGAAGAGAACGAAATGTCACCGAACGTGCGGTGACTTCGATTCTCTTTTGAATAACCCTGTAAAACTGTGCCTGTTTCCAAATATATATGGACCTAACTGTAATATATATATATATTGCTCTATAAAGCTAAATCTGACTGTGTATATGTGTAGCATATAAGTATTTGTCATTCACTCTGTATCACCAACACACTTTATTGGCAAGCTATTTAAATGTTCTATTTATACCAATACAAATGGTTGTTTAATAAAAGTCTTGGTACAAGCAGAGAAGTTGATTGGATATGTGACATAATGCACAAACAAATATTTAAAGCGACTGTAAAACCAGAGTGCACATCCTTTGTACCTGAATAAATAGAAGAAATTTGGATTTTAGCACACGGGTGTTGTAGTTTTATGACCTCATTTCAAGTTGACTTATTACAAATGTTTTTCAAGAATTGTGAAATGATAAAAAAAAAAGTAAGACGGAACAACATCATATAAACATATGAATTGAGAATTCCTTGTTTCTGACCGTTTACTAAAATGAATAGTGTAATGCTTTTACAAATATGACTACATTCATATTACCGTGGTTGTCATGACAACCAATCATTATGAGCATTGTTTCAGTTTTCGTACTTACTGCATGAGTCCTCATGGATTGCTAGAAGCAAACTGACAGCGTATTGAATGAATCATCTTTAATGCAGGGCATTTAATTGCACTCAGAACACTCCCCAAGTAAAATGAGAAGAACATAAAATCCTGCATGAATAAAAGAATAAAAAACATGAATGTCTTGCTGCTTTTTATGATCGCGTGTAGTACGTACTAGGCAGAGCCGGCATTGGGCTAATTTCTTATTATCATAAACTATCACTGCTTAGATGGTAAGTATGCTGTAATGTAAATGGATTTTATATGAACCCGCGTGCTGAGACAAATTCAAATCTGTGTGCAAAATTGTGATGTTTTCATGCAAGCAACACCTTTTGATGTTGGGTTTTTAGGCAAAGTGAGTAATGAAATATGCAGAGACGTCAGGGGGTGGGGGTGATAACTGATTTATATGCAGTCAAAACTTGACTCTGATTGGCTAGTCTGTTTTTACATCTCACAAAATTATTTTAAAATTCCAATCCTGGTTATTTGCTAGAAACTAGGGATGTGCGTTTCGTTTCGTACCGATTCGTTTTTCTCACGAAACGGGCCGATTCGGTGCTTCGGATTCGTCCGATGTTCCGAACCGGACTGGCAACGAAATACACACCATCCGAAATATTTCCCCTATACGGAACGAAAAAAAATTGTTATTTCGTATGGACATGAAATTTGTAAAATCGCCAGTCATTTTCGTTCTATTCGATTTCGGTTCCATTTCGGTTCATTTCAGACAACGTATTTTCGTATTGTTTCGTTCCATTGCTGATTTCGTAATTTCGTATCGTCAGACACTTTTTTCACTTGTTCCAGTGCTGTCTTTCTGCATCAATAATATATTTATTTTAAATATTTAATTAGCTTTTCCTTAAATCCCCAGTCTAAATATTCATAAGAAAAAAAGGATCTTTCATAAAAAACGAAACGTCCAAAGGAACGAATCGGCAGGATTACCGTATCGACCGAAATATCGGAGCATTCGAAATACCATACGTCTAAAGTCAAAACTAAATGGACCCTTTGAAATGAAGAGAACAGACGATCCGAAAGACTGAAATTCCTCGATTTCACGAAACTAAAATCGATACGAAACTAAACGAGCTGAAACGAAAATGGGCCGAAACGATCCGAAACTAAACTTATGAAAAACTGAACATGCCTAAATGAAACAAAAAAAAAACGCCTGCACATCTCTGCTAGAAACCTATAAGGCTAGGGTCAGACGAGCGCATTTTGTACGGACCGTGCGTCCGTGCAGTACGGACGTACTTACTGACTGACAACAAGGTAGTGGCTAAACAGTCCGTTTTTTTCACTGACGTATTTTTTGACTGATGTAGCAGGGAAAATAAAATAAAATGAAAAAACATTCTGTCCGTCAAAATTGCTGGACATATAAATGCAGTCCATCTGACCTCGTTTCATCACTCACACACAAAGCTACACGGACATTGCAGACGTGGCGCACTCCACACGTCCGTTCTAGCAGTATTACGTTCTTGCCTAACCTGCGTCCGTTTGCCGCGTCCGCCATGCTTCCGCACTTCCGTGCGGACGTACTTCGTGTGTGGGGCTCCATTGGTCAAAATGCTATGCTGCCACGGACGTACAAATGTGCGGTAATACGGACGTGATAACTGCACTCGTCTGACCCCAGCCTAATACCTCAATAGTAGGAAACCCTTTTGTCTTGTAACTGAGTATCAATAGAAGAAGATGGAAAACTGGGGAAACATTGAGAGTTAAGTGCTATGGATTAAAAAGTGCTTTACAGGGTCACGTTAGGAAAAAAATATATATATATTATAGATTATAAAGGTAATGTGAGAGCACCAAATGCACAATATCAAAACAGCTGTTTTATTGAGATCCTGTATGTTCTCTAGGAGAACAACACATTCTACTAATGATAAGGAGCTGTAAGCTACCAAGAAAAGCGTTGTCTTTTGGATGGGATGGTGGAACCATTTTTGACTATCATAAGATCATAAGAAGCTGGCATTCTAGAGACTGCAAAGAGTGGAACTCTACTAGGTGTGCAAGTTAAAGGGTTTGCATGTCTAGAAATTTGTTATTTTAAATTGACAGTTAAACACTTTTATACCATAGACAAACTAGAATAAATTAATAAAGTTTTAAAAATGTGTAAAAAATTTTTTATTTTCTTGCTTTAAATTCTGTCATTTCATCTTCTCTGGCCACGGCCCTCAGCTAGGGGTGTTTCTTCAGCTGCCGCTTCCTGTGTATTCCCACCCATTAATATTATTTTTATTATTTATTGAGCGCCAACACATTCCGCAGCGCTGTACAAGGTGCAAAGGGTAAAGACAGGACAATTTAACAATACATACAGGAGAATGTCAGTATTGCTGCCAGCAGGTACAGGAGGACGTGAGGACCCTATTCCCATGGGAATTTACAATCTAGATGGGTGAGGGATAGAAACAGGAGGGGGGCTGCAGTGATGAGTTAATGCAGGGAGAGGTGAGGACAAATTTTAGGTCTGTCGGATGTCTTGTTACGGAGTCAGGTGGTAGACTTCCCTAAACATTACTCCACCCATCAAAACTACACATGAACTAGCACAAGCTGTGCACGTGAAACCTTGTGCACGCTCAGGACCTCAGACTGGGGAAACCGAGGAACTGAATATTAGCCATCTGTGCAACTGAAACAGCAAGGGACAGACACGCACCCTCTAACCCGCTCACACACATGCTCACACACTCACCAGCTGACTTTCTCACACGCTGATTTGCTCCCTCAATCACCTACTGAATGGATCACACACTCACGCTGACTAACTTGTGCTCTTTCATGGTTTACATAATCACTGTCTCATTCAAACTCCCTCACAGGTCACTCACTCTCACACTCTTTTCTTGTGCTGTCTGTCTCATGTGTAAGCTCGCTCACAGTTTCACTTGCACGCTCTCTTGCTGCACTTTGGCTTGTGCTCTTACTGCTGTATCTTGCTGTCTTTCTCTCTTTACCGTTTCTTGCTGTGTCTCTGTGCTTTTCTTTGTTGTCCCTTTCTCTCTGCTGTCTTTTTTTATCCCTGTGTGTATGGATTTCTTACCTTCCCTGTCTCTGCAGTAGCTGGACCTGGAGGTGAAAGTTCAGCCCCGCCCTCCCTTCAGCTCGCAGAGCAGGAGGAAGGAACATAGAAACATAGAAAAATGTCAGCAGATAAGAACCTTTCGGGCCATCTAGTCTGCCCAATTACATGGATACTTTACCTGGATTTATCTTTTGTTTAGGATAGCCTTATGCCTATCCCATGCCTGCTTAAATTCAATTACTGTTTTGGCCTCTACCACGTCAACTGGAAGACTGTTCCATGTATCCACCACCCTCTCAGTAAAATAATGCTTTCTGATGTTACTTTTAAACCTTTGCCCCTCTAATCTAAGACTATGTCCTCTTGTTTTGCTTCTTTGTTTCCTTTTAAATATACTCCCTTCCTCTACCTTGTGGATTCCCTTTACATATTTAAATGTTTCTATCATATCTCCTCTGTCTCGTCTTTTTTCCAAGCTGTACATGTTAAGATCATTAAGCCTTTCCTGGTAACTTTTCTCCTTCAAGCCATACACCATTTTAGTAGCCCTTCTCTGAACTCTCTCTAAGATGTCTATATCCTTCTGGAGATAAGGTCTCCAGTACTGCACACAGTACTCCAAGTGAGGTCTCACCAGTGCTCTGTACAGTGGCATGAGCACTTCCCTTTTCCTACTGCTAATACCTCTCCCTACACAACCAAGCATTCTGCTAGCATTTCCTGCTGCTCTATTACATTGACTACTTACCTTTAGATCCTCTGAAATAATAACCCCTAAATCCCTTTCCTCAGAGGAGGAGGGAGCAACTCAGAACCACATGCTCAGTGTGTTGTTTATCTATACCTACAGTTGTGTTCAAAATTATTCAACCCCCACTGAAATTGAGTGTTTTGGCCAGTTTGACATTGATTTTGATCATTCAGTCATCTTGCTTACAATTAAATCAAAGAGGCACTTGTAGGTCAGACAAATATAACATAACATTTATAATGAAATAACCACAAATGTCTTTTCTGTGCTCACATCATTATCAGTTTTATTCAACCCCCAAGAGACATTCAATCTTAGTACTTAGTACAACATCCTTTTACAGTTATAACAGCTTTTAAACGTGAAGCATAGCTTGACACAAGTGTCTTGCAGCGATCTACGGGTATCTTCGCCCAATCGTCAGGGGCAAAAGCCTCCAGGTCAGTCACATTCTTAGGCTTGCGCACTGTAACTGCTTTCTTTAAGTCCCACCAAAGGTTCTCAATCGGATTTAAGTCAGGTGACTGCGATGGCCACTCCAAAATGTTCCAGCCTTTAATCTGCAACCATGCTCTAGTGGACTTGGAGGTATGCTTGGGATCATTGTCCTGTTGAAAGGTCCAACGTCTCCCAAGCCTCAGGTTTGTGACGGACTGCATCACATTGTCATCCAATATCTCCTGGTACTGAAGAGAATTCATGGTACCTTGCACACGCTGAAGCTTCCCTGTACCTGCAGAAGTAAAACAGCCCCAAAGCATGATTGACCCCCCGCCATGCTTCACAGTAGGCAAGGTGTTCTTTTCTTCATAGGCCTTGTTCTTCCTCCTCCAAACATAGCGTTGATCCATGGGCCCAAACAGTTCTAATTTTGTTTCATCAGTCCACAGAACACTATCCCAAAACCTCTGTGGTTTGTCCACATGACTTTTGGCATACTGCAGTGGACTCTTCTTATTCTTTGGAGACAGCAAGGGGGTGCGCCTGGGAGTTCTGGCATGGAGGCCTTCATTACGCAGTGTGCGCCGTATTGTCTGAGCTGAAACTTCAGTACCCACATCTGACAAATCTTTTCTCAGTTCCTCAGCAGTCACACAGGGACTTTTCTCCACTCTACGCTTCAGGTAGCGCACAGCAGTCGAAGTCAGCATCTTCTTTCTGCCACGACCAGGTAGCGTTTCAACAGTGCCCTTTGCCTTGAATTTGCGAATGATGCTTCCTATGGTCTCTCTTGGTATGTTTAACATCTTTGCAATCTTCTTATAGCCATTGCCCTTCATGTGAAGAGTAATCACCTCTTCTCTTGTCTTCCTGGACCATTCTCTTTACTTCACCATGTTTGTAACCACACCAGTTAATGTCTAGAAGGAGCTGAGTATCACAGTCATTTTAAAGCTGCCTAATTGGTGCTTATTATGCTTTATTGCTGCTCCGTGACATCCACAGGTGTTTTCAATACCTGATTGAAAACACTTGAATGAACCTCTGTTCTTCAGAGTGGTAGTCTTTAAGGGGTTGAATAATTGTGTCTATGAAGAATTCACAAAAGAAACATTTACTACTGTATTACAAAACCAATTGATGTCATTTTAGTTGCATATGGTTCTTTTAAAAGTCCTTGTAGGATTTCATTCTGAATACAATTACAAATGTACACTAAATTCCCTAAAACCCTTTACAGCATTGGGGGTTGAATAATTTTGAACACAACTGTAGGTATACACACTGATTGGTTAGCTCAAAGTGCCTCCTGAGGTGGGCGTGGAAACACCAAGAAAGAAAAGCAGGTTAAAATGAAAAAATATCATATCTACTTGCTTTTTATGCCTGCTGAATGAGACTACTGACTCATTGAAAAGGCATAGCACATTTTTAAAAGCACACTGACAAAGCATGCATGTCCCTTTAAATTTAAAGAAAAATCATCAATTGATGCAGCAAATGTTAAGCAGATCATACCACCTCTCCTTCTTCAAGACAGGCAGCATGTCTGCCAAAAACATAAAATTACCTCATGAATTCCACAAACTAAGGGCCCTATTCCAAAGTTGGTGTAAAATTAACCAGAGTTGTAAACTTGACAACGCCATAGACTTTGGGCCCTATTCCATATTTGACAGTAAAATGGAGACACCTGCAGATTTTCCTTAACATCTCCGTTTTACCGTCATATACCGGGTAGGTACTTTGTTCGCCTGTTTAAATCTGTCAAACGAAAGCACCAAAAATCTGAGCATTTCGCCAACTTTTTGGGGCTGGTCAGCGTTCTCTGAATAGATTAACCGTTACTATCTAAGGGGAATTTCACTGCTGCCAAATTGCAGCATATTTCGCTGGCAATTCAACAATATTAGACAAATTGCCAGTGTTTTGAATAGCCGAATTGCCACGAAATTGCACCATACGGTGAAATTCACCTTTCGGTCCAATTCAGTAGCCAATTCGGCAGTCTTTGAATAACCCCTTGAGTTCAACAAAATGAATTGCTTCATTACTACAGCCAGGGAAACATAGAAAACATAGAAAAATGTCGGCAGATAAGAACCTTTCGGCCCATCTAGTCTGCCCAATTACATGGATACTTTACCTGGATTTATCTTTTGTTTAGGATAGCCTTATGCCTATACCATGCCTGCTTAAATTCAATTACTGTTTTGGCCTCTACCACTTCAACTGGAAGGCTGTTCCATGTATCCACCACCCTCTCAGTAAAATAATGCTTTCTGATGTTACTTTTAAATCTTTGCCCCTCTAATCTAAGACTATGTCCTCTTGTTTTGCTACTTTGTTTCCTTTTAAATATACTCCCTTCCTCTACCTTGTGGATTCCCTTTACGTATTTAAATGTTTCTATCATATCTCCTCTGTCTCGTCTTTTTTCCAAGCTGTACATGTTAAGATCATTAAGCCTTTCCTGGTAACTTTTCTCCTTCAAGCCATACACCGTTTTAGTAGCCCTTCTCTGAACTCTCTCTAAGATGTCTATATCCTTCTGGAGATAAGGTCTCCAGTACTGCACACAGTACTCCAAGTGAGGTCTCACCAGTGCTCTGTACAGTGGCATGAGCACTTCCCTTTTCCTACTGCTAATACCTCTCCCTACACAACCATGCATTCTGCCAGCATTTCCTGCTGCTCTATTACATTGACTACTTACCTTTAGATCCTCTGAAATAATAACCCCTAAATCCCTTTCCTCAGATGTTGAGGTTAGGACTGTATAAAATATTCTATATTCAGCCCTTGGGTTTTTACGTCCCAGGTGCATTATCTTGCACTTATCCACGTTAAAACTCAATTGCCACAGCTCCGACCATTTTTTTAGTTTACCTAAATCATTTGTCATTTGGCTGATCCCTCCAGGAACGTCAACCCTGTTGCAAATCTTTGTGTCATCAGCAAAAAGACATACTTTTCCATTAATATCTTCTGCAATATCACTAATAAAAATATTAAATAGAATGGGTCCAAGTACTGACCCCTGAGGTACCCCACTGGTAACAAGACCTTGCGCCGAATAAACTCCATTTACTACAACCCTCTGTTGCCTGTCACTCAGCCACTGCCTATTCCATTCAACAATATTGGAATCCAAGCTCAAAGATTGCAATTTATTGATAAGCCTTCTATGCGGAACAGTATCAAAAGCCTTACTGAAATCTAAATAAGCAATGTCTACTGCACCACCTGTGTCTATTATTTTTGTTACCCAATCAAAAAAATCTATAAGATTAGTTTGGCATGATCTCCCTGAGGTAAACCCATGTTGTTTCAGATCCTGTAATCTATGTGTTTTTAGATGTTCAACAATCCTTTCCTTTAACATGGTTTCCATTAATTTCCCCACTACTGACGTAAGACTAACTGGCCTATAGTTCCCAGATTCCTCCCTACTACCCTTCTTGTGAATGGGCACAACATTTGCTAATTTCCAGTCTTCTGGGACGACTCCCATTAGCAAGGATTGGTTAAATAAATCTGTTAACGGTTTTGCTATTACATCACTGAGCTCTTTTAATAATTTAGGGTGGATCCCATCAGGCCCCATTGACTTATTTGTCTTTACTTTAGACAGCTGCTGTAGAACCTCCTCCTCTGTAAACTGATATGTAATTGTCTCGTTAGTGTTTCCTCCTAACTGAGGTCCCTTTCCTTCCTTTTCTTCTGCAAAGACTGAACAAAAATATTCATTGAGGCAGTCAGCGAGACTTTTATCCTCTTCTACATACCTTCCTTCCTTTGTTTTTAATCTAACTAATCCTTTTTTTACTTTTCTTTTCTCGTTTATGTATCTAAAAAATGTTTTGTCCCCCTTTTTTACTGACTGAGCTATTTTCTCTTCTGCGTGTGCTTTGGAAGCTCTTATAAATTGCTTTGCCTCTTTCTGCCTAATCTTATAGGTTTGCCTATCTTCTTCACTCTGAGTTGTTTTATAATTATTGAATGCTGTCTTTTTGTTCTTCACTATTTTGGCCACTTCTGCAGAGTACCACCGTGGTTTCTTCCCTTTTTTGTTTTTGCTAACAAGTCGAATGCAATTGCCTGTGGCCTTCAATAATGCTTCCTTTAAATAATCCCATTTCTCCTGGACTCCCTTTAAACTCCTCCAGTCTGATAATGACTCCTTCACACAAAGTCTCATTTTAGAAAAATCTTTTTTTTTAAAGTCTAAAACTTTTGTTTTTGTGTGGTGCGGCTCCATCCCTGTTCTTATATTAAACCACACTGACTGCTGATCACTAGATCCCAAACTTTCACCTACAACAACGTCTGATACCAAACCTCCATTTGTGAGTATTAAATCCAATATGGCCTCTTTACGGGTCGGCTCCTCAACTACTTGTGTTAGAGATAATCCCAGTAGGGAGTTTAGAATATTTGTACTCCTGGTGCACCCAGCGGTTTTTTGTTTTTCCAGTTCACATCAGGAAGATTAAAGTCCCCCATGATAATAACTTCCCCCTTCATTGCCATTTTGGCTATTTCCTCAAACAGCAGATTATCTAGCTCTTCTACTTGTCCAGGGGGTCTATAGATCACACCTACACGAGCTACTGTATGATTGCCAAATGTTAGCGTAACCCAAACTGACTCTATGTTCACCTTGCTCACTTTTATTTGGTTCGTTTTTATGTTGTTTTTCACATACAGGGCCACTCCTCCTGATTTCCTACCTTCTCTGTCTTTTCTATATAAAGAGTATAAGGGAGAGAGTAGAATACAGGGAGAGTTCTGGGGTCACTCACTGCTGTACAGGGATACAATTGAGGGGGTGTTAGAATTGCTGAAAATCCCTGTACAGTACAGACACAAGGTGATACTGTAATTTCTATACACAGGAATTATGCTGCATACACTAGTGGCCAAAATTGTGGATAAACCTTCTGATTTTGTCAGTTTTGGTTGACAAGAAAACTTCTCTGCTTCCCGAGCCTGGAAATAGCCCTGACTTGAATCCCATCAAAAATCTTTGGTCAAGATTGAAACGCATGGTCTCGAGCAAGAATCCAAGCAACAAGCGAGGACTCATTGAGGCTACAATCAATTCCTGGCATCATTTGATCACACAAGAGGATGTCAAAAGACTTGAAGAGTCAATGCCTAGAAGGTGTCAGGCAGTAGTTAAGGCCAAAGGCTATCCAACAAGTTATTGAAAAAACACACTGTGACAAACTTGAAATGATCATTCATATGCTATATAATAGCCAAGATGCATTATGGTACATTTCCAGCCAAAATTGAACTTATTTAAAGATTTTTTTAGTTGTTAAGGCATTCATTTACTTGTGCTATGACATTTTTAGAGATTTTTATATAAAAAGTACTTGAAACTGAAAAGTTTGTAAAAATGTAAGGTGTATCCACAATTGTTTCCACCAGTGTACAGATGTTGGGCCCTATTACATTCCTGACGCTAACGTTAGCGCTCATCTGTGTGAGTGTTAATGTTAGCATTGGTTGCTCTAGTGCGGGTGCACCATATTGCAATCCGAACGCTAACGGGTTGAAAAACCCATTAACGATTTGGAGCATGCGCTTTTCAGCGCGAGGTTACTGTACTTTGCTTCCCTATACTTAACATGGGGAGCGCAAAGTGTCAATTAGCGTTATTATTACAATGTCCTAACGCTAATTACATCCAGCTGCGATTAACCCAAAAGTTAACCACAGCCAGGACCTGGTACTAATGGATTCCACTTCTACGGAATCCGTCAGCACCAGCCAATAATCCCCCCGAAAATCAAATACTCACCTCCCATCCCCCGGCGACAATGGCGTCTCCAACCACCTCTTCTGGCCGCCGGGAGCAGTGAGAGACTGGGGGGAAAAAATTCCCCCAGTCTCCCTCTGCGAATCACTAGGTTGACCTGCCAGATCTTGCGAAGTGAGATCCTGCAGGTCATGTGATTGGCAGCGTTAGCCTCAATAAAGTCCTATGGACTCCATGAAGGGGATGCTCGCGGCTGCTCTTAGCACTGTCGCGAATATCCCGTGGCTTAAAGCCGTGTTACTGTGCAGGCTGCTGTATTAGCGCCTGCACCGTAATATCATGCTAAAACAGGGATGCAAAGGAGAAACCTGCAGGCGCAGGTTTTTCTCCTTTGCGTCCCCGTTTTAGCGTTAGGAATGTAATATGGGCCCTTGTGCTTATTTTCTATTTGTATTTTTGGAAGCTGCATTTCTAATCTCATTAGGACCACTACAAACTCTAATGAGCAGAAGATCTGACCATTTTTATCACATTTACTCAGGGTAATTCAAAGAGATTCGAAAAGTCACCGCACATTCGGTAACTTTTCGTTCTCTTCAATTCGGTTCCTTTTGCCGATCCCATTTCGGTGACCCTGCAGTGTATTCAGCAAACAGCACAGGGCCCCCGAATTGCAGGGAAAAGCTGCCGCAAACCCGACGAAAACTAACCGCAAAACCCAGCGAATGCACGCCGAAAACCCGCAAAAACATCTGGATTAACCTGCCAAAAACCACGGAAAAACCCGAGCAGGAGCCGATCGCAGCCTTCGGAAAAAGCCGAGACCGCAGAAGAGGCAGTGAATAAATTAGCAAAACAGTTTGCATGAATGTTTGAAAAGTGAAACGCTGTTTGCAAAGAAACTACTGAGCGAAAATGTCTGAAATTTACATATGAGGTCCAGGGAATGATAATAA
The DNA here is from genome assembly GCA_009667805.1 of Leptobrachium leishanense. Taxonomy (NCBI): domain Eukaryota; kingdom Metazoa; phylum Chordata; class Amphibia; order Anura; family Megophryidae; genus Leptobrachium; species Leptobrachium leishanense. The sequence continues at coordinate 86,309,219 of CM019064.1, read as the reverse complement.
AGAGGGCTGTTACAGAAAAAATAAGTAAACTTAACCCTTTCGCTGCTGAGGCTTTTCACACATCTGTGCTGAGGTCATTTGTACTGGTTTCGCTCATCATGTTTAACCGCACTTTGTAGCCATATTTTGATATATGACCCAGACATATTATATATCGTTCTTTCCGGCAGACTCCACAGATTCATAATATGTCATTATTATATGTATACGTTATGTCATGTCTGTATATTATAACAAAAAATGCAATAAAATTAGAATTTTCAATAATTTATTATGTGTAAAGTGTTTTTTTTCACATTTTAACATGCGATCGTTTGCGGTTATATTTTGTATGGGGTGCGCTTGTTAAAAAAATTAGAAATGGGGACTCGTTACATTTTTTTGGGGGAAAATGTCGCTATTTTTAACAAACGCATCGCATACAAAAATCGTTAGTGCAGCTTTATTGTTCACATTATAATTGAAATGGGAACAATATTGCTGCATTAACAAAACAAAAACAAAAAAAAGACTTGTTTATTTATATTTATTTATTTATTTAACTTTTTTCATTATCATGTTTGATATCGTTGGAAAGGCCATGCTCTTAATATTAACCCCTAGCTGCCACGGATCGGGAGATAGGGGGTTCCAATGAACCCCCTATCTCCACCATTGGTGGCATCTAGGGGTTAACTCCAGGACTGGCGTCATCGTGCTATGCACGATGACGCCAGTCCTCAGGGGGAGTTCCCAAGATGTCGGCCAGCTCTGGGAAAGGATCACGAAGCGGCGCTTTTCAGAATAAAAACAAACCAGAAAAATGCTTAAAACATCCTAAAAAATTTATAAATAAAGAGACTCTTTACTGCAGAATTTTATAATGAACGGTTTATTAGATATTGAATTAAAAAGGGAATATTTTTAACATTGAAGCCTATGGGATTCTCCTGAATAAACTTGCCGAATTAAAACACCGAATGGCAGGGCATTTCGGGAACCTTTCACTGCTGGTTTGTGTTCTCTGAATAGCCAAAGCAGTGCTTTTTTATGGGGATTCACTGCCCTCGAACAGGCACCGAACAGGCACCATATGTGCAGGCAATTCGCCAGGATTTGGCGAATTGCCTGCTCTCTGGATAGCCGAATGGCCAAGAAAGGTAACCGAACGCTGATTTTCAGCGTTCGGTTACCTTTCTGAAGCAATTCGGAGCTCTTTGAATTACCCTGAAAGTATTTGATATGAAGGCCTTTTCTGTATGATAATAATGAAGACTTCATTTAAAATTGTGCAAGATAAAGGGCACCATCTATAGTCTATAACCCTTCATCCCAACATTATTTCTGTACACAAATACATGAAACATTATTAATTAGAAAATGTACATTATTTTAATATTCTATGTATCTTAGAATAACAATCTTTATGCCAGATCGCTAGTTTACCCTACATTAGAATTTTAAATATGCATCCTATGTTTCAAATAAATGTTATGACAATATTTATTTCAAAACAAAGGGCATAATAGCAAAAGGGTTAAATAAATACCAACAGAAACATAAAGGCCAAATCCCTATTGTCAAGGAACTGTCTTGATTTTTTTTTTCTGCAATACGGAAAATGAATATGCTTCGAGTGCATATATTGTAAACACAGAGTTTAAAAGAAAACCGTCCTCAGAGGATTCAGAGACAACACAGATAAAGAAATAAAAGAACAAAGGGTTTCAGTTGCAAATATTCCAAAGCAGAATTTTTGATATTTTCCCATTTCAGCTGGAATAATGTTGCCAGTTGAAGTATATTAATGCTACATGAGAATCTCCTGGTGTCCAAAGTAAATGAGTGTGATGGATTGTGTTTATTTTACTTAATTCTATCTAGCAATCCTCATAAATAGTAATGCAACATTAATCGTTGAAAATGAATACGATTTTTCTTCATGTGGTTTTATCACAACATTTTCCTACCAACGGGGATTCTCTTTCTATATGTAATGACAGAAGCCATGCTTGCGGAATGCAGAGCTGCAGATTTCTTTCCTAATCTCTAATCTTCTCTTCTGATTAGATGATGGACAGCTCTGCAGCTGTGAGTTTGACGTGATGGAAAGGAAGCTTGGAGATGGGGGGGTTAAACCGTAACTATAGCAGATTTATATTCCCATATCTAAAATGACTTTTTTCTGCTCCTAGGAGTCAAAACCATGGAGGAGCTGCCACTTTTTAATCTCTTTAGCTAAGCTTCTTCCATAAAGTGAAGAAGCAGTGTTCTGTTTAATCCGGAGGGGTCATTCTCTAATCCAGGTCTTAAAAGGGAAGTCTATCCCAATTATATTCTATCTTTTACCAACATGCATTATCATTTTATTTAAATTGCTGATAATGCTTGACAAATTGCAACCTTCTGTTTCTTTTTCCTTCATTTCGGTTTAACATCATTTTCCCTCTATGCGTCTGTAAACTGATCTCCGTCGTCTCTTCCATCTTGACAACAACACATTCTCACCACTGGATGTGAACAAGGAAACTAAGGCGTATAGAGCTAAGGTGCTCAAACTCCTGGAAACTGCTGAATAAATAGAATTAACTCTTCTTATGCAGAAAAGTAAATAATTTCAATTGCTAAAAGGCTTCTTTTACCAGACTGGATTGATTAAATCTCACTTTCTAACGCAAGATGCCGCAAAGGTGCTGGTTCATGAGCTTGTCATTTCACAACTTGATTACCGTAGCATCGCTCCTTATAGGCCTCCCCAACACCCGCATTGCCCCTTTGCAGGCTGTAATGAATGCAGGTGCCAGGCTTATTTTTCTCAACAGACGCACCTCTCATACCTCCCCACTCTGCTGAACCCTCCAGTGGCTTCCTGTATGTTTCAGGATACAGTTTAAAATACTGACACTCACGTTCAAATCACTCAATAACTCAATGACACGTTACATGTCCATGTTGCTCCGCAAGCATGTCCCGTCTAGACAACTCCAGTCGGCAGGTGGCCTCTGCCTGTAAATACCCGTGTTGCCCGAATTCCACCTCCAAGACTTCATAAGGGCAGCTCCGGTCCTGTGGAATGACTTTCCTCGCCCTATCAAACTCTCCCCTAATCTTCAGGCCTTCAAGAAATCCTTCAAAACCCATCTCTTCATCACTGATGCAACTCATCACTCTGCTTATCTACTCACACATCATGATTTCCATGGCCCCACCATTCCCGAAGCGATGGCACTAATGATCCTGACGTCCAGTTAAGCTCCGCTAATCTTCCTCAACCCTTATCCCGCTAGACCAGTGATGGCGAGCCTTGGCACCCCAGATGTTTCGGAACTAAATTTCCCATTATACTCTGCTAGCTTTAAGCCTGAGTGAGCATCATGGAACATGTATTTGAGAAACATCTGGGGTACCAAGGTTCACCATCTCTGCTCTAGACAGTAAGCTCCTATAGCAGGGCCCTCTACACCTCTTGTTTCCATCCTATGTCCGTTTATCTGTATCTCGTTCTCTTTGGTTATTGCAAAGTGCTGTGGAAACTGTTGGCGCCATATAAATGATGATGATAATAATAATAATAATAAGGCCCCAGTAGTTTTCTGGAAACTCAATTTAGATTACCCACACAGTAAAAATATACAGATGTGTCTCTGCTGTATACGTTCACTGTAGGTGAGCCCTGTCTGACTGGAAGAAGGCTCCCTCTGTTGCCCATAGAGTGATATTACATGAACATTACAGATTGGGCTTTGTGTTTCCTTGATCGAAACACAGATCTCAAAGCTTATCAAGCAATGTTAACACATCTGCTGTCATATCCAATGTGCTGAAACTCTAGGGGCACATTCTGGAGCCCATTTGCAAACGAATTTCATTTTCAATACATGAAATCCCTTTGCACTGCTGCAGAATAAGACCAGATCGAGAAAACTCGATCTCCAGGTATCTGGAGGTGCTTTTGAAAATCTACTAACCTGCTTATTGTAGTGAAGGGGTTAATGTAATCTTCAGTGATGGGTAACCATAGTTAGCCATATATTTATTTTCTAGACTAAACTCCTTATGTATGCTCAGCCAAGGGTAAAGGCCAAGGTTAGCCATTGCTGACCTAGTTAAATCTCTCGCAATTACTAGCATGTTTATTTTAACGAACACCAATGTGACTATCGTAGGAGAAATCAACCCAGCGCTATGTCCTTGTCACATAATCTTACCCTATTCCTTACAGGTTTCCTGTCAAAGGGATGCACGCTGGACGTCTGCCCATCAGGGATACTGCATAATAGCTTGTTATTCTTGTTTGTCCAGCAGTCAAATAAATAACTCTAAATCCTTGATGTTTAACCAGCTGTCAGTTAGACATGAAGAATGTACCAGTGTTTACCCTAAGCCGATTAAACTGAATCACAATGTGAGCTTTGCTGAACCAGCTGGCGGCTAAAAAGTCTCAGCCATCGCTACAAATATGCGCAATGCTTTTTGCATGGCTGCAAGTAATGTATATCCAAGGGCTGATTAATTTTTCCAGCGCTGTCCCAGCATCATCTCTGTGTGTTTTATGGGAGGCTATGAGGTTCGATCACGAGCATTTCACCCTCTGACATTGAGGGCCGCATAGGTAGAAAATATCATCTAAATTATGTAGCAGCTGCTCTGATTCACACGGCTATAACTCCCCTGAAAAGGCTCGGTGACATCATAAACCACAGATCTGTCCGAAGGGCAGTGGATCTGTCAATGTCGCCAGAATGCTCTGGAATGATCAGAGCACAAAGCTTTACAAGCCAGGGCACACCATAAGTGTTGGCTGGTGGCCTGATAGAAAAATCGCACCATCTGCATTCCTTTTTTAGATTATGATGCGGAAATCATCAGCTGCTTCTTTTATAAGCATGTACAATGGTCAGCTGCTATAAAACCATGACTGTTATTGACTGAGGTTAGTGTGTGTATGCCTTCTCTAAAACCAGAATTTCTATAAGTGGAAACACAAATAATATAGCCCACTAACATAGAACAGAAAGTGATTAAAGCAGTGAAAAAATACAGATCGCTGCACACCCAAAATTAGTGCCACCTCTATTTGATACGAAAAAACATACAATACAAAAATAAGAGGTCAGCGCTCCGTAGTCAATATGTATCACTGCTGTCTTCTCATATTAATATCACCAGAGTATAGCAGTGCGTAGTGATACATTTTTTATTGGACTAACGTTACATTTAAAAGACAAGCTTTCGAGAGTGTAACTCTCTTCTTCAGATCTTGATGTTAAATTGACTAAAATCATAGAATTGAACAATAAAGAGCCAGGCAGAAGGGGGGGGGGGTGGTGTAAATGCTAATAGTGGAATCATATGGTCAGGTAAGGTAAACAAACAGAGGACAGATCATAGGCTCCTAAAACCACACAGATAAGCATCACGGTGAGCATCTGATGATGGTGCCTAAAAGGAAAGAGTAAATGACCCAACTTAAAGAAGAAAAAACAACAAGAAAATAGAAAAAAAACACCTATATAAACCAAGTACAATGCTGAATGTTACATGACATTATGATGGGGAGTTAAAAGCCAGAATCCACATTGAGTCCTTCTTTTATGGTGTTAAAATATGTGATCATTCTCCTTTTAAATGTCTTACATTCACGGGGGTCTTTAAAATTTTCTTTGAGGATTTTAGCCACTTTGCTGCTAAGGACGCGCACAGCGCATCCAGCCAAGTGCTTACTCCTGTGCTATGGACGTGCTGAGCGGGATTCCGGACGATCGCCGCAGCCCATCGGTGTCAGCCCAGCATCCGGCACTCTGGCGGGCAAAATAGACATCATCACGCTAGCGCGATGACGTCTATTGCAGGCACCCCCCGCGCGAGTGCGGGGAAAGTGCCTGAAGGGGAGGTCCTATCTCCCTCCCCAACTGAGCAGGCCACCAGGAAAAGGCTGGCACCGGTTGGAAAGGCACAGCCTGCCCTTCCAAGTGGCGGCTGTCTTTAACCCCTAGCGTGCTGGATCGCGATTCAGCACCAACAGATGCCGTATCGCGGTCCCCTCCCGGAGCTGGCCGAGATCTTGGATGTGGGCCAAGCTTCCGGGATCTCCCCCTGACAACTGGTGTCATCACGCACAGCACGATGACGTCAGTTCTGGAGTTAACCCCTAGCTGCCATCTATGGTGAAGATAGCGGGTTCCAATGAACCTCCTATCTCCAGATCCGTGGCAGCTAGGTATTAATGTTTGGTATGGTTGGAACGGCCAGAGCACGGCCTTTCCAATTATACCAAACATGACCATATTAAGTTTAACAAAAAAATATTAAAATAAAAAAACAGTTTTTTTTGTTTTGTTTTGTTAATGCAGCAATATTGTTCCCATTTCAATTATAATGTGAACAATGATGCTGCACTAATGATTTTTTCTATGGGGGGCGTTTGCTAAAAAGCATGTACTTTCCCCCAAAAAAAATGTAACGAGTCCTCATTTCTAATTTTTGTAACAAGCGCAACCCATAGAAAATATAATCGTGAACGCTCACAAGATAAAAAGAGAAAAGAAAACACTTTACACGTTGTAAATTATTGAAAATTCTAATTTTATTGCAATTTTCATTATAATATTCAGGCAGGACATGACGTATACATGTAATAATGATATATTATGAATCTGTCGAGTCTGCCGGAAAGAACGATATATAATTTGTCTGGGTGGTATAATAAAACGTGGCTTCAAAACGCGTTTAAACATGATGAGCGGAACCGGTAAAAATGAGCTCAGCACACAGGCGTGAAATGGCTCAGCAGCGAAAAGGTTAATTTTGAGGTTTTGGATAATTCAAACTTGGATAATTTGTAAACTTACCAGAGTCGTTAAGTCTATGGAGTTGCTAAGTTTACAAGGCTGTCAGCAGCATCTAACCAATTACTTAAGGGCAAAAAAGAGCTCTATTTTTAAGGAGTAATAATAAAAATCAATAATAAAAATTCACAAAAATTCAGCTGATATTTTTTTCTAATTGCAATATTCACCAAATTGTCCATAATGATGTATCTCTAGACCGAAATGTGAAGTAGTACAGGTCTTATGTCTATAACAATAAAGTAACAATATGTGTTTTCCTTTCTTCACACAAGAAAGCAGCTTAGTAGTTTATTGCTCATGGCGTCACATATAAGACACAAATAATATGTTGGAAGCAGGGTCAGTGCTCCCACTAGGCAAGCTAGGCAACTGCCTAGGGCATACTGACTCCTAGGGATGCAGCCAGCCCCAACCTGGGTTCCATTATTGTACCCGTACCTCATTGTGCGACTCATGTAGTCAGCAGTAGCAGCTCGCAAAACCGATATTGTCGGCTGGTGGACCCCCGCTAGCGGCGCAGAAGATAGGTACTTATGGCGAAGTGCAAGTGCCACCAGTTGACATGTGGGCGTCACCAGATGCAGATGAAAGAAAGGCACAGAAGAAAGAGAGAAAGGCACGGAAGAAAGAAAGAAAGACGTGAATGAAAGAAAAGGCATGAAAGAAAAAAGCGGCACAGAAGAAAGAAAGAAAAAACTATCATGTTGCCTTCACTAAAACCGGGACGCAAAGTGGAAAAATTAGTGTTCGCTAATTTCCCCTTTATGCCCCGGTTTCCCCAGCAGATCGCGGGTCAGGTGCCGAGTCCAGCAGACTGCCCCTTACGATCACTAAGCTCGCGGATGCTGGGGCAGCGCTGCAGCGCAGTCCCCAGCATCCTCTCCATGGCGTCCATAGAACTCTATGGAGGATCATGCTGCCGAGTCACATGACTGGCAGGATCTTGCTCTCACCAGGGCCTTATTAACATAGGGGCTGATGGAGCATCAGCTCCAAGCCCATGCCCCAGAATAGGCACAGAGAAAGGATAACTATGTTTAAATTGATGGGCATTTGGACCCATATATCTCCACCTCCGTAGTAGCTACATTGCCATGTGAGGTATCTCTGGAAAGGCCAGAGCATGGCCTTTTCAATGATACCAAACATGACCAGGTTTTATGTAATAATAAAAATAAAATAATAAATATTTCATAATTTTTTCTTCCTAACACAGCAATATTTTTCACTTTTCAATTATAAAGTGAACACAGATGCTGCATTAACTCACCATCACATCATGTCACCAACACGTGTGGAGGTGATGACACAATCCGTTGTTACGAATAGTTACATCAAAAACCTAAACTGCTGCACTTCAGCGAAGAGCACTGGGGGAACTTTGGACCCCTGCTCACTAATCTTTACACCTCACAAAGGTCAAGTGAGGTGTCATTGGACAGGTCAGAGTCTAGCCTTTGCAATAATACCAAATGTGACCATGTAAAATCTAAAAACAAAACACTTTTTTATTTATTTTTAGTTCCAAAGCGATGGCATTGTCCATTTTTCATGTATAGAATGAGAAATACCACTGCTGTTACTCACCTTCTCATTTCCCACGCTGGGAGCAAGGTCACTGTTTTATACATAGTCATATTATTCATAAATCACCATCCAAGACCAAAACACAAGGGAAATATTTCATTTTTTAGTTAAAATTGTATATTTTTCAGGGAAATGCAGTAACAGTTTCCAATTTCAAATTTTTTTAAACAATAATTCCCTATAGAATATATAACCACAAAAGTTTGGATGATAAAATGGGAAAAAATAATTTTACACGCTTCAAATGATTGAAATCTGAATGAATAATTACTCACACAGTATCTGCCTGGTTAGGTAATACCCGCATCTGCACTATAAAATAACCGAAAATATGTTTTCATTTCACTAAATTCCAAAACAAGTCCACCAAAATATTCAGCTCCAGGCCCATAGAGATCTTAATCTGGCCCTGCATCTCGCGAGATCCTGCTGGTCGGCGGAGTGATCATTGAGGGAGACATAGGACTTTCTTCCCCCAGTCTTATTTTGCTCCCAGTTGCCAGAAGCAGCATATTGGGCCACCGTTCTTGCTGTGGGAAAAAGAGGTGAGTATCTGATTTTTGGGGGGTTTCGGGCTGCAGGTAACGGATTTTACAGCAGCGCAATGCATTACCTACACCTCTGAGCTGGTGTTAGTGCCAGCTCTTATTAACTAGCGTTAGGACCAAGTGATCCTATCGCTAGTTAATCTGTGCTTTCACTTTGCGCTCCCCATGTTAGGTATAGGAAGCGCAAAGTATTGTAAACCCGTGCTACAAATCGCAAATTAACGAGCGCTAACGTTTATTTTACCCTGTTAGCGATTCAAAGGTGATGTGGGCGCAGTGCTATGACCTCCTTTAAGCTAGCGCTAACACTGACGCTAGTGTTAGTTCGAAGGAGGTGATAGAGCCCAATGGTTTTATGCTTAACCCTTCCATTTCCTTGTCCTATTTTAACACAAGAGTATCCCTTCGCTACCAATATTGACAATAAAGATCAAACATGCTTACAAAGTTTTAGCACTGTGGACATGATGCCCCAACGTGCGAACACTTTTTAAAACCAGCTGAAGTGTATGTGTCTAACTGGCATCTCCCCATCCCCAGCTGAACCTGCACGGAGCCCGGAAATCCATTGGTTCTGATGGGAATAAAATATTGGCTTATTTTGTTCACAGACAAGCATAAGGGAGGGAATTAACTATTGAAATCATGATAATTTAAATAAAAGACCGATATATCTTTTTTTTAATCATTTCAGACACCTCGAGGAATCCATCCATTTAGCATATCAAAGCACAACCATTATTGCACCTGACAACTTTCAATGTGATGCAAATGAGTCAGTATCTATTCATTTCTTAAGTGTCACTCTCTGATTAAAATACTTAAATTCAATCAGGACTTTATAGGTTGCAACTCCCGTGATATGCATTGTTATCTTGATTATTAGCTTTGGACACATTCGAACTGATTTGATGTAAACAAGTCTTAAAGATATAAAAAAAAATCAAAACTTTCATGAGTATATGATGTGTGATTTCTGGTGTTTGAGAACTGGCACAATATTGTTTGTGATGAAAGAACTATCAGATTACGTAGATGAGGGTTTTTTGTCCTGTGACATTATCGGCTACTTTTTAGTTCTTTACTATGGAGTCTTTTTAGAGGAAAAAATATTTATTTAAATGCTTAGTTTGCATATAAAACTAAGCAAAAATAACAGTTCTGTACGTAGAATAAGCCAAACCTGTACAGAAATATTAGGGAAGTCAATATTTAATCTCTTCACTACCGATATCGAGATATCGCGGGCTTCAAAGGCACCTTCTGGTGCCCCGATATCGAGATATCTCGGTATGGTGATCTGCAGCCCATAAGTAGGGATGAGCCGAACGCCCCGTGTTCAGTTCGACATCGAACTATAACAATTTCAGAAGTTCGAGTTCGAACTTGAACACGATCCGAACTCAATGTAAGTCAATGGGACCCGAAAGTTAGATTTTTAGAGTGCCCTCCAAAAGGGCATATATGCTAGATATTTGCCATAAAAAGTGTATGTGGGTCCGGGTAGTGCCCTGGGGGACAGGAAACAAGGACAAAAAGTTTTTAAAAAAACGTTTTTAAAGGAACAGTGAGTTTTCCATGAAATAAAGGTTAAGAATCAAAAAGAAAAATTCCTTCAAATATCGTGCCTAGGAGGTCCCCATAACCTGCCCGTGAAGTGGCGGATTTGTAGGATGTATAGAAACATTTAAAAACAAAAAAATTACATTTCAAATGACGGTAAATGGTTTTCCTTTAATCTATTCATAAATAAACAACTGCTTGGGGCGGCAGCCTGTATGAAAAGAGGAGACATTTTAGGACACGCAGAACAAGTTTAGTGATTTATTTGGCTAAATTATGGTGAAACTTATGCAGGCTTTGGATGAAATTAACAATAGGTGCTTTAAAATTGGGCCTTTAGTGTCGGCAGCAGTCCCGTCACACCGTAACCCCTCTGTGGTATTGTGGAAGAGTGCAGGGTTGGACTCTGCGGTCAAATATTAAAATGATATGAATTTGGTACAGGCGTCAGTGTCAGTGCACCCAAATATTTTGCCTTTGGTGGCAGCAAGTGCCTTCACACCGTAAGTAACCCCTCTGTGGTATTGTGGAAGAGTGCAGGGTTGGACCCTGCAGTCAAATATTAAAATGATATGAATCTGGTACAGGCTTCAGTGTCAGTGCACCCAAATATTTTGCCTTTGGTGGCAGCAAGTGCCTTCACACCGTAAGTAACCCCTCTGTGGTATTGTGGAAGAGTGCAGGGTTGGACCCTGTGGTCAAATATTATAATGATATGAATCTGGTACAGGCGTCAGTGCACCCAAATATTTTGCCTTTGGTGGCAGCAAGTGCCTTCACACCATAAGTAACCCCTCTGTGGTATTGTGGAAGAGTGCAGGGTTGGACCCTGCGGTCAAATATTATAATGATATGAATCTGGTATAGGCGTCAGTGGCAGTGCACCCAAATATTTTACCTTTGGTGGCAGCAAGTGCCTTCACACCATAACCCCTTTGTGGTATTGTGGAAGAGTGCAGTGGTGGAGGTATTGGGAATGCAGAAGAGATCCCCGATCTATTCAGTTATGTCAGCATCAGGAGATTGATAGCTGCTGATCCAGGACTGATTCATTTTTATAAATGTCAGCCGGTCTACAGAGTCGGTGGACAGACGCACTCTTTTTTCTGTGACAAAACCTCCAGCAGCACTGAACGTCCTTTCAGAAAGCACGCTGGATGAAGGGCAACCTAGTAGCTGCATAGCATACTGGCTAAGTTGTGGACAGTGATCCAATCTCAACACCCAGTAAGCCAGTGGATCATCTGCTGTAAAGGTATCCAGGTCTGCCCTTGCCCATAGATAGTCCTGCACCATATGGTGAAGACGCCGGCAATGGGTGCCTACATTTGACGTCCCTGGCCGTTGTGGACTAAAAAAATTGGAAAAGGCATCAGTCAAGCGGCCCCGGCCTTCACCGCTCTTCCTCTGATAAACAGCAGCCTCAGAAGTACCTGTGTCATCAGTCTGATTCAACTCTGGTATAAAGATTGGAGATATACAGAAGTCTGATTCAACTCTGGTATAAAGATTGGAGATATACAGAAGTCTGATTCAACTCTGGTATAAAGATTGGAGATATGCAGAACTCAGATTCAACTCTGGTATATAGATTAAAGATATTCAGAACTCTGATATAAGTCGGCAATTTTACTGATATTTTACCTGCAAGGATGCCATTGCCAATGTCCTCTACTCTCTCTCTCTGATTCACTTCCTCTCCTGCAGACTGCAGCACCCTGATAGCTGGCAACAGCCAGATTCAACTCTCAATAGATAAACAGATGAACTCTGATTAAACTGTGTTATTGTATGGTATCTAGAATTAGATCAAAGATATACAGATTTTCCAGAACAATGCTATAAATCAGTGATACACACTGTCCCTGATAGCCTGGCTGTGTAAGACAGATTCAAATTTCCTGAACTGTGGTATAACTCACTGATACACACTGATAGCCTGGCTGTGCCAAGACAGATTCAAATTTGCTGAACTGTGGTATAACTCACTGATACACACTGATAGCCTGGCTGTGCCAAGACAGATTCAAATTTGCTGTACTGTGGTATAACTCACTGATACACACTGATAACAGGCTGTGCCAAGACAGATTCTAATTTTCTGAACTGTGGTAGAACTCACTGATACACACTGTCCCTGATAGCCTGGCAGTGCCGACACAGATTCTAATTCCCAGAAATCTCCTACAACTCACTGATACACACTGTCCCTGATAGCCTGGCAGTGTCAAGACAGTTTAAAATTCCCAGAAATCTCCTACAACTCACTGAAACACACTGTCCCTGATAGCCTGGCAGTGCCAACACAGATTCTAATTCCCAGAAATCTCCTACAACTCACTGAAACACACTGTCCCTGATAGCCTGGCAGTGCCAACACAGATTCTAATTCCCAGAAACCCCCTACACCTCACTGAAACACACTGTCCCTGATAGCCTGGCAGTGCCAACACAGATTCTAATTCCCAGAAATCTCCTACAACGTCACTGATAGAACAATCTCCTCGCCTCTCTGATTCACTCCTGCAAACACACACGCTGGGGCTGCAGGCAGAGAAGAAGCCTTATATAGTATGCTGCGGGACTTAGCTTTGTGAGCCCATGATTGGGCAAAATTTGCCCAATCAGGACACTGAGCCATGATTGGCATAGTCTTGCACCTGTCTTGCACCTGACCTGTGGTCAGGTGCAAGGCTGTAGCCAATTACAAGCTTCAGGCCAGTGGAAAAGTGCATTGTGGTCCATTGTAGTGCATTGTGGGCGAACATGCGGCGAACACCCAGAAATGTTCGGAGTTCGACGAACAGTCGAACGGGCGATGTTTGAATCGAACTCCGAACTGGTCCGAACCGAACGCTCATCCCTACCCATAAGAACATAAAATTAGTTTCAAATTTAATTTGCTTTTGAGCTGCAGAAGGTGCCCAAAAGTTTTAGCCCTGTGGGCTTAATGCCCAAAGAGCTAAAACTGTAAAGTCAGTTGTTCAAAGCTCTGAAATAACGGGCTTTCAGCAGCAGATGCAGGGAAAAAAAATAAGAAAATAGACCAGCCGCTCAAACCTCTAACTCAATTTGGCAGTAGATGGTGCCATCTACCGGCCAAAAATAGTTTATTTACAGTAAGAAATACAATGGGTATAAACGCAAATGTTTCTTAATGTATAATTATGTAGCGCTCACTCCCGGAGGAGCCGCTGAAAATGAACCACGGGTCAGTCTCCCCGCACTAGGGAATAAATATACTCCAACACCGTTGTGAGTTTTTATCATTTATATAGTTTACTAAAATCTTGAGCAGATGTTGAAACACGGTATTCACAAATATTATTACAATATTTTCGTATTTCGGTAAAACGCGCAGCGGAAAAGAAACGAAACACAAGGCTTCGTATTTCGGAAAATAAAATATTTGCGACCGAACATAAAAGAATGCAATTTCCCGATAGTTCAGAAAAAAGGGACAGGTAGCGAAAACCCCAAACATACAATCCCTTCGTATTACGGCAAACGCGCAGCGGAAAAGAGAAAAATGTATTCGGAACGTATCTTTGTTTTTAACCCCGTTCTGATAAAAGGAAAATGAGTCCTGTACAAGTTAAGTTCCAGAATGTAAGAAGCGTATCTGTGTGTGTGTGTGTGGTACCCGGGTACTGTTCAACTGGCCAGTGAATTTAATAAAAGAAAATCTTCGACTAGTCAGTTGGGGCCCTGTAAACTTTAAAGAGAAACAGCAGAGCGTCCTTTAATCATACACCAGCCTTGGAGGCCTCTCACCCATCCGATGACTGCTTTAGGCTCCGCTGACCCAGGACGTCTCTCCACCCGATTTTGACTGGGGGATACTAGCGGCCGGATCCGTTGTCTACCTTGATGCAGCTTGTCCAGCTCCCCGCCTGCTCTCAGTTCGATTCCGCCGATCTGCAGCTGTTGTCTGGGTACTGGCAAGTCTCCTTCTCCTCAGGCTGAGTGACCCAAATAGGAATTACAGGTCTCCCTCGGGCTTTGGCCTAGCTCCTCCAGCAGTCTCCTCAGTGCGTCTGCTCTCCCTCATCCCCTCGCGCGCTCTGGAACTTTCTCCACGAGGCAGAGGACGTAAGTGTCCAGTCCCCACCCACTTCCTGGCTTCTTGCAAAGCATGTCTGTTATTGTAGTCCCAATGTCCAGTATCTGATCGCGACAGTCTCCATCTTGTGGCCAAAAATAGGTACTGCACAACAAGACGATTTTTACCACAGCGCTACAATTAATTAAAAATTATTTTACAAAAAAACACTGGTTTCTGACAAAGTTTATTTGGAAAATCATTTTTTTTAAGGCGTTAGTAGAGCTTGTACACCAGAGTGCTTAGCCTTCGCTCTTCATATGTTTTGGATCTACATCTCCCATGCTATTCAGCCACATATTGGGTCAACAGAGGCTTAGAGAATGGTAGTTCCAAAACGTCTGGCGGGTCAAGGTTGAGCACCCTTGTTGTACAGTGTACCTTGCCCCGCAGTACATCTGTCAAATGTAAACAGAGATTATTTGGAAGTAGCATTTCATAGAGTAGAGCAGGTTGGAAAGTCCAAATGGTCTGCTGTCAATTTCTATCAGAAATGCAAACTCCTGGAAGGAAGGATGTTTAAACTCTATTTATAAAGTGATATGAACATAACAGAATGCTATACAATATACTCAGTTGTCAGTCTGCAACCGCAGCCTGCAAACATGCCTTGCAATGTACCCAATGTATCTTGTTGCTAACAGTTATTCAGCAGTATTGTAGATGTTATATGAGCTTTCTTATGAGGCAGAAGGGGATAATGTAACTCTGCATAAAAGCCAAGACCTCACTGGGTCCCTGCTGGGTGATTGCAGTAAAGACATGCAACCAAATTAATTAGAAAAATGAAATTATGCCAGTGCATACATGTTACTGGCAGCAGAATGGTTAATTTTATTTTTTATTTCAACAATAAGCTGTGCGATAGATTAACCATTCTAATTTTACCGTTACATGTAAAACATTACATATAAAATTATCTGTCAGCAGCATAAATATAACTAGGCATTATTTGAAATATCTTAACATCTTCTATATAAAGCAGGTGAACGCATAGCTGACCTCTTCCTTTCATTACCAAAAAAGTTGAAAACAAATCTATTTTGCAAATGTAATACAATAAAATACCCCGAAATTAGCATACAAAATCCCTATTGAATAGCTTTTTAATCAAAGCTTAGTGTGCTCCCTGTGAAAAAATGAAATTCCCAGTGAGATCTCACTCCTAACATCCTGTTTTACTGTAAATAAGCTACAAGGACCAGTTCACTCCGTCACTGTAACAAAAAACTCAGCAAACTTTACTGCTGCATTACAACAGCCAGGGAGAGCTTTGGGATCACTCACTGATGTACAGGGATAGGATTTAGGGGGTTATAATGACTGAAAACCCTGGACTGGACCCTGGACTGGAGCTCTGTGATACGCTCATACACATTGCACATTACTGTGAGTTTTATTGCTGTGGAGCTCTGTGATACGCTCATACACACTGCACATTACTGTGAGTTTTATTGTTGTGGAGCTCTGTGATTCGCTCACACACACTGCAAATTACTGTGAATTTTGTTGTTGTGGAGTTCTGTGATACGCTCATACACACTGCACATTACTGTGGGTTTTATTGCTGTGGAGCTCTATGAAATTCATGGGTGTTTTGGTAGGTGTAATTAATTGGGAGGGTCAGCATTTCGTCCTTGGACCCAGGCAACATAAAGTCTTGGGCTGGCCCTGGCCCCTGACTAACATCCTCTTTGTTTGGTAACATTATGGAATTTAGTATGGTACTTCCATATCATCCATTTTAGAAAATAAGGAGAATAAATGACATTAATATTCATTAAGTTGGGTTTGACCTTAGTCTTGGTGGCTATAGATATTTGTTAATAACCTTTACAATGTTTTAAACAATCTCATCAATGAAGTTCAGAGCAAGGTGATTGAACTCAATATCCTTGATTGAGGCCCATAATGTGCATGTAGGATTGTTCCTGCTGTATCAGGATCTCATTAAAACATATTGATCTATATAAAGCTCATTTGAATTAGCAGATGGTAATATGTCATCAGCGTAAACCTGGGAGATCCAAATGCAAGGAAATAAATATTGATACAGGCATACAACCCCAAGGAAGCCTTATAGTAATCTAAATAATCTGCCACAAACTACAGTTAACATGGGAAGAAAAATGTAAATTCACATAGAAAAAACTATACTACTATATTGAATTCTTGTTTGAGGTGTTTACGTATTTTTGTGATGCAATAAAAAAAGGTATAAACATGAGAAAAGGTTTTAAAAACCAATTAGATTGTTAAATTAAAGGGCTTTGCAAAAACAGCTACATTTAAAAAATTCCTAGTCCAAGTATTCAATGGCAGTTTTGCTCAAAGGGTAGTGACTGATATCAGTATCGGCCTTTTATTTGCTGATATTGCTGATAATTGGACAAGTTGGCTCACTGCAGCAGCGACACGCGTAGTTCTGCAGAATGGTGCCAAGCCGCGGCAGGTTTACAACTATTGCTGCAGGACTTCCCCTGCCCACTGCCACTGACTGTATTAGACATGTGCAATTTGTTTCGTCCAAATTCAGAAGAAAATCACCATTTTCATATTTCTGGAGCACTTTCGAAAAATGAAAAACGGTCGTTCGAAATTTCAAATCGATCCAAAAGTACGAATCGCGGTAAATGAAATTGATTCGAAATGGATCCAAAACAAAAATGGAGCGAAAATGATACAAAATGCTGAAAAAACTGAACGAAATGATCAAAAACAAAAAAATACAAAAAAAACCTTCCTTGTTAGATGGACCAATTCATAGGTTACATTGCCTCAACTAAAAATACAGCAGGTATACTACAATAAAAATACCAGCTGGTACCAAAATAATTCCATAGGTTTTAAAAAATTCCCCGTTTTTATCAAATATTTCTTAAACCATTAATTTTTTTCACTTGCAGTAATAGTCATATTGTTTATTTTTTCTTTAGGATTTTTTTCAGGATTTTTTTGGGTGAAATTTTAGCAGGGTTATCCAAAGAGATTCGAAAAGTCACCGCACGTTCGGTGACTTTTCGTTCTCTTCAATTCGGTTCCTTTTGCCGATTGCATTTCGGTGATCCTGCGGTGTATTCAGCAAGCACCACAGGGTCCCCGAATTGCAGGGAAAAGCTGCCGCAAACCTGACGAAAACTAACCGAATGCAGGCTGAAAACAAGCAAAAACATCTGGATTAACCTTTGCAAAAGCCGAACAGGAGCCGAACAGGAGCCGAATCACACAGAGCCGAAGCAGCTGTGATGTAGAGGAGGCAGTGAATAAATTAGCAAAACCATTTGTATGAATCTGGAAAATGAAACGCTGTTTGCAAAGAAACTACTGAGCGAAAATGTCTGAAATTTTCACAGGAGGTCCAGGGAATGATAATAAAGAGGGCTGTTACAGAAAAAATAAGTAACCTGAAAAAAATAAATAAAAAAAATCGGACTTTTAAAAAAAAAAAAAAAAAAAATGCTTAAAGTATCCTAAAAAATCTATAAATAAAGAGACTTTTTGCTGCAGAATTTTATAATGAACGGTTTATTAGATATTGAATTAAAACGGGAATATTTTTAACATTGAAGTCTATGGGATTCTCCTGAATAAACTTGCCGAATTAAACCACCGAATGGCAGGGCATTAGGGGAACCTTTCACTGCTGGTTTGTGTTCTCTGAATAGCCGAAGCAGTGCTTTTTCATGGGGATTTCACTGCCCTCGAACAGGGACCGAACAGGCACCATATGTTCAGGCAATTCGCCAGGATTTGGCGAATTGCCTGCTCTCTGGATACCTGAATGGTCAGGAAAGGTAACCGAACACTGATTTTCAGCGTTTGGTTACCTTTCTCAAGCAATTCGGATCTCTTTGGATAACCCTGTAGGTTTCCTACAATTTTTTTAAAGAAACTAGACTTTTTCCAAATAGGTTTTAATGTAAAAAACAATGTGTGTTTTTATTAAATATTTCTTAAACCGTTTATTTTTTTCGCTTGCAGCAATAAACCATTTTGTTTATTTATTTTTTAGGATTTTTTTAGGTACTTTTTGGGATTTTTTGGTTGAAAGTTTAGGTTTCATAACTTTTTTAAAGAAACAAAGCTTCTTTTCTCCATAGGTTTCAATGTAAAAAAAACATTAATGTTACTTTCAGCACCATGGTTAGCTACAATAGCTGTCCAATGTCCTGATACATTGTTTCAGACCAGCAGTTCAACACTACGGACAGCTATATTATAGGTGACTATAGTGCTGAAACATCGATGTTTCAGCACTATAGTCCGCTACAATATAGCCGTCCATACTCCATAGTGCTGTACTCAATTGCTGGTCTGAAGCAATGTATCAGGACCTTGGACAGCTATTGTAGCTAACCATGGTGCTGAAAGTAACATCAATGTTTTTTTGACATTGAAACCTATGGGGAAAAAGCCTAGTTTCTTTAAATTTACAGAATAATCGGCCCCAGATATCCGCTATCGGCCAGAAAGACTGCCAATTATCAGAATCAGTAGCGGCCCTGAAAAAATGATATCGGTCTATCCCTATTATCTAAAATTGTTTTATTCAAACAATGGTGGATATTCTTCAACAGGCTACGTTGGATCAATCATTTTTCACCATTTTATTTAATGTAGTTTAGGCCAAAGTTGTTCAGCATTGTTATCCGCATTGTTTCTGTCGAAGTTCACTGAAGAACTTCTCTTTAAGCTTGTTGAAGACAACTGTTAAATACCACCAAAGGTCTTCTAATAGAGAATAGCTGAAGTTTACTTCTTCTACAGAATCCTTCTCGCTGCCTCTCCCCCTACAGTCCATCCTATGTGTCTCTGCCAGGCTTATTCACCTCAACTGCTGCACTGTCTCTGCCGCTCCTCTCTGTGAGTCACTTCACTGGCTCCTCATCCACAGCAGAATTAAAATTCAAAATTCTTACCCTGACCTACAAAGCACTCACTAACCACAAAGTACAACCCAGCCTGCCTCTAAGGTCAAAAAGCAACCTGCGCCTAGCTTCTCCCCTTGTCACCTCTTCACATGCTAGACTTCAGGACTTCTCACCACAGCCCTGTCCTCTTGAACGCAATCCCTCTTGCTGTCCGACTTTCCCCTAATTTCCCTTCCTTCAAATGCTCCCTAAAGACATTCCTGTTCAGGGAAGCTGACCACCCAACCAACTAATACACTTCACTCTCCCAACCAGTCCATCACTTTCTCTCACCTTGCAGTCCTCTCTTCCTATTCTGCCTTGCTAGCAAAGCTGTGAGACGTAGGTGCTTGGGACTAACTCTAAGTCTGTATTTGACCAGTACTCACACGATGAAAGTTCGGCAGACAGCATCAACTCAGGAAAACTGACACGTAGAAAGATGAATCCAGTTGAAACCTTTAATGATCAGACTGAGAATCTTTGTAATAGTGTACAGAAATGCAGGTGAAAAGGCATTCGCTCTGTCAGCATAGAGCTAAGATGGCTGCTAGATGACCAGTAATTATTACCTCAGAAACTAGCCTGAGGAAAAAGGGGCGGAGCTAGCTAGATTCAGCAAGTCTATGGTGACCCTGCAGGAACAAAATAGATATGAAATCATAACTGTAAGCAGTAAAAGGCAGATTCAATACATGCCATTAAAATATACAAATAAAACCTATATCATGGGGCATGACACCTCCTGTTTCTCACCCTCCAACACTTCTAGATTGTAAGTACGGAATAGGGGCCCCCCTTCTTCATTTTGTGTTGGTTTGTCATATGTTGTTCGGTCTCATTGTATTGTAATACTGTCTATATTGTACCTGGGGTTCACCACTGCAGAATATGTTGGAGCTATATAAATAAAGAATAATAAAAATAAAAATATGATAATAACGTTGGTATCATTGTTCAGTGTTGTTCACCGTTGCTTGAAGCAACTTCACCAGCCGTAGCTAAAATCTTCTTCTACGGATAGCCAAAGTTCAATGAAGTTTCAACAACATTGATTTTTACCAATGTTTGAAACTACGTTGGACTTGAAACAACAGTGGTTAATGAAAAACCCATTTTGTGTATGAAATGCAGATATGATTTAAGGATTCCTTTTAGTTTTTTTCTAATTCCATATTTTGTTGTGACTTATGTAATACTTTTTTTGACTTGGTAAAAATTTGAAATTCCCTGCCAAGATGAGTTAAGTGCAACAGAACCTTTAAAATCCTTTACAAGACATTTTACCTCCGCTCAATATTCAGCTTTGACTCTGCAAGATTTGTCTGCGAGGCTTTCTTTGTCATTATCTTCTGAACATTGATGATATCCAGGCTCAGAGTACACAGCTGCCAACCTTTCCTTCATGGCACCACCTCAGGAGATACTTGAAATTTGACTTGCTGGTGGTCCGCAGGAGGTCTGGGATGCTTTACAGCACCCAGGTGGTAACATGCCCTTTAAAGGTTGCTGCTATTGATCCATCGAAGAGGCCCTGTCAGATAGTGAGAGCTAGAGGCCGTATTGATCGTAGGCAGCCAAGCATTCATCATACAGACTGTACAACATGCTACTGTCTAAGCTTAGAAATATTCCAAATATCATTAATAAGAGGCGTGGGATGAGCGTAAGCTGGAGGGTTGACTTTGTGGTTTTCTTTCTTATATATAGCCCTTGGTATTAGCATTTGAATGCATACACATTATACTTACTCTGCGCTTCAAAAGGTCCAGTCTATGCCATGAATTATGTATTATGATTCCATACAGAACTATGGAATTTCTTGGAATGGTTAATATAACAAAAGAATCCTTTATGCTATCGTTAATATCAACTGAGATTGCTTTCTAATTGTGTTTAGTGTCTGTATACAGAAAAGTTATTTTTATGTCCTCAGTAAAGTACCTAAACAGAAAGGTTACCTAGTGCAGGTTAGCAAAATGTTGTAAAAGACAATTTACATAACATATTGTGCTGACAATGCTTTAAAATACTATAAAAATGGTAAGATTAAGGGTTTCTGCCGTTAATGTGAAACCCTATGCTTCACAGCTGCTGCAGACCATTATGCCGAGATGAGGAGCCTTCACAGCAATGTTTATCTTACCCTTACCCAACTTTCATTTAGCCTTGTAAACCTCAAGTCAAGAATTTTGTAGGATCATCACCTCCATTATAATTTCACAGTTACCTATCAGACTGCAGGCAAATAAAATCAGAATAGCATTGCAATATATAGCCAAGTTGTGCTTGTTGGTGTCAGCTCAGACACCATCCATGGAATCCATTAATAATCATACTGATGCAAGACAGATTTAATGGGTAAGTAAATGACCTGAATGTCCCAGAATGGAGGCGGTCAGAGGACGAATGCATAGGATCAGTCCCACTCGAATGCAGAGGATCAGTCCCACCCAGAAGCTGAGATCAATCTCAGAATTCTGGATATCCAGACCTTCAGGACTCAGCAGCCCACCAATTGCTTTCAATGTGCTAGGCATTGACAGCCATTAGATTGGATGGGCACTCTCTCGATGGTCCAGCCTCACCAAGATCAAATGCGACTACAGAGGTTTATAGGAAGTGACATGATGTCACTTTGAAATCACAACGTTGGAGCACAGCGTTGGATTTAAGGTGAGTTTTTTTTAAAAAAAAGACTAAAGGGTTAAAATGGGAGAGTGGTACAGAGGGTTTTGGGAGGGGTTACTGTTTAGCCCTTCCATTTCTCCCCCCAAGCCTGCCGTTTTAACCTCACTGTGTCCCTTTAAGAATTAAACAGTATAAGGGCTATATGAATACATTAAGGCAAGGAGGTAATCATGATGTAAACCACGCTATAGATGCACAAGATAACTAGACAGAGAAGAACACACATAAAAGCAGATGGTGTAATAAATTCTAGGGTAAGGTTAACACCGTAAGAAATCCTTATATATAAGCTATTAATTCCCTTTTTATTTTTTCAATGCAACATTGAAACCAGTGAAAGTTTAACTATAATGATTTTCTTATGTTTAATTATTCTTTCCACAGGTACAAAATATCAGTCTATCGGAAGGTGAGACAGTGACCGTGGAGAGCCTGGAAGGAGTAGAACCCATCATTCTAGCCAATGAATCATTCCTAATGAGAGGTCAGGTGATACGCAGCCCAACCAATCAAGTCCTGATCCATTTCCAGAGTTTGCAGCTAAACAATCATGGCGGATTCCGTTTCCGTTATCGAGGTAAACGCTACAAGGAATAATAGATTACATTGACACATTAGAACTAATCATTATATTGTATGTCAGGGCTCAAAATTTCAACTCGCCTACTCGCATTTGGCGAGTAGAAATTAAGTGAGGGCGAGTGGAATTGCACACGCAAGCAGCACAATAAATTATTTGTGCTGTGTTTTCCGGCAGTGCCACCGTACAGCCCCCCCTTCCCCAGGCTGCACATTGGCAGGGATCAGCTGCCTAACCTGACCAAGCTCATCTGTCACTTGCAGGGAGGTGGAGACAAGAGCTTCCCTGCCTCCTCGCTCTGCTCACACTGGGGTCTGATGACTGGGTATCCATGTATCTGGGGTCTGATGTCTGGGTATTAATGTTATTTTTGTAACTTTATTCTAAATAAAACCTTTTAACAGTGTAATTTCATAAGATAATTTAAGGGTGTGTGTTTAGGGGCAGAGTTAAGGGCTGGGTAGGGGTTAGATTGAGCAACTGGTGGCAAGTAACTTTTATGGTCTGGTTAGTAGCTTGGGACTTGAAATTTTGAGGCCTGTTGTATGTTATCAGTGTGATCTTTTGTATTCAATGAAAAAAAATTGGGGGAGCAGGTTTTTGAAGTTGAAAAACTGTAATACACAAAATAGAACACAAGCAACTAATAGAACAAATCAGAAACATTCTTAGTAACCTGAAATATGTGGATGTTCATTGTAGAATCCGAGATAAGCAGCGAATCTCTGTTATTGGCCAGGAAGAACCTTTTCTGTCAGAGCACTAAGTTTAGTGTGTGAGGGTTGTCATATCAAGCGATGGATATTGCATTGATCTTGAAGACCACTTAATGAACTATCGCAAACCCAAACTTTCCTCATGGAGGACAATCGTGTTGGGATCTCAATACATACATGATTTGCTCTCCATAGTTACAGTTTGTTGCAAACATATTCCACAGCGATGTACAATGCTACAGCAGGTGAAACAAAACTTAAAATTACTAAGAGCGTTTCGCACAAAAACGATTAGAAAAGAGAACCCTACTCAAGTGAGCTCACAATCAGAGAACAAGTCTGCAGTGAGTATGAGAACAAAATGTAGATATTGGGCTCCCACAGTTGATTAGTATAGAATTCTCCTCAGACATCTGATCCATCTGAAGTGAATCATAGATGTTGAAACTGATACAAATTTATTAACAATCCATATTGAAATATAGAAACTGAAAAGATTAAGGACAGTATTACATACTGCCTGCTAAAATGGGGACGATAAGGAGGAAGACCTGCACAGGACAGGACTCATTGTGGCTTCGACTGACAATCACATGACCTGCAGGATCTCGCCTCTTGCAAGATCCTGCAGGTCGTCAAAGTGATTTGTGGAGGGAGACTGGGGACTTTTTTCCTCAGCCTCTCTCTGCTCCTGGTGGCCAGAAGCATCCTTCTCACCGCGGGATGAGAGCTGAGTATCTGATTTTTTGAGGGGATTTGTAGCTGGTGAAAACTGCAGAAGCTGAATCATTTAGCACCAGCTTCAAGCTGTGGTTAACTTTTGAGTTAACCGCAGCAGGACATAATTAGGGTTAGGACTTTATAATTCTAACACTAATTAACTCTTTGCGCTCCCCATGTTAAGCTCACACAGTTTACACAGCTGAGCTCTAACGTTAGCGCCGTTAAGTATGTAATAGGGACCCTAATGCTTAAAAAAAGATTTCAGTCTAATTCCCTTTGTTTCCCTGTCTTGAAATCCATTATCAACACCTTTCAGCGTTTTAACATTTTTCCGAAATCATCATACTAATGAATTCAATTTGAATCAATGTAGCCGATATTTCCATTAACGAGTATAGCTACGAGAGATGGCACTCAATCTGAATCTTTATTGGGACTCGAAATGCCAGTAAATCCACATTTGAATCACGTGAACCAAAAAATGGACGAAAATCAGCAAAAAAAAAAAGGTCCTGGTTTTGGTCATCAGGCCGGATTAAATCAAACCCTTAATTTGAGATGTTCAGATCACATATAATAAAAATTTCTGAGCGACCCCAAACTTTTGAATGCCAGAATATATGAATACATACACAAACACACCTTCAAGACACACACATTTATGCAAAAACATACTTTGAAAACACATTCACTTAAAGAACTCTGATGACCCAGTAGAGAATAATGAGAACGGAGCACATCTCTGTCATTAACACGTAGTACTGTGTCAGAGTCAGTGTAACGTGTCGGGACTCACCCCTTAGAGCAAGCACAGTTCCTCCATATTTATGTTGCATATTATTTTAAATTTAATAAAAATCTTAAAACAGCATAATATTTAAAAGAAAAAATAAACTGAAACATTATTTTAGTGGTTATCAATTTTAGGCATCAAGGCGGATTTATTTAATTGTGTTAGAATATGCTTATTTTTTTCTATACATTCATAAAAAATTATAAAATCAGTAAAGGAATAATGAGACACGCTGTTTGATCAATATTCTGTTTTCTCCCTGAATGTGTGTGATCTTGTGGGGGCGGCAAACGTGAAAGTTTTGTCTGGTGAGACTCGCAGTCCCTCTCGTAGAGACAAAACAAGCGGGCCTGTACAGCATCGCTAAATTCACACCCCAGAGGAAATATTTGCAAACAAAGACAAATTTAGCCTTCATAACAGCCATCTGCTAAGAGAGATTAAAAAGAAAATAACTTTTTTGTTTGTGTTTATTTGATGCGCCGGGTGGCGTCTCTCAAAGAACAAATGGAGCGTGCTCTCTGTTTAATCAAATTATAACGCTTACGCTGGCAATAGGGGCACACCGACACACATTTATATATTTAAACCTGCCGAGAAGCACCAGCAATCTGAGACAGAGAAACCAGAGTCCTTAAAGACCCCAGTCTAAAAAGCATATTCTTGTTATATAACATCCAGAAGTCAATGCACAGCTGCAAATGGTAGATAAATTATATCTTCTGAGGACATCAGGTTGTGATTAGGGCTCAGGATATATTGGTCCTTAATTATTTTTTAACCAGATGAATATCTCTTCTTGGGTTTTATTTAAATAGTGAAAAACATCATAAAGACTTAAGAGTGTTGGTTCACTCAAACAGGATCTCGGGTGACTCTTGCTCCCATTTTTATTAATTTATTTCATCATTCTGCTCCGCTTCATAAACTTTTATGACCAGTGCAAAATAAGCAGTGTATCATGAATGCAAAATAATTAAATAATGATGTGCTGTTTGAGCGTAGCCTACAAATACACAAATAAATACAATTTTACTTATTAAAATAATTTTAATGAAATGGAATAAAACCACAAAAATAAGCCCCAAAGGGTCTTGTGAAGTGACCTTCTGATTGCACCTGTCGAACTGGCACGTCGAAAATTAGGGCATTTCAACTGGATTTCTGTGCAGTTCAGTGTTCTGTGAATAGAAGACACAATAGACTTTTAGGGGGCAATTTCAATGACACCGAATTGTGCCGAAATGCATTGAATTTTGCTGTCATTTCACCATTATTTGGCAAATTGACAGCTTAGCGAATAGACGAATTGGCCCGAAATTGCACCGAACGGTGAGATGCACCATTCGGAGGTTAGTGAATAACCCCTTGAGGTGTGCTGTTTCTTACCTGCCTTTCGATTCACTGTTCTGGATTTGACCTCTGCCTGTCTATGATTTATGTTCCTGGTCTGCGGGCCCTGACCTCTGCACCATCTGACTATGTCCCTGGATTATCCCTGCTCTTTACCACATACACAGACCTGCCCCGTGCCTACTCCCACTACACAGAGGTCATCAACCCCCTTCTACGTAGTGAGTTTCTGCATGGGTGTGGGCCATCTCCTGCATCCTGGGCTTCAACTCCTAGTAAGTCCCTGACACACCCAATTCCAGTTCAAATTGCGTCTCGATGGCGTGCCAGGTTACTGTGCATTAGCGCCTCCTATACTATGTATGGGAGACACTAATGTGACACTTCTGCACAATCACCTAACACACAAACCTAAACCCACCCAAAAATCCTAAACTTACCTCAGATCCCTCGGTTTCGAAAGCAGCACGACCCGCAGATTCATTGCCCTGCAGACAGAAGTACACTGGACACAAATAGTTCCCAGTGTTTCTCTGTGTATCCCGCCGCCTCAGCCGGATTTCATTCTAGTGGGCTGTTGCAGATCTCACATTAGATCTCCTCCATCTCCATGAAGTCCTATGGACTCCTGGAGAAGATAACACCGGCAACCTGAGCACCACTGGTGTTACCTCCCTGCACCTCGGCAGTACTACAACTCGAGCTGCTGCCAAAGTTGTTCGGTCTTAACATGGAAATTAAAGGTGAGCCACAATCGTAAAACACCAGGCGCAAAGGTTTTCCACTTGTGTCTCTACTTTAATGTCCAAGTTGTGATCAGGCCCCAGGAGTGTATATCGGTATCGGTTTGTGTCACCACCGCTGGTATTAGTAGCTATTGGAAATCTGCTGTTTAACGTGGAATCCATTCGGTAACCCTGTTGTGACTGTAGTCAGGGGGAGCAGTGACATGTACAATGTGGGTCATCAGAAATAAAGGCTCTTTCGCTAATGTCAACGACCCCAGTGGAATAGGGCCCTAACATGGATGGTAAGTCATTATAACATTGTATTAAAAAAAATATCATGTCTTGTTTCTATCTTGTGTTGCTTTGTCATCTTGTTACTTTTATGTCGCGTATATTATTTTATAATAAGAAGTAATTATTTTAATAAAGTGATTTTTGGATTGTGAAAGGAATATCCTTCATTTTGATTTTACAAAAAATTAAACCTAGTGTCGTACTGCTAATTTTATGGACTCTTTTTTAGGAAATATTTAAGAAGAACAATTTACTGTATTTGAAATAAGCATTCTTAACAGGCAATTAGCAAAACAGCAGATGCTGCATTTTAAAAAACAGTTTCTGAACTGTATATAAAAGGGTAATTTTATAGTCATGAAAACGTTTAACCAGTCTTTTGCCAGACTGTCACACAGGACCCACTGAAAAAAAGGGAAGAACTAAAACAGATTAGAAAGGAAAGAGTACTTTATTATTATTATTCTGTATTTATAAAGCGCCAACATATTCCGCAGTGCTGTGCAATGGGGGAGTGCAGACATGAGACATACTAGAACACCTAAGGAACAGATGGCCCTGCCCTTAGGATAATTGCCTTACTGATACAGCACTTTACACAAGTGCTCAGCCAGACATCCCATGAGCTTACAATCTAATGGACAGGGGTAAGTGAAACAGAAGGGGAGCTGGGGAGTGTGGATCTGGCGGCTAGAGAGAAAATAGCAAGCCACAGGTTGATTAGAATAAAGTGGCTACAGGTGGAGGGGAATGAATAAGTTTGGGCCTAGGACTGGGTGGGAGGATGTATGGGGCGGGCGGGTGGCACTGCAGAGTCTGGAGATGTGGCTGTGTGTGATGAGCTGAATGAAGGAAAGGCAGAGCTGTTAGGTAATGAGATGCAAGGGGAGGAGGAGGAGGAGGGGAGGAGAGAGGGGGAGGGGGAGGAGAAGGGGGGAGGAGAAGAGGGGGGAGGGGGGGAGGAGGAGGGGGAGGAGGAGGAGGAGGGAGGAGGGGGAAGGGGAGGAGGGGGAAGGGGAGGAGGGGGAGGGGGAGGAGGGGGAAGGGGAGGAGGGGGAAGGGGAGAAGGAGGGAAGGGGAGGAGGGGGAGGAAGGGGAGGAGGAAGGGGAGGAGTAGGAGGAAGGGGAGGAGGAGGTGGGGGAGGGGAGGCAGAAGCATGGTGGGGAAACACAGGATTTGATAGTGCAAAAACAGAAATGGGGGAAGACATTAAAGGGAAAAATAATCAGCATGGGGATTATACATAAAATGCAGAAAAGTATGCACGCAGCAGGAGTGAAGCAGAGGAAAGGCTTGAATGAAGTCATGGTCGAATCGTGGATACCTTTGAAGTCCTTGAGCGTGTAGAGTCTGGAGATGTGGCTGTGTGTGATGACCTTTGAAGTCCTTGAGCGTGCAGAGTCTGGAGATGTGGCTGTGTGTGATGAGCTTTGAAGTCCTTGAGCGTGCAGAGTCTGGAGATGTGGCTGTGTGTGATGAGCTTACCCCGTTCCTTAGATTGTAAGCTCACGGGATGTCTAACCGAGCACTTGGTTAAAGTGCTGTACTTCCTCGACAAGCTATCCTTTGGGCAGGGTTGTCTTTTCCTTATTTATCATGTATGTCTCATGTTTGTGCTCCCTCATTGTACAGCGCTGCGGAATATGCTGGCGCTTTATAAATAAAGGATAATAATAAAAATGATAATAAAATAGAATGTAGACTAAATCCAAACATATGTACTAAGAACTATAAAAGTCAAAAAGAGATGTATACAATGTAACAGCCTTATCCAGATTGTTGTGTTGATCATAAAATAATACTCTATGTTGTCACTCACATAGTGTGGAGTAAAAAATGACTGCTCAATTCGCCAGAATATCTTCACCCACACAGCCAATCCAGTGACATGGGATTTCCGACAAGATTAAAGGATAAGAAGCAATGGTGCAATACCATTACTTATTACATTGTTGGTGAAATTGAAAACTTCCATTTGACGGCTGCAATAAAGGCACTGTAACTTTCAATCGGTGCGATCCCAGTAGAAATGCAAAGACTTCAATGGAGGGTTCATTCTCTGACTAGGGAATATAAATGTATATATGCAGAGAAAATGGTGTTTCAAAGACAAAACCATTCCTCCTATATTATATCAACATGAAACAAAAAATGTAAAAATTTTTGCCACATAAAGGGCCGTGCCTAGGTAAATGTCTCAAAGGGTTATTCAAAGAGATCCGAATTGTGGTCAAAAGGTAACTGAACACTGAAATTCAACGTACGGTTACCTTTCCTGGCCATTCGGCTATTCAGAGAGCAGGCAGTTCGCCAAGTGTTGGCGAAATGCCTGCACATATGGTGCCTGTTCGGTGCCTGTTCGAGGGCAGTGAAATCCCCATAGAGAAGCAATGCTTCATCTATTCAGAGAACAAAAACCAGCAGTGAAAAGTTGCCGAATTTCCCTGCTGTTCGGTGTTTTCATTCAACAGGTTTATTCAGGCGAATCCCATAGGCGTCAATGTTAAAATTATTCCTGTTTTAATTCAATATCTAATAAACCGTTGATTATAATATTCTGCAGTAAAAAGTCTCTTTATAGATTTTTTTAGGATCTTTTAGGCAGTTTTTGGGATTTTTTTGCGAAAATTATTTTTCCTGGGTTTGTTTTAATTGTTTTTTCTTTTTTCCGTAACAGTCCTTTTTATTATCATTCATTGGATCTTATATGTAAATTTCAGACATTTTCGTTCTGTAGTTTCATTGCAAAGAGCATTTCACTTTTCAAACTTTCAAGCGTACTGTTTTTTTTTCATCTCATTCATCTGCTGTGATCGGCGGCTGCTCAGGTTTCTCCAATCCCAGAAACAGCCATTCTATCAGGGTTATTCAGAGAGCAGTGAAAATCAGGAGAATGACTGGAGAATGAAAAATTCGAGGTCAAAATAGCCAAACCAGAAAAATTCTCCCTTTCATCTCACTTTCCAAATCGGCTATTTTGACCTAGAATTTTTCATTCTCCTGTCATTCTCCTGCTTTTCACGCTCTCTGAATAACCCTGTAAATGAATGAAATCTGTGGTATTGCATTAAAAAGAAACAAAGGAGCCAAAACAATATAAAAATAGATTATTATTAGTATGAAAAAATTAGGATATTTACATATATTGCAATAAACAGGCTTATTGTAGATGGTAGGGTGGAATTAATTATGTTACTTAAAATAGGAAAACTGCATTTCCTCCTGTGTCTCTGCAAATGTTATGTGTATATATTTATATACTTAGACTGTTTAAGTCTCTTACCTAATGTCCTTTTCAACATCAGTACAGATATAATTAAGGTATAATTAGACTTAACAGCATACATGTGCACGGAAGGATAGGCCTGCTCTACTCTCAACCTTTTAGGACTATTAAACTTCAGTTTTGGGGTCTTTCTCCTTCAGCTCATGATAAAAAACATGAAAATTTATAGTTGGTTTTTAGAGTTCGTAAGTTATATAAGTAACCTCTGTATATACCGTAAAACATACGTATGCAAAATGTTATCCAAGGAACGGAGTTCCTGGCCCACAACTTCATAGTGTAATGTTAGGAAGATGGTCAACAGGAGTACAGTGGGAAACAGAAAGCAAGGTTTCAGTGCATGAAACCCTGAAGAAGGGAATGACTGGAGCACCAACAATAAGCTCCTTTGATTGACTACATACCATTATTCCAAACCTATTGGAACAATCTAGGGGTCATCTACTTGAAGCTAATATGGACGACCCAGATCGACCGCAGCAAGACTGCCGAACGCCGCCGAACTTTAAAAATATTACTCAAAAAACCTGCAGCCAAACGGTGCCGAAGACATGAAAAGTACTCTGGTTCTGTCCCTGGTGCTTATTAACCCCTTAACGCCGCAGGACGTACATTTACGCCCTGCATTAGGCGGGCTTTGGCGCCGCAGGACGTAAATGTACGTCCTCTGCGTTTTCAGCCCCCCCCCGGGAGATACTCACCTCCTCCGGCGGCTCCCTCGCTGCTCTGACTCCCATGGAGTCAGATCGACAGGGTTTCCTCCTCCGGTGCACAGACGTCATCGCGCCAGGGGTGCGATGACGTCAGTTTCAGGTGTCCCCCCCGCCGGAGCAGGGGAAGCACCTGGAGGGGAGGGGAGGGATCCTTCGGATCCCTCTATCTCCCCATTGCCGGGGGCTACAAGGCTGTGGCCAGCATCGCTGGAAGGGTCACAGCCTGACCTTTCCAGCAATGTATTGGGGTTAACCCATGAGTTGCCAGGTCGCGACCGGGCACAAATTTGTGCCCGATCGCGGCCTATTTCCGGTGGGGGCCGCCATCTTGGATGGCAGCCCCCACCTCTGGGTCCCCCCCCGCGTCAACTGACTCATCGCGCCATGCGTGATGATGTCAGTTAACTGGGGAAGCCCCTAGCTGCAAAGGGATTTCCTATGGAAATCCCTTGCAGGAGATAGGGGGGTTCTTTGAACCCCTTTATCTCCTGATCAGTGGCAGCTAGGGGGTCATTCCTGATATCGATGGAAAGGTCTGAGCATGGCCTTTCCAACGATATCAAACATGACAAAGTTAAAAAGTTAAATAAAAGTGTATAAAAATAAAAAAACAATTAATTAATTAATTAAAAAAATAAAAACGTGCTTTTTTTTTGTTTTGATGCAGCATTATTGTTCACATTTCAATTATAATGTGAACAATGATGCTTCACCAATGATTTTTTTTTGGGGGGTTTAGCTAAAATCACGTAATTTCCCCCCCCACCCAAAAAAAAAAAAAGGGGTTCCCAAGTCTACCCCATAGAATATAACCGCAAAGGATCAGATAATAAAATGTGAAAAAAAACCACTTTATACACTGTGGATGATTGAAATTTTATTGAAAATTCACATTTTTTTACATATTTTGTTATAGCATTCTGGCAGGACATGACTTTTATATATAATTATGATATATTATTAATCTTCCGAGTCTGCCGGAAAGAACGATATATAATTTGTCTGGGTGGTATAATAATATGTGACTTAAAACCGCGTTTAAACATGATGAGCAAAAACTTCAGCAAACTTCACTTCCAAAAGAGCGCCAAAGTTGTAAAATTACTCCCGTCCTTAAGGGGTTAAAGCCCTTTCAGCACCAGGGACAGCACCAAAGTTCCCTTCATGTCTTCTGCAGCGTTCAGCAGTGGGGTTTTTTTTTGGGGGGGTTTCAGTTTGGTGGCAATGGAGAAAAAATATGGCTTTTTTAAAAAATATAAATAAAAAAAATCGGGAATCAAAAATTTTGCCAAAAAATACTCAAAGATTAAAAAAATTAATAAATAAAAAGACTTCGCTGCAAAAGAAAAGAATAAACGGTTGAATAATAAAAAAAGAATTGAAAATATTATTTTGCATTGAATCCTATGGAATTCACCTGTCGAACTGAATCACTTCTCTATGGGATAATTTTCCCTGCTACCGTTCAATGGTTTTAGAATGCAATTCATAATTTTTTCATGTAAATTGTACCAGATCGTTCAGACTTCGTCTGACAAATCCCATTCATATGGGAAAGATTGCTAGTATGTTGTAGACAAACAAAGTTGTTTGAAGTCATCCGGTGGAAATCGGAAGCAGTGAACGAAGGCTGGATCTCATCCATGTTGTGGGATTGGTCAGACAATGATGGGCAACAATCGCACATACACGGACCCAGTGGACTGCCAGCCTAAAAGTTGTTCGTTGTCGGACAGCCAATTCGGTTGTCGGATTACAGAACCAGTGGACGGCCAGCCTTAAATCAGGGGTAAGCATCCTTGGCCTTCCAGATGTTTTTTAAATTACAAGTCCCTTGATGCTCAGCAACTCATTATTTTGGCTGAGACTCATGTGAAATGTAGCTCCAAGACATCTGAAGGGCCAATGTTGCTGATCCTTGTTTTGAACCAATCCAGTTTTATTAGAATTCTGTTGCAAAGTGAAAACTTAAAGGAACCTGCTAGTGGTTTGTGAATATGTCCTAAAGCAATTCAAGCATCTCAAAAGAAACATTTTCATCATTCACATCCAGATTATAAACGAGTCATAAATCTTAACAACTGATTTAGACCCTTAACCCCTTCATTATATCAGTATACTCATCAAAATTTGCCGAACTGCCTGCGGTCTGAATAGCCGAATGGCCCCGAAAATACACCATAAAGGGAAATTCCCTGTTTGGTGCCATTTCAGGGCCAGATCGTCTCTCTCTGAATAACCCTGTTGATAAATACCGGTATCCTGTAAGTATATAATATATAATTATATGATAATAGTAACACGAACTGTAAGAGTTCAAGAGCCAGATTCGGTACACAAGTGTTCTGTAAACATGAAGAGGTTAACCAATAGCAGTGCCAGTACCGAGCCAGATTCGGTAAGCGGGTGTTCAATATATAATCACAGTAATACAGGGGTTACTCAAATAGCAGTGGGAAAATAAAGTATAACAAGGAAGGAGAAATCGGGCAATAAGTGAGGAACGCTACAGCGATGCTTGCGGGCGCTGCTAGCAGTCCAACAGCAAACACAACAGAGAAGTTACTGTGGCCAGACTTGAAACACAAGCCAATTGGCTTCCGAGCACGCAAGCGCAGCCCGGAGAAGACTGAGGAGTGGTGATCAGAGATCACCGAAGAGTTCCCCGGCTGACAGTAGTCGAGGGACGATCGCACGTGTGCAATCTCTCCCCTGTTCCCAGCACCTGGCAGATCCGCAAGGTACCTTGCTGGGCATGGCATCCATACGCATGATATCTAACCTTTTTTATTATATATTTTTATAAAATCTACTATACTCCTGCTTCCCCCACACCTCCATTTTTTTTACCTTGCAGAGTATCCCTTGAAGTGTTAAAGGTTTCAGGTATATAAATTGTTAAATCCCGGTGTTCAGTCTGCCATTTCAATCACTCAATATGCACTGGCAATAGTAAAATCCATTGGTGTACCTTTTTTGCTCCCTCCTCATTTCCACTTGGTAATGGTTATTTGGATATTTTAGATGTGATAATTAAGAAAAATGTCCAGTGCTTATCTAATAAAATGATTAAAATATGATACAGAAAAAAACGTATCAAAAATGTAGAGGAATATGTGCGAAAATCTAAATCTGTCTTTTTCTGCAAAAAAAGTCAGGATGTTCTTTTAAATGCCTTTCACATTATGAAAGCTGGCGTAGCAACACTGTGCTTGATGTGCACAATACCATCTACCTTATGTTTTCGCATATAAAAAAAAGGAGCCCAGCAGGAGTACACCAGGTTGATTTTACAGAAGAGATCCTGGTAGCTGTTCAGACAATGCTGTCTACGCACAAAATACATAAAAATAAAAATAAAGGTCATTATCCATTACAATATACAATTGTATTCATGAGTTTTAGGCTTGGCGTCGGGAAGGGAAGATGATGCTGATGGCATAAGTGGAAAGAGGGAGGTAGAGAGTGAGGTATCTTATGTAAATGATGCCTCCGACCAGAAGCATTGGAAATCGGCACAATAAAACGCCAATTTTTTTTTATAAAATCCAATACAGATACTTCCAAATTTAAAGTGTCGCAGCCATTTCAGAAACCATCAAAAAATTGAATAATCAAAGTTTTTCTTGCTCCCCAAATGGACCATTTTCAAAAATTATAGATTTTCTTTTAGGGTAAAGATTACTAGTATGATTAAAGTTAACTCTGACCCTAAAATTCTGCTTACTTTTTAGGCAACAGAATCTGTTCTTTTAAAATGTAATCCTAACCCTAAACATAACCCTAACCCTAAAACTAACTCGACTATTTTAAAAAAAAATTAAGAAATTTAAAAAGCTTTAAAAAAGTTTTTTTTGATTATGGCTGATCCTGAAACACTGGAATTTGGGAGTGATTGAAAACATTTGATGGTGATATAGTAGAAACACCATTGATGACACTGTGAGTGGAGCATGGTATTAAAATGATAATGGTTTAACCCATTCACTACCACTGGCTGGGTGGAGTAGAGGTAACATCACTGCTCTATGACTGTGGAGACACAGGTTCGAATCCAGCAAGAGCACCTCTCCAGTAAGTGTCCTTTGGCAAGACACCTAACGGTACATACTCGCCATCCAGGATGCACTTGAAAACGAAAGAAATCTCAATGTATCTGTAGCGCTCACTCCCGGAGGAGCCGCTGAATTTAACCTCGGGTTAGTCTCTCCGCACTAGAGAATAAATATACACCAGCACTGTTGTGGATTTTATAAATCATATATACTTTACTGGTCTCAATAAAGCAGCATAGATAAAGTAAACACGGTATATGGAAACAGGATTTCATAATGCGGGAAACGCACAGCGGTAAAAGAAAAGTTTAACCCCCTTCGTTTCTGAAGTGTAAGTCCCA
Organism: Leptobrachium leishanense; assembly: GCA_009667805.1. Taxonomy (NCBI): domain Eukaryota; kingdom Metazoa; phylum Chordata; class Amphibia; order Anura; family Megophryidae; genus Leptobrachium; species Leptobrachium leishanense. The sequence continues at coordinate 86,273,405 of CM019064.1, read as the reverse complement.
TGCAGGTTATGTCCCAAGAAGTGTGTGTGTGAGCTCAGGTACCCGGGTACTATATTTCAACTGGCCAGTGAATGTATTTAAATAAATCTTCGACTAGTCACGTTGGGGCCCTGTAGATTTTAGCAGTGCTGCAGCGTGCTTCTTTAAACTTTAACTGTGGCCTAGGAGGCCTCTCACCCATCCGCCAGACAATCTGTTCCGCTGCCCGATCAGGACGTCTCTCCGCTGAATTGTGCTGGGACTCTGTGTCACCGGATCCGCTTCTCTCGCTTGTCCATCGTTACAACAAGATTCACAGCTTACCGCCTGCACTCCCAGTGGATCATCGCGGTCTCCTAACTCGGGGTCCAATCTGCAACTCTTTGTTTGTGTAAAACCTCTCAGCGGTGGATTACTGGGTCTCTGGCAAGTCACTATATCGATCCCCAGCATCGGCAAGGCAGCGCCTGCTCTCCGGCCTGGTTACAATCGCTCACAGCCTCACGTGCGTCTCACTTGGTTCACTCCTCGGCTCACACTGGCTCTCCTTCCACGAGGCCGCGGATGTCCTCCCTTCCGTCCCCACCTACTTCCTCTCTCTCTGCCCCAAAGCATGCTGGAAAATGTAGTCCCATTGTCCAGTATAGTTTACATGCGCTTGTCTCCCTCTGGTGGCCAAAACGGAACATTACAGCAACAGGGTTTTAAAACAGCGCTACACTCTCCCCCTCCTAGAACTCTTGGGTCTCTTCAAGGAGGTATAACAATTACATAACATTAGGCAATGTATACAGGTTCATCAGTAAACAGACAATGAGCCAGATATGCATCCTCAAGTTGACTCATGCTCCTGACTACCTCAGCAAACATAGCAGACACTTCGGGCAACCTTCGCACTGTAGTGACAGCCTCTTCAGTGCTATGTCCTGGGGGAGTCATAGGTAAGTCTCTGGGGGGGTTGGATAGAACACTTTGATTCGGGCCCAATCAGCTCCTCTTCAGGTGGAAGTACTACAGGTATGGGTTCGATTCTTTCTTCCACAACTGGAACAGACATCTCTTCAGAGTATGATCCTTCCAGTGAAGGCATAAAACTGTAATCATAGGATGCGTTTTCAGGAACTACAGGTATTTCTAAAGTTTCGGGAACTTCCAATTGAAACTCAGGAGCATCAGGCCTCAGGTTACTCTCCCACCGCTCGGGAACTGGAATGACCTCTTCAGGTTCTGACAAGCGCACCCAGTCCAGACAAAAATTTCCTTCTTCACTATCCCCTTCACTCTCCTCGACAACCCGTGTCTGTTGAGACCGAGTAACTGGAGTCAAGCGTGGAGCAGGCGGGTTTGGCAGAGAAAGTTCGTCTCCCACTGGTATCCTTACAGCCTCCCTCAGAGGTAACAGATGATTTCCGTGCCAGTTCTTAAGAGGCCCAGCCTTTCCATCCGGTCGGATTTGGTAAACTGGCAAACCCGGCAGTTGCTTGCAGACAATGTAGACTTGAGAACTCCATCTATCCGCCAACTTATGCCTTGCAGAAACATCCAAGTTCTTCAACAAAACCCTATCACCGGGTTGTAGATCCTGTACCCGAACTCTCAAGTCGTAGTTTCGCTTATTTCTCTGTTCTCGATTTGCGGAGATCAAACGGGCCTGTTCAAATGCAGAGGCCAAATTCTTACGAAGTCTATCCACATAATGGAGGATAGAGGATAGGAGAGGCTACAGATGTCTGGTCTAGAGATAACCCAAACGCCAAATCAACCGGCAATCGAGCTTCTCTTCCGAACATAAGACGGTACGGTGAGTATCCAGTAGCGTCACTCTCCGTACTGTTGTACGCATGCACCAGCGTAGCTATGTGACGAGTCCAGCTCTGCTTCTCTTGGTTTGACAATGTCCCCAACATATTGAGCAGCGTGCGATTGAACCTTTCTGGTTGAGCATCCCCTTGAGGGTGATATGGTGTAGTTCGGGTCTTCTGAATCCCTAGTAGTTCCAGCAATTGCCCAACAAGCCTGCTCTCAAAGTCTCTGCCCTGATCCGAATGTATTCTCCTTGGCAGGCCATAGTGAACAAAAAACTTTTCCATTAAAACCTTCGCCACCGTAGGAGCACGTTGGCCTTTCGTAGAAAAAGCTTGAGCATAACGCGTGAAATGATCAGTTACTACTAGAATATTTCCCTGCCCACTAGCATCCGGCTCTAAGCACAGGAAATCAATGCACACCAAGTCCATGGGTCCTTGACTTTGCAGGTGGCTCATTGGAGCGGTTCGGGTTGGTAGAGTTTTCCTCTGGATACACCTCAAGCACGAATGACAGTAACTTTCAACTTCAGATCTCATACAGGGCCAATAAAATCTGTCTCTCACTAGCTTAAAAGTTCTCTCGGCACCCAAATGTCCATGGTCGTTGTGTAACGACCGCAGCACACCCTCTCTGTGTTTGGTGGGAAGGAACAATTGCTGGGTCTCTTCAGCACTGCTTGAGGGGCCCCTTCGGTAGACCACCCCATCCAACATCTTCAACCGTTCCCACTCTTTGTGTACCAATCGGGCTCCTTCTGGGGAATTTGTCAGTAGAATTTCCCATTGGTTCGCGGTTAGGGCCTTCACGGTTAGTGCAATCAAAGGGTCTCTAGCCTGATCGGCTCTCAGGTCCTGTTTTGAGAAGGTAGGCAAACTTTCATCCCTCAGCTGCGTAGAATTACAATAGAACTCTGGAACAGCCGCAGCCATAACTCCTATGGCTTCTGCTTCAATCCCTCCCTTGACCCGGCGCTCCGCTCCTTGACATAAAGCTTGCACCCCATCTGGAGTTAACTGAGTCCATTCCGTAGTGTAGGGTCTTCTTGACAAAGCATCAGCATCTCGATTATTCACCCCAGGGTGATACTTCAGGCTGAACGGAAACCCTGACAGAGCGGCCAACCACCGATGTCCCGTTGCATCCAGCTTCGCCGTAGTAAGAACGTAGGTAAGAGGATTGTTATCGGTCTTTTTTACAAATTCGGCTCCGTACAGATAATCTTTCAGATTGTCCACTACCGCCCATTTCAAGGCTAAGAACTCCAACTTGTGGGTAGGGTAGTTCTTCTCTGAAGGTGTAAGACTTCGGCTCACATATGCGACAGGCCTCAGCAATCCACCATATTCCTGGTATAGAACTCACCCTAGACCTTCTCTGCTAGCATCCACATGCAATTCGTACGGCTTATGGGGATCCGCGTAAGCCAAGACAGGAGCTCGAGTTAGACTCTCTTTCAGCTTCATGAAAGCACCTTCACATTGAGTAGTTCATTCTTCTTGGATGGATTCTCGGGCCTTCCGTGGCCCTGGAGTCGATGAATTTCAATCAGAGGCCTTGTGGCCTTCTTCTGCGTCTTCCTTCTGTAGGAGCTTGTTCAGTTGTTGAGCTATCTTGGCAAACCCTCCTACGAATCTTCGGTAATAGGAGCAGAACCCCAAGAAAGATCTAAGTTCGGTAATAGTTCGGGGTCTAGGCCAGGAAGCTACGGCTTCCAACTTCCGAGGGTCCGTCGAAACGCCTTCTGCTGAAACAACATGTCCCAGATACATAACAGAAGGTAAACAGAATTGACACTTCTCTAGAGACAATTTCAACCCCTCTTCATGGAGCCGCTTCAAGACCTTCTCCAACCGTTGCTCATGCTCTTCCAGAGTCTTCCAGAACACAATAATGTCATCCAGATACACTAACACTTCGATTAGGTTCATGTCCCCAACTGTCTTCTCCATTTACCGTTGGAACGTGGCTGGAGCCCCCGTAAGGCTTGATGCATTCTGTTGAACTCAAAGAACCCTAGTGGACAGATGAACGCAGTCTTTTCTTTGTCTTCAGGATGCATTGGTATCTGGTGATACCCACTTCGCAGGTCTAGTACACTAAACCATTTGGCTCCAGACAAACACTGTAAGGCGTCTTCTATCCGAGGAGTGGCATATTGATCCGGAATGGTTCTCTGATTTAGTGTGCGATAGTCTATACATAGACGAATGGAACCATTCTTCTTCCGAACCATCACTATGAGAGATGCATACGGGCTCCTGGACTCTTGAATCACCTTAGTTCTTTGCAGTTCATTCAGCTGTTCTCGTAGATCATCCAAGTCTCCCAGCGGAACTCGTCTTGACCTTTCTCAAAACGGCTTGTCTTCCTGTAGTCGAATGCGATGCACAGTACTCTTAGCTAGGCCCACGTCGAACTCGTCTTTTGAGAACAAGTCCCTCCACTTTAGGATCTGGGACTGAAGACGTTTCTTCCATTCAGGTGAAGTGGGAGCGTCCTTAGGATAGAACCTTTCAGCTGGAATCTCTTTGTTCACTTCCCCTCCTAAATCGGTAGGAGAGAGAGGCATAGCGGACGCTACTTGCCCGATAGGCATTCTTGCTTTCAGGCTCACTGGAGAATCAGACACATTACATACGCTAACTAAGACTCTTCCTCGTGTTCGTTTCAAAGCTCTGGTGGAGATTATTTCAGGGATTACTTCCACTCCGGCTTCACTCCCATGATTGAAATCAGTTTCCAGTACCACATAGGGACCCGGTTGTGATCCATTCAACTTGACTGAAGCCCAGAAACTCACCACTTCTCCTGATTGTAGAACCTTCTCTGTTCCTCCCAATCTCCACAGGCGCCCCACTTCGGCAGGTGCCTTCTGTTCTTCGACCATTCGCTGATAGACTGGACGTAACATCGGGTGTACTCCCCTGGTGGACCTTCTTCCATTACTATAGAAGTCAGGAGACGTCGCACCAGATCAGTGTTCGTCCCCACTATCATCGAACTTCTGTTGGCCCCTGAAGGCCGAGGACACACAATGGCCAATGCATCACAACCCCCAGACTGTCCGATGACTTCGGATCCGATCTCTAACTTCACCTGTAGATATCCGTCATAAGGAAGTTTCTCAGTTCCGATACCCCAGATCTCAAGGTCCTTTAATTTCTGTAGCGGTATGTGCTTCAAGTGCTTCTCATACAAGTCTCGGTAGATCAATGTCACTTGAGCCCCTGAGTCCAATAGAGCTTTGGTGTAGACTCCCTCTACTTGGATTGGAACGATGGGAGAAGGAACTATCAGCTGGTCAGGAAACCTTGTTGTAGCAGCAGGAAATTTAGACCCCGTTTGCTGTACCCTGGCCTTCTTCTTGGTCCGTGTAGGTTTTGGATGTGCATTGTTTCCCCATGACGTAGGACCGGATGCTAAGGGAGTAACTCTTTCAGTCCTGGTTGGCTCAGCAGATGGCAAGGTTCTGGGCCCTCTCGGCCTTTCAGTTCTGGCTTGATTTTTGGAGCAGTTTTCAACCATTGGGCACCTAGTTTGCTCCTTCACTTGGGCCCTCTGGTGCGTTTCCCGCCGGTGAGGTAGATGGCAGCCCTTCCAAAGCCTTTAAGAAACTCTTCTACCCTATTTCCTTCAGACTTTTGGTTTTTGCATTGTGCTCGGAAATGACCCATTTCCCCACAACTAAAACATCTCTTCTTTGAGAATGGAGGCGCACCTGCTGGTGGTGATTAGGGATGAGCTGTTCGGGTTCGGACGGTTCGGAGTTCGACCCGAACTTTGGCAGTTCGAAAGTTCGCGAATTTCGAACTTTTTGGGCGTGTTCAGATCGGGTTCGAAAAAAAAAAGAAATTTTGAAAAAAGTATAGAAAATGCTTAAAAAAATACTAAAAAAATCTAGAAATAAAGAGACTCTTTACTGCAGAATATTATAAGCAACGGTTTATTAGATATTGAATTAAAAACTAATGTGTACGTGGAAAGATTATCAACTCTAAATGACCTCTGGTCACAAACGGGCATAACACCAGGTGTTTTCAGTCTGGTAATCAATTTGATACATTGTACAATATAGTGAGGGGGTGGGGTGGTGTCTGTTTCTGATTGAGATTTGAGAATTAATTTCCTTCCTAAAACATCCTAATATGCTGCATTTAACCCTTTCGCTGCTGAGGCTTTTCACACCTCTGTGCTGAGGTCATTTTTACCGCTTTCGCTCATCATGTTTAACCGTGTTTTGTAGCCATATTTTGATATATGACCCAGACATATTATATATCGTTCTTTCCGGCAGACTTGGCAGATTCATAATATGTCATTATTATATGTATACGTTATGTCATATCTGTATATTATAACAAAAAATGCAATAAAATTAGAATTTTCAATAATTTATTATGTGTAAAGTGTTTTTTTCACATTCTAACATGCGATCGTTTGCGGTTATATTTTGTATGGGGTGCGCTTGTTAAAAAAATTAGAAATGGGGTCTCGTTACATTTTTTTTGGGGGAAAATTTTGCTTTTTTTAACAAACGCACCGCATACAAAAATCGTTAGTGCAGCATTATTGTTCACATTATAATTAAAATGGGAACAATATTGCTGCATTAACAAAACAAAAACAAAAAAAAAAATCTTGTTTATTTTTTTTTTTAGAATTTTTTTTTAAATATTTTTATTTTTAATTTTTTTTAAAAAACATTTTTCATGCTCATGTTTAGTATCCTTGGAAAGGCCATGCTCTGGCCGATCCAACAATATCAAACATTAACCCCTAGCTGCTACGGATCGGGAGATAGGGGGTTCATTGGAACCCCCTATCTCCACCATTGGTGGCAGCTAGGGGTTAACTCCAGGACTGGCGTCATCGTGCTATGCATGATGACGCCAGTCCTCAGGGGGAGTTCCTGGAGGCTTGGCCGACATCCAAGATGTCGGCCAGCTCCAGGAGAGGATCACGATCCGGCGCTTTTCAGCGCTGATTCGTGATCCGGCTCCCCAGGGGTTAATCACAGCCACTGTTTGGAAGGGCAGGCTGTGCCCTTCCAAACGGTGCCTGGATTAACCCTCTGCCCCCTGGCGATCGGGAGGGAGAGAGGTCCGAAGGACCTCCCCCCTCCCTTTCAGGTGCTTCCTCCGCACATGTGGGGGGGCGCCTGAATTAGATGTCATCGCGCCACCGCGATGACATCTAATTGCTCCGCCGGGGTCCCGGAGTGCTGGGCTGACATCCAAGATGTCAGCCCGCACCAGGGGGTGCAGCAATCCGCCGGAATCCGGCGGATTGCTGCCTCCTGTGCATGGACGCGCTCAGCGCGTCCATAGCACAGGAGAACCACTTGGCTGGACGTGCTGAGCGCGTCCATAGCAGCCAAGTGGTTAACTGGTGTTTGAAAAAATCTAAAGCAATGTTATTTTTCACCTCGGGATTAAACATTCACAGGGTTATTCAGAGAGCGGTGGAAAGCAGGAGAAGAACTGGAGAAGTGAAAATTCTAGGTCAAAATAGCCAAACCAGAAAAATTCTCCCATTTAACTCACTTTCCAAATTGGCTATTTGGTCTTGATTGTTCTCTTCTCCTGCCAGTTCTCCTGGCTTTCACCTCTCATTCGGGGTTGTTCAGAGAAAGGTGAAAACCAGGAGAATGGCAGGAAAAGAGAACAATCTGGACCAAATAGCCGATTTGGAAAGTGAGATAAGGCTAGGGTCAGACTAACGCATTTTTCGCAGCGACCGTCAAAAAGTGCGTCCGAACGCATTGCCGTATTTTTTCACGGATTGCGCGGAAACGGTCATACGATGCGCATTTTTGTGCGTGATTTTTTACGGATCCAAACCAGGAAACTTTGGGTGTCTGGACGTTATGTTGGCCGGACATGAGCAGGGTCTGATGTCTCCAAATCACGCACACACGCCGCTAGTGGACGCAGCGCACTCTGTATGTCCGTACTAGCGGTTCTGCGTTCTCGAAAAAATGCGTCCATTTTCCACTTGCGTTGCGCAGCCGGACTTTCGTGCGACCGTACTTTGTATATTGGCCGTCATTGCCCGTCATTTGCTGCTAGTGCGGCCGTGATTAAGTGCGCCTAAACGCACGTTAAAAATTCGCTAGTCTGACCCTAGCCTAAATGGGAGAATTTTTCTGGTTTGGCTAATTTGACCTAGAATTTTCCATTCTCCAGTCATTCTCCTGCTCTTCACCGCTCTCTGAATTACCCTGACAGGGTTATTCAGAGAAAGGTGAAACTCAGGAGAATGACTGGAGAATGGAAAATTCTAGGTCAAAATAGCCAAACCAGAAAAATTCTCCCATTTATCTCACTTTCCAAATCGGCTATTTGGTCTAGAATTTTCCATTCTCCAGTCATTCTCCTGCTTTTCACCGCCAAAAAATCAGTAAACTTTTTCTGCGTGTCCGAAAATGTCTCCTCTTTTCTTACAGACTGCCGCCCCAAGCAGGTGTTTATGGATAGATTTAGGCTAGGGTCAGACGAAAGCATTTTTCCCCGCGAACGTGAAAAAGTGCTTCCGAACGCATTGACGTATTTTATCACGGAATGCGCAAAAACGGTCAGACGACGCGCATTTTCGGGCGTGATTTTGTACGGATCGTCAATAAAACTCTTTTTGCGTCTGGACGTAATGTAGGCTGGACATTAGCAGCGTCTGACATCTCCTAATCACGCAAACACGCCGCTATGCCGCAGCTGCGCACTCAGTACGTCAGTACTAGCGGTTCAGCGTTCTCAAAAAAATGCATTCAAATTCCACTTGCGTTGCACGGCCGGACTTTTGTGCGGCCGTACATCGTATATTGGCCGTCATTGCCCGTCATCTGCTGCTAGTGCGGCCGTAATTATGTGCGCCAGAACGCACGTTAAAAGTGCGCTGGTCTGACCCCAGCCTAAAGGGAAAGCATTTACCGTCATTTGAAATGTCATTTTTTGGTTTTTACATATTTCTATACATCCTAGAAATCCGCCACTTCACGGGCAGGTTATGGGGACCTCCTAGGCACGATATTTGAAGGAATTTTTCGTTTTTATTTTTAACCCTTATTTCATGGAAAACTCACTGTCCCTTTAACCCTTTCGCTGCTGAGCCTTTTCCCACCTCTGTGCTGAGCTAATTTTAACCGGTTTTGCTCATCATGTTTAACCGCGTTTTGAAGCCTTATTTTAATATATGACCCAGACATATTATATATCGTTCTTTCCGGCAGACTGTGCAGATTCATAATATGTCATTATTATATGTATACGTTATGTCATGTCTGTATATTATAACAAAAAATGCAATTAAATTAGAATTTTCAATAATTTACAATGTGTAAAGTGTTTTTTTTCACATTTTAAAATGCGATCGTTTGCGGTTATATTTTCTATGGGGTGCGCTTGTTAAAAAAATTAGAAATGAGGAATCGTTACTTTTTTTGGGGGGAAAATTACGTGTTTTTTAGCAAACGCCCCCCATAGAAAAAATCGTTAAAGCAGCATCATTGTTCACATTATAATTGAAATGGGAACAATATTGTTGCACTAATAAATCTAAAAAAAAAAAAAAAACGTTTTTTTTTGTTTTTTTTTTACATTTTACATGGTCATGTTTGGTATCACTGGAAAGGCCACGCTCTGGCCGTTTCAATGATAGCAAACATTAACCCTTAGCTGTCACGGATCGGGAGATAGGGGGTTCATTGGAACCCCCTATCTCCACTATAGGTGGCAGCAAGGGGTTAATTTCAAAACTGGCGCCATCGCGCTCTGCGCAATGACGCCAGTCATTAGGGGGATATCCCGGAAGCTTGGCCGACATCCAAGATGTCGGCCAGCTCCGGGAGGGGACAGCGATACGGCGCATGTTGGCGCCATATCGCGATCCAGCCCCCTAGGGGTTAAAGACAGCCGCCGCTTGGAAGGGCAGGCTGTGCCCTTCCAGGCGGTGCCTGCCTTTAATCGGTGGCCCGCGGGGAAGGGGAGGGGGGGACCTTCCCCCCCTCCCCTTCAGGCACCTTCCCTGCAATGGCGGGGGGTGCCTGAAATAGACGTCATCGTGCATGCGCGATGACGCCTATCGTGCCTATCGTGCCCTGATGAGCGCGTCCACCGCATTGAAGTGGTTAAAAACATTTTTTTTTTTACTTTTTGTCCTTGTTTTCTGTCCCCCAGGGCACTACCCGGACCCCCATACACCTTTTATGGCAAATTTGTAGCATATATGCCCTCTTGGAGGGCACTCTAAAATACCGAATTTTCAGCCCCATTGACTTGCATGGGGGTTCGGGTTCGGACCCGAACAAATGGGAAGTTCGGGTTCGGGCCCGAACCGAACTCGGGGGGTGTTCGGCTCATCCCTAGTGGTGATTCGGTTGAAGGACCCTGGCCAGACGCCACAGCAACTCCAGTTGTTCGTATATCAGTAAGGAATTTCTGCATATCAGTCTGTGTCTCTGCCACCTTCAGAAGTACTCGGCACAGATCAGTGTGTGCTTGTTTCAGCTCATCTTGAGCTTCTTGTACCTTCTTAGGCTAGGGACAGATGAGCGCATTTTCTGCGGCCACCGTCAAAATGTACGTCGATGCGTGCGCATGCATTTTTTCACGGAATACGCTTAAGTGGTCAGACGACCACAGTCGCACAGTCGCAGGTACTCACCAACGCAATTCTAGGGAAATCCGGCTGTTTGAACGTTATGTAGGCCGCACACTAGCAGCGTCTGACGTCTCCTAATCACGCACACACGCTGCTATGCGGACACAGCGCACTCTGTACGTCTGTAGCAGCGGTTTCACGTTCTGAGAAAAATGCGTTCATTTGCCGGTTGCGTGGCGTCGGCGCACTTTTGTACGCACGTACTGCGTATATTGGCCGTCATTGGCCGTTATGTGCTGCTACTGCCGCCGTGATTTAGTGCGCCTGCACGCGCGTTCCGACTGCCCCACTCTGACCCTAGCCTTAACGGTTTTGTGTAACTCACTATATGCAGGAAAGGTTGGTTCTTTGACATTTCTCTCTGTGGATATAGGAACTAGCAGATGCTCTTGTCCGTCAACTTCAGATCCATAGGTACAACCAGGATCAGTGGAGTGCCACACCAGAATGTCCCCTTCACACCTTGCGATGTCAGTCGCCAAGTACCCCAATGGTGGTTTCCCCAAAAAAACAGTTTTGACAAAGTCAAAAAATCACAATACAAGATAAGGGTAGAGCGAACTCAAGATTTTTGGGTAAATACCACATACACTTAAATTCTTGTTATAGTAGTATCTTCATCTCCACATATCATATATGGGAATAGCCAAGCCAAATCCACTGGGCTTTATCCAAGCTTTAGGCTAGGGACAGATGAGCGCATTTTCTGCAGCCACCGTCAAAATGTACGTCGATGCGTGCGCACGCATTTTTTCACGGAATACGCTTAAGTGGTCAGACGATGCGCAATTCTGGACGTATTTCATGACGATGGGGTGAAAAGAAGTCTAGGGAAATCCGGCTGTTTGAACGTTATGTTGGCCGCACACTAGCAGCGTCTGACATCTCCTAATCACGCACACACGCTGCCATGCGGCCGCAGCGCACTTTGTACGTCAGTAGCAGCGGTTTCACGTTCTGATAAAAATGCGTTCATTTGCTGGTTGCGTGGTGTCGGCGCACTTTCGTACGCACGTACTGCGTATATTGGCCGTCATTGGCCGTTATGTGCTGCTACTGCCGCCGTGATTTAGTGCGCCTGCACGCGCGTTCCGACTGCCCCACTCTGACCCTAGCCTTAGTTGGTTGGATTTCTTCTGGTATTCACAGGAGCCAGATAGATATGTTTTCCCAATCTCTTGCATAAGTGGGTGAGAGAAAACAACAGACCCAAATCGAGCCTAGTGTGATACTGCAAAAAACTGGCCTTAATATGCAGAAATTTGCCAATTTCGTACTCACTCTTGGTGGAGCCTCCAGGCTCTTGGAGTATTCGCCTATGAGTTATTTAGGGAAAAACTCAAAAAACCCTCTCCACAACGATACTGGAACAGCAGGATGGATTAAAAAAGGATTTTATTAAAACAATGTTAAACCGACGAAACGCCAACGGTTTTTCTAACATTTCTGTTCACTTACCATAATTTTTCTGGCATTTGCAGTTAAGCTTTATGGCAGAAATTTACACTTTATTAAATTTTTAACCCTTTCCTGCCAGAATAATCACAACTCCTAATTGGGGAACTGGTTACCTAATCACATCTGCATCCCTAATACAAGTTATCTTCTCGCAGCTGCAAACCCAAGCTGCGTACATGCAGAGATTAAGGGTAATTAAATATTTTAAAGCGATGTAATCCTGCTAAAGTTAATATCTGGAGTTTCAGGTTAAATGTGCACCCGCTGCATGTAGACACTAATGGAAATATAATTGGTGCGAGCAATTAGGTGATAATTTACCATAATTACCTACAAAGTTGGGAACTTTTTCATTGAATCCCAGCACAGAGAAAGGACTTTACTGCACTGTATATAGATTTTTACAAAGGGGATTTGACGTCTATATCCTTGACGCTGGTGTTATTTTTATTGTACCGTTAGCCATGTGCCCTTGGTTAAACCTTTTCCAGCGCTTTCTTGTCCAGAACACTGGCTTTTTTTTCTAATGTACTCTAGCATTGTTTCCATTACAGAAGAGATTATCATAACATTTATTTATTTTTTCTTTTATCTTGAGAAACTATTTTACCAGGAAGGATACATTGAGATTTCTCTCATTTCCAAGTATGTCCTGGGTGGCGAGTATGTACCGTTAGGTGTCTTGCCCAAGGACACTTACTGGAGAGGTGATCTTGCCTGGATTCGAACCCGTGTCTCCACAGTCTCCACGGTTATAGAGCAGTGATGTTACCTCTACTCCAACAGGTTTCTCACCTGGAAACCTGTCTAGGACAAATCTGAGAGATTATTTAGAGAAAGGTGAAACTCTGGAGAACGTTTGGAGAAGTGAAAATTCTAGCAGGGTTATTCAAAGAGAATCGAAAAGTCATCGCACGTTCGGTGACTTTTCGTTCTCTTCAATTCGGTGCGATTTAGCGATCCCATTTCGGCGACCCTGTGGTGTATTCAGCAAGCACCACAGGGCCGCCGTAATGCAGGGAAAAGTCGCCGCAAACCCCCCGAAATCTCACCGCAAAACGAGGGTGAACGCACACGAAACCCGCAAAAACATCTGGATTAACCCGCCGAAGACACCGGAGAAATCCGAGCAGGAGCCGATCACAGCGCAGAGCAGCCGCCGGAAAAAGCCGACACCGCAGACTAAGGAGGTGAAGAAAAAAAAAACAGTACGCTTGAATGTTTGAAAAGTGAAACGCTGTTTGCAACCAAACTACTGAGCGAAAATGGCTGAAATTTACATATAAGATCCATTGAATGATAACAGAAAAAAGAAAAAACGATTTAAGAAAAAAAAACAGAAAAAAAATGTTTGCAAACAAAAATCCCCAAATATGGCTAAAAGGTCCTAAAAATAAAGCGACTTTTTACTGCATAATATTATAATGAACGGTTTATTAGATATTGGATTAAAACGGGAATATTTTTAACATTGAAGCCTATGGGATTCGCCTGAATAAACCACGCCGAATGAAACCACCGAATGGCAGGGCAATCCGGCAACTTTTCACTGCTGGGTTTTGCTCTCTGAATAGCCGAAGCATTGCTTCTCTATGGGGATAATATTCACTGCCCTCTAACAGGCACCGAACAGACACCGTATGAGCAGGCAATTCGCCAGGATTTGGCGAATTGCCTGCTCTCTGAATAGCCAAATGGCCAGGAAAGGTAACCGAACGCTGAATTTCAGCGTTCGGTTACCTTTCTCCAGCAATTCGGATCTCTTTGAATAACCCTGTAGGTCAAATTAGTCAAACCAGAAAAATTCTCCCATTTATCTCACTTTCCAAATCGGCTCTTTTGACCTAGAATTTTCACTTCTCCAAACGTTTTCCAGAGTTTCACCTTTCTCTGAATAACCCTGAGTGTTCCAGTAGTCTTGAACCTGCATTTCTCTCTGTAAATGATTGGGTATCACCTTGTGCAATGCATGACTTTAAAAACAGGATCCATATATAAAAATTCTGTTCTAGTTTTATCTTTTGATTTATTCTTTATCTTAGAGAAGAAAAACAGAAACAGTTACTTTATAAACAAAGAGTTTACACCAATTTTGTTTCTAAGGGGTTACCTCCTTTCTCCCCAACAGCAGTCTCTATTTTTGTTGTTGTTCTCGTAGCTCGAGTATGTTTTTATAGGTTGTACTGCACCGTGGTCCTTATTTTCCTTGTTCACAGCGAGAAGCAGTTGCATGATGGAAGGAAGAAATTAGTAAGGAGGGGATCAGGTTACAGAGGGATGGAGAAAGAGTGAAAACAGAACGGAAACATCAGATAGACTTGATTCACCGGAAAACCAGTTAATAAAATGACACTATTTGGCAAGGATTTTCAGGATTTAGGCTAGGGTCAGACGAACGCATTTTTCACGTGCGTTTAGCCGCACGAAATCACGGCCGTGCTAGCAGCAAATGACGTCCAATGCCGGGGAACATACGACGAACGGCCGCACGAACGTTCGTCCGTGCAACGCAAGTGGCCAACGAACGCATTTTTTCAAGAACGTCAAACCGCTACTACTGACGTACAGAGTGCGCTGCGGCCGCTAGCGGCGTGTGTGCGTGATTAGGAGACGCCAGACGCTGCTAATGTCCGGCTAACATAATGTCCAGACACAAAAAGTGTTTTATTGATGATCCGTACAAAATCACGGACGAAAAGGCACATCGTATGACCGCTATCGCATATTCCGGGGAAAAATACGTACGTTCGTTCGAACGCACTTTTTCCCGGACAACGTAAAAAATGCGTTCGTCTGACCCTAGCCTTAAAGATGATCCTTACGATAGGCTGCCAACCACGCGGCAGTTTGTGAGAATGCTTCACTATAGGGGATATCTGTAAGCTGAGGAACAATTTCATCCATTTGTTGCGTCAATCTGTCTTGTGTGATAATTTTCAATGTTGGCAACACTTTGTTCATTTACATGGCAGCTGGCATGAGGTGAGTAGAAACTGAGTCTTTATAAAATGATATCCTGGTAGCTGCTTATTGACTGCTGTTTATAAAGTAGTCAGGACACCGATAAAGTTTGTAAAAGCTGCAGCTTTAACCCCTTCATGACCAAGTGATTTTTCTATAAAACCCTTGTCAGGAACTATTTTGTTTGGAAAATCACTTTTCATTAATTATACAGTAAGAAAAATGCTTGTGAATATTCACAATGTATTTTTTTACTTTAGTAATTTAGTATTTGACAGGTAGACCTCACCATCTACTGGCCAAAAAGTGATACTGCAACCAGGGATCCTTTCTAGTTAGATATCCATGTTCTAGACCAGTGGTTCCCAACCGCAGTCCTCAAGTACCCCAACAGCTCATGTTTTCCAGATATCTGAAGCATAGCACAGGTGATATGATTTGCTGCTCAGTGATTGCAGGATTAAGTCTGTATTTCCCCAAGGAGATCTGCAAAATCTGGCCTGTTAGGGTACTTGAGGACCGCGGTTGGGAACCACTGTTCTAGACAGTCACAGCTGCAGTCATACTCACTGCCTTTACCATAGTTTTATTGCTGTGGATCCTGCGTACCCTTATACTCCTTGCCTTTTCCATGTGAGTTTTACTGCTGTGGATCCTGCATACCCTTAGGCTAGCGTCAGACTAATGCAGTCATTACGTCCGTGTCGCTGCACAGTTTAATGGCCGTCGTAGCATTGATTTATGATCAATAGAGACCAACACACGAAGTACGTGCGCAATGAAGTGCGCACGCACCACCAGATGGCAACAGACGCCATTTAGGCCTTGACGTAAAAGCGCTACGACGGATGCCCAGAGTGCGCTGTGTCCGCGTAGCGGCCTGTGTGTGTGATGACGCGATGTCAGACGCAGCGCATTTGCGACGTACATCACGTTGACACTCAGAAGTTTTTATGGTTTGGCTAACTGTACTTGTCATTTAATTTTAATTCATTTTGTTTCCCATATTTCCCTTTTTTTCCTACATCCGTTAAAAAACGGACCATGTGGTGTCTACAGTATCTTCCATCCGTACGTACATCCGTTATTCACGCACGCAGACGCGCTCAGACTGCGCTCATCTGACATTAGCCTAAGACTCATTGCCTTTACTATGAGAGTTTTATTGCTGTGGATCCTGTGTCTTATCCTTAGAGATCTTAATCCGCGTTAATGTGCGTTTCCATAATTGGAGTGGGTCATTCTGGATGAAGTCCAGGGCTGATTTTTGTCCCAGTCCAGCCCTGATTATACTCACCCTGAGATTTTAACACAGCAATAGGCCCCACATTACACAGCTGACTAAGAATTCTGAAGAAAATAGTTAAAGAACAACACTTTAAAAATGATAGACATCCAAATGTAAGAAACCCAACTAATTATTAACGACTCACTCATAGCAACAAATTAAATGTTTGCAAATTGAACTGCAGCAAAGAAAACAATGCAAAAATAAATTAGATACAATAAATTTCTGAGTACGGAATGTTGAAACTTCTATATTTTTGTCATGGTGTGAACACAGCTTTTGCTATTTAATGGAAAATTGATGCATTTTGTGTTTTTGCAGTCAAATAAGAAATATGCTATTTAATCAAAATATGCCAAAAAAAAAACAGAGTCATTTTATGTAATACCTAAAATACACTGGAGCGGTTAACAAGGAAACACTTAGCGTGCATTCAATAGTCTCTCTCTCAGCAATGTTAGTCTAATGGCAGAATGACTGCTATAAAAACCCTGTAAAGCACTGTGCATGCCGTGCATCGGAGTATAATCCACATTTAAGCATCTGAGGAACATATTACTTTGTTTAGATTGGTTTGTTATTTTTTTTTTATACAATTATTTATTTACTTACTATTTATTTTATATTTTTTATTAAGAAAAAAAACAAACATGCCATTCATGAGCTATAGCAGTTATACAATTATCAGCTTTTGTATTCGAGGCAGACTTTTACTCATTAAGTAACAAGGGAAGGCAAGAATACCTTCATACCTAACAAACTTATTATGGTCAAAGAGGACCCTTGCATCTTAATGAATCTCACTGGAGATATGGCTGGATGCCGGGCTGTATCGAGACTTCATACCCTACAATGCAGACATTTATGTAAACACACATTTATTTTACAGTAAAACCAAAGTAAATCATTTACATCAACAAAATTCTAACAACATCTATGTTAGATAGATTTAAAAAGATATCTAAACTGGCCGTCGCTGGAATCCAGACGCACCCTTCACCTTTCCAACCTGGTGTTTAAGAGCTTTTCTGGGAAGCTACCACCCTACCTGAATAGGCTGCTTCCCCCAGCAGTTCCCTCATCCTAAAACCTCAGATCTAGGACCAGCACCTTACTTGCAATACCACAATACAAGAAGAAAGTGGCTCGATCCTCATTTTCCTACAGAGCACCGCAATTATGGAATAACCTCCCAGACGCCATCAAATCTTTCCCCCAGTCTAAAGTCCCTTGAGGTATGTTAACACAGATCTCTTAATACAGAATGCAGCTGTAAACATGGAACATAGTGACTATCAGGGTAATTCAAAGAGAATCGAAAAGTCACCACACGTTCGGTGACTTTTCGTACTCTTCAATTCGGTTCGATTTGGCGATTCCATTTCGGCGACCCTGCGGAGTATTCAGCAAGCACCACAGGGCCGTCGTAGTGTCAGGGAAAAGTCACCGCAAACCCGACGAAGGCACACCGAAAACCCGCAAAAACATCTGGATTAACCACGCCGGAAAAACCCAAGCAGGAGCTGATCAGACGCAGCGCAGCAACTGGAAAAAGCCGACACCGCAGACGAATGGAGTGAATAAATTAAAAAAACTGTTTGCTTGAATTTTTAAAAAGTGAAATGCCGTTTGCAAACAAACTACTAAGTGAAAATGTCTGAAATTTACATATGAGGTCCAATGAATGATAATAAAAAGGGCTGTTACAGGAAAAAGAACAAACATATAAAAACATTTTTTTAACAAAATCGGCAAAAATATTTGGCAATAAAATCCCGAAAAATGCTTAAAATATCCCACAAAATCTAAAAATAAAGAGACTTTTTACTGCAGAATATTATAATGAACGGTTTATTAGATATTGGATTAAAACGGGAATATTTTTAACATTGATGCCTATGGGATTCGCCTGAATAAACCAGCAGAATTAAACCACTGAATGGCAGGGCATTTCGGGAACCTTTCACTGCTGGTTTGTGCTCTCTGAATAGCCAAAGCAGTGCTTCTCTATGGGGATTTCACTGCCCCTGAACAGGCAACGAACAGGCACCATATGTGCAGGCAAGGTTCCCTTTCGGCCCCAATTCGGATCTCTTTGAATAACCCTGTATATTTCTTACATATTTATTTTTTGCGTTAATCTGTATAGTTGTGTTGTTTTTTAATATCTTGCATTGTATTACTTTGTATTTCTGTAACGACTGTAACAATTCAATGTTCTTGAACCCAGGACATGATAGAAAAAGTGAGAAATCTCAATGTATCCTTCCTGCTAAAATACTACATAAATAAATAAATAAATAAATATCTTTGAGTCCTGGCCAGAATGGCCTTTGGGCACCTCGGCCAAATGCCAGGTGTGTCCAGTATTTCTTGCAGCCCATAGGGAAACTGAAAGATCTTCCTACCAACAGTAGCTGAAAATTTTAAGCTGCAATGATTGCATGAGTCACGGCTCAGTTCATGCAGCAGGAGCCTCAAAATCCACCCACAGACATCTAAATCCTGTCCATGGCCCACAGCTTGCATACTACATTAACATGGCCAGTCCCCTGGGGCTTGCCCGGATCCAGAAATGAGCCTCAAAGCTTTATCCCATCTCTCGTCCCTTAACACCTGCTTGACTCATAGCTAGGTTCCCCTCTCTCTTCTTTTCCTTTGCTCTCTTCTCTCTCTTTTCGTTTTCTATTCTCTTACTTTATTTGACCCTTATTTTTTTCTGGTTAAAATGTTTTGTTTTTCTCTCTGAATTGTTGTACTTCACCTTATTTTAGGTTTACATTCTTTCAAAACCTAAATTACAGTAAAAATATTGTAGTAATTCAATAAGTGTCCACTCAAGCACCACTATTAAACCCAGAAAGATATTTTAGAATCTATTCCAGAGGGATTGTTGACATTAACAAGCAAGCCATTAACTCTGGCACGACTTATACACTTTAATGGCTCCCCTGCGATTCCTACTTGAGCTCACTCATTATTCAATTAGGCAGCCAAAAAAGAAGGATATCCACTACAGAAAGCTGGTGTTAAGTGATTTTGCATTTGTGATATCACTTAGTTAAGATCACAAAAAAATAATTAAAATTCAAGAAGGAGGGTGCAATCCAGAGCTTTCTCTCTCCGTAAAGCAAAGGAGAAAATGGATCTTGTGCAACTTTCTTGTGGACTCTAGGAGAGATCACCAACAGCAGCGATGCTGCTAGTTTACAGCTGCACTACTAACAATTCCAAGTCAAGTTTCTAATAAAGCAGCTGTTATTTGATAAAAACAAAAAGGGGTTATTCACTGACATTTCGGTGCTCTCCCATTCGCAGAGAGTTCAATTTCACCGACCCCGCAGTGTATTCAGCATTCACCGCAGGGTTCCCGAAGTGCGGCAAATCAACCCGCCGAACGCATTTTCAAACAGGCAAACAAACCAAAAAAACACAGAAACACCGCTGAATCAATCCTCAAACCGCGAATGCATCTCAACCCGCCAAATCGATCACATAAGCCGCCAAGAAAATTGCTGAATGCATCCGATGATCCGCCAAATCGCTCCGAAAAAAAGCCGACTAGCCGCCACACAGGGGTAAAAAAAAAAAGCACCGCAACCTTTAACCCTTTCACTGCGGAGGATGTGCTCAGCGCGTCCACCCGCAGTGCTGTTCCATGTGGAGGACGCGCTGAGCACATCCTCCCTTTGCGGCCAGCGATCGGCCAGATTCCGACCGATCGCTGTGCCCACCGGTGCGGTCTGACATCCTCGATGTCAGCCCAGCACTCGGGGACCCCGGCGGGGCAATTAGATGTCATCGCGGTGTCGCGATGACATCTAATTCAGGCGCCCCCCCGCGTGTGCGGAGGAGGCGCCTGAAAGGGAGGGGGAGGTCCTTCGGACCTCTCTCCCTCCCGATCGCCGGGGTGCACAGGGTTAATCCAGGCACCGTTTGGAAGGGCACAGCCTGCCCTTCCAAACGGTGGCTGTCATTAACCCCCGGGGAGCCGGATCACGATTCGGCGCTGAAAAGCGCCAGATCGTGATCCTCTCCCGGAGCTGGCCGAAGCCTCCGGGAACTCCCCCTGAGGACTGGCGTCATCGTGCATAGCACGATGACACAAGTCCTGGAATTAACCCCTAGCTGCCAGCAATGGTGGAGATAGGGGGATCCAATGAATGTTTGATATTGTTGGATCGGCCAGAGCATGGCCTTTCCAACGATACCAAACATGACCATGAAATTAATTTAAAAAAAAAAAAATTAAAAAAAAAAAGGAAAAAAATTAAAAAAAAAATAAACAAGTTTTTTTTTGTTTTTGTTTTGTTAATGCAGCAATATTGTTCCCATTTCAATTATAATGTGAACAATGATGCTGTACTAACGATTTTTGTAAGCGGTGCGTTTGTTAAAAATAATGACATTTTCCCCAAAAAAAATGTAACGAGTCCCCATTTCAATTTTTTAACAAGCATAACCCATAGAAAATATAACCGCAAATGATCACATGTTAAAATGTGAAAAAAAAACACTTTACACATTAAATTATTGAAAATTCTAATTTTATTACATTTTTTGTTATAAAATACAGACAGGAAATGACGTATACATATAATACTGACATATTATGAATCTGTCAAGTCTGCCGGAAAGAACAATATATAATATGTCTGGGTCATATATCAAAATATGACTTCAAAACGCGGTTAAACATGATGAGCGAAAGCGGTAAAAATGACCTCAGCACAGAGGTGTGAAAAGCCTCTGCAGCGAAAGGGTTAAAAGGCATTTTTAAAAAAAAACTACTGCATGAAAATGCCTGGTAATAATATATAAGGCCCTATGAATAATAATAAAATGGTCTGATACAGGAACAAAAAAAAAAAAAATCGGGAATTTTTTTTGCCGGAAAAATAAATAAGGAGACTTTTTGCCTCAAATAAAAAACAAACAGTTGAATAAGTGTAGCGCTCACTCCTGGAGGAGCCGCTGAAAATGAACCACGGGTCAGTCTCCCCGCACTAGGGAATAAATATACTCCAGCACAGTTGTGGATTTTATAATTTATATAGTTTACTGAAGTAAAAGGCATATAATAAGACACGGTGTTCGTAGATATATTTACAGTATTTCGTATTGCGGTAAACGCGCAGCGGGAAAAAGAAATGCGAGACTTCGTATTTCTGGAAAAATACGCGACCGAGCAGAAAATACAATGCTTCGTAATTACGAGAAACGCGCAGCGGAAAATAAAATAAAATGCGAATCTTTTCCTCTTTTTCGGATACGAGGGAGTGAGTCCCGAACAGGTTAAGTCCCGAATTGTGAGTGTATGTGTGTGTTATGGTACCCGGGTACTATTCAACTGGCCAGTGAATCTTTTAAGCGATGTCTTCGACTAGTCAAGTTGGGGCCCTGTGGGTTTCAGAAATAAACAACAGCGTGCTTGCTTGAGCTTTTGTAGAACCGGCCTTGGAGGCCTCTCACCCATCCGTTGATCACCAAGGCTCCGCTGACCCAGGACGTCTCTCCGCTCGTTTCCTCGCTGGGATACCGGCTATTGGATCGATAATCAGGCTCTCTGTGCTCCGGCCCGGACTTGTCCAGCTACCGCCTGCTCTCCCATCCAATGGACTCGCGGTACTCCTCACTCGAGGTCCTCAGCTTGTCTGGATAAACACTTGGGTGATGATGGTCAGTGGGTAAGGCTCCATCTGGCAAGGCAGGATAACCCCACTCGAATCCTGATAGGCCACACTTGCGCTCCGGCCTAGTCACGGTTCCGCTCTGCAGCACTGCGTCCACTTCCATGCACTCTCTGGCGCGCTCTGGCGCGTTCTCCACGAGGCTCAAGATGTACAGCGGCTGTGTCCCACCCACTTCCTGTCTGTTTGCAAAGCATGCCGGGAAATGAAGTCCCAATGTTCAGTGTCTCTGATCGCGCTTGTCTCCCTCCGGTGGCCAAAAATAGGTACTGCCACAGTAAGATTTTAAACACAGCGCTACACTCACCCCCTCCTAGAACTCTTGGGTCTCTCCAAGGAGGTACAACAGTTACATTTACATTTCGATACAATTAGATAACATATACAGGGTTGGCAGCTGACATACAGTGGGCTAGATACACTTCTTCAAGCTGACTCATGTTTTGTGCTACCTCAGCTAACATAGCAGACACTTCGGGCAACCTCTGCACTGTGGTGATGGCCTCTTCAGTGCTATGTCCTGGTGAGTCGTAGGTGAGTCGCTGGGGCGGTCGAACAGAGCGCTTTGGTTCAGGATCAATCCGTTCCTCTTCAGGTGGAAGTACTATAGGTGCTGGCTCAGTCCTTCTTTCTACTACTGGAGCAGACATTTCTTCGGAGTATGATCCCTCCAGTGAAGGCATAGAACTGTAGTCATAAGACTCGGCTTCAAGAGCTACAGGAATTTCAACAGTCTCAGGGACTTCCAGCAGAAATTCAGGAGCTTCAGGCCTCAAATTACTCTCCCACCGCTCAGGAACAACGACAACCTCCTCAGGCTCCGGTGAGCGCATCCAGTCCAGACAATAACTCTCTTCTTCACTGTCTCTTTCGCTCTCTTCGACAACCCGGGTATGTTGAGACCGAGTAACAGGAGGCAAACGTGGAGCAGGCGGATTTGGCAGAGGCAGTTCGTCCCCAACTTGCATCCTCACAGCCTCTCTCAAAGGTAACAAATAATTCCGGTGCCAGTTCTTAAGAGGCCCAGCCTTTCCATCTGGCCGGATTTGATACACCGGCAGACCCGGCAGTTGCTTGCAGACAATGTAGACTTGAGAACTCCATCTATCCGCCAACTTGTGTCTCGCAGCAGCACCCAAGTTCTTCAACAAAACCCTATCACCGGGTTGTAGATCTTGTATCCGAACTTTCAAGTCATTATTCCTCTTGTTCCTTTGCTCCCTGTTTCCTGAGGTCAAACGGGCCTGTTCAAACGCAGAAGCCAGGTTCTTCCGAAGTCTATCCACGTAGTTTCTATGGGAAGCTACCGATGTCTGGTCTAGAGATAACCCAAACGCCAAGTCAACCGGCAGTCGGGCTTCTCTTCCGAACATAAGACGGTACGGTGAGTATCCAGTTGCATCACTCTCCATACTGTTATATGCATGCACCAGAGTAGCTATGTGACGACTCCAACTCTGCTTCTCTACGGTCGACAAAGTCCCCAGCATATTCAGCAGCGTGCGATTAAACCTTTCAGGCTGAGCATCACCTTGAGGGTGATATGGTGTAGTTCGGGTCGTTTGGATTCCCAACAGTTCCAACAATTGTCCAACAAGTCGGCTTTCAAAGTCTCTACCCTGATCAGAGTGTATTCTCCTCGGCAGGCCGTAGTGAACAAAGAACTTTTCCATCAGAACCTTGGCTACTGTCGGAGCGCGTTGATCTTTCGTGGAAAAGGCTTGGGCGTAACGGGTGAAATGATCAGTCACTATTAGAATATTCCCTTGCCCGCTAGCATCCGGCTCTAAGCACAGGAAGTCAATGCACACCAAATCCATGGGTCCCTGACTCTGTAGATGGCTCATTGGAGCGGTTCGGGTTGGTAGAGTCTTCCTCTGAATACACCTCAGACAGGAATGGCAGTAACTTTCCACTTCAGCTCTCATGCAAGGCCAATAGAATCTGTCTCGCACCAGCTTAAAAGTTCTTTCAGCACCCAAATGTCCATGCTCATCATGTAACGATCGCAGCACACTCTCTCTATGCTTAGTGGGAAGAAATAACTGTTGCGTCTCTTCAGCATTGATTGAGGGGCCCCTTCGGTAGACCACCCCATCCAACATCTTCAACCGTTCCCACTCCTTGTAGACCAATCTGGCTCCATCCGGGGAATTGGTCAGCAGAATTTCCCGCCGGTTCGCAGTTAGGGCCTTTATGGTCAATGCAATTAAAGGGTCTCTGGCCTGATCCGCCTTCAGGTCTTGTTTTGAAAAGGTAGGTAGACTTTCATCCCTCAATTGTGTAGGGTTACAGTAAAACTCAGGAACAGCCGCAGTCATAACTCCTATGGCCTCCGCTTCAATCCCTCCCTTGACCCGGCGCTCTGCTCCTTAACACAAAGCTTGCACCCCGTCTGGAGTTAACTGAGTCCATTCTGTAGTGTAGGGTCTTCTCGATAAAGCATCAGCATCTCGATTATTCACCCCAGGGCGATACTTCAGGCTGAACCGAAACCCTGACAGAGCGGCCAACCACCGATGTCCCGTTGCGTCCAGTTTCGCAGTAGTGAGAACATAGGTAAGAGGATTGTTATCCGTTTTTATCACAAACTCGGTTCCATACAGATAGTCTTTTAACTTGTCCACCACTGCCCACTTTAAGGCTAGGAACTCCAACTTGTGGGTAGGATAGTTCTTTTCTGAAGGCGTAAGGCTCCGACTCACGTACGCTACAGGCCTCAGCAATCCACCATACTCCTGATACAGAACTCCTCCTAGCCCTTCTCTGCTGGCATCCACATGTAACTCGTACGGCTTGTGAGGGTCCGCGTAGGCCAAGACAGGAGCTTGAGTTAGACTCTCTTTTAGCTTCAAGAAAGCACCTTCACACTGACTAGTCCATTCGCCCTGTATGGACTCTCGAGCTTTCCTTGGCCCTGGAGTTGACGGGTTTCGGTCAGAGGCCTTGCAGCTTTCTTCGGTGTTTTCCTTCTGTAGGAGTTTGTTCAGTGGTTGAGCTATCTTTGTGAATCCTCCTACAAATCTTCGATAATAGGAACAGAACCCCAAGAAAGATCTAAGTTCAGTGACGTTTCTGGGTCTGGGCCAAGAAGCTACGGCCTCCAACTTCCGAGGATCTGTCGAAACACCTTCTGCTGAGACCACATGTCCCAGATACGTAACAGACGGCAGACAGAATTGGCATTTCTCCAGAGACAGTTTCAATCCCTCTTCATGGAGCCTCTTCAAGACCTTCTCCAAACGTTGCTCATGCTCTTCCAGAGTCTTCCCAAACACGATTATGTCATCCAGGTACACCAATACTTCGATCAGATTCATGTCCCCGACTGTCTTCTCCATTAACCGTTGGAACGTGGCTGGAGCCCCCGTAAGGCCTTGAGGCATTCTGTTAAATTCAAAGAACCCCAGTGGACAGATGAACGCAGTTTTCTCTTTGTCTTCAGGATGCATTGGTATCTGGTGATACCCACTTCACAGGTCTAGTACACTAAACCATTTTGCTCCAGACAAACACTGTAAGGCTTCTTCTATCCGAGGAGTAGCATATTGGTCTTGGGATGGTTCTCCGGTTCAACGTGCGGTAGTCTATGCATAGGCGGACAGAACCGTTCTTCTTCCGGACCATCACTATTGGAGATGCGTATGGACTCCTGGACTCTTGGATCACCTTGGTTCTTTGCAATTCATTCAGCTGTTCTCGCAGATCATCCAAGTCTCCCAGCGGAACTCGCCTTGACCTTTCACAAAACGGCTTGTCTTCTTGCAATCGAATGCGGTGCTCAGTACTTTTAGCTAGGCCTACGTCGAACTCATCTTTCGAGAACAGTTCTTTCCACTTCAAAACTTGAGACTGAAAACGTTTCTTCCACTCGGAGGAAATGGGAGCGTCCTTGGGGTAGAATCTTTCATCTGGAATCTCTTTATCCACTCACCCTCCTAAATCGGTGGAGAGGGGCGTAGCGGACTCTACTTGCCCGATAGGCATTCGTGCTTTAAGGACTACTGGAGAATCAGACACATTGCACACGCTGACTGAGACTCTTCCTCGTGTTCTTTTCAGAGCTTTAGTGGAGATTATTTCAGGGATTACTTCAACTCCGGCTTCACTCCCATGATTAAAATCGGTTTCCAGCACCACATAGGGGCCTGGTTGCGATCCATTCAACTTGACTGAAGCCCGGAAACTTGCTACTTCTCCTGCTTGCAAAACCTTCTCTGTTCCTTCTAATCTCCATAGGCGCCCCACTTCGGCAGGTGCCTTCTGTTCTTCGACCATCCTCTGATAGACCGGACGTAACATCGGGTGTACTCCCTGAGTAGAACCTTCTTCCAATACGATAGGTGTCAGAAGACGCCGCACCAAATCAGTATTCGTCCCCACTATCATGGAACTTCTGTTTGCACCTGAGGGTCGAGGACACACAATGGCCAATGCATCACAACCTCTGGACTGTCCGATGACTTCGGATCCGATCTCCAATTTCACCTGTAGATACCCGTCATAGGGGAGTTTTTCAGTTCCGATACCCCAGATTTCCAGGTCCTTCAATTTCTGTAGAGGAATGTGCTTCAAATGTTTCTCATAGAAGTCTCGGTAGATCAATGTCACTTGAGCCCCTGAATCCAACAAGGCTTTAGTGTAGACTCCCTCCACTTGGATTGGCACAATAGGAGAAGGACCTATCAGTTGGTCAGGAAACTTGGTGGCGGTATCAGGACACTTAGACCCAGTTTGCTGTACCCTGGCCCTTTTCTTGGCCCGTGTAGGTTTTGGGTGTGCATTGCTTCCCCATGACGTAGGTCCGGATGCTAAGGCAGTGACTCTTTCAGTCCTGGCAGGCTCAGCAGTTGGCCGGACTTTGGGCCCTCTCGCCCTCTTAGCCCTGGCTTGATTTTTGGAGCGGGGTTCAATCTTCGGGCACCTAGGTTGCTCCTTCACTGGCGCCCTCTGGCGTTTCCCGCCGGTGAGGTAGATAACAGTCCCTCTAAGGCTTTTAACAACTCATCAACTCTATTCCTCTCAGGCTTTCGGTCTTTGCATTGTGCGCGGAAGTGACCCATTTCTCCACAACCGAAACATCTCTTCTTAGAAAGTGGAGACGCAGTCGCCTGTTGTGATTCAGTTAAAGGACCTTGGCTAGACGCCACAGCAACTCCGGTTGTCTGCATCCCTGTAAGGAACTTCTGCATCTCTGCCTGCATCTCTGTCACCTTCATCAACACTCGGCACAGTTCCGCGTGCGCCTGCTGCAATTCGGCTTGAGCTTCCTGTACTTTCTTAACAGTTTTGTGCAACTCACCACGTTCAGAGAGGTGTAATTCTTTGGCAGCCCTCTCTGTGGATTTGAAAGCGATCATGTGCTCTTGCTCGTCCACGTCGGACCCGTAAGTATCCAGCGAATCGCTTTCAGGCTGCAGACTGTCGTTATGCCTTACAGGTTGTGCGTAAGCTCTTTCCCCTCGCCTGAAGGATTTTTCCTCCAGCAAAGCCTCCTCCTCTCTGACAGCTCGAATCAGTTCCAGGTACTTCAGTTCTTGATTACCTGCTCTGCTTCTCAGCTGCAGCATCACTGGATCTAGAGGTTGAGAGCCCCTCAGGATCTGTTTTATTCGGATCTTATCCACTTCGGCCGGCTCGGCCCCTTTCTTGAGGAGTATCTGGTGCAGAATCTTATCTAGACGCCTCATGTATTCGGTCATTCTCTCACCTTTCCGCTGATAGGTGTGTTCATACTGATATACAAGCTCTGCAGCCTTTTCTGTTCGCCCAAAAACTTCCTCCAAAACGTTTAAATAATCTAAAGCAGTACAGTCTTTTCTACTCAGTTTTAGGTTTCTCACCGCTTCTGACGCAGGTCCCTTTAAACTCTCGGTGATCCTTTGCTTTTTCTGGGCTTCAGGGACGTCCCACTCATCCAGAGCCTGCATCGCCTGTTCCACCCATTCCTCAAAGGTTTCTTCTCCCGCCGGAGTTGGTACGTTTCCTGTAAAATTTCTCAACCGTCGATAACCGAAGTTAGTGTGCGGAGGGCTTGTTCTCTGACACTTAGCCAGCAAATCTCCAATAGCCACTATGAATTCAGGCCCGATCATGGCCAACGGACTGGGCGCGGGAACACTTGCGGATTCGCCACGTGGCGCACTTGGCTGAATCAGTTGGACTTCCACCTCATCGGTCAGCTTCATGCTTGCACCCCGAAAACATACTGGAACACCCTTTCTCCATTCAAAAAGAACATACGTGTGAGAGGTATCTGTGTCCTTTTTAATGTCCAGAATTAACCCCCGATGGTCTGGTGTCAGCGCGGCCACGGCCTGGCGAATCTGATCTTCGGCCCAAGTTTCTGCGGGAATATCCATGACTATACAACATTCTAACTGACTATTGTGCTCCTCACACCATTCGGCAACAGTATCTGGATCCATATTTAATCCTTTAGATGCGGTTTTTCCAGAGACTGGATCCCGGAAACGAGCCCCCACGTGTAGCGCTCACTCCCGGAGGAGCCGCTGAAAATGAACCACGGGTCAGTCTCCCTGCACTAGGGAATAAATATACTCCAGCACCGTTGTGGATTTTATAATTTATATAGTTTACTGAAGTAAAAGGCATATAATAAGACACGGTGTTCGTAGATATATTTACAGTATTTCGTATTGCGGTAAACGCGCAGCGGGAAAAAGAAATGCGAGACTTCGTATTTCTGGAAAAATACGCGACCGAGCAGAAAATACAATGCTTCGTAATTACGAGAAACGCGCAGCGGAAAATAAAATAAAATG
Organism: Leptobrachium leishanense; assembly: GCA_009667805.1. Lineage (NCBI taxonomy): Eukaryota > Metazoa > Chordata > Amphibia > Anura > Megophryidae > Leptobrachium > Leptobrachium leishanense. The sequence continues at coordinate 86,244,780 of CM019064.1, read as the reverse complement.
CGAATCTTTTCCTCTTTTTCGGATACGAGGGAGTGAGTCCTGAACAGGTTAAGTCCCGAATTGTGAGTGTATGTGTGTGTTATGGTACCCGGGTACTATTCAACTGGCCAGTGAATCTTTTAAGCGATGTCTTCGACTAGTCAAGTTGGGGCCCTGTGGGTTTCAGAAATAAACAACAGCGTGCTTGCTTGAGCTTTTGTAGAACCGGCCTTGGAGGCCTCTCACCCATCCGTTGATCACCAAGGCTCCGCTGACCCAGGACGTCTCTCCGCTCGTTTCCTCGCTGGGATACCGGCTATTGGATCGATAATCAGGCTCTCTGTGCTCCGGCCCGGACTTGTCCAGCTACCGCCTGCTCTCCCATCCAATGGACTCGCGGTACTCCTCACTCGAGGTCCTCAGCTTGTCTGGATAAACACTTGGGTGATGATGGTCAGTGGGTAAGGCTCCTTCTGGCAAGGCAGGATAACCCCACTCGAATCCTGATAGGCCACACTTGCGCTCCGGCCTAGTCACGGTTCCGCTCTGCAGCACTGCGTCCTCTTCCATGCACTCCCTGGCGCGTTCTCCACGAGGCTCAGGATGTACAGCGGCTGTGTCCCACCCACTTCCTGTCTGTTTGCAAAGCACGCCGGGAAATGAAGTCCCAATGTTCAGTGTCTCTGATCGCGCTTGTCTCCCTCCGGTGGCCAAAAATAGGTACTGCCACAGTAAGATTTTAAACACAGCGCTACATAGGTATTTAAGAAAAAAAGAGGAACTTTTTTTTTACATTGAAACCTATGGGATTCACCTATTTAAACCTGTTGAACAAAACCCACTGAAAATCAGGGCATTTCCCTGAGTTCAGTGGTCTCTGAATAGATTAACCATTACTTCCCTATAGGGATCACCGTATTTATCTGGCAATTTGCTTTATATTCGACAAATCGGCAGCTTTCTGATTAAGCGAATGGCCACTAAACTGCACCGTATGTGGAAATTCACCATTCGGTGTAATTTTGTGGCCAATTTGCTGCGCTTTGAATAACCCTATAGTGTGGATTTGTACTCTATCAGGGTTATCCAAAGAGATCCGAATTGCTTGAGAAAGGTAACCGAACGCTGAAAATCAGCGTTCGGTTACCTTTCCTGGCCATTCGGCTATCCAGAGAGCAGGCAGTTCGCCAAATCCTGGCGAATTGCCTGCACATACGGTGCCTGTTCGGTTCCTGTTCAAGGGCAGTGAAATCCCCATGAAAAAGCACTGTTTCGGCTATTCAGAGAACACAAACCAGCAGTGAAAGGTTCCCCTAATGCCCTGCCATTCGGTGGTTTAATTCGGCAAATTTATTCAGGAGAATCCCATAGGCTTCAATGTTAAAAATATTCCCGTTTTAATTCAATATCTAATAAACCGTTCATTATAAAATTCTGCAGCAAAAAGTCTCTTTATTCATTGATTTTTTAGGATACTTTAAGCATTTTTCTTTTTTTTTTTTTTTAAAAAAAGTCCGATTTTTTTTTTTTTTTTTTCAGTTTGCTTATTTTTTTTGTAACAGCCCTCTTTATTATCATTCCCTGGACCTCCTGTGAAAATTTCAGACATTTTCGCTCAGTAGTTTCTTTGCAAACAGCGTTTCATTTTCCCAGATTCATACAAATGGTTTTTCTAATTTATTCACTGCCTCCTCTACGTCACAGCTGCTTCGGCTCTGTGTGATTCGGCTCCTTTTCGGCTCCTGTTCGGCTCCTGTTCGGCTTTTTCGAAGGTTAATCCAGATGTTTTTGCTTGTTTTCAGCATGCATTCGGTTAGTTTTCGTCAGGTTTTCGGCAGCTTTTCCCTGCAATTCGGGGGCCCTGTGGTGCTTGCTGAATACACCGCAGGGTCACCGAAATGCAATCGGCAAAAGGAACCGAATTGAAGAGAACGAAAAGTCACCGAACGTGCGGTGACTTTTCGAATCTCTTTGGATAACCCTGTATGTAACTCTCTATCACTGGTGGAGTCTGCATTGGGGTCTTTGTATTTTAAAAGTGGTAAGTGGTAAACGCTCCATTTAAATACATGTTAATTCTGCAATGTTCTACCATTATAAAATATACATTTTACTGGTGTTACCTCCACAATTTAAGCAATTATAGGAAATGCTTCTTTATCCTGTAGTTCATGGGAATTAAAAGTTGCCACTGGTTGAGTGATATCAACAATCTATTGCATCCCTTTAAGGCTAGGGTCAGACGAGCGTGATTTCTACGGACTCTACGTCCGTGCACACGGACGTACGTCAGTACGGAAGACACAGTAGTGGCCACACAGTCCGTTTTTTTCACTGACAAATTTTTTGACGGATGTAGGAGGGAAAATAAATTAAAAAGCAAAACCATTTTGTCCGTGAAAAAAATGCTGGACGTATAAATGCATTCCGTCTGACCACGTTCCATCACTCACACACAAAGCTATGCAGACGTTGCGGACGCAGCGCACTTTGTGCGGCCGTTCTAGGGGTTGTACGTTCTTGCCTGCCTTGCATCCGTGGGCCGCGGCCGTTGTGCGTCCGCAGTTCAGTGCGGACGTACTTCGTGTAACGGGCTCCGATGGGCTTCCTGTCATGCTATCACAGACGTACTTTTAGGCGCAATCACGGACGTGAACACTACGCTCGTCTGACAGCAACCTAAAGGGTTAAACAGGATATGGGAAATGGACCCCTTCCAATCCCCTTCCCACTTTTAAACCTTGAACATAGTGCTGCACTTCCCCTGAGCTCCCCAGCACATTACATGCTGCTGGCCTCTTGCGAGCTGTAGCATGTCACATGACCACGAGCCAATGCAATGGAGCTCAATGCAAGCACACTGCAGCGAGCCGAGTCCTAACAGGACCCAGCTCAGGCCATTGCGACCACCACAATGAGTGGTCACAGTGCATAGAGTGCCATTTTAAGATCCTGAACGATGCTTACATGATCAGAACAGCTGATGAGACCTCTGTTTGCCAAAGTAATGAAAGTGTTATGATAACTCAATGATACTGTAAAAAAAAGAAACACACTAACACTACAAAACACTAAAGGGGTTATTCAGAAGAGCCGATCTGGCCCCAAAATGTCACCGAACAGGGAATTTCCCTCTATGGTGACATTTCGGGGCCATTCGGCTATTCAGAGAGCAGGCAGTTTGCCAAATTTTGGAGAACTGCCAGCAAGTACGGTGCCTGTTCGAAGGCAATGAAATCCCCCACAGTAGGAATGGGTAATCTATTCACAGACACTGAACAGCAGTGAAAGTTGCTGAATTTCCCTGCTGTTCAGTGGTTTCATTTGGCAGGTTTATTAAGACGAACCCCATAGGCTTCAATGTTATAACATATTCCCGTTTCAATCCAATAACTAATAAACTGTGTATTATTTTAATCTGCATTAAAAAGTCTCTTTGTTTATAGATTTTTTTTTAGGATCGTTTAGGCATTTTTGGGGATTTTTTCGTCAAAATTTTTCTTTTTTTTTTTTATCGTTTTTTCATTTTTCTGTAACAGCCCTTTTTATTATCATCCATTGGATCTCATATGTAAATCCCAGACATTCTCGTTCAGTAGTTTTTTTGCAAACAGCGTTTCAAATTTGAAACTTTCAAGCGTAATGTTTGTTTTTTTTACCCTGATTGTCAGCTTATCGGCTTTTTCTGGCGGCTGGTCTGCGCTGTGATCGGCAGCTCGACGGCTTTTTCCGGCGTGTTCGACGAGGTTTTTCCAGCGGGTTTTTGGCGAAATTGCAGTGGGTTATCCTTGCACTCCGGGGACCCTGCGGTGAATGCTGAATTAACTGCAGGGTGGGGAACTTTGATTCCCCGAAGTGCAGGGAACTGCGGGGAACGAGAGCACCGAAATGTCAGCGACATTTCGGTGCTCTCTGAATAACCCCTTATATTAAGACTATACTATTAGAGCTAGAAACCTTTGCAGCCAATGCATCAGTAAGTAAATCCTCTGAAGATTAATTACCTGGTTCTTGTAACAATTTGCTGATTACTCTGCAGCATTCTCAAGAGGATAAATAGTCATGGCAATGATAATAATGAAAGAATCAATGGGTTTTACCAAGAGGTATAATAGTGTATAGCAATTTATGTATACATAAGTGTATATATATTGATCTGTACTATAATACTTCTTTATTATTCCCAGGTCGCCGTGTATTTACTTTTGTTTAAATATTGTCTCTTGAAAGAACGGAAGGATCTATTTTTGGAGGGAAAGATGAGTGTCTGTTTGTGTTTTGTTTTCGTGGCTATTCGGCTATTCAAAAAGCTGGCCATTCGCCAAATATTTTGGCTTAGATAATTTATAAATAATCGGTTTCAAGAATAGATTCTCAGATCAATTCCTTTTTTTCTGCAGTTTTTTGGATCAATTCGCCAGGTTTTTGGAGGTTTACCGGATTGTTTCGGTGTTTTTTACGGATCGATTCTGTGGGTTTTCTGAGTTTTTTCGGATCGATTTGGTGTTATTTGGGCTGTTTCTTGGATGTGCTCGGCAGTTTTACAGCAGTTTTTCCAATTGAGGCGGCCATTTTCCGGATGAATTCGGTGCCTTGTCCCCTGCACTCGGGGACACTGGTGAATGCCGAATTCACGGCAGGGGCGGCGAATTTGACTCCTTGAAGTGCAGGGAATGAAAAGACCATCGGAATTCCAGTGGAATTTTGGTGCTCTTTAAATAACACTGATAATGTGGTGGGTTTCTGGGATTTATATATTTCTATATTGATACTTTCCATAAAGAAAATATGAATGTGAGGTTCAATGGGTTTATTTGATTTAGATTTTTTTGTGCACGATTGTTCTACCAATTGTTGCTAAAGTGATTGAAAAAGTAATTTAGACCTCCAGATCGGTTTTGAAACATACATAAATGTTAATCCCCAACTAGGTTAAACAGATTGTATTCTTACCATGGGAATCTTTTAGACATTTTTCAGTATTTTTTCGCTAAAGTTTTTTCCGTTTTTTTTTATAAATCGTTTTTTCTTTTTTCTGTAACAGCCCTTTTTATTATCATTCATTGGATCTTATATGTAAATTCCAGACATTTTCGTTCTGTAGTTTCTTTGCAAACAGCGTTTCACTTTTCAAACATTCAAGCGTACTTTTTTTTTTTCTCACTCCATTCGTCTGTGGTGTCGGGTTTTTCCGACAGCTGCTCTGCGCTGTGATCGGCGGCTGCTCGGGTTTCTCGGGCGTGTTCGGCGGGGTTAATCCAGATGTTTTTGCGGGTTTCGGTGTGCGTTCGCCCGGGTTTTGCGTTGAGTATTCGGCGGGTTTGCGGCGGCTTTTCCACATTTTTTTCTTTCACTGGACTTTGTGCACTTGCATGTGCAATTCGATCATCACTGTACACAACAATTTTATTTGTACTGTTTTATTGTCACCTCATCTCATGCGCCGTATGGATTGTCCACTTTTATGAATTGTTATATATGCCACAAAATTGGGTTGTTTTATTTGCGCCAATTTTATCCATTTAGGTAGCATTTTGTTAAATGTGCAGCGATTATCAAATAGCATATGACTATATTTTAATTGGGTATTCATGGAGATCGCACCTGCACATTTACACATACAGGTCTATTCACTAAAGAGTGAAGTCTGGAGAGTTGGCAGGAGAACAATCTAGGCCAAATAGCCGATTTGAAATGGGAGATAAATGGGAGAATTTCTCTGGTTTGGATATTTTGACCTAGATTTTTCACTTCTCCTGCCAATTCTCCTGAGTTTCACCTTTTAGTGAATAGTTTTAGTTTCTTTGAAAAGGCTTGCCTAATAATGACAATTATCAGGTCTATTCAAAGAAAAGTGAAACTTAGGAGAATTGGCAGGATAAGTGAAAATTCTCGGTCAAAATAGCCAAACCAGAAAAATTCTCCCATTAAGGCTAATGTCAGACGAACGCAGTCAGAACGCACTCAGCGTGTGTGCACAACGGACAGACGTACTGACAGAAGATACTGTAGACACCACACAGTCCGCTTTAGTTGGCGGACGTAGCAAAAAAAGGGAATTATGGTAAACAAAATTAATATGTAAATGATAAAAATTTGAAAAGGATATGAAAAGCCGTTTTGTGCGTCAAGGTGCTGGACGCCGCAAATGTGCTGCGTCTGACATCTCATCATCACTCACACAGAACACTACGTGACGTGGCGCACTCTGTGCGTCCATCTAGCGGTTTTACGTTCTTGCCTAACTTGCATCTGTTTGCCACGTGCATTGTGCGTGCGCAGTTCAGTGCGCACGTACTTCATGTGCGGGTCTCTATTGATCATGGTTCTATGCTACCACAGATGTTAAACTGTGCTCCGACACGGACGTGATCGTTCGTCTGACGTGGGCCTTATCTCACTTTCCAAATCGGCTATTTGGTCTAGATTGTTCTCTTATCCTCATTTTCACCTTTCTTTGAATAGACCTGTATATGTTTTTAATTTAATACCCTGCACTTGCTGCTTGTTTCCTGCTATCATATCACATCTCATTTGATCACAACTCCCTTCCCTCATCTCATAACTGAAAAACAGCTGTCGGCAGATGTGACGAACAAACTGGGGGTCACTATTCCGACCGAGCAATTATTATTAATGAGCCTGCCATTAAATATAACAGCCCCACTCATCGATGATAATGACCCCTGTCCTATGCCAGCCGGGACGCAAATGGTCCTTGTAGCTTGGCTGTTGTGGCAGGTTACTTTAAATTAAGACTTCTTCTATCTTGGAATGGAAGCACTAATGGGCGAGCAACTGTAGAATAACGAAGAATTCCAAAGCGACCATGCTTACACGGCATGTTAACAGATGAAGCCCTCACTGGATGCAGTGGACAGAAATGGGAAAAAAAGAAATTGGTTCCCACACTTCTAAACAACAACAAATACAATCCTGTAATCAGTGCATTCATATGACAATTACCGTATAAACAGCTGGTAGCAAGCAGGCGGAATGGGTCTCCCTGCTAAATGATAAGGAATCATAATCACATATGCCATGTGTGCTTGTGCTGGAAGTGCAATGAAAAAATACAATAATGTCATGAATCAGTCAACCATTGGCAGCTTAGAACTCCTTCATTAAATTGACAAATTATTGAAGTTCTTCAAATACACCACCCATCATAACACTTGTCACAAACGTTGGAGGCTGAGGACATTGATAAATGACCATTCCAGGCCAGGCATCTGTCAAATCTATCGGATCAAACTAGAGCGCCGTCTGATGAGCGAACTCCCTACTAGAACGGTTCCATTGGTTAATCATCATTTTATCTCCCGACCTAGACATGGGCGATGTATATACATTACTAATGTGGGAATTTTAAAAGCTTAATTTAGAATTTCCAGTTAAATATTTACATGGTTTAATATATTTATAGTATTTGGATGCTGGTGTTTATGTATCGGATCCTTTATGTCAGGTTCAGAATGATATTTCAGTTTGAGAGTAAATCCCAGTCTGATATTTACGTATTAAATTCTAACTTTAAGCTTAACCATTCTAGGGTTGTTTCATAAATTACAGAAATCTATTTATGTTTAAACAGGCATTTTCCTAATTTACAACCATTATTACTTCCTTTAGCAAGTTACTATTTAAAGGAAGTGTCCAGGGATGTCACGACATGTAATTGTGAGGCAGATAGGACCAATTTACTCAGTATTAGGATGTACTTAGGCCAACATCCCTCTGCACTAGAGATGTGCATTCGTTTTGGAAAAATTGGGAATTTGGAACGAAATTCATTAATTCTCATTTCAGAAGTACTCCGAAATAACGAATCAATAGGACCCGAATTCGAAACTAAACTAAATGGTATCTAAAGAATTTAATTCGTTATACACTGTGTCATCAAAATAAAAGAAAAATTTAAATTTTTTTGTGTTCCGGAAGTGAAATAATATTAACTACAGAGTCGATATTGAATTGATATATCAAATTGATCTTAAATTAAAATAATTACAATACAAGTAATAAGTCAGCAAACAACTTTATGAAACAAATTAATTTCGTTTCACAAGCACCTGTCCCTGTTAAATTGACTCAAATACCAAATCTGTGAGACAGCTTAATATTTAACAGCAAAATATGATTAATTGGAGATTTATTTAGTGATCCAAATTTGAATTGATATCAACTATCAAATTTGATATCAACTATTGAATTGATATCAACTATCAAATTAATCTTAACCTACAAGTACAGTCCGCAAACAACATTATGAAACAAATTAATTCCGTTTCACTGTTTAATTTGACTCAAATACAAAATCTGTGACACAGCTTAATATTTAACCCTAGATTGTCTTTTAACAGCAAAATTTGAATAATTGGGGTTTGATTTATTGATCCAAAATTCGAATTGATATCAATTATCGAACTTGAGATCAATTATCGAATTGATATATGAAATTCTAATCGATACAAAATTTTGAATCGATATGAAACTAAACGAAAAATGAAACAAAATTAGTTCAGAAATTCCGATAACAAAATTAATTTAAAACGAAATGAAACTAATTAAACAAACTTTTGAGCCGTGCACACCCCTACTGTGCACATGTGTGACTTTATTTTTTATCCAACCCATTAGATAGAGGTTGCTGAGAAAATGGGGTTCTCACAGAAGTGCTCAGCAAAAGCAACTTTTCTTAAAAAATCAATAAATATATAAGTTCTTTAACCCCTTTATAGTGGCTGGTGTACATGGTATGTTGTTGCCACAGAAAGCCTAATGGCAGCTTACTTATCCTGTACGTCTGCAGCATTTAAATGGCCTTCACAATGGGTCTCATGAAATCACCAAGATTGTACTATTGCAAGATACCGCACAGGTAAGGACACCTTAGAAACCGCCCCATCAGGCCATGTAAGGTACCAGATCACTGTGGCACCTGGCCAGAACCTTTGGTGCCAATTTTGTGGAGGTGCTTTATATGTAAAAGAAAGAAATGAAGCCATATAATATGTATGAAATGTATGGCTACATTTATTGAGAAAACAGATGCATTTGTTCAGTACATGGGAAAAATGCCAGCAGTGCCTCCGTCATTAACACAGAAAAAATAGAAAAATTCTTTAAGGGGTTAAATCTTCCCGAGGCCTTCCGAGGGGTGAGAGATTGACACTACACATTGGATAAAAGAATTGTGCCTGATCTTCAAGTTTCTTCTTTTTGAGGTGCAATGGTGCCTTATTTTTCTGAATGATATACTGTAACATCAATGTCAACAATCAGATGACCATTTGGATCCAGTGTCTATCTGAGTGTAGGCTAAGCAGCAATGACCTGTAAGTCTATCACAGCAGCTTCGAGAGAGTTTGACAAATTCCACTTTACAGAGCGACTTAATGTTCATGGCATTTGATGGCAGCTTCCTTGACATAAAAAAAAAATCCAAACTTTCGAACTTTGACCAGAGTAAATCAAAATGCAGCTTCCCCATCAATCTTTTCATTAGTGTGCTTGCGTGCTGCACAGCCTTACTCTCGTGTATGAAGTACTTAGGTCCAATTTCAAGTCAAGGGCTTGACATACGATAAGATTTTGACCCTCAGGACTGCAGCATAACCATTTGGACTATATGATTCTTCGGTTCAAACTCTGTCCTTTCTTTCTGCAAAACTCACTGCAGTATTGCTGATCATAGATCATAAGCTTATTTCAGCTGGGCCCAGGCCCGGACAAAATATTGGCCCCTGGCATTTTGGACTGAGCAGCCCACTGTTTTTTTCTGCACAGCGCACACTACTGTGAGTTTTATTGTTGTGGAGCTCTGTGATATGCTCATACACTGCACATATTACTGTGGAGCTCTGTGGCACCCTCATAAACACTGCACATTACTGTGGAGCTGTGTGACACCCATACATCATTGCATATTATGGGAGTGTCACAGTGCTCCACAATAATGTGCAGTGTTTGAGGGCGTCACAGAGCTCCACAGTAATGTGCAGTGTTTATGATGGTGTCACCGAGCTCCACAGTAATGTGCAGTGTTTATGAGGGTGTCACAGAGCTCCACAGTAAACAATGCACATTACTGTGGAGCTCTGTGATAGCGTCATACTCACCACACGTGGAGCTGTGGCCCTGCGGACTTCAATGGCGGCCAGCCCCCTCTTATTTGGATCACAGGGTGTGCTGCGGGACGTCTGCAGCCCTATGCCTTAGGTCATAGGGTTTGCCGGATGGCTAGCTGCCCTCTTCAGTCGGCCTAGTCTGTCTTGCCGGCGGCTGGCTATGTTGGCCGGGCGACCAGCAAAGGAGGCCAGTGGCCAACTGAACGGGGAGGCTAGCGGCCTACTGGGCAAACCCCGATGGCCAGTCCGGGCCTGGCTGGGCCCTATGCACGTTTCATTTGTTTGACACTGTGTTGGCACCATTTGAATGATATGATAATAATAATTCAAAAAGCTCTATATCTAGTCTGTCGTGCTACAAGACTTGATTCACTTTCTGTGTAACAGACTTTGTGCATTTGTCCGATTGGTCAGTTCTCCTGAACTACAAGAAAACAAAGTGCCACATCAACTAAACAAACGTGCAACAAACTGTGTGTTATGACGATTGATTGATAATTTTTTTTCTATCCTGGCACCAAAACGAGAGGAGGTGTTGTTCAATTCCTTTGCCAAATCAGCACCCCACTTTGCCATAATGTATAAGGGGTCCAATGATATGGCCTGCTGTATCCCATGTCCAATCCTCAGGTAGAAAATAATTTTTGACTTTTAGAGGTCAGCCAGAAAATATTTATTTTTTGTTGGAGTAAAAATATAATATAACTATGTTACATTTTCTTATAATGTAATATGTATGATTTCATCCAATAAAATAGTTTATATAGTCAGTTAATATTGCAGGCAGAACTATCAGGGTTATCCAAAGAGATCCGAATTGCTTGAGAAAGGTAACCGAATGCTGAAAATCATCGTTCGGTTACCTTTCCTGGCCATTCGGCTATCCAGAGAGCAGGCAATTTGCCAAATCCTGGCGAATTGCCTGCACATACGGTGCCTGTTCGGTGCCTGTTCGAGGGCAGTGAAATCCCCATAGAGAAGCAATGCTTCGTCTATTCAGAGAACACAAACCAGCAGTGAAAGGTTCCCCTAATGCCCTGTCATTCGGTGGTTTAATTCGGCAGATTTATTCAGGAGAATCCCATAGGCTTCAATGTTAAAAATATTCCCGTTTTAATTCAATATCTAATAAACCGTTTATTATAAAATTCTGCAGCAAAGAGTCTCTTTATTTATAGATTTTTTAGGATACTTTAAGCATTTTTCAGATTTTTTTTTTTTTTTTTAAAAGTCCGATTTTTTTTGATTTTTTTTTTCAGTTTACTTATTTTTTTTGTAACAGCCCTCTTTATTATCATTCCCTGGACCTCCTGTGAAAATTTCAGACATTTTCGCTCAGTAGTTTCTTTGCAAACAGCGTTTCATTTTCCCAGATTCATACAAATGGTTTTTCTAATTTATTCACTGCCTCCTCTACGTCACAGCTGCTTCGGCTCTGTGTGATTCGGCTCATGTTCGGCTCCTGTTCGGCTCCTGTTCGGGTTTTTCGAAGGTTAATCCAGATGTTTTTGCTTGTTTTCAGCGTGCATTCGGTTAGTTTTCGGTGGGTTTACGGCAGCTTTTCCCTGCAATTCGGGGACCCTGTGGTGTTTGCTGAATACACCGCAGGGTCACCGAAATGCAATCGGCAAAAGGAACCGAATTGAAGAGAACGAAAAGTCACCGAACGTGCGGTGACTTTTCGAATCTCTTTGGATAACCCTGTATGAAGGAGAAAACCCTCCAAAAAGAAGAAGACATTCAGGGTTATCCAAAGAGATCCGAATTGCTTGAGAAAGGTAACCGAACGCTGAAAATCAGCGTTCGGTTACCTTTCCTGGCCATTCGGCTATCCAGAGAGTAGGCAGTTCCCCAAATCCTGGCGAATTGCCTGCACATACGGTGCCTGTTCGGTCCCTGTTCGAGGGCAGTGAAATCTCCATAGAGAAGCAATGCTTCGGCTATTCAGAGAACACAAACCAGCAGTGAAAGGTTCCCCTAATCCCCTGCCATTCGGTGGTTTCATTCGGCAAGTTAATTCAGGAGAATCCCATAGGCTTCAATGTTAAAAATATTCCCGTTTTAATTCAATATCTAATAAACCGTTCATTATAAAATTCTGCAGCAAAAAGTCTCTTTATTTATAGATTTTTTAGGATACTTTAAGCATTTTTCTGATTTTTTTTTTTTTTATTCAAAGTCCGATTTTTTTTTTTTTTTTTTTTCAGTTTACTTATTTTTTTTGTAACAGCCCTCTTTATTATCATTCCCTGGACCTCCTGTGAAAATTTCAGACATTTTTGCTCAGTAGTTTCTTTGCAAACAGCGTTTCTTTTTCCCAGATTCATACAAATGGTTTTTCTAATTTATTCACTGCCTCCTCTACGTCACAGCTGCTTCGGCTCTGTGTGATTCGGCTCCTGTTCGGCTCCTTTTCGTCTTTTTCAAAGGTTAATCCAGATGTTTTTGCTTGTTTTCAGCGTGCATTCGGTTAGTTTTCGGTGGGTTTACGGCAGCTTTTCCCTGCAATTCGGGGACCCTGTGGTGTTTGCTGAATACACCGCAGGGTCACCGAAATGCAATCGGCAAAAGGAACCGAATTGAAGAGAACGAAAAGCCACCGAACGTGCGGTGACTTTTCGAATCTCTTTGGATAACCCTGATTGAAAAAATCAAATGGCATACGCATGTACTGAATTCGCTCATACTGCTGTCACGAAACAATCTTATTTTTAATAGAATTTGTACAAACCAAAGTGCCAGTCAGATGAATTTTGGTTTTTACGAAAAAAAAAAATACTTTTGTCCAAACTGAGTCATGATGAACCAGTTTATTTTCACCATGCTGGTCTCTGGTGTAAAATTTCATAAGTGTTACTCTTCTGTAATTATTTTTGGGGATTCACTTTTAAAAAAGCTTTTTATTTGGTAATAGTGAATTAAATTGAGGCAATAAAGATCTGTACATGTGCACAGAAACCTGCCAGGCGACTGGCACCAATATACGCCAGACCATTACACTACACACTGACACCATGTTTAAAGGTTAATAGGATGAAACATTTTACGATCAGTGCTTTTTAGAGACAACATGTCCCATTAAGCTTTTCATTGCTCTTTACTTCCAAGGTGCTAATGTCACATACCTATTCCAACACTTACAGCCATTATTTATACATTTAGCCGGTCTCTTCACCCCCCCCCCCAAATCTTCCAAACGCAAGGTATTTTTATGAAAGTTCTGCAAGCATTTTTCATAGTTCCTTACAAACCTACAAATATAAACCCTTAGAAATCATGCTCTAGCTGTCACTTCTGTACAGTTCTGTTCCTTAATAACCCTACACTACAGTGATCAAATTCATTTCCGTGTATAGGTAAATGAATCTCATGCCCAACCCGGCATTTTAAGTTTTTAATCTCTCAGTCTTTGAAATGGATGACTCTTGGGAGTCCTTTCTTGTCCTTGTGTCATTTTACTTTGCAGATTATATTTTCTTGCCAATGGACTGGCTGCGACAGCACGAAACATCATGTAGCACTGCCAAGTCCAACCTATCTCTTCCATCCATCTGACCAATGCAGAGCTGAATCAGCTTTCTTCAGAGATCAAAGACACACTCTGTTCTGGGCTTTACCTTAATACGGCAATGCACTGAGACCACCCTAAACCCCTCCTACCGTCATATACCAACCGAGCCATTATGGATATCGAGTGAGCTGTTAAAAGGGCCCTACCACGTACATAAACTGTAACTACATTACTTGTGCATTACAAACAAAACCACTTTATAAAACACAGGCTGCTGTATTTTTTCTTTGAAGTTGTGACGTTAGTCACTTTGGACTTGGGGTGCATGGACCTGGAGGTATATTTTGGGAAGTGCAGGCCTTACATTTTATATTATTTCCTTGCCCACTCTTGTGTGCATGCAATCTATCTGTCTATCCTTATGGTCCATGTGTATCTTGTTATCTGCTGATAGGACTAGCCTTCCAGAATGCCCTCTGTCAGGAATGTGTTAATATCTGCTGTATGTTTGGGTAGTTTGTTAATCTTCTTTGTCAGGCAAACACTGCCCCGTTATCTGCTATCATTAGACAGTAATCTATTTGCCAATCACGATTGCCATTGTTCTGCCTCGTTTAGGAATGTTATGCAATGTTTATTCCATTGTATTGTTCTAGTCTAAATTATGTCTCACACTCCGTGAAGCAGCAATCTCAGAAACCCTCACAACATAATATATTTCAGCACCAAGGACAGCAGCCGGTCAGTACTACAATAGCATGATAATACATGCCAGTACTAAAATAAAATGCCAGTACTATAATAAAATGAAAATACCAGCCGTATTAAAATTAAATGCAGCTGGTACCAAAATAATTTACAGCCGGTACTACAATAAAAATACCAGCCGGTACTAAAAGAAAATACAACGGTTACTACAATAAAAATACCAGCTGAACAAAATAATCTATTCAGAGAATGCCGAACACCACCAAAATGACAGTGAATGCCTTGATTTTTGGTGGTTCAGTTCGCCATGATGCCGTTCAGTGCATTTACGGCGGCAGTGAAATTGTCGATAGAGAAGTAATGGTTAATCTATTCAGAGAACACAGAACAGCACCGAAATGTCAGTGAAATGCCATGATTTTCAGGGGTACAGTTCGACAGATCTAAATAGGTTTCAACGTAAAAAAATATTCCCAGTTTTTATTAAATATTTATTCAACCATTTATTCTTTTCACTTGCAGCAATAAAGTATTTATTTTTTAGGATGTTTAAGGCATTTTTGGGGATTTTTTAATGAAATTTTTTGATTCCTAATTTATTTTAAGACAACAAGGCTTTTTTTCTTTGCCGATGCAGTGTTTTATTTTCTTTCCTTCAGTCCGGCTGCGTTCCATGGGATCCATCTATGGTCCTGAAACCTATTCAGAGCCATGGACAGCAGCTATTCTTGGTGCTGAAGCCTATTCAGTACCAAGGACAGCAGCTCCACGTGCTACGGAGCCCCTCTGAGCTGCTATCCATGGTACTGAATAGGTTTCAGCACCAAGAATAGCTGCTATCCATGGTTCTGAATAGGTTTCAGGACCATAGATGGATCCCATGGAACGCAGCCGGACTGAAAGAAAGAAAATAAAACACTGCATCGGCAAAGAAAAAAAGCCTTGTTGTCTTAAAATAAAAACAACAAGGCTTTTTTTTCTTTGCCGATGCAGTGTTTTATTTTCTTTCCTTCAGTCTGGCTGCATTCCATGGGATCCATCTATGGTCCTGAAACCTATTCAGAACCATGGACAGCAGCTATTCTTGGTGCTGAAACCTATTCAGTACCATGGACAGCAGCTCCACGGGCTACGGAGCCCCTCTGAGCTGCTATCCATGGTACTGTATAGGTTTCAGCACCAAGAATAGCTACTGTCCTTGGCTACTGAATAGCTTTCAGCATCATAGACAGCCCCCCGCCGAATGCAGCCAGACTGAAGGAAATTAAAAAAAACCTGCTGCATTCAGAAAAAAAGCCTTGTTGTTTTTTAAAAAAATAAGGAATCCAAACATGTCACCAAAAAATCCTGAACAATGCCTAAAAATCCTAAAAAAAATAAAAAAAATAAAGAGACTTTTTGCTGCAAGTGAAAAAGAATAAACGGTTGAATAAATATTTAATAAAAATGGAGAATATTTTTTACTTCGAAAAACGTTTGGGACTATTTTGGCACTGGTTGGTATTTTATTACTGACTGCTATTTTCATTGTTATACCGGCTGTATTTTATTTTGGTACCGGCTGGTATTTTTATTGTAGTACTGGCTTGTATTATTATTTTGGTACCGGCTGTATTTCATTTTGGTACCGACAGGTATTTTTATTGTAGTAACGGCTGTATTTTATTTTGTACGACTGGTATTTTTATATCCCAAAAAAATCCTAAATAATAAAGAGACTTTTTGCTGCAAATGAAAACAATAAACGTAAACTGTTGAATAAATATTTGATAAAAACCGGGAATATTTTTTACTTTGAAACCAATGGGATTCACCTGTTTTTAAAGCTGTCGAATGAATCACCAGTTTCAAATTGTTTCTCCGCCCTTTCCTTTGTCAAAGTCACCCTTTATCTACAATTTTAGATGCAGGGTGTTTGTTTTCTGTGCACTATTCCCTGATGTCTGTGTTATATTTATATTCCCTTATGTATTTATTGTTGAGTCTCTGGTGGTATATATTGTGCAGTTTTGTAATGGATTCCTTTGTTTTCACATGCTTCCATCAACCCCCCCCCCTTCCCCCAGGAACTAGCTTTAACCAGATCACTGTGATCTGACTTCCTGATCCTTTGTTTCAAAGCTGGACGTGTTTCCATTGCCTTTATACCTTCACCCTACGTGTGTTTTTTGTCCCAATTGTAAACTGTAAACAAAGTCAGTCCCAGTTTGATTTTCACCCTGCGAGGATCTCCTGTATTGTGTGGGTTTGGGCCACAACCAGTACTCCTTTGGGATACTGACGGTGAGGGGAGCATTCTGCACGGTAGCACAGGACCCCCCTCCCCCCAAGTTATATCTAGTTCTTAGTGAAAAAACTTCTCAAATCAGATTTAGCCATACTTTCATGCAAATTTGTTTCCGTTTGAGCCTGTTTTTCTTTATGGAGTCTTAGCTTTTTACCATGAATAATTTCACTTAAAATTCCTAGCATTCACTATAAATCCCATTATAACATATCTCTGTGAAAACACCAACTGGTATAATAGCATCTTCACTGTTAGGTTGCATTTCCTGGTTTATTACTGCTTGAAAATGTATAATTTTGGATTTATTGTCTAACCGTATTAAGAGAAAAACCTAGATTTGTAGAATGTAGGTCAAATTGGTCAATGTGCCTGGCTGGTACAAGTAAATAGTGAATGAGTCCAAGGTACAGTTGTGTTCAAAATTATTCAACCCCCACTGAAATTGAGTGTTTTGGCCAGTTTGACATTGATTTTGATCATTCAGTCATCTTGCTTACAATTAAATCAAAGATGCACGTGTAGGTCAGATAAATATAACATAACATTTATAATGCAATAACCACAAATGTCTTTTCTGTGCTCACATCATTATCAGTTTTATTCAACCCCCAAGTGACATTCAATCTTAGTACTTAGTACAACATCCTTTTACAGTTATAACAGCTTTTAAATGTGAAGCATAGCTTGACACAAGTGTCTTGCAGCGATCTACGGGTATCTTTGCCCATTCGTCATGGGCAAAAGCCTCCAGTTCAGTCACATTCTTAGGCTTGCGCACTGCAACTGCTTTCTTTAAGTCCCACCAGAGGTTCTCAATCGGATTTAAGTCAGGTGACTGCGATGGCCACTCCAAAATGTTCCAGCCTTTAATCTGCAACCATGCTCTAGTGGACTTGGAGGTATGCTTGGGATCATTGTCCTGTTGAAAGGTCCAACGTCTCCCAAGCCTCAGGTTTGTGACGGACTGCATCACATTGTCATCCAATATCTCCTGGTACTGAAGAGAATTCATGGTACCTTGCACACGCTGAAGCTTCCCTGTACCTACAGAAGCAAAACAGCCCCAAAGCATGATTGACCCCCCGCCATACTTCACAGTAGGCAAGGTGTTCTTTTCTTCATAGGCCTTGTTCTTCCTCCTCCAAACATAGCGTTGATCCATGGGCCCAAACAGTTCTAATTTTGTTTCATCAGTCCACAGAACACTATCCCAAAACTTCTGTGGTTTGTCCACATGACTTTTGGCATACTGCAGTCGACTCTTCTTATTCTTTGGAGACAGCAAGGGGGTGCGCCTGGGAGTTCTGGCATGGAGGCCTTCATTACGCAGTGTGCGCCGTATTGTCTGAGCTGAAACTTCAGTACCCACATCTGACAAATCTTTTCTCAGTTCCTCAGCAGTCACACGGGACTTTTCTCCACTCTACGCTTCAGGTAGCGCACAACAGTCAAAGTCAGCATCTTCTTTCTGCCACGACCAGGTAGCGTTTCAACAGTGCCCTTTGCCTTGAATTTGAGAATGATGCTTCCTATGGTCTCTCTTGGTATGTTTAACATCTTTGCAATCTTCTTATAGCCATTGCCCTTCCTGTGAAGAGTAATCACCTCTTCTCTTGTCTTCCTGGACCATTCTCTTGACTTCACCATGTTTGTAACCACACCAGTAAATGTCTAGAAGGAGCTGAGTATCACAGTCATTTTAAAGCTGCCTAATTGGTGCTTATTATGCTTTATTGCTGCTCCGTGACATCCACAGGTGTTTTCAATACCTGATTGAAATCACTTGAATGAACCTCTGTTCTTCAGAGTGGTAATCTTTAAGGGGTTGAATAATTGTGTCAATGAAGAATTCACAAAAGAAACATTTACTACTGTATTACAAACCAATTGATGTAATTTTAGTTGCATATGGTTCTTTAAAAAGTCCTTGTAGGATTTCATTCTGAATACAATTACAAATGTACACTAAATTCCCTAAAACCCTTTACAGCATTGGGGGTTGAATAATTTTGAACACAACTGTAAGAAAAGAAACAATGAAGCAACTGTTGATTCACCCATAGATATGAACCCAGGTCTGTGAGCTCTAATGTATTATATCTGCTGCGGTCATGGTAACAAACAATGTGATAGTTTGCAGCGGGAGGAAAGATGATAGATGTAGGGTACCTGCTGGGAATGATGTTTCGAATATTCAAGTCACTATATCCTGTCCTGTAAATCACAGGTAATGATGGTGATGCACACAGAATAAGTCCCCTAATGTGTGGAAAAATACAGTAAATATATTCCTTTATTCAGTGGCGTAGCGTGGGTTGTCAGCGCCTGGGGCAAAGCAAGAATTGCGCCCCTCCCCCCACAACCTTTGGACACGTTAGCACTTCCTGATTCCCTTCCACCAATGGAGTATTAAGCCCTTTACTTTCCTTTTCCTTCTCCCTTCTTTGCCTCATTCACACAGCTGTTTCATCATTCCTGCATTTTCCCTTCTTTCCCCCCATTCCTGCACTTTTCTGCCTTTAATTGTCCAGCATTTGTCTCTTTTCCCTTCTATGTCACCCATACTTGGAATGGGGGGGAGCAGAAAATACAGTTACAAGTTTTTATAAAGTGGTAACAAGTTCCGTAGCGCTGTACAATGGGAGGCAAAACAACAAATATACATACAGGTTCAACACACAGTACAGTAGGCGAAAGGACACCGCTCAAGAGCTTCCTCATCATTTCTCCCAACCCCCCTCCCCTTCTGTACTCTTTCCATTCTTATAAGCAGTTTTCTCCTCTAGGTTACACATGTCAGGCACCTGTATATCAGTATAAATTGGTTTTGCAGGGTCCCTGGATCTGAGAGCCCTTGGTTTGAGTTCTATAGCGCAGAGCCCAGCACGGGGGGGGTGGGGGCAGGTGTAGTGGTGTGCGCTGTATATGAGCGGCGTATCCGAGCTCCATAGCAATAAATCTCCATATTAAAATGTACAGAAAAATAATTATTTTAAAAAGTCACGGTTGCAGGAGTTCAGCTCAGTATCTATTCGAAAAAGCAGCTGCCTCTCCAAAAGAAAAATAATCAGACCACTCTCCCTGGCCAGGCTGTGGCTGAGCAGGGGTTACAGGCTGTGCAATAATCTTAACACTTAGAGTGCTGCTGTGCACAAAAAGCCGCACTGCCACAGCCAGGTCTCCCCAGACTGAACCAAGTTAAGAGTGTGGGATAGGGATGACTGTCCAAGATCTGACTGGTTAATGGAGCTCCTCAGGGTTCCCACCATGCACCCCACTCCTCCTGCTCCTACTGGCCGACTCACAGCTCCATTTTCTGGCAGCCTCAGGAGGGAGGCCAGAGCCAGCTAACCATAGTTCAGCCTCCCCTCTCTCTCCTTGCAGTGAGCGGGCTGTGGTTCCAGGGCTGCCTGTGCCTCTGCTTGCCAGTACCTTGCCGTGGTCTGAGAAGCTGCAGGTGAAGCTTCCAGTGCGTGAACTGTGAGGTGGGCAGGGCTATACAGAAGGACCAGTCTGAAGGGCTCAGGATGGGTGGCGACACCTGAAGCGGTGGCCGCGCCCCGGGAGACTATATCTCTGCTGTGTGTCAATGTGCCCCATGAAGCCATCAGAGGGGGCCGGCAACCATCTTGGATTCTTCACCGACGGCCGGGACTAGGTAGGCCACAGTGCCGCCTGCCTATAAACCACACAGCCCAGAATCTGACAAAATTTGGTTCTCAATTTTGGTACACACACGCAATGCCATTGCTTTTATTGGATGGAAACATGTGATGTACATTACCTACATGTCTAGGTTGTTTTTTTTTTTTGCTGCATATACATTGAAATCCATGTTGCCTTCAATTTACAGCCTTCAAAAGAGTAGCAGGTGCTTTCGTGAACATCATTCTCACCAGGAACAAGATGTTTGTTTATTTGTGCCACACACTATTACACAGAAGGGGTTATTTACTAAACCCCAAACTTACCACCGAAGTGCACCGAACGGTGAATTTCACCATATGCATTTCGGGGCAGTTCGTCTATTCACAAAGCTGTCAATTCTCCAAATACTGGCAAACTGACGGCGAAATACGATGCAGTTTGGTGATCTACGGAGGTCTTTTGCATCAGCAAAATCGTCCCATAAAGATGTAATGGTCCGTCTATTCACAGAACGCAGAACTGCCCTGATTTTCGGTGATTCAGTGCGACATATTTAAAAAGGCGAATCCAATAGGATTCAATGTAAAAACGTAATATCATTTTTAATTTTTTTTTAAAAAAGTTTATTTACTTTCAGCAAAAAGACTTTTTAATTTTTTAGAGCACCTTCTTGTATTGTCTATATTTTTCACACCAAAATTTTTTCCCAAATTTTTTAAAAGGCGTTTCTTAAAAAAATGCATTTATTAATAGATCAGGTACGGTACAGATGTACATAATACAGACAGGCAATCAAACTGTAACCGTCAGGACAGGTAACAGTAGCAAGAATGATAAATTGCCATATTCTAAAGCCACATGGAAGAGGGAAGTGAATTTTTTTTTGAGAAAGGATTTTACCAGGAAGGATACATTGAGTTTTCTCTCATTTTCAAGTATGTCCTGGGTGGCGAGTATGTACCGTTAGGTGTCTTGCCCAAGAACACTTACTGGAGAGGTGCTCGTCGGGATCAAACCCATGATTCCACAGGCGCTCTCCGTGCAGAGAGAGCAGTGATGTTACCTCTACTCCACCCAGCCGGTGGAGTAGAGCTATCTATCTGAACAACTCAAAACTCAACCTCAGTGAATCTTTTCCCACCAGGAATCGTAGGACCCAGTAAAACCTCGCTCTCTAGCACAAGTCCAAAACGAGAGGTAAAGTGGTATAAGAAAGTGTGGATGGAACTGGAGGGGAACCTTGTGTATCACAGTACACTTTATTTCTGGTATTTATATTAGGGATGTGCGTTTAGGGTTTTGGAATTTCGGAATTTTCACGAAATTTCCCGATTCGTGTTTTCGGATGCGGCCGAATTTCCGAAAATTTTTAGATCCGAAAATGGCAGATCCGAAAAGTTTTCCGAGCCGAAACGAAATATTTTCGGAATTTTCGAATGGACTTGAAATGTGTCAAATCGAAATTTATTGCTTTGAAACGAGGAGAACAGACGTTCCGAAAAAACGAAAATTTCCGAAATTACGAAAAGTCGATACAAAAAACGAGCAAAGTGACATGAAAATACGAAAAATGGTCGATATTCCAAAAACATGTACAATTCCGAAAAACGAAAATTTCCGAAATCACGAAAAGTCGATCCAAAAAACGAGCTAAGTGACACGAAAATACGAAAAATGGTCGATATTCCGAAAAAAAAATGTACACGAAAAACGAATCGAGCCGAACCGAATCGAAACAGAAATCGGTCGAAACGAGCCGAATCGAAAAGTTAAAAAATCCGAAAAATCGAACCGAATCGAACCAAAAAAAAAAAATCGATGCACAAGCCTAATTTATATATTTTATTGTAGCATATTGAGTTGCAGGACAATTATCCTATTGGGAGGGCTGTCTGTTTCTTATGTTTTATTATTTATTGTGTCTCCTGTTCCTGCTTCCCCATTGTAGAGCACTACGGAACTTGTACGCGCTGTATAAGTACATGTAATTGTAACTGCATTATGCTATAGAGATAAGTTACTGGCACATTATATTGGAATTTCTTGAGCGTCGGTCTACCTACTATGCACTTCTTTAGTTTTTTCTGATGTTTTTCACCGTTGCCCTATTATTGTTGGTTTTTGTATTTTTCCATTTATTTTTTGCTCAAAAGATTTGCCTTGTTGTGGCGAGTGAGCTTACACACTATTATGTTAGCACAATTTATATATTGATTTAGATTCATGCTAGCGGTGAACCTATATCTATCAGAAGGACATTGATAATTTTATTGAAAATACTCATGGGATAATCTACTAATCACTGAACTTTTAAAGCGGGTTCTAAAAGAAAAAATTGATAATTGGCGGCAATTTTGAAGGAAAATTTTACAGACAAAACTTGACAAACATTAACACTCTGTTAACACCAAGACCGATTGGGCAATGTCCAATGGCCAAACAGGGTCTGATACTGAAGAAGATATTATGGGCTCTATTACATTCTTCGCGCAAATGTTAATGCATGCGCAAAAATGCATTAACCCTTTCGCTGCTGAGGCATTTCCCGCCTCTGTGCTGAGGTCATTTTTACCGGTTTTGCTCATCATGTTTAAACGTGTTTTGAAGGCTTATTTTAGTATATTACCCAGACATATTATATATCGTTATTTCCGTCAGACTTGGCAGATTAATAATATGTCATTATTATATGTATACGTCATGACCTGTCTGTATATTATAACAAAAAATGCAATAAAATATGAATTTTCAATAATTTACAATGTGTAAAGTGTATTTTTTTCACATTTTAACATGCAAGCAATTGCGGTTATATTTTGTATGGGGTGCGCTTGTTAAAAAAATTAGAAATGGGGTCTCGTTACATTTTTTTCTGGGGAAAATTACGCGATTTTTAACAAACGCCCCGCATACAAAAATCGTTAGTGCAGCATCATTGTTCACATTATAATTGAAATGGGAACAATATTGCTGCATTAACAAACCAAAAAAAAGAAAAAACACTTGTTTATTTATTTTTTTATAAATTTTTTTAAAATATATATATATTTTTTTTAATTCTTTTTTTAAAAAAACTTTTTTCACAGTCGTGTTTGGTATCGTTGGAACGGCCATGCTCTGGCCGATCCAACAGTACCAAACTTTAACCGCTAGCTGCCACGGATCGGGAAATAGGGGGTTCATTGGAACCCCCTATCTCCACCATTGGTGGCAGCTAGGGGTTAACTCCAGGACTGGCATCATCGTGCTATGCACGATGACGCCAGTCCTCAGGGGGAGTTCCCGGAGGCTTGGCCGACATCCAAGATGTCGGCCAGCTCCGGGAAAGGATCACGAACCGGCGCTTTTCAGCGCCGATTCGTGATCCGGCTCCCCAGGGGTTAATGACAGCCACCGTTTGGAAGGGCAGGCTGTGCCCTTCCAAACGGTGCCTGGCATTAAGCTCAGGACCCCCGCGATCGGGAGGGAGAGAGGTCCGAAGGACCTCCCTTTCAGGCGCCTCCTCCGCACACGCGGGGGGGGCGCCTGAAATAGATGTCATTGCGCCACCGCGATGACATCTATTGTGCCCGTGACGGTCCCGGAGTGACGGGCTGACATCCAAGATGTCAGCCCGCACCGGGGGGCACAGCGATCGGCCGGAATCCGGCCGATCGCAGGCTGCTTTGGGAGGACGCGCTCAACGCGTCCTCCGCAGCCAACCCTTCCTGCGGCAGGACGCGCTGAGCGCGTCCTCCGCAGTGAAGTGGTTAACGCGAGGGGCAAAACCCTTTGCGTGAACGTCGTATTACAATGTCCGCGCAAAAAATGCGCGTTAACGTCTACCACGGGTGAACCTGCGCAAACGCTGCGGGAGCGTACTGTACTGCGTGCGTCTTATACTTAACCTTGTGAGCGCAAATACGTTTATGCGCTGGTACGTGGATGGTATTACAATCTATACGCAAAATTTAACGCACAGCGTTTGCACACATAATTTTAACGTCTTTGAAAAGCTGGTGGTAACGGCAAATCTGAACGTCCCGGCCGAACCCAAATACACCAGCCCAAAAAAAAAATACAGCATAGTATAGTTACACATTCTACGCATACCCAAACAATAAAAATTGAGAAGTTGTGCGTGTTTTTTTTATTGATGCAGCATATATGCGCAGATTGACTTTGACAGGCGCAAAAACTTAACGGGAGACAATTGTGGTTCTTAATTCTGATTGGCTGAATCACGTGAAAAGACAGTCCGCACACTGAATTCTGCACGTTTTCGCGCGTCCATTTTACGCGCGTTATTTTTTGACGGATGAAAAAATGCGCGAGGATTGTAATACCAACGTTGTTTACGGCGTTGACATTTAACGCTGCGCGCAAAAATTTACGCTTTCTGCACTTTTGAGTGAAGAATGTAATAGAGCCCTATGCGTTTGCGTTCATTGGGATTCAGCACAAATTAAATATCATTTAACATGTTTGTTATAGACATGTGCACAACGAAAAATTATGTTTAGTTTTGAAATGATGCATTTTTTTTGTTCATTTTGGTGCGTTCATTATGTTGCTGTGATTCGTATTTCAGATCGATTTTGTTGTTTCGTTTTATAAGGAATTCTTATTTTGGATCAATTCGGTATTTCGTTTTTATTAGTAATTTTGTTTTTTTTCGTTATTTCACAATGTGAAATGGATTAATTATTTAGAGTAAAAAAAAAAAGATAAGTAATCCCGCTGTCCTGGGTGCTGAAATCTATATTCAGCACCAAGAAGAGCAGCTTCGCGGGGCTTCCGGAGCAAAGGATCCCCTTGTCCCTGGTGCTGAAACCTATTCGGCCCAAGGACAGCAGTTCTGTGGGGCTCTGGAGCCCCACCAAATGCAGCCAGACTGAAGTTAAGAAAAAAAAAACGCTGCTTTTAGCAAAGAAAAAAAGCCTCATTGTTTTAAAATAATTAGAAATCCAAAAATTTCACACAAAAATCCTGAAAAATGCTTAAAATATAAATAGACTTTTTGCTGCAAGTGAAAAGAATAAATGGTTGAATAAATATTTAATAAAAACGGGGAATATTTTTTACATTGAAACCTATGGGATTTGCCTGTTTAAACCTGTTGAACTAAACACCGAAAATCAGGGCATTTCACTGACATTTCGGTGCTATTCAGCGTTCTCTGAATAGATGAACCATTGTCTATGGGGAATTTCACTGGCACCAAACGGCACCATGGCGCTATCCATGGCTTGTGGTGCTGAATATAACTGATTTAGCACCAATAGACAGGGACGCGAAAGGGAAACGGTATAACAAATTGATTCGTAAAAACAAAATCCGTTATATTTCTTTTTCGTTCTGTTTCGAACGGAACCAATCTGTTATTTCAGACATGCTTCCGAAATACGAATCGGTAAATTTCGTCCGAATTTTGATTTGTAACGAAATTAACATCTCTATTTGTTATCATTCAGTTGTAGTTTCTTTTGCATGGTTTATTGTATAAAATACATTAACCCAGGGATGCTCAACCATGGCCCTCCAGATGTTTTGTATCTACATCTCCCATGATGCTCAGCCACTCATTAGGTTGACAGTGCCTTAAGGGAAATGTAGATCCAAAACACCTGATGTATAGCCAGCTGTGAGATTTACAGTACGATCCTTTTTGGTTTTGACTTTACGTGTAGACATCTTAAAGCACAAGCACGTTCTGTCTCCTACTTCATTGGTGACACTTCTTTTCCACTACTACTCCTACTTGCATTAGGCTCCAAATAACCAGAGCTGCACTTAGAATACCTGAGATCGCCTGTGAGCAGTCATAACCGGACATAGGCATGCGCAGAAGGCTGGTCTCGCTCTGTTAATTGCTTCTGCTATCAACATTATAGGTCCTTATATACACTATTGTTTTTTTATTATTATTTGGTTCATGATAAAGATTGTGTTAGATTAACAGTTTGTACTTATTGGGGGGCGTGGCCGGACGTTGCAGCGCGCGGTCGCATGTGAGGAGAGCTCCTGTGACCGGCGCTAAACTTTTAACTCCTGCGGCTAATTTACAGCAACCCCGGGGCTGAAACTTCACCCACAGCTGGGTGACATCTCCTAGCCTCCAGATGGTGCCCCCTAAGGCGCAACGAGCGTTGGAACTGGCAAAATCGGCAAAAAAAGACTGGGTTCGTGAGGCCCAAGATGGCGGATCTCCTTCCTCTGTTTCCTCCTTCACCATGGAAGCGGCCGTAGCAGGCCCACCCTGCATGTCTGACAGCTTACCACCTTCAGAAAGCAGACTCCATGCCATGCTGCAAGAACTTAGAGCTACTATTCAAACGGATCTTAAAGAGGCGCTGCAGGAGCTGAGGCGCGATGTACAAGATCTGGGTGAGAGGACAGACTCTTTGGAGGCTAAAACAGACGACCTATGTTTGGCCCATAACGATTTAGTGGACCGTCATATAGCTTTGCAGTCTGCACATGACGCCATGGCAACGAAATTGGCCGATTTGGAGGATCGTTCGCGGCGTAACAATGTAAGGATCCGGGGTATTCCAGAGGCAGTAAACCCTGCTGACCTTCAGCCCTATATTTTGGAACTTTTCCAGATCCTAGTCCCAACGTACTCGTCACAGGATTTCCTGATGGATCGGGCACACAGATTACCACGCGCTAAGAATCTGCCGCCCTCAGCTTCTAGAGATGTTCTAGTCCGGGTGCACTTTTTCCATGTTAAAGAAGCGTTAATGAGAGCATCACGGAAATCTATGCCTCTGCCATCTCCGTATGCTGAAATTTCTTTTTACGCTGACCTGTCAACTGCTACCATGTCTAAAAGAAGGGAATTTTCATCTTTCACGAAAATTCTACGTGATCACAGCATGGCGTATCGCTGGGGATTCCCCACAAAGATCTTGTTATGGCGGGAGGGAGTCTTGCACGTTATCCCTGACCCCCTCACTGGCATGCGTCTGTTGACGGATTGGAAAGTTGTGTCTGAGTTTACTCCCCCCCGGGAGGAATCATCTTCGCCGCTGAAGGTTTCTCCGGAGTGGCATCGGGTTCGACCGAAATGAGGCTCTGGCCCTGTGAGATCCAACACTGGGGCGTGCTTCTACCACTTTGCCATGCTGCTTCCCGTCTCCTTGGGTGTCAGAACTCTTCCACGGATGCTGGACTGACCCCTTTTTTTTTTTGATCTACCTCAACGGGGCGCTCATGGGGGCCTGTTCTGTTCTCTTAATCGGCAAGCCCCGAGGCCTTCCAATGGCCTGTGAATTGGCGCGGTCCTTCTCAGGTAGAGTTGGGACTGTTGTTTCCCCTACTGGAGTTTTCTTGACAGTTTTGTTTTCTACTTATACCAATCTGCTGTGTTGATTGACTCCATTCAGCTGCGCTCATGGAGTGCAGTTTTTTTTCTCTGAAGTTTGGTCGGTTTTTTTTATTTTTTATTTTTTTCTTGCTTTTTATTTTTTCTTTTTCTTTTTGTTTCCTTTTGGTTCGACCTATGTATGTACTGTATGTATTGTTTGTTTGTTTGGCATGCACTATGTTACACGGTTACAGGTTCTATTATGTGCAGGGGAATCCCTCCATTCTCCTGAGGAGGTTGTCTTCACTGTCCGCTGTGAGTTCTAGAGGGCTGGGCGTAACCACAAATGAGTAAACCCCAATTCCAGATTTATTCCTTAGGCTAGGGTCAGACTAGCGCAGTTTTAACGTGCGTTTAGCCGCACGAAATCACGGCCGTACTAGCAGCAAATGACGTCCAATGCCGGGGAACATACGACGAACGGCCGCACGAAAGGTCGTCCGCGCAACGCAAGTGGCCAACGAACGCATTTTTTCGAGAACGTCAAACCGCTACTACTGACGTACAGAGTGCGCTGCGGCCGCATAGCGGCGTGTGTGTGTGATTAGGAGACGTCAGACGCTGCTAATGTCCGGCCAACATAACGTCCAGACTCAAAAAGTGTTTTATTGATGATCCGTACAAAATCACGGACGAAAAGGCGCATCGTATGACCGCTATCGCGTATTCCGGGGGAAAATACGTACGTTCGTTCGACCGAACTTTTTCACGGACGACGTGAAAAATGCGTTCGTCTGACCCTAGCCTTAAATGTCAGGGGTTTGAACACTCCGTACAAACGCCATGCTTTATTTCGTGACCTGCATAAATCTCAACCGGCTATTGTTTGTGTCACGGTGGCTCAGGGGATGGGGCGCCTGGCAGCAGCTTCCTCGCTGCTCGCTGGCCAGCCGCCGAATGTAAGCGCTTCCGGGCCCGCTCACGTGGGACGCCGAGGGGCGGGGCCTGGCGCTGTGACGCGGACCCGCCGGGTTTAAAACCCAGTCTCTCCCATACACCGGTGCCCTGACGTGGTATTCACCTCCCGCAGAGCTCTTGTGATTTTTGGCTATCTCCTGTGTATGATCCTTGGCATTGGCAAACGAATCCTCTTGTGTATGACCCTTGGCATTGGCAAACGAACCCTCTTGTGTATAACCCTTGGCATTGGCAAACGAACCCTCCTGTGTATGACCCTTGGCATTGGCAAACGAACCCTCCTGTGTATGACCCTTGGCATTGGCAAACAAACCCTCCTGTGTATGACTCCTGGTATTGGCAAACGAACCCTCCTGTGTATGACCCCTGGTATTGGCATTTACTCTGCTCTAGGTTCTGCCCTTAACATTGGTACTGAGGTCAGTCTATGTGGCACCCTAAGCACGCATCAGATTACCTCTGCTATTACTAAAGTCCTAGGGAGGACTTGTGATCTGTTCTGTACCCCTGTCTGGTATTCCCTTTCTTTGTCTGTTACCTGCTTCATTGTCTACATAGCTTTGCCGACCATTCAAGGATCGGAAGAGTAGAAAGGGAGCTACAGAAAGATATATATATCTTGGTAGTCAGAAGGATTCGTGACGATACTCTATTCCATACCTCTGTCTGGTGTTACCCCTTGTCTATCTATTGTCTGGTTAATTGTCTTTCTAGTTTCGCCGACCATTCAAGGATCGGAAGGGTAGAGAGCGGTCTGCGTAAAGGGACCACACTTCTGGTAATCAGAGGGATCCGTGACAGTTTGTTTGCAAGAGACTCATTTTTGTAAGAGGCGTCCTCCATTTTTGAAATCGCGTAGGTACACTGAGGCCTACCATTCCACTGCTCCGACAAAGTCCAAAGGCGTCTCGATTATGTTTCATAGAGATTGGACCTTTGTGTGTTCGGCTCAGTATGTTGATCCGTTGGGCCGCCTTGTGATTCTTGTGGGTACGCTGAACGAGTTACCAGTCACTATAGCTAATTTATACCTCCCTAATGACAACCCGGTTTCTTATCTGCGGAAAGCTTTTTGTAGAGTGAAAAAAATGTCTAGTGGTATGATGTTCCTATGTGGGGATTTTAATTGCACTCCTGACCCCGAAGTTGACACTCAGACGAGCCAACCCCGCCCCCATTCCCGCTCCCCCCCGCCCTCTAGTAAACAACTACGGGAATTCATGCATTCATTTGACCTATATGATACTTGGAGGATATGTCACCCCAATACACGTGACTACACCTATTTCTCTCATGTCCACTCCTCATATAGTAGAATTGACTTGTGTTTGATACATAGCTCAGCCTTGTCTCGTCTCCTGGAGGCGACCATTGGCATCATTACGTGGTCTGACCATGCTCCGCTTGCGCTCACTTTTGAGGCTGCTTTTCCACCGAGGGGGATGGGGAATTGGAGACTTAATGACTCACTCATTGTAGACAGAGAGGACGTGCAAACAACGTTACAACTCCTCCAGGAGTATTTCATGACGAATGTAACTGGGGACGTTGCAACAGCGTCGGTTTGGCTGGCCCACAAAGCAGTGATGCGAGGACATTTTATACAGAAAGGAGCGCAGCGTAAAAGACGCCTAAATGCTCAGATGACTGCTCTTACACGACGCATCACTGACCTAGAAACCCAGAATAAAGCCTCGCCCACCCCTCATATTACCGCTCAATTGACTGCGCAGCGCCGCGAGTTGGAGCACTTGATGCTCCAGGTCACGGCACGCTCAATTAGACGGCTTAACTATGCTCATTATACCCAAGGGAATAAATCGGGGAAATTGCTGGCGTCTAAATTGAAAGGGAAAAGAATGCAAACCAACATATCGTACCTATTGGATGCTAATAATGTAAAAATTTATAATCCGGCCCTCATTACTGATGAATTTGCACATTATTATGCCTCCCTGTACAACCTAGGATTGGATCACACCGTACCGTCCCCTACCCAGGCTGACATAGATCTCTTTCTCCAAGCGGCGCACCTTCCCTCCCTCTCTCCCTCTCAGGCTACAGATTTGCTTGCTGCGTTTACAGAGGAGGAGGTGCTTAAGGCTATTAAGGCACTTCCAAAAAATAAAGCTCCTGGTCCCAACGGTTTTACGAATCTGTATTATCAGGTATTTGCATCCTCACTAGTTCCGACTCTTACCCTGTTTTTTAATGACATTAAGAACACTGGCATCATCCCTCCGGAGATGTTACAAGCAACGGTAGTAACCCTGCCCAAGCCTGGTAAAGCCCCGACACACTGTGCCAACTTCCGCCCTATATCCCTGTTGAACGTAGACGCCAAATTGTATGCTAAACTACTAGCTACTAGGCTGGGCCCCCTACTCCCATCATTGATCGCGACTGAACAGACCGGCTTTGTCCTAGGCCGCCAGACGTGTGACAATACCCGACGATTTTATGATATAATTGATTTGGCCCATAGGACTAATACCTCCGGACTCCTGCTGGCACTGGACGCCGAAAAGGCGTTCGATCGCCTACACTGGGGGTATATGCGGCTGGTGTTACTAAAGTTTGGTCTGCCAGCACAATTTGTACACAGTATTATGGCCCTCTACTCCGCTCCATCGGCAAAAGTTTTGGCATCGGGATTTCTATCCTCCTCTTTCAACATAACCAATGGCACCCGACAGGGCTGTCCGTTATCCCCGCTAATATTTATCCTGGCCCTAGAACCCTTAGCGCTGCAGATTAAAATCTCCCAGACAATCAAAGGTATGCCGACCCCGCATGGGGAGCACAAACTGGCACTTTTCGCAGATGACATACTGCTCTTTTTGACCACCCCGGAGATATCGCTCCCTCCTCTGTTTTGCCTCCTTGACAGATTTGGCGCGTTATCTTACTATAAAAATAATGTGAGTAAAACACAAGCTCTCCCCATAAATATTGCTGCTTCATCCCTTAGCTCCTTGCATAGCACGTACCCTTTTGATTGGCGCTCTACCTCTTTAAAATACCTTGGAATCTCCCTTACTAAATCGCGAGGCACCATCCTAAAGGAAAATTTCATGCCACTTTTGAACTCCATCGAGAAGCAGCTCTCTACATGGAGCACAAACGAATCCTCCTGGCTGGGACGTATGGCGGCCATAAAGATGAGTATCTTACCCCAAATTTTATATTATTTCAGAAACATTCCAGTTTTCATACCGGCGCATTTATTGCTCCGGCTGCAAAAACTGCTGCATGCGTATATTTGGAAAGGGAAGCCCCCTCGAGTATCGGCCTCTACAGTCATTGCGCCGCGACGTACCGGAGGGTTGGGTTTTTTGGATTTACAATCGTATTATAAAGCAGCCCTACTAGCCCAATTGTTGTCGTCGATGCATCTCAAAGAAACACCTCTATGGTTACAGTTGGAGAACGCCATGATTTTCCCATACAAACTTCATGACCTGTTGTGGCTTCCACTCCTTCCTAGAAATAGCACCATGGGTCTACTACCCGCCTCGATGCTTTCCCTCACGTCCTGGCGTCAGTGGGGTCGCCCGTTGGTACGGCCTTATGACTTATTATATCTCGCCCCGCTCAGAGTGCTGTGCCGCTATATTCCAGACTTAAACTTAGATTCTTGGTTTTTGCGCGGCTTGACGCATGTGTGGCAGCTCTTTACACCCCACTCCCTGAAACCCTTTCCAGACTTGGTACAGGAGATTGCCATCCCATTGAGTGACTGTTTTTCTTACCTACGTGTGAAGCACGCTCTACACCAGAAGGGCCTGACCTCTTTTACACCTACGAACCTTTCAGCTTTTCACAAACTGTGTATGGGGAAGAAATGTCAAATGAAACCGCTATCTCTCTGTTACAATAGCCTCTTAACCCCGAACCCACCTAAAAAATTACCCTATATGGTTAAATGGGAAAAAGATTTAGCTTTCACGCTCTCCGTCGATGACTGGTCATATGCCATGGACACAATATACAAATATTCTAGAAGCACCAATCTACGTGAGGCCCATATTAAATTACTGTGTAGATGGTATTTAACACCAACCCGTTTGGCCCATATCTCGGGGACTACCGGCTTCTGTTGGAGATGCCTTACCGGCCTCGGTTCCTTACTACATACCTTTTGGTTATGCCCCGCATTGGGGGGTTATTGGGTTAAAATCAGTAGACTAATTTCTCACTGCACTTTACTTAGACTCCCACTATGCCCGAAAATGTATCTCCTACATATCATACCCATTACTATTCAGATCCGTCATAGGAGGTTTATCTCTATGGTACTGGGAACAGCAAAAACGGTCATTGCAAGACATTGGCGTTCCTCATTCTGCCCATCTATGAAAGAAGTTATGATGGCCCTTGAAAGTGTTTGTAAATATGAAGAAATGTTCCACATCGCGAATAACTCAATGTGCCAGTTTGAGGATACATGGGAGGGGTGGAGGGTGTTTGTCGAGTCAGGAACCTTGATATAAGATATTTCACTGTGTACGACTGTAGTGCTGCCGTGTTTAGTGTTTTATGTTAGTTTAGGATTATATCTGTTTGTGGAAAATGGAGACCGCACTAATGACCTTATATCAGATAACACTGATGCTTCATTTGCATTGCCTATTGTCAATGATAGGAATCTATGTTTTTGATCTCCGAAGTTTCATCATTTCTGCAATGCTGTATCATTATATGTGTGAACTCCAATAAAAAAACTTTTACATTAAAAAAAAAAACAGTTTGTACTTATTTGCGTGTTGTAAGCAAATGTGACTTCCCTGCTCACTCTAAAACCGGGGGCAGCAACCTTGACCAATCAGACTTTTTGGAACTACAGTTCCCATACGACTCTGCAAACCTAGGGCTCTATTAAATACTTTGCGCAAATGTTAACGCGTGCGCAAAAACGCATTAACGCGAGGGGAAAAACCCTTTACGCAGAACGTCGTATTACAATGTCCGCGCAAAAAATGCGCTGGTGAACCTGCGTGAACCCTTTTGCGAGCGTAATGTAATTTGCGCATCCTATACTTAACATTGTGAGCGCAAATGCGTTTGTGTGCCGGTATGCAGATGGTATTACAATCTATGCGCATAATTTTAACGTCTTTTAAAATCTGATGTTAATGGAAAATCTGAACGTCCTGGCCGAAACCAAATACACCAGCCCGAAAAAAAAATACAGCAAAGTATAGTTACACATTCTACGCATACCCAAACAATAAAATTGAGAGGTTGTGCGTGTTCTTATTATTGCTGCAGCATATATGCTCTGATTGATTTTGACAGGAGCAAAAACTTAGGCTAGGGTCAGACGAAAGCATTTTTCCCTGCGAACGTGAAAAAGTGCGTCCGAACGCATTGACGTATTTTTTCACGGAATGCGCAAAAACGGTCAGACGACACGCATTTTCGGGCGTGATTTTGTACGGATCGTCAATAAAACTCTTTTTGCGTCTGGACGTTATGTAGGCTGGACATTAGCAGCGTCTGACATCTCCTAATCACGCAAACACGCCGCTATGCCGCAGCTGCGCACTCAGTACGTCAGTACTAGCGGTTCAGCGTTCTCAAAAAAATGCGTTCAAATTCCACTTGCGTTGCATGGCCAGACTTTTGTGCAGCCGTACATCGTATATTGGCCGTCATTGCCCGTCATCTGCTGCTAGTGCGGCCGTAATTATGTGCGCCTGAACGCACGTTCAAAGTGCGCTGGTCTGACCCCAGCCTTAACGGGAGACAATTGTGGTTCTTAATTCAGATTGGCGGAATCGCGTGAAAAAACAGTCCGCCCACCGATTTCTGCGCGCAGCGTTAATGCGCGCGAGTTTCTGCGCATGTTCTTTATGCGCGTTATTTTTTGACGGATGAAAAAATGCGCTCGGATTGTAATAGCAGCGTTAATTTACGCGCGTTAACGTTCAGCGCTGCGCACAAAAAAAATAGCGTTGCACATGCGCGTTTGCGAAAAGCAGTTAATAGAGCCCCTAATGAGTAGCCGAGCATCGTGGGAGACACAGTTACAAAACATCTGGAGGTTTGCTGACTCTAAAATATCCTTATGTGACTGGTCATGGTCACGACTCGAGCTGCATGTGTGTAAGGCTAAGGTCAGACGAAAGCATTTTTAACGTGCGTTTAACCGCACGAAATCACGGCCGTGCTAGCAGCAAATGACGTCCAATGCCGGGTAACATACGAAGAACGGCCGCACGAACGTTCGTGGCAAACGAACGCATTTTTTCTAGAATGTCAAACCGCTACTACTGACGTACAGAGTGCGCTGCGTCCGCATAGCGGCGTGTTTGCGTGATTGGGAGACGTCAGACGCTGCTAATGTCCGGCTAACATAACGTCCAGACACAAAAAGGGTTTTATTGATGATCCGTACAAAATCACGGACGAAAATCCGCATCGTATAACCGCTATCGCGTATTCCGTGAAAAAATACGTCCATTCGTTCGAACGCACTTTTTCACGGACAACGTGAAAAATGCGTTAGTCTGACCCTAGCCTAAGCTATCGTTA
Source organism: Leptobrachium leishanense (assembly GCA_009667805.1). NCBI lineage: Eukaryota > Metazoa > Chordata > Amphibia > Anura > Megophryidae > Leptobrachium > Leptobrachium leishanense. Next base: position 86,209,711 of record CM019064.1, on the reverse strand, counting down.
GTGGTTTATCTCTCCATTTGTAATGGGACTAGTGACTGTAGAACACGCTGAACACACTGTAGCAATGCACAAAATAGAGGGATATGCCACTGACAATTCTATACGGCTCCTCATCAGAAAAAAAAACATTATCTTATTTTAATTTATCTATAGCGGCTAATACTAAGTTTGCATCAGCAACGAATAAAAATATATACTTGCTTGGTTTTCATTTTTTCCCAAAGAAGAGATTTGTATTACTGGCGCTCGCTGCTTTATACTAAATGTTACATTAAGCAGCGAGTTCATCTACTGAGCTTTATAGTCCTGAAATATTTATTTTTGCAATGCCTGGGGCACTCTAAACATATAAAGCAGGCTCTTTGCTCCAAATACACTGCATTATGCTTTGACCTCATATTTGTGGTTTATTTCGTACACATAAAATGCAATAAGTAAATGTATTTTTGCTGACCAAATTGGGGCGCTTCACTGACCCATCCATTAGGAGTAACCCTTAAGAGAACTGGATGAATTGTAAATAGAACTTGTTTTTGCAGATGGAAACTCAGTTTTTATTTTTATATATATACTGTATATATAACCCTCTGCTGCAGTAAAATATATATAAAAATCACTGAATTCAGTATTCACCCAGATTAAGAGCCCGGTAGAAGCATAACCCTATTAAATTGCCACTCTAGCCTATATACAGGGTCATTGCCTGAGCAGAATTTCACATTACTTTATGAAATTAAAAGAAGCAAATTGTGCTATAACACTCTAAAGGATGAAGTATTTTATCTCCCTGCATTAAAATCGTTTATTTATTTAATATAATGGAGTTTTGGCTTTTCTCGTAGCAGTTAAAAAGGTAATGCGTTTTAGACTTGGTTAAAAGCTAAAATAGTAGTTATTTCATGTCTGTGATATTAGGAAACTGTATACCCCACAGATCTGAAAAGAGATGAAGGGAACTTAAAAAAAAAAAAAAGCTAACAGAGTTAGTCAGAGAAAGGTGAAACTCAGGAGAACTGGCAGAAGAGAACAATCTAGACCAAACAGCCGATTTGGAAAGTGAGATAAATGGGAGGATTTTTCTGGTTTGGCTATTTTGACCTAGAATTTTCACTTCTCCAGTCATTCTCCTGAGTTTCACCTTTCTTTGAGTAGACCTGACTGTAAACAAATTTTGATGTCCTGTGAGTCTAATCTAATCTCTGTTAACCTCTGTATAATTATATGGATTAAATCATCATGCAGTGATATGCATTGTTACGTGGTATTTTTCTCCTTGTTTTCTTTAAATTATTCTGGCCAACATACCAGGGACCCTATTCCAACTGAACCATTATACAGATTGGGCTAAATTACAATCTTCACGCAAACGTTTGCGCCGGTGCAAAAAAATGTTAACGCGAGGGGTAAAACCCTTTGCGCCGAATGCCGTATTACCTAGTCAGCGCAACAACCGCACGCAATCGTCTACTGCGGGCAAACATGCGCGAACCCTGCGTAAGCTTACTGTACTTCGCGCATCCTATACTTAACATTGTGAGCGCAAATGCGAATGAACGCTGGTACGAGTATGGTATTACAATCTATTTCGTGGTAATTACCGCATAGCCTTTGCGCTCATAATTTTAGCAACTCCTAAAAGCTGGTGCTAACGGTATATCTGAAGAACCTGGCGAACCCCAAAAAAACCAGCCCATAAAAAGGAATGCAGCAACAATATAATGGATGATGGTAGGTGTGTGTGTATTATTACTGTAGCATATGTGCTCATTTTGCATCAAAGACGCAGAACCCGTCTCCGATGCCTCTGTCAGGTGCAATTCAGTTGCGTTTTATAGGTGTGTTTCTTCATTTTGATTGGCTGGATGGGTGCAAAAAACTGTGCGTGCAAAGATTTTTGCGCGAGACTGCACAGAGCCTGCATTTGTGCGTGTACTGTTTGCGCGCGCAATTGATCGGCGGAAGAAAAAAGCCGCGAGGATTGTAATTCCAGCGGTGATTTGCGCGCACAAACGTTTACCGCTTGGCGCAAAGATTTTCACTTTGTGTGAGGCTTTTTGCGCGAAGATTGTAATATAGCCCATAATGTCTTAAGTGTGTCTAGTGTCACTTCCACAGTGGTGACAGCCAAGACAGGCATGCATGGTGGCATCCTTGCTGCTCATGTGTGGTGACGTCCTCACCGTACACGACACAGCGCATGACCCAATATTGCTGGCGCTCATATTTGTTATGGACACTGTCATTACAGGTGTCGTGCTGAACTTTTCACCCAAACAGCAGAAAGGCACGTTATGCCCTTGTCTAGTGTGTGATATATATACATATACCTTTGTGTTCAAAATTATTCAACCCCCAATGCTGTAAAGGGTTTTAGGGAATTTAGTGTACATTTGTAATTGTATTCAGAATGAAATCCTACAAGGACATTTTAAAGAACCATATGCAACTAAAATGACATCAATTGGTTTTGTAATACAGTAGTAAATGTTTCTTTTGTGAATTCTTCATTGACACAATTATTCAACCCCTTAAAGACTACCTCTCTGAAGAACAGAGGTTCATTCAAGTGTTTTCAATCAGGTATTGAAAACACCTGTGGATGTCACGGAGCAGCAATAAAGCATAATAAGCACCAATTAGGCAGCTTTAAAATGACTGTGATACTCAGCTCCTTCTAGACATTTACTGGTGTGGTTACAAACATGGTGAAGTCAAGAGAATGGTCCAGGAAGACAAGAGAAGAGGTGATTACTCTTCACAGGAAGGGCAATGGCTATAAGAAGATTGCGAAGATGTTAAACATACCAAGAGACACCATAGGAAGCATCATTCGCAAATTCAAGGCAAAGGGCACTGTTGAAACGCTACCTGGTCGTGGCAGAAAGAAGATGCTGACTTCGACTGCTGTGCGCTACCTGAAGCGTAGAGTCGAGAAAAGTCCCCGTGTGACTGCTGAGGAACTGAGAAAAGATTTGTCAGATGTGGGTACTGAAGTTTCAGCTCAAACAATACGGCGCACACTGCATAATGAAGGCCTCCATGCCAGAACTCCCAGGCGCACCCCCTTGCTGTCTCCAAAGAATAAGAAGAGTCGACTGCAGTATGCCAAAAGTCATGTGGACAAACCACAGACGTTTTGGGATAGTGTTCTGTGGACTGATGAAACAAAATTAGAACTGTTTGGGCCTATGGATCAACGCTATGTTTGGAGGAGGAAGAACAAGGCCTATGAAGAAAAGAACACCTTGTCTACTGTAAAGCATGGCGGGGGGTCAACCATGCTTTGGGGCTGTTTTGCTTCTGCAGGTACAGGGAAGCTTCAGCGTGTGCAAGGTACCATGAATTCTCTTCAGTACCAGGAGATATTGGATGACAATGTGATGCAGTCCGTCACAAACCTGAGGCTTGGGAGACATTGGACCTTTCAACAGGACAATGATCCCAAGCATACCTCCAAGTCCACTAGAGCATGGTTGCAGATTAAAGGCTGGAACATTTTGGAGTGGCCATCGCAGTCATCTGACTTAAATCCAATTGAGAACCTCTGGTGGGACTTAAAGAAAGCAGTTGCAGTGCGCAAGCCTAAGAATGTGACTGAACTGGAGGCTTTTGCCCATGACGAATGGGCGAAGATACCCGTAGATCGCTGCAAGACACTTGTGTCAAGCTATGCTTCACGTTTAAAAGCTGTTATAACTGTAAAAGGATGTTGTACTAAGTACTAAGATTGAATGTCACTTGGGGGTTGAATAAAACTGATAATGATGTGAGCACAGAAAAGACATTTGTGGTTATTTCATTATAAATGTTATGTTATATTTGTCTGACCTACACGTGCCTCTTTGATTTAATTGTAAGCAAGATGACTGAATGATCAAAATCAATGTCAAACTGGCCAAAACACAATTTCAGTGGGGGTTGAATAATTTTGAACACAACTGTATATGCCATCTAGTATGGCATTGCACTGGCAAAGGTGGTTGTGTTAAAACAGACCCAGGAAAAAGTGAGAAATTGCAGACTTCATTTGCATGCCCTTCCCAGAGTTCCTTGCTGTATATGGGGAATGTAGCAAATGAGCTGTGTAAAGCAGTTCTCTGAATTGCTGGGATGTGTAAATGTCTTCTACAATTATAAACTTTATTATTTGCTATGTTGAGGCTTTTAATCTCACTTTTTGCCCTCCACCATAGCTTAAATGAGTATTGATTTGCCCTACAGGTTAAGCATCAAATAGCTGTGAGTTATGGCCTATCTCCTGCTGATGAAGGCATAATATGCCCAAAACAGCTGTCCTGGAGTGGCTGTGACTCGTTGCAAAAAAGGTTTTTTTTGTTTTATTTTTAAATCGAGATTAGTAAACCAATATAAAGTAAACTCCACTCAAAATGAAGTATATATAAACAGAATGTCTAGAGAAATAAAAAGAAAAGAAATCTGTTGCTACATACATACAAACACTGGTAAAAGCAAAACAAGAAATGTAGAAACTAAACAATGAGAAATGGAACACATCACACAGGGTGACCAGAAAAGATTGGAAGTTAATGTAAGCTCACTGGGTTTCGGTTTTGATGCGAGAGGGTACGGATATTTGGCAGCATAATTGTGCATTTTCAGATCGCTGTATTACTCACTGGAAGTTGAAAAGATCCTTTTTAAATGTATAAAAATTACCGTAGCGTAAGTGGACACCATATTTTGTTCCATGAAAAGCTCCTCTTTGTCAGAGAATCCATCACGTCAATGAGGGAGGGAAGGGAGGGGATGGTACAGAGGATCAGCAGGAAGCTCAAAGTGTTCCTTTCTTGGCACTGCCCACTTAATAACCATCACTTCTGCTACCAGTTAGCTATAATTTCATGGGGTTCTTATATATCACAGTAAAAATGTTCTGTGAGGTGCATTGACTAGAAACGACTGATGATAAAGACATCCTGTGTAAAGTGCAATAAAATAGCCAGGACTTATAATTACTCAGATTTTTGTGAGGTTTGTTTACTAATGTGTCTGTAAATTATTGTATATCACAATACAAAGACACTGGAGAGTAGCTACAGGCTGATGGTGAGTATACTCATTTTAATGCATTGTCAAGTAACGTAAATACAGGGGAAAAAAATACAAAAATCAATCAAAATAGTCATAAAACCTAGCTCTAAATCCCTTGATTTTGCAAAGTGTTTCCCAAGATTTAAAAACAAGTTTCTGCAAGTGTGTTTCCTTTTTTCTTTGCTCATTAATGTCCACGGAGACTGATACATACACATACACACACACAAGAAGAGACACAATCCATAGAAATACAGAAAGGAGTACAGACCCACCTGTCAACAGTAGTTTTGATGATGAAGGCAAGAGCGAAGAGTCGCCCATCAAAATAGAAGAAAGTTGCCAATGCATTAAAAATCCAGAATTCAGTCATTCAATCCATACTCTTTAGTACAACTGATATGAAGAAGCAATACCGCATATGAAATTAACAAAATAAAGTGTTTAGACAGCACTCACTGAGGGGCAGATCCATTCCATGGTGCAGTTGGTACTTGGGTTTTACCACACCCAATGAAGTCCAACAGGGTTATTCAAAGAGATCCGAATTGGGGCCGAAAGTTAACCGAACGCTGAAATTCAGCATACGGTTACCTTTCCTGGCCATGTTGGCGAATTGCCTGCACATACAGTGCCTGTTCGAGGGCAGTGAAATCCCCATAGAGAAGCAATGCTTTGGCTATTCAGAGAACAGAAACCAGCAGTGATAAGTTGCCGAATTTCCCTGCTGTTTGGTGGTTTAATTCGACAGGTTTATTCAGGAGAATCCCATAGGCTTCAAAGTTAAAAATATTCCCGTTTTAATGCAATATCTATTAAACCGTTCATTGTAATATTCTGCAATAAAAAGTCTCTTTTATTTTTAGATTTTCTAGAATCTTTTAGGCATTTTTTGGGATTTTTTGCAAACTTTTTTTCAGTTTTTTTTTTCAAATTGTTTTTTTCTTTTTTCTGTAACAGCCCTTTTTATTATCATTCATTGGATCTTATATGTAAATTTCAGACATTTTCATTCTGTAGTTTCTTTGCAAACAGCGTTTTTACTTTTCAAACATTCAAGCGTACTGTTTTTTTCCCACTCCATTCATCAGCGGTGTCGGGTTTTTCCGGCGGCTGCTCTGCGCTGTGATCGGCTCCTGCTCGGTTTTCTCCGGCGTGTTCGGCGGGGTTAATCCAGATGTTTTTGCGGGTTTCGGTGTGCATTCGCCTGGGTTTTGCAGTGAGTGTTCGGCAGGTTTGCGCCGGCTTTTCCCTGCACTACGACGGCCCTGTAGTGCTTGCTGAATACACCGCAGGGTCGCTGAAGTGGGATCGCCGAATCCTACCGAATCGAAGAGAACAAAAAGTCACTGAACATGCGGTGGCTTTTCGATTCTCTTTAAATAACCCTGCAAGACACCAAAATGTATCAGCACTCATGGGCTTTGTTGAAGTGTCTTTTTATTGGACTTGCACACTAAGGTGTCATCAATGTTTGAGCCTAATATCTTTTATCAAGCTTGACTGCTGGCACTTTAGTGTGTAAGGCATCCAATAAATAGACACTTCAACACAGCCCATGGGCGCTGCTTAGTTTTGGTGTCTTGGATTTCACATGACATTAAGGCATTCCCATATAGAAATATGATGTTTAGGTCCTACAAGTGACAATGCAATCATCAGCAATGGAAAAAAGGGAACAGTTACACTTGTGTGCTGGAAGAGCTTACTTTGATTTTCTTCATTAGCACCTATTCATCACATGCTTCCTGTTGAAAACATATCAAACTTGAAAAAGACTATTTTTTTCTTTCCAATACAGCTTTTTTTTTTCTGTAAAACGTGGACAGTATTTATTAAGTGAGCATCTGGGTGTATTTAGGTTGGTGCCACCATAGGCACTACGAAAATGTTGTTCCTCCCTGTCCTCCAGTTATCACATCAAGGTTTTCCTTTATCAGAGTTTAGAGACTCATTCCTGTTTTATTGCTTTGCAGCTCTGTTATAAACCCCAAATATATTTGACCTCTAAAGACAGGACATTAGAACAGCAAAATGAGGAAATGAGATGTATAAGCAAAGATTAGAGCTGTCTGTCCCAAATATGTGTAGGTATGAGAACAGTACTTTTTATAGAAGCTCAGCTTCTTCAAAACAAAGTGCTGCCCCTTCCAATCTGACGCCCTAGTCACCGGCCTAGTCAATCTATACAGGAATATACCTCTGTAGTGCACATGAAGCAAAGTACATCATCTTATCGACAGATGTCATATATCCTGGAGTCTGGACATTTGTCTGCTGCCTCCGCTGTTGAGAGGAAACTGAGAACAAATTATTTGATGTTCTTTCACTGCTCTTGTTTTACGCAATCTTGCACAAGATGCATGATACACTCTGTAGGGCTCTATAGGCTCCATAAGTGAAAACCAGCAGTGGTGTGCTCTTAAAACATGCCTGTCACTTCAGTTTAAGGCTAGGGTCAGACTAACGCATTATTCGCGTTGTCCGTGAAAAAGTGCGTTCGAACGAATGGACGCATTTTTTCACAGAATACGCAATAGCGGTCATACGATGCGCATTTTCGTCCGTGATTTTGTACGGATCATCAATAAAACACTTTTTGCGTCTGGACGTGATGTTGGCCGGACATTAGCAGCGTCTGACATCTCCTAATCACGCACACATGCCACTAGCGGACGCAGCGCACTCTGTACGTCAGTACTAGCGGTTTGACGTTCTCGAAAAAATGCGTTCGTTTGCCACTTGCGTTGAGCGGCCGCACTTTTGTGCGGCCGTTCTTCGTATGCTGCCTGGCATTGGACGTCATTTGCTGCTAGCACGGCCGTGATTTAGTGCTGCTAAACGCACGTTAATACTGCGTTAGTCTGACCCTAGCCTTAAACCTGCTGGTAACGCACCTCAAATTGTATTACCAGGATTTCAAATCAAGCAGAAATAAGACCTTAATCACAATACACATCAGTTTGAATTCTCACTTATCAGTTTAAAGGGCCACTACCACCAAAAAAATGGCATGCCCTTATTGTGGTTATTTTATGTTGCTGATATTTTACGTGTGCTTTTGTTTTTCACTTGTATGTTCAGTTAAGAAAATATTTTAATCTATATGTGTCACTGGGTGCATCCATTGAGTGATCTGTTGCAAACTCCCCCCCCCCCACAGTATCTGTACATCACTTGCTCTTCACTCTGTGGCAATGGCCATAGAATGGAGTCTATGGGTCGATCACTGTCTCAAATCTCACTCAGGGTTATTCAAAGAGAATCGAAAAGTCAACGCACGTTCGGTGACTTTTCATTCTCTTCAATTCGGTTCGATTTGGCGATCCCATTTTGGCGACCCTGCGGTATATTCAGCAAGCACCACAGGGCCGTCGTAGTGCAGGAAAAAGTCACCGCAAACCCGACAAACACTCACCGCAAAACCCAGGCGAACACACACGAAACCGCAAAAACATCTGGATTAACCCCGCCGAAAATGCTGGAAAAACCCGAGCAGGAGTCGATCAAACGCAGCGCAGCCGCCGGAAAATGCCGACACCGCAGACGAATTGAGTGAATAAATAAAAAAAACTGTTTGCTTGAATGTTTGAAAATTAAAATGCTGTTTGCAAAGAAACTACTGAGCGAAAATGTCTGAAATTTACATATGAGGTCCAATGAATGATAATAAAAAGGGCTGTTACAGAAAAAATAAGTAAAGTTAGAAAAAAAGAAAAAAAAATCGGAAATTTTCTTTAAAAAAAAAAAATCCTGAAAAATGCTTAAAATATACTAAAAAATATATTAATGAAGAGACTCTTTGCTGCAGAATTTTATAATCAACGGTTTATTAGATATTGAATTAAAACAGGAATATTTTTAACATTGAAGCCTATGGGATTCGCCTGAATAAATCTGCCTCATGAAACCACCGAATGGCAGGGCAATTCGGCAATTTTTCACTGCTGGGTTTTGCTCTCTGAATAGCTGAAGCATTGCTTCTCTATGGGGATTCACTGCCCTCGAACAGACACCGTATGATTATCAGCGTTCGGTTACCTTTCTCCAGCAATTCGGATCTCTTTGAATAACCCTGACTGTGTTGTGTGGGATGTATTTAATGGACATCACCAGGGGGTAGATTTAAAGTATTTTAAACTCCCTGTTTTGTCTCATTCAGTTGACATCTCTTATCATGAGTAGCTCGAAGAACAATAGCCCCCTACAGCCTTATCTAAACATTCTCTCCTTAAATGGCTAAATACTGTAGATTATATAAACCCCAAAAATCATGAAAAACCTTTGGTAAATATTGCCTCATGGAAAAAAAAATCCCAAAATGGTAGGGAGATTACAAAAAATAAAAATTAATCTAATTTTTCTATTTTACAAGCAATTTTTTCAAACAAAGGAAAAAAACAGCAGCTTGTGTTTTATAAGGTGGTTTTGTTTATAATGCACAAGTAATCTAGTTACAGTTTATGTACGTGGTATTGTCCCTTTAAGACTATCCTTGGAGAGGCAACACAAGCCACGTAGTTCTGAAGTATCCTAAGAGCCAAGGTTAGCCATTGCTGGTTTAGGCTCGTGTCAGTCGAGCGTAGTGTTCACGTCCGTGTTCCCGCACATAAGTACGTCCGTGATAGCATACAATTGTGTTAAATGGAGCCGCACACATGAAGTACGTCCACACAGAAGTGCGGGGGCTGACGGACGCTGCAAACGGACGCAGGTTAGGCAAGAACGTAATACTGCTAGAACGGACGTGTTGAGTGCGCCACGTCCACAACGTCCGCATAGCTTTGCGTGTGAGTGATGGAACATGGTCAGACGGACTGCATTTATACGTCCAGCAGTTTTGACCGAAAAAAAAAGGTTTTTCATTTCCCATCTATATCCGTCAAAAATAACGTCAGTCACAAAAACGGTCCGTGTGGCCACTACTACGTCTTCCGTCAGAACGTGCGTCCATACTGCACAGACGCACAGTCCGTACAAAATGCGCTCGTCTGATATTACCCTTAGGGCACATGTATTCATACGCCATCCATGGTACTGAAGCAGACATGGAACAGATAGAGTTTAATATTAAAACCCTAACCAAAAGAAAACCTCACATCTGGCCAAATGTTTTACTTCACGGTGGATCTGTCTTTATCTGATATGTGTATGTATATGATACAGCAGTGGCTCCCAACCGCGGTCCTCAATACCCCCAACAGGTCAGGTTTTCCAGAAATCTGAAGCACAGCACAGGTGATATGATTTGCTGCTCAGTGATTGCAGGATTCAGTCTGCATTTCCCCAAGGTGATCCTTAAAACCTGGCCTGTTAGGGGGACTTGAGGACCACGATTGGGAACCACTGAGATACAATATCCAATGCCTTTTTGTAATTTGATATTTCCCAGTGTGGGCAGGAGAAAGTATATAAGCACAGGACAGATAAATGAAAACGTATAAAGTATTTACTCAAAAAAGATGAAAAATAGCATTTTAGATGTAGACTAACCCCAAAATGACAGTAAGAAAATCAATTACCCTCTAATAGGAATTCTATTGCTCCTTTAGTGTAATCCTCTCTGTACTCTATGATGCTCAACAGTGCCCCATCAATGCACTTTCTCCCATTTCCCTCAAATAATTTACAGCACTCCTTAAGGTTATTTCCCCTAATGGTCTTTATTGAGCTGCAAGCTGCTTTCAATTGAGTGTTTAACCTGGTTGGATAAATATCAATATATCACATTGACGTGATGAGATATCCTAGCTTTTAACTTGCTCCTTCCTTAAAGGAAGGTTTAAGTGAATAATTGATCACTTTCTTTGGCAATGCCTGTATTCAGCCTTGTATCCGGTTGGCTGCTATGTTGTTATGAATAGAATTTTGTATTCGATTGCATAATAGAAGAATAGATATAAATGGTGTGTAAGGGGTTGGAGGAGATTCCTCCAAAGTTAAGTTAGACTGCTTCAGTTTGATAAGAATAGAAATAAAGACTTAGCCAGAGCAAAAGTCCTGTTCGTTAAACACAATTTACACAATTTCTAAGCAGAGAACAAACAGAGGGAAATCAAGTACATGCTTGATTTATGTAGAACAGAAATGGATGGGAACGAGGTTCCACCACTCTTTTTCCAGGAGTTCCTATTCTGCCCACACAGTCACACTATAAAGCGTGGATGGCCAAAATTGCGAGTGTGATCTACCTGTAGTTTGGTGCAGACGATACAGTTGAATACTATGGAAACTTTCCCTGGTGGTGTTCAGGGCCAACACAGCCCTATGACAAAACAGGCAGCTGCCTTTTTGGTGCCCTGACTGTGGGTGACACAGGAAATTAGCTTCCCAGTGTCCCGGAAACAGAGTATCTGCCGACTTGAAACTCAGGGACTTTGATCAGAAGGAAATCACATATGAACATGTTTCCATAAGCCCCCCCTTGGGAAAGTGAGTAGCACCGAAAGTGAGAGGAAAGAGTGCATGGAGGCTGCTATAACCCACATGCATCCTTGGGGTTGCATCCTACTGCGAGAGCCATGCTCCGTATAGAGTTGTCAAAGCAATTGCTAACGGTTGAACTAATGGTTGAGAAGTAACAATCAGGAGATGAATAGAAAATTGTGAAGGCACTGGATGTGCCCTGGAGCAACGTCAAAACCATCATCAAAAAGTAGAAAAAAACAGACACCGAAGAAGCATTGCAAAGATCAGGATGACCATCCAAAGTTGATGAATAGACGAGGGTCTCGTTAACATGGGGGCACTATGGGGAAATCTGCAGGCGCAGATTTCCCTTTAGCATCCCATTGTTAACGCGAACTAGGGAATAGGGCCCTAGCTGTACAAAGATAATACAGAGTTGTTACGGATCGCGGTACCCTCACACTCGGTACCCTCCGTTTGGACGCCCCCCTTTCCACTGAACACAGGAGATTTTCGTACAAACACACAGAATAGACTACACGTAAACTGTGGAGTTGTTGCTAGTTCAAAATCCAAATGGAGAATGCTTTAATGAGGGTTTTCAAGTACAGACAGATTCAAAGGTAAAAACCACACCCCTCCCTTACAGAATAAATTACAGATAAGATCAAGAGTCTCCAGTCAGAGAACAATAGAAAGAGCCATGCATTCTCATCTTAAACCATGCATTCTCATCTTAAAGGAATGTTCTTACTGCAAGGAGTACACAATATACAGAGAGGGGATAGCCACAGAGGAGTACAATATAAAGACAGGACAGCTAATACAGAGATGTACACTATACAGAGAGAAGGTACACAGAAACATTACTGTACAATACGAAACATAAGGGAATATTAATATAACACAGACATCAGGTAATAGGGCACACAGAACAAACACTCTACCCTATACACAGAGACAATGAAATGCAAGCAAAATAACTGCAAATATACATTGGGGCAGCCGTTTCGTCACAAGAGTAGTTCACATATCCTTGGTGCTGTACAAAATGCAAAGGGTACTTTCACAAAGTATTAGTTGGGTGTTGTGTGCAGCCTTCTACAATCTGGATGTTGCAGTTATTTTTATCTAAAATGTTAATAATTTTAAATGTGAATTAACTCTTTGTCTTTCCTCTAGCTTTTTATATATTTCAGAAACTTACAATTTTATAAGGGTGTGTAGACCTTTTATATCCAAGTAATTAATCACAATTCCTTTAGAAAGTTGGGTGCAGAAAAAGGGGTGTATTGGACTGATGGTTTACAATTTACAGATTAATAAGATATATTTTATTTTAATGAGGTTGTATAATGATCACTGAGAATTACACCTACACAAATTACATTTTAAGGGCAGTCTTAGTTAATATGTAGCATAGCATATGTCAGTTGACCTGTCTGTGATGTTTAGTTGTACCTTGCACCTATCAGAGGTCTTCATGTATATGCAGTGGAGGATATTATTCTGTTACATTGTAACCGTTGATAACTAATACTGAGCACATTCTGTATTCAATCGAATGATTGTAACACATTGTCCTATATTGCCATCTCCTGTTGCGTTCCGGAACTCCAAATAAATAGCTAGACAACATATTGATTATTAAGCAAACGGCTTCAGTTCATCAGTGCTGTCATCACTTCATTAAGTAATGTTTATATCAGCACACTGTCATAAGTGTGAACAGGATATTTCAAACATTTTGCATATGTTTGTTTACTGACAGCTTACCATTTTCTTAAAGTAATATGTTAAAATGAACTTTATTTAAATGGAAGAAACTAGACAATATTTACTTTTTAAGTAGTTAATTTAAATAATTTTCAGCACAGAATATCAATATTTTGCAACTCTTGCACCATTTAAATGATACTGCAGGAAAAAAAGGGGGTAAAGGCAACAGGAAGGGTTAATAAGCAACACACTCTGCTTACCCCATAACAGTTTTTCTTTTATTTTTTTATATTACCTTAAGTGGAACGTCCATTGACCACTGCCTAGTTGCAGAAGCAGCTTTCACACTTGCCGTAAGACAGGGCTTGACAAATTTGCTTTGAATCTAGGAACGAGCTAAAAAAGTTAGGAGCCATCTATTTTTTATGGTAATAAGTGAGCAATAGTCTCCAGTCTCTGCCTCTGTCACGGCTATTACAGTTTGAAATTTACGAAGTTCTTAAAGATCCTTAGAAGGTTATTAGGCAAAAGCTGAAAGGCGTAACTGTGTAAACCTGCGCTGTGCGTCTGTAAAGACGCACATCAGAGCATCATAAGAGAAGGTTGCTGGTGCTGTGCTGAGCATTCATGTCTGTGTGATGCCTGAGGGGGGAGCAGTGGGGGAAGCTGGCCAAATCAGCCCGTGCGGCCACAGACAGTGCAGGGAGAAAAGTTGGGCGGAGCAATCGTTGAAAGAATGAGGCAGAGCCACCCAGAGCTGTTGGGCAGATGCTGCACAGAACTGCAATAAAGATTTCTCACGCCTGTGCCAACAGTGAATGGGCTGATAAAAAGTCCAGGCGCCAGGATGCAATTTCTATTCGCCATGGCGACCTGGCGCCTGGGATTTGTCGAGCCCTGCCGTAAGACTATCGGTACAAGAGTGACTAGAGTGAATGCACCAAATCAGATACCGTGAAGTCCTTTGCCATTGAGAGATATCACTGATTTAGCTGGATCAACGTGCCAACTACTCCTTCAATTGCATCAGCAAGCAATAGTTGTGGTTGATTCAGTCTTCTGAATGAAGGGGATTTCCTCTACTCTGAAGGCTGTTAAACAGTCCGTGCTGAAAGCCTTGAGCATTCCCAACCTCATTGCTTTAGCATAAAATACTCTCATACATTAAACATATAAATGATTATATTTTGATTATTCTATTATGTCATAATTATAAGAAATATATATTATTAAATAATTATTCTTATAATGTTGACTTGTACCCCAATTATATTATTGTATGTAGGGTGCATGCGCAGTATGATAGACGAGCGAATGTAGAACTTCCAGATTCCAGGATGGAACACATGCTATGTGGAGGTGCTGAACAGCCATTGGATTCCACAGGCGCTTGAGAAGCATAAGTGAAAAGAGGCTTGGAACTCACTAATGAACACATAAGAACATTATTTTAAGTGATTAATGGGGTATATAAATGGTAGGGTGGGAATAAGGTTTATGCATTTGTTTGCATCAGATGAAGAAGCCGGTTTGCCGGTGAAACGCGTTCTGGAGTTATTCAGGGTTATTCAAAGAGAATCGAAAAGTCACCGCACATTCGGTGACCTTTTGTTCTCCTAAATTCGGTTCGATTTGGCGATCCCATTTCGGCCACCCTGCGGTGTATAAAGCAAGCACCACAGGGTCCCTGAATTGCAGGGAAAAGTCGCCGCAAACCCGCCGAAAACTCACCGCAAAACCCAGGCGAATACACACCGAAACACGCAAAAACATCTGGATTAACCCTCTGAAAACGCCGTAAAAACTCGAGCAGGAGCCGATCACACGCAGCGCAGCCGCCAGAAAAAGCCGACACCGCAGACGAATGCAGTGAATAAATTAGAAAACAAGTTTGCTTGAATGTTTGAAAAGTGAAACGCTGTTTGCAAACAAACTACTGAGCGAAAATGTCTGAAATTTAAATATGAGGTCCAATGAATGATAATAAAACGGGCTGTTACAGAAAAAATAAATAAATTTAACCCCTTCACTGCTGAGGACGTGTGGGACACGTCCTCATTGATGCACGTTACATGCTGAGGACGTGTCCCACGCGTCATCAGCTTTGCGTTCACCGGGTTTTGCGGTGAGTGTACATCGGGTTTGCGGTGACTTTTCCCTGCACTACGGCGGCCCTGTGGTGCTTGCTGAATACACCGCAGGGTCGCTGAAATGGGATCGCCAAATCGCACCGAATTGAAGAGAACGAAAAGTCACCGAACGTGCGGTGACTATCAGGGTTATTCAAAGAGAATCGAAAAGTCACCGCATGTTGGGTGACTTTTCATTCTCTTCAATTCGGGCCGATTCGGCAATCCCATTTCGGCGACCCTGCAGTGTATTCAGCAAGCACCACAGGGCCGTCGAAGCGCAGGGAAAAGCTGCCGCAAACCCAACCAAAAGTCACCGCAAAAACCCAGCGAATGCACACCGAAACCCGCAAAAACATCTGGATTAACCCGCCGAAGACGCCGGAAAAACCCGAGCAGGAGCCGATCACACGCAGCGCAGCCTCCGGAAAAAGCCGACACCGCAGACAAATGAAGTGAATAAATTAGCAAAACAGTTTGCTTGAATGTTTGAAAAGTGAAACGCTGTTTGCAAAGAAACTACTGAGCGAAAATGTCTGAAATTTACATATGAGGTCCAAGGAATGATAATAAAAAGGGCTTTTACAGAAAAAATAAGTAAAGTTAAAAAAAAAAAAAAAAATAGGACTTTTTTTTTAAAAAAATTCAGAAAAATGCTTAAAATATCCCAAAAAATCTATAAAGAGACTCTTTACTGCAGAACTTTATAATGAACGGTTTATTAAATATTGAATTAAAACGGGAATATTTTAACATTGAAGCCTATGGGATTCTCCTGAATAAACCTGTCGAATGAAACCACCGAATGGCAGGACATTAGGGGAACCTTTCACTGCTGGTTTGTGTTCTCTGAATAGCCGAAGCAGTGCTTTTTTATGGGGATTTCACTGCCCTCGAACAGGCACCGTATGTGCAGGCAATTTGCCAGGATTTGGCGTATTGCCTGCTCTCTGGATAGCCGAATGGCCAGGAAAGGTAACCGAATGCTGGTTTTCAGCGTTCGGTTATCTTTCTCCAGCCATTCGGATCTCTTTGAATAACCCTGTAAAATTCTTTTTTTTTTTATTGTAATAAATTTTATTACATTTTCAGCATACATCACAAAAAGTAAAATGCACAACATTCAAATAGTGAAACGTCTCAGAATAATTTGCACGTATAGTTGTCAATAAACAAAGTAATCGTCAATACAAATTGCGATATTAAGTTTAAGTATATGCTATGCAGTATTATACACAAAAATATAGAAGAGATAATACAGAAAATGGGAATGAGGGGGGCGGGGGGTGAGGGTGTACATTCAACCAGTATTCATCTGCAACCCGGGGGGATCTACTGTGTGGCAAGGGGAGTGCGGACCGATGTGGACCAGTAAAACCAACGCCTCAAGTATTTGCTTGGCAGTGTTGCCAGAGGATTGATGTATTAAATCCTCCACATCCCTAATGCGTTGGACGTCATCTAGCCATTCACGAAACGGTGGTACAATTGGGGATTTCCAGTGTCGGAGTATTACCGCCTTTGCAGCAATTAGCAGTCTGATATCTAAAGAATTTCTATAGGCGTTTACCGGTAGGGACGTGTGATGAAGTAACATAGCTGCTGGTGTAAAGGCAGGTGGGGAGTCAGATACTTTACAAATGGCATCGTGAACCAGTGCCCAGAAAGGTTGCAGCACTGGGCAGGACCACCAGATATGCAGCAAGTCTGCCCTTTGCGTTCCACACCTCCAGCAGGAAGAGTCAGCTGAGTACGAGTACGTGGCGATCATGGAGGGTGTCCTCTACCATCGGGACACCAACTTATAGGCAGTTTCTTGAGCACGGGTGGCTGTGGAACACTGAGAGGTAAGTGTAAAAATTTGTGACCACTCTTCTTCCGTAAAGGTGTGGCGAAGGTCTGTCTCCCATTTAGCTACATAGGGGGGCACAGAAGGCGACAGGTTTCGCAGTGTGCCATATAGTGTCGAAATGCCATGTTGAGGAAGGGTTTTGCGGGTAATTAGTTGTTCGAATGTGGTCAGGGGACGAGTGTACTTGTCAAGTGGGGCTAGGGAGCGGAGGTAGGTGAGGAGGCAATGCATGTAAAAAGTCATGAGGAAGGAGTCGGGGTGCGCCAGCGGCATATTTTGCGGGGATTTGGCTCGGTCACGTCTATGTACATGCCTGGTAGAGGATTCCGTGGCAGGGCTGCTTCAGCGATTGGTATTAGCCTTGGCGAAACGGCTGGTAAATAACTGAGAGGTAGTAGCGGTGAGGGCCAGGGGGCCAGTTGTGTGGATCGCTGTAGCCGTCTCCAGATGGACAGTGTTACTGAAACCGCCGGGCGTGAGGGGATGTCAGTGATTGCCGCTGTGCCTAAGAGCCAAGGGACGGAGGCGAGTGAGCGGCCTGTCAACTCATGTTCCAATGCAACCCATTGTTTGCCGTGAGCACCCAAGCTCCATTCCACCAGGCGCAAAATATGGACAGCATGATAACAGCGCTGTATGTGCGGCAATGCCAGGCTGCCCCGGGAGCGAGGTGCCACCAGTAGCGCCAGGCGAATTCTCAGTCTACCCCCCGCCCAACGAATTTTATGAAAAGGGACTGTAGAGAGCAAAAAAATGCAGAAGGAACATGGATCGGCAAGGTTTGTAACAGATAAAGCACTCTAGGGAGTACATTCATCTTTAATACGTTAATGCGGTCGAACCATGTGACATGTGGGATCGCCCAGCGAGCGAGGTCCGTTTCCAGAGCACGAAGCAGAGGGGGGAAATTGGCATTATAAAGATTCGGTAAGACCGGGGTCAGGTAGACTCCAAGGTATTTAAGGGAGGACTTGCACCAGCGAAAGGAGAACGTGAACTGGATGTGAGTGCTGTGGGCGGTGTAAGATTCTTTTTGAATAATCCTGTGTAATACGATCTTGATTCATTTTATTTTTTAATCACAATTTCATACCATCTTAAATTATTTGAACCAGATACTTTTTTTGTTAAATGTTCTGTTGTGAGAGCAATATGTGTGATTTTAAGATATTGGGACTAACACTCTGTAATGTGATCACGATTCACAGTAAATATGGATTTCCTATTGGAAGAGGGGTTCATGGGGGGGGCATTCTGAGGGTCAGTAAGGGGCCCCAAAATTTCTGTCCTGTCGACAACCTAGACCGTGGCACTGAAGTGAGGAGAGACAGGGGGACTTTGGAACCTGCATCTGTCATTTTTTCTTTAAATGGTAACATTTATTGATCTATGGACCTAGTTATCAACTATTGTAGTGTGCCAGTAAAAATGAATCCGACGTTTTCCTATAACCAGCACCTGGGCTTTCTGATATTAATATCTTTAACAGTTAAATGCAACTATTCCTACTTATTGTATATCGCCAGAGACACATGGGAAAAGCTTGTGATAAAGGCACACTTGTCACCTCTTGGTCTGACTTCGGCTACAAGGTTCAAGGTCATGTAAGGTTCTTTTCTGCCATAAAAATGGAAAAGTATTTAGACGGGACCAGGAATTATACTGAATTTAATTATGTGCAGAAAAAATTAAAAGTGCCGCAAGGGTGAATGTTTTCCTGTATTTCATTATCAAACAGCGTTGATAAAGCTGGTGAGAATTAAGTAGCTCGGTTATCAGACAATCCTGTTTTGATTTTCACATCACTGTCTAATCACTGCATCCCTCCTCAGCATACTAACACAAACTGATACCGTACACACAGAAAGGGGATGGAGCTGCGACTGTAACTCAGCTGTTCCCAAAATCCATATTTGTCACCAGTGACTGGAGATGTGTGAATTATCTTCTTGATTCTCCGCGCGTGGAAGATCAGAATGATTTCTCTGTACAATCTTTATCTGACGCAAATCCCTGGACAACTAAATGAATTGAATGTGCCATACTTCTACAAGAATGTGAAATTGCTTGCTGGTGCCTACTGATGTTGAACATGTAAACGTATATTTATGGTACGTGGATATGTATAAAAAGGGCATCCTCTCCATAAGCAGCTATGAGACAGATTACCCTGCGCGTGATTTACGTTATCCGAGTCGTCTTTGAAGGCTGTTTCTTTATTTTTCATTGTAACTGAGGCAGAAACCTTTCGGGAAAGATTTGATCAGATTATGCAGTGCACGGAACAAATAGGACTATGCCATAGCATACTCATGTAGTTTAGGTTTAAAGGGATACAGCAAACAACCAATAAGGCTAGGGTCAGATGAGAGCATTTTGTACGGACTGTGCGTCTGTGCAGTACGGACGTACTTACTGACTGACAACAAGGTAGTGGCCACACAGTCCGTTTTTTTCACTGACGTATTTTTTGACTGATGTAGCAGGGAAAATAAATTACAATGAAAAAACATTCTGTCCGTGAAAAATGCTGGACGTATAAATGCAGTCCATCTGACCACATTCCAGCACTCACACACAAAGCTATGCGGATGTTGTGGACGTGGCGCACTCCGCAGGTCCGTTCTAGCAGTATTACGTTCTTGCCTAAGGCTAGGGTCAGACGAGCGTGATTTCTACGGACTGCACGTCCGTGCACACGGACGTACGTTACTACGGAAGACGCAGTAGTGGCCACACAGTCCGTTTATCACTGACGTATATTTTGACGGATGTAGGAGGGAAAATAAATTAAAAAGCAAAACCATTTTGTCCGTGAAAAATGCTGGACGTATAAATGCAGTCCGTCTGACCACGTTCCATCACTCACACACAAAGCTATGCAGACGTTGCGGACGCAGCGCACTTTGTGCGGCCGTTCTAGTGGTTGTACGTTCTTGCCTGCCTTGCGTCCGTGGGCCGCGGCCGTTGTGCGTCCGCAGGACGTACTTCATGTGTCAGGCTCCAATGGACTTTCTTTCATGCTATCACGGACGTACTTTTAGGCGCAATCACGGACGTGAACACTACGCTCGTCTGACAGCAGCCTTACCTGCGTCCGTTTGCAGCGTCCGTCAGCCCCTGCACTTCTGTGCGGACATACTTCGTGTGTGGGGTTCCATTTAACACAATTGTATGCTATCACGGACGTACTTATGTGCGGCAACACGGACGTTAACACTGCGCTCGTCTGACCCCAGCCTAAAGCAACAGTGCAATGCAAGCAGGTGATAGAATCAATCAAAAGGTTTCATGTACTGAAATAAATGAATAAAATATTGCTTGTGGTAATAAATGAAGGCATCCATTCACTTTACTGAACTATTTTCTTTTTAACTGTTTCAGTAAATTAAGCACCCTGGGCACTATAAGCTGGGGTGAGCTAACTCTAGCATCAGCCTGTTTTTCACGTCAGCGCCAGGTAAATTCAGTCTAGCGCCGGACCAACAGATCGTTTGCCTCTTGCTACAAATGGTGAAAACCACTTAGCACGCGGTAATTAACGATTCGTAGCGCGAGCTTACAGTGTTTACCGCGTCCTATACTTAACATGGGCAGCGCTACAGAGCACTTTCGCTATTCTAACCAACAGATCGTTTGGCCCCGGCACTAGTTTTAGCGCCGACGCTAATCGTAAAAATGTACCTACTGCTCAACCCTGGTGTTAACTGACGGAAAAGGAAAATAAAAGGGAAAAAAAAACATCAAAAGTCCTTGCCCTAAATTACCAGGCAATTGAAAGGAATGCAGTACAGGTGTTCTCTTGGCTCGCTGGATAGAGTTTACGTGTAAAAGATACATTGTTTGGTTAAACCGGCGTGCTTTGGGGAAAGTTGAGACGATGCATTGTATAGGAAAACCTGCCGTGTGCGAAGACCATAGGATTCAGTGTAAAAAATATTATCGTTTTTATTCTTTATTTATTCAACCGTTTACTTTTTTTAATCCGCAGCAAAAAGACTTTTTATTTATTGAATTTTTAGAATTTATTAGGTATTTTTCTGGATTTTTCAGGCGAAATTTGGGGTTCCGATTTTTTTTAAAAAGAAAACGAGGTTTTTTGCACTGGAACGCTTTTTGTTTTTAACCATACAATGCATTAGCGCTGGTTCTCAGCCCGGGTCTTAGCATTTCCCTAGTGTGCGCTAATGAATCTTGTACACAGACTACCGCAGACAAGGTGATCTGCTGGTGGGTTTACAGGCACTACCTTTTAGCAACTCGCGCTAGATTTTTCCTGTAGCGTTGTCATTTTAGCTCACACCAGCTGATAGAGCCCCCTGTGTTTATTTTCTCTACTATACTGTGTTCCAGACAGTGGATGTTTGAAAGGTTCTAAACTCTAGGGGCCACATTACATTCCTAGCGGTAAAACGGAGGTGCTATGGAGGAAAAACTGCGCTCGCAGTTTTCCCCCTAGCGTGCCCGTTTTACCGCTAGATTACAATGCAGGCGTAGAAAATGCTGCCTGCATTCTTGCCGCACGTAAACCCCCAGGATGCGTGTGGCAGCGTTAAGCGCAGCCACGTGCATCCTCTCAATGGAGTTCATAGGACTCCATTGAAGCAGACGCCGGCGGTCACATGACTAGCCGGATCTCGCCACGCGAAATCCGGCTGCTCGGCATAGTGATACGCAGGGGGAGACTGGGGGGACTTTTTCCCCCAGTCTTTCCCTGCTCCCGCCGGACTGTGCCGCGGTCTTCGCCACGGGAAAGGAGCTGAGTATATGATTTTTTTTTTAAAAAATTTGGATGGTGCTAACGGATTCTGCAGAAGCGGAATCCGTTAGATCCAAGTCCTGGCTCTAGTTAACTTTTTGTTAACAGCGGCCGGATGTTAATCAGCACTAGGACTTTGTAATCCTAACGCTGATTAACACTTTGCTCTCCCCTGTTAAGTATGTTAAGTATAGGGAGTGCAAAGTACAGTAACCTCGTGCTGAAAAGCGCAAGGTACCAAACGCAAACGGGTTACTTAACCCGTTAACGCATATTTCAATCCAAACGCTAACTACTTGGGCTAACTTTAACGCTCATGCAGGGGAGTGCTAACGTTAGCACCAAATATGTAATGTGGCCCTAGTTCAGGGCTGTCCAACTCCTGCCCACCAAATGTTTCTGAACTACATTCACTTTCACGTGCGGCGAGGTGAGCTGAAGTTCACCCCGCCTGCTCGTCTAAAAACTCTTTGGCGGAGGAGAAGGAGGAGGAGGCAGCGGCTACGGCTCCTTCTCCTGCGCGTTCCCGCGACTCTGCCGGAGTGGTGGGACGTCATCGCGCTTCTAGCGCGATGACGTCCCAGCTTTGCCGAGAGTTCCAAAACGCGGGGACCTTGAAACCCGATCGGCTGATTGACAGCTGGGAGGGCGGAGTAAAGTCCACCGCTTCTCTCAGCAATATCAGCCGATCGGGAAAAGATAGAAGGCTGGGGGAAAAAATGGGATACTTCAGGCAATATGACCACCTTAAAAAGCTGAGGTGGTCATATTGCCTGGAGTATCCCTTTAATAAAAATTGTCAGATATCTTTCTTGTGGGGATTGTAGTGATCATAAGGAGATTAACAGCAATGTAGCTTCCAAAAACACCAGCAGAAAATAAAAATAATATCTGTATGCAGGCATAATGTATCTATGCAGAACGTACAGTAACGTTATATCTGCACAATACAGGAGGTTTCCACTATTCTATTATCCTGAAACGTATCCCTCTACAGTAGCGAGTGACCCCAATTCATCGACGTTGTATCCTCTCCCTGCATATTGTAATCAACCAGTAGAGTTTGATTAACTCTTTTCTTTCCAGTGAGAATGGGGACATCTCCGGACAGGAGTTTTAAATTAGTATTTTGTTTCTCCCCAGACAAGAGAACGTCAATCCTACATCAAAAAGATATGCAAATAGGGTTTTACATGATAAATTAAAAAAAATTCAGAGCAAAAATGTGTACTGAATGGTTTAAATTTGCCCTCAGATCACTATATAGCCAATCATTGAGGAAATCGATCACATCCCACTGTCAGCATGTAGTCAGATCATGCATTGATGCACTGTGTGCTGATCCAATTGAGTTCATGTGTGCTTTAAACCTTTTTGCACTGGAACAACCCATTAAATGGATACGGTGGACTAGATCCAGGATTCTTTTACCTACTTGAGTTTAGTCTAATATACCCCAAAACAAGGTGACAGGTTAGAAATTGGACATTTATAAAACCACAAATGTCTCACATGCCTAGTAGTGGGTATCGCCATAATCAAGAGCTGCATTGGAGGATATATAAATCCGATATCCTTGTCGGCTAGAGGGTCAACTGAAGAGCAGGTTCATACAAACCAAGAGGTTTGAATTGTATTCTTAAGCCGGGGTCAGACAAGCAGTTTTAAGAGCGGAAGGAATGTCCGTGAGAGTGGACGTTCCTTCCACTCTTATGCCCGTCTGGCTAGCTCGCTGAGTGCAGTTAGTGCGCTCAGTGCTGCAAGGCTCGCTCCACCTATGGTAGATAGCTATATGGAGCCCTGCCGAACGAGCGTCCTAGCGTTTTGACGGGGAGGCTTTCAGCACGGCCGCAGCACGTCTGCTGTAGCACACGCAATTTGTGCACACGCTATGACATGTGGCCGGCCTTGTCGAAGCATAACAATGCTGCGACAGACGCCGGGAGGCACATCAGTATGGACGCACATAGTGCGCTCATCTGACCGCGGCTGTAGCTGGTTGTTGTTTTTCTTTGTCAAGCCTTGATATTTTACCATAAATGTTACAGTTCATTTGTCCATTCACTAATGTCAACTTAAAATCGAATGAAACTTGGTTCAGTCTCTTTACACAAAGAAACAAACATACATCAGCAGATACATTACACCATATATTTTAAGTACCTGTGGAAAAAATCTTTGCACATTTCCACCTTGGTTTTTTTTTTATATAGATTTCTTCATCTATTTTGTTGATTCTGGTTTTGCATGCGTTTCTTTTTCTTTCCTTTTTTGAAGGGTGCTAAACAAACAAAAAAGTGATTTATCCATTATTATAAAGACACTCCAAACACCTCTTACCTTGTTTGTGTATGCATGGGCACAAGGAGATGCCCTCTTATGTTTTTTGAGAAAGGATTTTACCAGGAAGGATACATTGAGATTTCTCTCGTTATCAAGTATGTCCTGGGTGGCGAGTATGTACTGTCTGTTAGGTGTCTTGCCCAAGGACACTTACTGGAGAGGTTGTTCGCTGGGATCGAACCCATGACCCCACAGGCTCTTGTCTTGTAATATACGCCTGTCCCATCACCGACATGTGAAAGGAGAATTTTAACCCCTTAAGGACCCCTGACGTACCCTGTACGTCCTGTCCACTGGTCTCCCTTAGACCCGCGGACGTACAGGGTACGTCAGCGGTGCCTAATCCCCCTCCCGCCCGATACTCACCTCCCTCACTGGATCCCATGGCGATCTGGCAGGGAGGAAGCCTGCCCATGTGATTTACATGGGCAGGCGAGGCTGATGACGTCGCCACGCTGCGTGGCTCCTTCGGAGCCCTCTATCTCCCCAACCATTGAAGCTAGGGAGATGCCGTTTGCACTGCTGGAGAGGGGAGAGTCTCCCCTTTTCAGCGGTGTATGGCATTAACCTTTTCGCTGCCGAATCGCGTTTCAGCGCTAATTGGCGCCAAAACGCGATTCGAACCTGGAGGGGGGCTGACATCTTGGATGTCAGCCAAGCCTCCAGGTCCCCCCCCACCCACTGACAACCTCACCATATGTGTGAGGATGTCAGTGGGCCAGTTAACCATCTAGCTGCCATGTAGAGATAAGGGGTTCCTAAGGATCCCTTTATCTCCCGATCCATGGCAGCTAGATGGTCATATTTGACATCATTTGAAAGGCCTGATTATGGCCTTTCCAATGATACCAAACAGGACCAGGTTTGGTTTTAAAATAAAATTAAAAAAATAAAATAAATAAAAATAATATAATAAAAAAAATTAATAAAATAAAAAAATGTTTTTTTTTTAAAAAGTTTTTTTTGTCTGGGGGGGTTTAATTAAATAGGACCTATGCTTTCATCTAAAAATAATTAGCACAAAATGGTCAGAATGAGCGCAGCGCACATAGGTGAACTGTCTCAGAAGTGAAGGGGTTAAAAAGAAAACGCATGTAAATATTGGGTATTTCTAGTCTCGGGACAAAATTTTGAACCTATTTAGCCGGGGTCTTTTTGGGTGGTTGTAGATTTTGGGGATTAAATTACGAAAAAGTGTGTTTTTACAATTTTTTCATCATATTTCATATTTATTTTATAGTAAATTATTCGATATGATGGAAATAATGGTATTTCTAGAAAATCCATTTAATGGCGGGAAAAAGGGTGTATAATATGTGTGGGTTGAATAAACGAGTAAGAGGAAAATTTGACCTAAACACTAACAGCGCAGAAACGTAAAAACAGCATCGGTCACTAAAAGACGGATTTGTGTAAAACCGCCCGGTCACTAAGGGGTTAATGTATTGTACTGGGTGGATGGTTTTTAATCTGACAGGTTCTGTTCCGTTCAGGTCTGGCAACAGATCCATTCATCTTAGCTGATGAAGTTGAGTATAGAACATCTGTTATACAAATGCTAGTCAGGGGTTTTTGGGGAAAAGGTCAGACTTCATGAACAAGACTAACAGGGTTATTCAGAGAGCGGTGAAAAGCTGGAGAATGACTGGAGAATGGAAAATTCTTGGTCAAAATAGCCGATTTGGAAAGTGAGATAAATGGGAGTTTTTTTCTTGTTTGGCTATTTTGACATAGAATTTTCCATTCTCCAGTCATTCTCCTCCTTTTCTCTACTCTCTGAATAATCCTGTAAGTGGCTTCTGACCGATTGAGCCTCTTAAAACCAAAGCAGAACTCCACGCCGGTGCTCAACCTGGTCAGCTCAATATTGATGTATCTCAGATCAGGTGACAAAGCATGTTTAGTGAAAATAATTTTATCACAAGTTTCTAATCTCCATTACAGTGAGCAGTGTTTTCATACATTTTGTTCTACTTTTGGGGAATATCTTCTCTCTTGTTGCCAATATCATTTATTTCTGCCATGAAATCTGGACGTTTTTAGAGCGGGGAAAATAAGGTGCTTTAAATTTGATATGATTACATATTAAAATGTGAGTGGATCCATCTTACTCGATGGATGCACATCTATTTTTCAGCCTATGTAACTACGTAAAGCTGCACCCCGCAAGCAGCGAAACGCATCGAGATGGCAGTGTTTTTAGCAGTTAATATTTCCATTGGGGTTATTTGCTGGCTGTTCCTTAGTGGTGTTTTGCCCCTATTCAATGAGGGCGTGGTAGGGTCCTTTTTGTGCCATTATATCCCTGGCCATTATCCCTTTGCCCTGATGTTTTGTTGATGCCAATTTGGCAACTTACTGTCGTACATCTGTAGTAAGGCATAATTCAGGCGTGCAACAGCTTTGCTGTCTTTATTTCTCGAATTTGCCCACTTGTGGATTTTGGGGTATATACAATACATTGCTTATGTGTTTGACTCAGACCCCCCTAAACCCTCTATATTGGGCTTTCTTCAATATTGGCTTTATAAATACCTCGCCCTGTGAGTGTGTATATTATCTCCCTACTCAGTGTATTTACTGAGGGCTGACTAATTACTCCAGAAATTGCCTTTTTTTCATTCACTTTTTATGTGGTTTTAATCGTTTAGTTTTGTGTTTTTGGATGCCAATGGGCAATTAATAAAATTTATTATAAACTGAAAGCCAATCTTTTCTTTATTTTCTCTGTATGTAACTATGTAACTGGATTATGGTCAGCTCCATATGATGTAGAATTTATAGTTGACCTTTCACGCTTAAGGAACGCAAGACAGGGTATAATGACTCTCTGGCACGACTCCCTGACCCCAACATGCAATACAAATCACCACCTGCACTGCTGGTTCTTAAAATGGCCAGTAAGAAGACAATCAAACACAGAATGCAAGGTCGGACGAAAAGCCATGGTCATAAGCCAGAGGGGACAGTCATACAAGTCAAGTTGGTAAGTAAAGAGGTTCTCATACAAGCCAGATAATAAAGGATACCAGAATAATCGATATGAAAAGCCAACACACGGCAATAACAAAGGACACTATAGAACACACTCTCGGGTATAGAAAACCACGACAGGGTAGGAGCTCAGGTCTTGCATAGATATCGGAGCCATTGGTTGGCATCAGTTTCGTGCCACAAACGTGCAGAAAACGCTTGGAGGATTAGACACTAGTGCGCTAGAATAACGCATAAACCTTGTTATCAATTGGGGCACCACTGCATTTCACGTCAAAACTGTTGTGCAAGCAAGGAAGCCTCTGAAGGATGTTGCCGCATGGAACATGAGATGAAAAATTAAGCGGATGAGTAGAGTGAGTGGCTGAAATTGTGACAGAATGCTTCTCGAGGATGAGGCCATGTGGATCATGAGACAGAAAAAAACATGGATAAGCAGAATGAGTGGCTGAAATCATGGCACTCTCAGTAGTAGAGATTTTCTGTCAACCATGGTAGTGAAGGGGTTAACTCAATCTTCAAAAACATCTTCAGGTGCCCAAGAGATAAATGCACTGTAAACCTACTACCGTGCATTTACTGTGTGTGTTTGTCGGTAATAATAGGGTTTTGAGGTAAACTAAAGTGGTTTACTATAAAACCATTGGTTCCTTCCAGTAGTCTTATGAAAAACCACTTGGAAGTGAAGGGGTTAAATAAACAGAAAATACCCCCACACACCCCTCCATTGCCACATGGTTACAAAATCATTCTTGTTACTCAGTTAAATATAAAATCCCATTCTAAACATATTATTTTCTGTTTTCATGTCAGGATGTTTGTCTATATATTTATAAACCATCATGTCTCATTCCAGTACTTCTTACCGAATTTATGACTGCAGTATAAATTAAGAGGGTTAATAATTAAATCATCCAATTTCCTCGTGAATTAAACCCTACATATAAAGTGCAGGAGGGGTGGGGTCGCGCCTATTCCCCGAAGGGTTGGCTGCAACCACCAAATGCATCCAGCCCAACAACATGTGTAGAACATAACAAAGAAAAAAATGTCATCTGCGCTTACTCCAATTATACCGTGTGAAACTAAACACAATTAGAGGTTTGGTTTCTTATCAATGGTCATTATAAGACTAGCTCGCCCGCCAGCGTCAAGGCACCTCTATAAGGACGAGTCCTAACCAAAATGAAACCACAGGCTGCTACATAGCGAAGCATACCTGCTCATGCTGCTTGTCAAACATGAGGTAGACTGGTGGGCCTTTATTTATGCTCCGCCAAAAACAAAATCCACTTTGGGATCAAAACAAAGACACGGAGCGGAGTCTTGCTGCAGGGATGACCTGGCTGGAAGT
The DNA here is from genome assembly GCA_009667805.1 of Leptobrachium leishanense. Lineage (NCBI taxonomy): Eukaryota > Metazoa > Chordata > Amphibia > Anura > Megophryidae > Leptobrachium > Leptobrachium leishanense. The sequence goes on along the minus strand of CM019064.1, from coordinate 86,181,101 downwards.
ACATTGAAACATACATAGTGCAGGAGGGGTGGGGTCGTGCCTATTCCCCGAAGGGTTGGCTGCAACCACCAAATGCATCCAGCCCAACAACATGTGTAGAACATAACAAAGAAAAAAATGTCATCTGCGCTTACTCCAATTATACTGTGTGAAACTAAACACAATTAGAGGTTTGGTTTCTTATCAATGGCCATTATAAGACTAGCTCGCCAGCCAACGTCACGGCACCTCTATAAGGGCGAGTCCTAACCAAAATGAAACCACAGGCTGCTACATAGCAAACCATACCTGCTCATGCTGCTTGTCAAACATGAGGTAGACTGGTGGGCCTTTATTTATGCTCCCCCAGAAACAAAATCCACTTTGGGATCAAAACAAAGACACGGAGTGGAGTCTTGCTGCAGGGATGACCTGGCTGGAAGTACATTGAAACATACTATAGTGCAGGAGGGGTGGGGTCGCGCCTATTTCCCGAAGGGTTGGCTGCAACCACCAAATGCATTCAGCCCAACAACAGGTGTAGAACATAACAAAGAAAAAAATTTCATCTGCGCTTACTCCAATTATACCGTGTGAAACTAAACACAATTAGAGGTTTGGTTTCTTATCAATGGCCATTATAAGACTAGCTCGCCCGCCAGCGTCAAGGCACCTCTATAAGGGCGAGTCCTAACCAAAATGAAACCACAGGCTGCTACATAGCAAACCATACCTGCATATAAATATAAATAATGTTGGGAAAGGGGGGGTTTGTGAGGGTTCTGAGTACGAGCAACAGCATTAATGGCCTGCTCTACGGTGGGGCCCGCTCAGGTCTCACAAGGTTTTACAAGGTCTCACAAGGTTTTAGCTTGTTTGTGCCATTACAGGGATGAATGCTCCATATGCAAATCAGTCTGCTCTCACCCAGCTATTTTTTTGTTCAAAACAATTGTTTTTATTATTATTTTACTGTAAAAGTGGAAATCACACAGAGCATGCAGCATCAAACACTCCACATCAGTATATACAAATAAAGACAATCACAATGTAGCGCTGATCAGATATATATGGAAAATCGCTGAAACACTTAAATGGTCCTTGTTACTCAACCATCAACATAAGAATACAAAACAGAGGTAGTGTAGCGATAACAATGTCCTTCTTGAGTATGATGGATTTCAAAAACTTTTCGTAATCCTCCTCAGGGTATCCCTCAAATGAAGAGAGAAAAAGACATCATAGTGCGACCCGTATATCACTTAGTGGAAAGGATAGATGAATAGATCTCACTCACATGAAGTGGAACCCTCCTGGTTCTGGGTCAGTCGTTTTTAGGGTCGTTCACTGGCCACCCAAGTGCCCCTCTTGGAAAGGATCGGTTCTCCTGGCGAGGATAGATATCCAGATTATCCGGAGGTTACTGGATCCAAAGAGTCCACTCGAAGGAGCCCATAAAAAACTCCAAAGAGTATAGGGTAAATGAAAACATTAAAAATGTTTTTAAATGAGTAAAATATTTAATAACAAATAAAAACAAAAACAATACGCCAGTTGTTTTTGTTCTTATTTGTTATTAAATATTTTACTCATTTAAAAACATTTTTAATGTTTTCATTTACCCTATACTCTTTGGAGTTTTTTATGGGCTCCTTCGAGTGGACTCTTTGGATCCAGTAACCTCCGGATAATCTGGATACAAATAAAGATTGCTACATAGAAATTTTCATAACACAATATACAGTGGAATACACCAACAAGGGATAATTTGATGCGCAAAATTTTAAGGAAATGCAAAAAAATAATGTTGAAGAGTTCTCATGAAGCTTAAGGCTGGGGTCAGACTGAGGCAGTGCGAACGCGCGTGCAGGCGCACTTAATCACGGCCGCACTAGCAGCAAATGACGGGCAATGACGGCCAATATACGAAGTACGGTCGCACGAAAGTCCGGCCGCGCAACGCAAGTGGAAAATGAACGCATTTTTTCGAGAACGTCAAACCGCTAGTACTGACGTACAGAGTGCGCTGCGTCCGCTAGCGGCGTGTGCAGGGGCGGATCCAGAGACTAGTCTCGGGAGGGGCACTGACAGAAAATAAGGTGTTTTAGCAGAGAGTCCGACTCACGAGAATTTACAGAGGGCCCGGCTCACAGGAGCTTACAATCTAGAGGAGCAGAGGGCCCGGCTCATAGGAGCTTACAATCTAGAGGAGCAGAGGGCCCGGCTCATAGGAGCTTACAATCTAGAGGAGCAGAGGGCCCGGCTCACAGGAGTTTACAATCTAGAAAAGCAGAGGGCACCCAGGAGCTTACAATCTAGAGGAGCAGAGGGCACCCAGGAGTTTGCAATCTAGAGGAGCAGAGGGCACCCAGGAGCTTACAATCTAGAGGAGCAGAGGGCACCCAGGAGTTTACAATCTAGAGGAGCAGAGGGCACCCAGGAGTTTACAATCTAGAGGAGCAGAGAGCCCCCAGCTCACACATGGATTTGCCCCCAGCTCATGGATTTGCCCCAGCTCATGGATTTACCCCCAGCTCATGGATTTGCCCAGGTCATGGATTTGCCCCCAGGTCATGGATTTGCCCAGCTCATGGATTTGCCCCCAGCTCATGGATTTGCCCCCAGCTCATGGATTTGCCCCCAGGTCATGGATTTGCCCAGCTCATGGATTTGCCCCAGGTCATGGATTTGCCCAGCTCATGGATTTGCCCCCAGGTCATGGATTTGCCCCCAGGTCATGGATTTGCCCCCAGCTCATGGATTTGCCCAGCTCATGGATTTGCCCCAGGTCATGGATTTGCCCCCAGGTCATGGATTTGTCCAGCTCATGGATTTGCCCCCTGCTCATGGATTTGCCCCCTGCTCATGGATTTGCCCCCAACTCATGGATTTGCCCCCAACTCATGGATTTGCCCCCTGCTCATGGATTTGCCCCCAGCTCATGGATTTGCCCCCAGGTCATGGATTTGCCCCCAGGTCATGGATTTGCCCCTGCTCATGGATTTGCCCCCAGGTCATGGATTTGCCCCCTGCTCATGGATTTGCCCCCTGGTCATGGATTTGCCCCCTGCTCATGGATTTGCCCCCTGCTCATGGATTTGCCCCAGCTCATGGATTTACCCCCAGCTCATGGATTTGCCCCCTGCTCATGGATTTGCCCCCAGCTCATGGATTTGCCCAGCTCATGGATTTACCCCCAGCTCATGGATTTGCCCAGCTCATGGATTTACCCCCAGCTCATGGATTTACCCCCAGCTCATGGATTTGCCCAGCTCATGGATTTACCCCCAGCTCATGGATTTACCCCCAGCTCATGGATTTGCCCCCCAGCTCATGGATTTGCCCCCAGCTCATGGATTTGCCCAGCTCATGGATTTACCCCCAGCTCATGGATTTGCCCCAGCTCATGGATTTACCCCCAGCTCATGGATTTACCCCCAGCTCATGGATTTGCCCAGCTCATGGATTTACCCCCAGCTCATGGATTTACCCCCAGCTCATGGATTTGCCCCCAGCTCATGGATTTGCCCCCAGCTCATGGATTTGCCCAGCTCATGGATTTACCCCCAGCTCATGGATTTGCCCAGCTCATGGATTTACCCCCAGCTCATGGATTTGCCCAGCTCATGGATTTACCCCCAGCTCATGGATTTGCCCCAGCTCTCACCTGGATATTGCTCCAGGCCTCCAGCTCCGGTGTTCAGGGGACCCAGATGCCGCCGGGCAGCGCAGGAGCGCCTGCCCGGTCCTGAAGAGTGCGTCCTTGTAAAGGGGAGGCGGCTGCGTGCGTGCGCAGGTCACGCGGTCCGGCCAGTCAGGTGGTACAGAGACTCAGTACCACCTGATTAGCCGGACCACGTGACCGGCTGCGCCTGCACGCAGCCGCATCCCCTTTACAAGGACGCACTCTTCAGGACCGGGCAGGCGCTCCTGCGCTGCCCGGCGGCATCTGGGTCCCCGGCTCAAATCTCGGGGGGGGCAATTGCCCCGTTGCCCCCCCCCTGGATCCGCCCCTGGGCGTGTGTGTGTGATTTGGAGATGTCAGACGCTGCTAATGTCCGGCCAACATAACGTCCAGATGCACAAAGTGTTTTATTGATGATCCGTACAAAATCACGAACGCAAATGCGCATAGTATGACCGCTCTCGCGTACTCCGTGAAAAAATGCGTCCATTTGTTCGAACGCACTTTTTCACAGACAACGTGAAAATGCGTTCGTCTGACCCTAGCCTAACTGACAGCACAGGTTTAGGATGAAGACACATGCAAAGAAATGACGCATCTATGTACATCTTGTTAGTGTGATGTTGTTTTTTTTTGGGGGGGGGTACGGTGTGTGTCCAGCCATAGGTGTTTTGCAGTTTATATTTATTTTTCTATATCTTGGTTGTATTTTCTTTTTTGTTATATTTAGTGCGCAATATATTGGATTATTTAGTAAAAAAGATAATACATTGTAACCTGTATGGTAACTTTTTTTTTTTTCTGTATCCGATATAGGGCTATGAAAAATGTAGGAATAATCATGGGAGAAATAAGAATCCCATGAAATTAAATTGATTGTTCTCCTGTCTGGCAAAGCATAATGGAAGTCTCTACTTTAAATGTAGTGTGTTTTAAATCCACGGTTTGTTGCGGTATATCCTGCTCGGGTCAGCCTAGATTTATAGCAAATTGATCTGTAATTGCAAGTGAATGAGAAATAACGCCTTGTCTCGGCCCCTCTCCCCATCAGTTGTGCCCGTATTTGTACTTGCAGAGTCTTATTTTAGCTTTCCGCAACATGCTCTGCAGAGACTATAATGCAAGATATATCACCTGTAAACAGGCAAGAGTGTGAATAAAACCACCACAATTACTCCCCACTTCTCCTTTTTTTACTCCCCCATCCTCCCGTTATGCTCTTTCTCCCTTCTCACTCTTACTATCTGTTATGCTTCGGAGACAAGTGGCACAGACACCGGAGGATATATTTTATGGGTCCCATTAGGGAAGCAGCACGGATAATTTATCAAGCTGTGAGTTAATGAGTGGTGCCAAACACCCAGGCCGGGAAATCCATCGGAAGATGGAGATGGGACATTATAACTTTATTTCAGCTAATTCATCACCAGAGCCGCAGGAAAGCATGGTGGCTCAGCGTACACCTTGCTCTGTGGTTCGCAGTCAGCATCCCATCACGCTGCTATAGCGTATGTCGGAACCACAGTCTAGGCCAGCAGGACAGGAACAAAGAGAGAAGGAGTAAATAAAGAAAATGGCAAAATGCATAGAGTCACCTAGAACCGATTGCCAAGAATTAGCACCCTGAGGGATTATGAATATAATCTATCAGACTTGTCAAATTGCTCAGCAGAGCATAGTGCTAGTATTATCAAGTTAATGAGGCATGTAGCAATTAACTCTTTCATCAGTTTCATAAATGATCATACGTTGAAGAACGAAGGATGCAAACCATTGCCTATTCTTGCACAACTGGACACTGGAGGCTTTCCCCCCCCCCCACACACACACACAAAAAAAAAAATGAATATTACATTGTCAGAGTATTTTTTGTTATACTACAATTTTATCAGTGGATCTTGGGATAGAATAGAAAAAGGTAAACCGAAAATACCATTCAGTTTTTTTCCCTGCCTGATGCAGTGTAAAGAAGACACAGTTGTGACTAAACATGATTTATGGACTACTATTTTTAATTATTAATCTGCCCTGTATGAAGGCAAATTGCACATGCTCAGTCTGCCCCTACAAAATGGTTCTGACATCATCCATTCAATCTCCATTAGAGCAATTAGATACAGATTTCCTTAGGCCTCTCATTGGATGACAAGAACAAAATAATAATTTGAGCTGCTTGGTGATATGAGTTCTGTAAGTTTTGTAAGCTTAAATCACACCTGCAATACTTACCTACCAGATGCTGCACACTTGCTGATAGCCTTGGCACAGGAATCTGTGGCCCTATCAGAGCTGCCAATGTTTACCTGTTAGCTGAGATCAGTAATGCTGATATAGAGACAATTTTGATAAATCCTGTCCTACCATGTAGGTAAGAATGACCGGTGCATTTTTAATTCTGTTAATGAGAATGAGGCACACAGGGGGGACTGACAAGTATTGGGGCTCCCAGGCAACAGAAGATAATGGGGCCCACAGTAGGTCACTTCAACATAAATGCCAAACACAAAATGTAACCCAGACGTACATTGCTGTGTTACAGACTTTATTTCCCCAAACTATTTTCAAGTTAAATTTTTTAATAAAATAAAATCCACTTGGACCCACATGCTAATAAGCCGCCATCATGCCACTTCCAGACTTACAGATGGGCACCACTCTGCTGCAGCAGCAGCCATCACCCACTCTTTGCAGCTAAGGCCGCACTGCAGCACAGAAGGTCCCGGTAGCAAACTTGATTGGCTGCCAGCCACTTTCCAGGTTTATAGGATACTATACATTACTGATACACTCATACACACTGCATATTACTGTATCACAGAGCTCCACAGCATTAAAACTCACAGAAATGTGTGGTTTGTGTATATATTACAGAGCTCCACAGCAATAAAAACTCACATTAATGTGAATCTTTATATGTACAAGATGAATGTATAATCTTCAAAGTAATATCAATCACCAAGCGCAAGGCACCCCCCACACACACACTGTGCAATAACTTCAAAAATTAGAGCAGCTGAATATGTTATAAAAAAAATTAGAGCAAAATAAGAGCTTGAAGCGACAACAACGGTATACCAGCACTCACATGTACCACCCAATGATTGGAATTCCCCAGCTTCTTAGATGAGCCTCGTGAAGAAAGAGTACACTAAATGCAATACAATACAAAGAATAGCATAGGGTAAAACCATAAACTGCCATCAGAACACCCCTCAGGCTATTTAGGACTTCCTGGTTTTCTGGGTAGTTGCCCTGTCGTGGTTTCTAGTATTCCAATCATTCGTTCCTTGCTATTGTTGTTTCCCACCTTGGTTCTGACTATTCTAATGCTCTCCAGTTCCTTGACCTCAACTTTGCACTCTTCTATATGCATATGTATATGTGTCTCTCTCTGGAATCCTTATTCTTAGTGATAAAGGAACCAGTCTCTAAGGCTGCCACGGAGCAAAGAGGTGGGACCCTCCCCTCCACCACCTTAAGTACCCCTCGGTGTCACATTTTTGCAAGCTTCCCAATGATCCCCCAATCTCAGACCTGACTGTCTGACCCATGCCAGCAGTCATGTTCCCCTACCGGATTGGTCCAGGGGAATCCTATCCAGTAGGATCACCACTTTATTCAAAGCTCAGCATCGCTGGAATCCAGACCTTGGCTTGTTACTCTGACCATTCTTTCATTGGTTTAATACCCGGTAATATCAAGTACCAGTTCTCAGTCTAGATTATCCTTCTGTTTGTCATTCCTGAGGCTTCTGCATGTTGGGTAATTTTCAATCCTGACAGAATGCCAGTGAGCACAGAACTGGATCCACTACTCCACACAGCAGCTCAAAATTAAGAAAAGGAATCCACAAGTGTCCAGTGTTGCTCAGCCAGCATGGCACTGATCTTGTAAGGCCCGAGTCCTACGTTCACATCCCTGAAAAAGTCCTTACTTTACCATAGGCATTTATTTCTAAAACTAAGCATTTTGGAAGTTCCCTACCTGGTTGACGATAAAGAGAATCGCAATTAACTATATCCCTATAGTATTGCTGAGCAGAAAATCATATTTTGTGCTTAATGTTCTGAGTATAATCTTGTAATTAATAAATGTTCCCATGGGTGCACATCCTAATTAGATTGACTGCCCACGCCATGAGAATGTACCATTTTTGCAATAACTAAATGCATTTGGGATTAATGCTGTATTGATAGATCCATGTTCATAGGCCATTTTTTCTACTCTTATGTAAGCCTTACACGGAAGTTGCCAATTTAAAATCATCTCTACTCTTCATACCTCATGGTTTATAAGCTCCAAATTAAAGAAAAGCACTATTGTATTATTTGTCATCGTTTTATTCAACCGTTTCAGCTATGACAGTACCTTTTCTCCCGTTATTTTGCAGCTTACGTGCTCAGTTGTGGCTTCCCGCGCAGGCCTGCTTATGGGGATGTTTCTGTAACCAGCCTGCATCCAGGAGGCGAGGCGTATTTCTACTGTAATACAGGCTACCAGCTGCGCGGTTCGCATATTCTAACATGTTTGAATGCAACAAGACCGTTCTGGAGCAATCGAGCCCCGCAATGTGAAGGTAAGACATGGCCAAATCTGGAAAAGTGACACTAATCACTACCTAGTCATTGTCGGATGTCTTGCAGCTTTGATGTCAGTTGTCCTTTCAGGAAGAAAGTCCTCATATCTTGGCCATGTTGCCAAAAATTGTAGGGCCTATTCCAAGGTTGGTGTTACCTTAACCAAAGCTGTTGTAAACGTACTAGAGCCATTAAAGGGCACTATTACAAAGTTGGTGCTAATGTAGCATTCTGCTATGTAATCGTTAACATTACGCTGGTGGGAAATCACGACTTGCGTGAACTTACTGTACTTAGTGTCTCCTATACTTAACATAGGGATCGCAATCAATTTGTAGTGTCTCGAGATGGTAGATATTACAAGTGCTAGCACAAGTTACCGACGGGACGCGAAGTGAAAAGCACCAGCAGAAAAAATAAACAGCAGAAATAACCCAGGCATAAAAAAAACACAGCCATAAGAAACCAGCAGTAAAAACACAGTAATTAAAAAAATCAATTGAACCACTTGGCTGCTATGGACACGCTCAGCGCGTCCAGCCAAGTGGTTCTCCTGTGCTATGGACGCGCTGAGCGCGTCCATGCACAGGAGGCAGCAATCTGCCGGATTCCGGAGGATTGCTGCGCCCCCCCGGTGCGGGCTGACATCTTGGATGTCAGCCCAGCACTCAGGAACCCCAGTGGAGCAATTAGATGTCATCGCGGCGGAGTAATGACATCTAATTCAGGGGCCCCCCCGCATGTGCGGAGGAGGTGCCTGAAAGGGAGGGGGGGAGGTCCTTCGGACCTCTCTCCCTCCCGATCGCCGGGGGGCAGGGGGTTAATCCAGGCACCGTTTGGAAGGGCACAGCCTGCCCTTCCAAACGGTGGCTGCCATTAACCCCTGGGGAGCCGGATCACGAATCGGCGCTGAAAAGCGCCAGTTCGTGATCCTTTCCCGGAGCTGGCCGACATCTTGGATGCCGGCCAAGCCTCCGGGAACTCCCCCTGAGGACTGGCGTCATCGTGCATAGCACGATGACGCCAGTCCTGGAGTAAACCCCTAGCTGCCACCAATGGTGGAGATAGGGGGTTCCAATGAACCCCCTATCTCCCGATCCGTGGCAGCTAGGGGTTAATGTTTGATATTGTTGGATTGGCCAGAGCATGGCCTTTCCAACGATATCAAACATGATATTGAAAAAGTTTTAAAAAAAAAAAAAATTAAAAATAAAAAAATATATATTTAAAAAAATTCAAAAAAATAAATAGACAAGTTTTTTTTGTTTTTGTTTTGTTAATGCAGCAATATTGTTCCCATTTCAATTATAATGTGAACAATAATGCTGCACTAACGCTTTTTGTATGCGGTGCGTTTGTTAAAAATAGTGACATTTTCCCAAAAAAAAAATGTAACGGGTCCCCATTTCTAATTGTTTTAACAAGCGCACCCCATACAAAATATAACCGCAAATGATCGCATGTTAAAATGTGAAAAAAAACACTTTACACATAATAAATTATTGAAAATTCGAATTTTATTGCATTTTTTGTTATAATATACAGACATGACATAACGTATACATATAATAATGACATATTATGAATCTGTGGAGTCTGCTGGAAAGAACGATATATAATATGTCTGGGTCATATATCAAAATATGGCTACAAAATGCGGTTAAACATGATGAGCGAAAGCGGTAAAAATGACCTCAGCACAGAGGTGTGAAAAGCCTCAGCAGCGAAAGGGTTAAAAAGCAGCAAGGTGAGAAAAGTAAATCACCCCCCCCCAAAAAAAAATATTATTCCTCTACAGGAGCAGTGAGACTCCTGTGTCCAGGTGTGCAATGGTATACTGTCTCCCTGGCATGCCCCTTACCCAGAAGTAGACTTGTGCACCGATTTTTTTTTCGGTTCGATTCGGTTCGGTTTGTTCGTATTTTGTAAATTTTCGTTTCGGCTCGTTTCGGCAGATTTCCGTTTCATTTCGTTTCGTTTTCGTTTCGTTGTCGTATCGACTTTTTCGTAAATTCGGAAATTTTCGTGTTTTTCGGAACGTCTGTTCTCCTCGTTTTAAAGTGTCTATTCGTTTTGACGTAAACTAATGGTTTTTCGGGTCCGATATTTCTGTCGATACGATAATTCTGTCGATACGATAATTCTGCCATTGAGATTTCTCATGTTTTACAAGAAGGATACATTGAGATAGGAATGATACAAAATTACAGAATCAGCGATATAACCAAAAAATATGTTGTCCGAAATTACTGAAATGGAACCGAAATCAGGAATGGAGCCGAAATTATGAATGGAACGAAAATGATTTTCGATTTTACACATTTCTAGTCCATTCGAAAATTCCGAACAAATTTTCGTTTCGTTTCGTAAAGTTTTCGGAAAATTCGGATCTGACAATTTTCGTAAAATCGGCTGAATCCGAATGCACGAATTGGGAAATTTCGTGAAAATTCCGAAATACCGAAACCCGAAACGCACATCCCTACCCAGAAGCTGTCCCTTCACTAGGTGGGCCTGTCCTGGCACCCTCCCTCTGCTCGTCCTCACTCCTTTGCCTCTTCTCCCCTTCACGTCTCCTCTCCCAGTCACCACTACTCCACTCCTCAGGCCTCCACTCCGGCCTCCTCTCCCTGTCTCCACTCCTGTAATCCATGTAATCACGGGTATGTGTGTGGTGTGTAGTGGTGTATAGGTCTATGTATATGCGACTATGTGTGATGTGTATTTATGTGAAATGACAGGTCAATATAAGATGTAATGAAGGGTTAAAAAGGGTAACAATTAGACATGTTCATTCATTTTAGTACTAAAACGATTTAGTCCGAATTTTGAGATAATTTAGTTTTCGTATGACTCAAGAGAAACGAAACTGCTCAGTGATAGATATTCTGGCAAGCACCACAGGAATGGCCACATCCAGTGATGAGAGATAGCTGCTTTGTCACCAGACCCAGTGAGCATACAGGGAACAACTCGAGTGAGAACAAAAGAACCAGGACACAAGTGTTGCCTTAAGTGGTTTCCTTTACTCTGGGGGCAAAATTCATGCCTTCAGTAGTTTTATCAAACATGGGAGCGTCACAGATTCATGGATTACAAACCAATAAAGAATCAATACGTCAGCATTATAGGAAGAGGTGTTTTTTCTACTTTTGGGCAGTACCTAGACTTACACAAACATTTCCTGTACTAGCCTAGTAGGCACGCCTAAATTGACATCACAGCTATATCCTATTCTAGGAATAGGAATGTTCCATAGGATGTATTTAAACAATTGACCATGGACCATGTGTATCCTTCCCTTCCTCTCGGCTGGTCAGCCTCTCATAGTTTCTAGAGGAAATGAAATTGAATAGACCATCTGCACTCCATGGTAAAACAGGAAACCAAGAAAAAGACCATACTTCAGCATTACCTCATGATCAGGCATTTGCTGAGCAATCAATCTGGCCTTATATATTTATATAGCTATCAAATATTACTAGAATATAGAAATATGAATTCAATGAATTATCTACCAGATTTAAATTACCTTTCAATCCGTCTTTTGATCATGAATCACGTGATCATTAATTAAAAAGAAAATTAAACTAAACTAAACTAGTGAACCTATTACAAATGGGGTTACATTGTCATCACATTATACATATAAATCATTCTAATACGTAGAAATAAAAAAAGAGATTAGTCATTAATCATAAGAGTGGAACGTTGAAAAGGAATCAAAGTAGGTGGGGGTGGAAGTATAGGATAGGCTGGCATCATAGGTGAGTTAGAAACGCAACATTTCTCAAGGCATAGCATCAACAATTTGTAAAAAATGGCAATAACAAGAATAATCATAACGAGATACATTAAACCATGTAAAATAGTTGAACCTAGGCTACCAAAAATAGAACTAAAGCCAAAGGTCCAATCAAATCCATCTAAGGGACTTGATACTTTCCTGAGTTGGGTTTGAATTTCCTCAATATCATGTATATCTTGAGAAACTTCACCTGAAATGTCATCAATGTGAAAACAACAATGGGTCAAATTAAGAAGACCACATACACCACCCTCCTTCATTAACAAATAATCAAGGGCCATACGATTCTGAATTACTGCATCTCTAATCTGACGTTGCTCAGCAGAAAGAACTGCTAGAGCATGTGTAGTGTGATTAAACAAGTCATCAACTAAGTCAACAAAAAGGTTCATTTTAGAATACAAACGAGCAACACCATATGCGGGTAGCAAGATTCCACTAAATCGCTCTGCCTCAGAGGTTTTGACAGATATGGAGGAGCGACGAGAGCGATGTACAGTGTTATGTAGGTCAATGCGCATACCAGACGGAACATAAGGGTGAATAGTATGAGATGGACCAATAAGACCCAAAACACATTCACCAACATAAGTTCTTGGTATTACCAAATATGCCCATTTACCACATAACCAGTAAAAAGGGGGGTTAAGGGGCAAGGTAGCATAAGCATCAATATAATATGTTGCAACCATTATCATACTAGAGTATGTGCCATCTTCCACTTGCAAGGTCCAATCTTTTGGACTGTTGGAATCATGTAAGTTAAGTTTCCCAAAAGATGCTACATTCCACACAGTATTTTTAAACAAAACATGGGTAGCATTAATTTGGGATGCGTTAATACATCCAAACATGAAATCAGCAGAGTTGGCGTTGCCAACACTTACAGGGAAAGTTTTATCCATCCATTGCCATAAACTTACACATTTATCTGGTATACCTGGGTTAGAACAAAGGGGGGAGGACACTAACTTAGAATGCCAAGGGGTGCTAAACCAGGACGAAGAACTATTACCGTAAAGAAAGGAAAAACGAAAAGTGGCTTGTAGATTCATCTCAGAATTATTAGGGACATACATATGATCCATTATAACCTGGCAAGGAGGTTCCTTTCTGTTAGGTTCTGGTGAAGGCATTCTACCAGTAATGTTAAATCTCATTCGTATCACTGCAGTACCACGATGTTCCTGTAAGAGGGGAGCACGTATAAAAGTGGCACCGGGATTGTTAGTAGTTTTAGAGAAAGTAGGCAATGTAAACAAATCATCATCAAAAAGGCTTAGATTCAAAGCAACTCCTTCATACGGTATACCATATTTAGAACTAGTTGGTTTGGCCATACATATCCAGCAGGACTTGTTGAAACCTGAAAGTTCATATATAGTCTGAGCAGCATATGCATAGTTATTAGGTCGATGCAAGTCTCTTTTCAAACGCATATTAAGAACTGGGGGACGAGCAAAGGAGATATTGTGGGGACCTACAATATCTTCCCAGAAACATCTGTGTTAGTAACATGAGCTACCAGAAAGTATTATGAAATAAATCATAATGATTAAAAGCGAACCAACAAAAATACAACAGTTCTTGGAAAAAGAGCAAAACATCTTGGTAGTAGTTCTAGCAATAGACACTGCAAGTGTAAAATCAGAGTAAATACAATATGTATTACTGTGTGAAAAAGGAAAGTTCATCAAAAAATAAACAGTTCGTGTAGATGAGGACAAAAAGGTACTACTCTTCAGGTTGAGTAGGACAGTTAAGAGGCATAAAAAATAAATTGGGGGGAAAACGATTCTTCAGCTGGGAAACCAGCCAACAGGTTAGCAGGGGCTGACAACTGCTGTGCCCACACTCCAGATTCATCAGTGGGGTACGTCACAGGAGGAGGTCATCTAGAAGCAGGGGTCATCGATTCCACGTCTGGGGTTGAGGTCACAGGTGGATCAGGAATGAAGTCATCAGGGATGAATGGCGCTTTCTTTATCCTTGATGCATGGATCCAGGAAGGTGATTCATCAGTCAGCACGGCGGTTCTGGTCACAGCAAGGACGGTAGTCGGCTCTCCATATGGTGGATCAATGGTTTTGTGACGATGCAGGGCCTTCACGAGCACTCGATCTCCTGGAACAAAACGGTGAGTAGGATCTGTGGAGAGAGGCGGGAAAGAGCAGGAGACCGTTCTATGGAAATCATGCAATGTTTTAAGCAATTGAGTAACATATGCTTCTCTAAATTCATCCAGATACCCTGGTAACATTACCAGGGGACCTTGCTTAGGAATCCATGGGGTAGGAAAAGGTCTTCCCATGAGAACTTCAAAGGGGGAAAGGCCAGTGACAGAATGGGTGGTCATTCTTATTTCTGCAAGAATGGCTGGAAGGTAATCCGGCCAGTTCTTGAACGTACCCTCAGTAGCTTTTCTAAGTTTATTTTTGATATTTCTATTTTGCCGTTCCACGATTCCGGAACTTTCCGCATGGTATGGGCAATGAAACTTCCATTGAATGGCCATTAATTTTACCAATTCCTGTGTGATCTTGGAGGTAAAGGCAGGACCATTATCTGAATCAATAGATATGGGGCATCCATATCTGGGTATTAATTCTTTACAAAGAATTTTGGCAACAGTTCTGGCATTTTCTCTTGCAGTAGGGAAGGCTTCAGGCCATCTAGAAAACTTGTCAACTATTACCAGAAGGTATTTCAGGTTACCTTTTGCAGTGGGCATGTGTGTAAAATCAATTTGGAGTTCCTGGAATGGACCATTAGCAGGCGGTAGGTGTTGAGTTTTAATTTTTGGCCCTGTGTATTATTTCTGGCACATATAAGGCAACGAGAAAGTTGGGAATTAATCATAGCCTTAAGATTACAAACAGAAAAATTTAGCCATTTCGCTGTATGTGAGTTTGGGAGATCTGTGGCCAGGACCGTGAAAAGAAAAAATAAAGATTGGCGCTGCTGCAGCAGGTAAGCCAACTCTTCCTCCTTTCTCATAAATTCTAACATCAGGCGGAATTTCTTGAGACTTCACAAGACCTTCTGAGGCCCAATGATAAACATCAGCTTCAGTAGCACCTGCCTGGAGTTCTTTAAGCATCCATTTCTGGGGCAGCAGAAAAGGAGAAAGGTAGCAGGTGACAATTGGAGGGTGAGGAACAAGAGAAATGGTAGGAGATGAAAGAGCAGCAGCTTTAGACTTAGCATCAGCAAAGTGATTGCCACGAGAAACAAAAGAGTCAACAGGATCATGACCTTTGCATTTAACAACAGCAAGACGAGAAGGCAATAGAATAGCAGACAGGAGATCAGAAATCAGATCAGAATGAGAAATAGGACGTCCATCAGCCGTAGTAAAACCACGACGATGCCATAATGCACCAAAATCATGCACAACACCAAATGCATAACGAGAGTCAGTATAAATGGTGACAGGGAGATCTTTAAAAAGTTTACATGCAGCTGTTAAAGCAAAGAGTTCCGCAGCTTGCGAAGAATTTGAAGGAATGGAAGCAGATTCATGTACAATGTCAGGCAATTCAACCACAGCATAACCAGTCAGATACTGTGAATCAGAAGGACGAGAACAGGAGCCATCAACAAAGATATGACGAATATCAGGACCTTCTAGAGGAGTGTCAGAAAGATCAGATCTAGGAGAGGTCGTTAGTTGAATGAGCGGAAGACAATCATGTAATTCACGAGGCTCCTCTTGGTCTTCACGTAGACGCAGGAGAGCGTTTTTAGAACAACAGAAGGACCAGAAGTGACAGAAGAGTATTTGACAGACAAATTGGAGGTAGAAGTTAGTACAGTTTCATAACCAGACAAACGTTGGGAAGAAATGTGCTGGGTAGAAAGGTTACGAAGTACATGCAAGACATTGTGTTGTGTATGGAGAATCGTGTCAGTACCTAGGGTTAAGGACTGAACTGTTTCCACAGCCATGGCACAGGCAGCCAAGGAGCGGAGACAATTTGGCATTCCCTGAACAACAGGTGGCATGACTTTTGACAAAAATGCAGTTGGACGCAGTGCCCCCCCGTGGACCTGTGCAAGAACAGCCGCCATTGTGCGCCCATCCTCCCTACAGTAGAGGTGAAAGGCAGTTTATAGTTCGGTAGCCCCAGTGCTGGTGCAGTAGCCAACAGTTCCTTTAACGTATCAAATGCAGACACCATGTCCGGAGACCAAACAATTTGGTCCGGAGCTGTGCGCGCAGCAGACGCACGAAGAACAGAGTCATAATAGGAACAGTCTGGTATCCAATGACGACAAAAGTTCACCATCCCTAGAAAGGACAACATGTCTGTTTTGGAGGCAGGACGCTTGAGCTGGAGCAGGCTCTGAATGCGGGACGGTGAGAGGACACGAGATCCCTCAGTGAGAACGAAACCCAAATATTCAACAGAGGTGGAGCAAAATTGCATCTTTTTTCTGGACACCTTGTGGCCTTCTGAGTGTAGATGGTTTAGGAGAGCAACAGAGTCAGTGTAACATGCAGCTTGGCTGAGGCTACATAGGAGGAGGTCATCCACATACTGTAGTAAGGTGGAGCCTTCCGGCGGACTGTAACTCAACAGAGTCTCACGCAGGGCACGAGCAAAAGACGCAGAACTGTCAATAAATCCCATAGGTAAAACTGACCAACAAAATTGACTACCTTCAAATGTAAAAGCCAAAATGTGTTGTGTATCTGGATGTACTGGGACAGAAAAAAAGGCATTTTTTAGGTCTATGACTGTAAAATGTGTGGAGTCTGGGGGTATGGAGGTGAGAAGGGTTGGGAGGTCAGGTACAATTGGAGAAATAGGAATTATGATTTCATTGAGAGATCTGAAATCCTGAGTAAAGCGATATCCATCTCCTTTAGGCACAGGATTTACAGGCGTGTTGTACGAACTTACAATGGGACGCAGAATGCCAGTAGCAAGGAAGCGGCGAATGAATTCCCGTATTCCTTCAACTTTAGCAGGTGACAGATTATATTGCTTGTGATAGACAGGACTTGCATATTTTTTTAATTTTGCTGAATAGGGAGAGCAGGAGATAGAACCCACATCGTATTCATCAATTGCCCATACATCCGGATGTACACACAATTCGAGATCAGGTGCTGAAAGGAAAGCACAGTGAAGAGGAGAGAAGGAATGGGAGGAAGTGTTAGGTGGAGACACTGGAGAGAGAGGAGTGGGGCTGTTGGGGGATGACATGTGCTGGGAGCAGCTTCAAAAGAAAAAAATGGAGAATCCACATGTAAAGATCCAGATGGCATGCAGAGAATAGACACAGCAAGCAAAGAAAGCAAATCTCTGCCTAACAAATTAACAGGACAGGTAGGGATAACATGAAAAGAATGAAACACAGAGGCAGGAGAAGAATTTGAAGAAATAGCAATGGGTGGGGTGACAAACGTATCTGTTAGAACTCCATTAATCCCAAAGATGGCGTCTCAGCAGGTTTAATTGACCACAAACACCACTCTATTGTAAGCGTCGAATTTGTAGCACCCGTATCCACAAGGAATGGGGTTTTATGATCCTCCAAATTAAGGATCACTAGGGGCAAATGGTCAACTGTTTCTGAAACCTGAACACATGAGATGGAGCATGCCTCTGGGCCACATCATGCATTTGATTGGTTTTGCCAATCAATCTTATGACGAGGTGGATCACAGGCATTGTTAGGAGAGGTAACAGCATTGCTTGTTGGAGATCTTGGCTGGGGGTTCATAGCAGTATTGCCAATGTTCCTGGGATTATGAGGGCATTCATTACGCCAGTGAGTTGGATCACCACAAATGAAACAAGTACCTAGGGTACGTGTGGGGTGTTGAGGACGATAATAAGTCCGTTTAGGGCGAGGACCATTATTACCTGGGGGACCTGAAGGACTGTTAAAAACAGCTAACATATATTTAGAATGCTGCAGGTCAAAGCAACCAGCAGAATCTTTAACAAGGAGCCTATTATTAAGATCAATAGGTACCACCGTTGGCCAGTTATCAATCACCTGTTTAGCAATTCTCTGGGTATCATCTCTGAGATTACCCATGAGAGTTTGAGTGTAGAGGAGACCCATATCTCCATCTAATGTCATGCCGGCATCCTCCTCCCAGTTCTTATGGAACCGGTGGACGAATTCGGTGACAGATTCTTTGGCATTTTGTTTGCATGCAATGGCTGCGACATATAGAACGTCGAGCTCCATAATTACGAGTCCATTCATCACAAACTTCTGTCCACATATCATCAATCTGGATCGATGTTTGTAAAGGCAAATTTTGGGGTGTAATAGGGGCACCTATTAGAGGAACATGGGGGGGTTGAAGTGAGAGAACACGAGTCCAATCAAAACCAGTGTCATCAGCATATCCCATGACACCGTTAATGATCAACTTGTAATCTTCCTGAGTTAATTGCAATCCTCGTGTCGCCCGTTTAAGGTATTGTGTTGTCGCAGTCGGGGAAATTCTGGGACTAGGAGAACCCTTAATTATCGAATTTAAGGTTCC
Source organism: Leptobrachium leishanense (assembly GCA_009667805.1). Classification (NCBI taxonomy): domain Eukaryota; kingdom Metazoa; phylum Chordata; class Amphibia; order Anura; family Megophryidae; genus Leptobrachium; species Leptobrachium leishanense. Next base: position 86,162,538 of record CM019064.1, on the reverse strand, counting down.
TATATCAGGGGGCATAATAACGACATTATTTCCTGCAATTAAATAGGGCATCTGATATCTAGCAGGGGGTTGATAGTTTTGCCAGATTGGGTCCTAGTTATTATGTTCTGAAGTTGGGGTTCAAATTGGTCAATAAAAGATTGCATTTGGGGAGAGTATCCTACACGGTTGGGTTTGGAAGTGGATACAAATGAAGATGTATTGAATTTAGACATAGGGGTTTTATTTTGCCAATCATATGTGCTAGTTTCATCTTGTTCTGTGTCAGATTCTGTTTCAACATGGGGTATTCCTACGATTGCACCTAAAACACCTATATTTTGTGTTAGGGCTTCGGGGGAAGGCAGAGGATTTGTAGTCGTTTCAATAGTTGTAATCACAGCTGCCAAAGTCTTAGGGTCAAGGCTGGGATAAAGGGAAGAAGGTTTGGGAGTAGGTTGTGAAAGGGCAGGAGGAGAGGAATTGTAAGGTGGGGGATTATCTATGGACCATGATATATCTTTAGGAGTTTTAGAAATGGGGTTATATGAAGAGGACAAGTGAATCCACACTTTTCCACATTCCTTCATATATTTTCTATCCCAATTTGAGTCAGGTTGGAAATATGGGAAAGCTTTCTGGTCGCCAAGACATAAGCCTTTTATCATGGACATATGATAGGAAGAGAAGCTTCCTGAATTTGGGAATGGATCAAAAGAATGCATGGCTGTAGTCCAGCCAGCGAGACAATCTATAAAAGGCGTGGTGAAATATCCACCAGCAACACGTTGTACAAAATCGGCGGGCGTTTCAGCAGGGCCATTTTGGGGCATTAACTTCTTATTGAAATGCTTATCTAATTTGCCCGTTGTTTTTGGATCTATATGGGAGGATTTTTTGGCACCCATATCGCAAAAAAAGGCGCGGTGGAGGGGGGAAGGAGAAGGGTTAGCGCAATTAAAAGGGTGAGAGGGAAAGGGTCGCAAAAATGCGCAGTTTCCTCTATTCTCACTGAGCCAAATCACAAAACAGCAATCTCCATTCTATTTAAAATCTTTTTAACTACACTATCAGGGAGAACACGCACAAATAGGAAATAACAAGTAGTCAGGTAAATAGAGATCCAATTCTCGGGGCGGGAAACTTAAAGGTATTAATCTTTTAAAATATAATACTCTTTACAACACAATTCAAATGTGAGTCACTAACTGCGGGGACATCCAACAATTGATCAAGGAAACAAAGAGAAAGGATCACTATTCTTTACCCAGACCATTGCAAAAAAATCCTATTTTTCATTCACCATCACTCAAACAATCAAATCATTCAAACTAAACTCTTGCACTATCAAATCAAATAATGCGAGTTCGTAAATTTGAACAAGCAAGTTATCTATGATGAATATTAGGTTCAATAAATATTAATAAAATAGTTATGTCACCCATACTCACCCAGATAAGTTGATTAGTTCAAATCCGCACTTCTGATACCAAATTGATAGATATTCTGGCAAGCACCACAGGAATGGCCACATCCAGTGATGAGAGATAGCTGCTTTGTCACCAGACCCAGTGAGCATACAGGGAACAACTCGAGTGAGAACAAAAGAACCAGGACACAAGTGTTGCCTTAAGTGGTTTCCTTTACTCTGGGGGCAAAATTCATGCCTTCAGTAGTTTTATCAAACATGGGAGCGTCACAGATTCATGGATTACAAACCAATAAAGAATCAATACGTCAGCATTATAGGAAGAGGTGTTTTTTCTACTTTTGGGCAGTACCTAGACTTACACAAACATTTCCTGTACTAGCCTAGTAGGCACGCCTAAATTGACATCACAGCTATATCCTATTCTAGGAATAGGAATGTTCCATAGGATGTATTTAAACAATTGACCATGGACCATGTGTATCCTTCCCTTCCTCTCGGCTGGTCAGCCTCTCATAGTTTCTAGAGGAAATGAAATTGAATAGACCATCTGCACTCCATGGTAAAACAGGAAACCAAGAAAAAGACCATACTTCAGCATTACCTCATGATCAGGCATTTGCTGAGCAATCAATCTGGCCTTATATATTTATATAGCTATCAAATATTACTAGAATATAGAAATATGAATTCAATGAATTATCTACCAGATTTAAATTACCTTTCACTCAGTACAAAAAACGAAAGAAACTAAAATAAAATGCACTACATTTTAGTTTCAGTCCTTTTTGTGATATTACATTGATGAGTGAAGGAGACCAGCAATGAAGAGCGCAACATCGCAACATCCGAAGTTCTGCACCCTCCACATGCCAATGCAGTAGGATGTTCTATACAGAGAGGGACATTAATTAATGCAGGTGGATGTTCTATATATTATACAGAGAGGGGTATTAATTAATGCAGGTGGATGTTGTATACATTATACAGAGAGGGGTATTAATTAATGCAGGAGGATGTTCTAAACATTATACAGAGAGGATCCTTTTTTTTCAGCCCTTTAAATCCAGTGGCTGTGAGCCGGAGATCGGCTGCTTGTTACATTATCTCAGTACAATGTATCAGGCTCAGAGTTTCAGTAAAACAAGGAAATAATATTGTTATAACCTCTTATATATAAAAATATTATTTACTAGTTTTACTGAAACTGAGCGCTGTGATGAGCAGCAGTCAGTTACTGTAACAGCTTTGCCTGACACGGGGCAGTATTACAATGTTGGTGCTAACTTAACCAGAGCTGTTGTAAACTGAAAACCTCCATAGGCTACAATGGCTCTGGGAAGTTTACAACAGAGGCCTGTTCAATACCTCAGCAGCTGCTGAATTGCTGCAGCGCAGCAATTCAGTTTGCTGCAGCAGTGTCGTTGAACCCTTTGGATGCGAATTTTGAATCCAAAATGGCCGACAATTTCTTAATGAAAAATTCAGATTGTTTTTCGGATCACTCGGGCAAAATATAATAAAGAGAAGCAGTCAGCACAATTCCGTTTTGTATGCACACACCACAAATGATAGTTTTTAATGAATAAACGTTATGTTTACTTCTGAAACAATATATAAATTGAACTGTAATATATGTCTATGTGCAGGGGGAAATAATAAATAAATATTTTGTGCTTTGGTGAACAAAAACCTCAAAATTAACATTGCTGTAGGGAATTATTACTTGCTTCGAGGCGGCGGCCATCTTGCTGTAGGGCATTGTTACTGGCTTCATGCGGCGGCCATCTTTAATACGTCACACGAAGCATCTCCTCGGGTCGCTGCAAGTGCTAGGTTAGCACTGCTGAGCGCTGAGCGGTTGAACGGCGTTCAATGCAAGTTGCTAACTTAGCACTTGCAGCGGCTGAGGTATTGAACAGGCCTCAGCTCTGGTTAAGTTAGCACCAACTATGTAATATGGCCCACATTGTGCTGAGAGTGAGAGATACTGTAACAAGCAGCGATCTCAGCCCTCTGAGGAGCCACTACAATAGTAATTGTATCCATTGGTTTTCGGATGAATGAAATTAGTTTTCATACTAAAGAACTGAAAACGAATTTCTTTAGCAACTAAATAAATTGCATTTTAGGACTAATCCATTAGTTCAAAACGAAATTTTGTGCTGTGCACATGTCTAGTAACAATAGACAGTAACAAAAAACATCTTCCTAGACTCGCAACCTGCACTCCATACCCTCAATACTCACAATTACCCCGGGGACCTGTGTCTGACAGGAAAGCGCAATCACACCCATTGTGATGCGTACACGCATAGGCGACTCTACAGGGGGCAAGGGGGGCATTTGCCCCCCTAGGTTATTCCTTACCCCCCCATGTGCCCCCCCACCAAAAATCAGCATCCAGCTTCCTGCACTTATTCGGACTGCTGTATCTCCATCCCTGTGCATCGTATGGACGATCTAGGTGTCGTTGGTTGGGGCAGATTCTGGCCTTTCCAATGATACCCAACATGACCATATTCAGTTTGAAGTAAAAGTCATAAAACATTAAATAATAACAGGCACTTAAACTTAAACATTTTCACAGGGTTGAAATGACTCAGCAGTGATGAGGTTAATGTTCAGACTATACATTACATTGTGTATTACGTTAGTTTTTGGCTTGGTTTAGTTGTATATTAAGGGTTAATGGGTAGGCTTCATCCTTAACAGTATACATTTTTTTTCCCTTGATTAATGGCATTGTAGGGGTTAATGGGTAGGCTACATGCCTCACAGTGTATTCATTTCATGTTTTACCTTGATTAATGGCATTTTAGGGGTTAATGGGTAGGCTAAGTGCCACATTGTTTATTAAGTTTATTGTATTTCCCTGGGTTTATGGCATTTTAGGGGTTACTATGGAAGTTAGAATCTAAAGGGTCTATTCATTTTTAGATCCTCTGCTTTTCGTCACATTTTGGGGAATTCATTTAGCCAAAAATATAGTGAATTTCCTATTTAGCGAATGGTCACCGTAATTTTATAAATGCGGAGTCGCTGAAGCAGCAATCAGACATTCAGCGAAAACTGCCGAATTGTGGCAAATAAAATATTGAATTTAAGTATCAGGTACAACAAAAAGGTATCATTGCATCACATTACTCTGTCGTTTTGGAATCTTATTTATATATATACTTATTTAGGGCACTATTACCTGGTGTGAGCTAACCCTTGCGTCTGCATGGTTTTGCGTTAGCACCAGGTTAATTGAGTCTAGCGCCGGACCAACAGATTGTTTGCCTCCGCTACAAACGGGAAAAATCACTTAGCGCGTTGCTATTAGTGATTTGTACCGTGAGCTTTCTGCGTCCTTTACTTAACACTTGGTTATCACTTGGTGCCAACGCTAATTTTTTGAGGGAAGCTAATTGCAATATTTTACCTACTGCTCAACCCTGGTGCTAACTCCAAATAAAACAGAAAAAACAGATCCTTGCCCAAAATTAACAGGCAATTGAAAGGAATGCAGCACAGTTGTTCTCTTGGCCCCATACACCATAGCAATGGATCTGGTCTGCATTGTCGTTGCAGTTGGCTCCATTATAAATGTATCCTTTATCCACATATATCCTAATTCTACTATATTGCCTAATTTTAAACATTTTATGCTGGGGGATATTCATAGTATGTAAGCGGGTGATTATTAGGGTGACCGTGTGGACCAAGTTTAAAGGGACACATAAGTCTTGCCCTGAAACATGTGTTATTTATATGCTGCAGCGGGGAAGTTAATGTGGCTCACCTGGCCTTCCTTTTGGATCCATTAAATGCAGTGTAATGATTCTACATGCTCTTGGGTGGCATTTATCATGCAATGCCCATCAGCCTTAATATATGTGTGCATCAAAACATGGATGATACGGCCACCTTGGAGGATTTTAATAATGCAGGGGTGAGAGGTTATTCACTGTATGTGTTCATATTCAAGCTTGGGATGGCGGGGGATAGATATGGCCCGAAAAAAAACCCAGTTCTATCCTGTACACAACTGCATTAGTGCTGGGTCTCAGCCCGGGTCTTAGAGTTTCCCTAGCGTGCGCCAAACGACCTTGTTCATGGACTACCGTGGAAAGGTGATCTGTTAGTAGGTCGTCAGGCGCTAACAGGGTTATTCAGAGAACGTGAAAAGTAGGAGAATGACTGGAGAATGGAAAATTCTAGGTCAAAATAGTCGATTTGGAAAGTGAGATGAAAGGGAGAATTTTTCTGGTTTGGCTATTTTGACCTAGAATTTTTCATTCTCCAGTCATTCTCCTGCTTTTCACGCTCTCTGAATAACCCTGTAAGTTTTAGCGACTAGTGCTAAACTTTTCCTTTAGTGATGGTATTTTAGCTCACACCAGGTGATAGGGCCCTTAGTTTTATTCGTTGATATGATTTAGTGGTGAAAATTATTAGTGCCCCCCCAGTTTTGAATGCGGTATCTTCTTTGCCCCCCCTAAATATTGTTCCTAGAGTCGCCACTGCGTACGCGCCTGGTATTTTTAGCACCTGGATGGGTGGGCCAAGCGAGAACGAGACAAGAAAACAGAATTAACCAATCAGTAGCTGCACACACACCCTTGATTGCACTTGGTGACACAAACTGTAGCGTCTCGAGGTGTAACGTTACGTTAGTGCTTCGCTTCGAGGCGCTAACCGTTCAAGTGCCCACAAGAGGATTGTTAAAAGCTCCGTGATTAGGAAGCGCTAATATTTAACACCTTGCGCAAATTTTTAGCTTTAGCATCCGCTTTTTAGCGTCCCCTCTATAGAATAGGGCCCATCAGAGCTGGACTGAGACAAAAAAAGTGGCCTTGGACTTCTTCCAGACCAGTCCACTCCGATATGCAAACACGCAGGGCTGTATTAAGATCTCTATGGGCTGGAGCTAAAGTTTTTGTTTGGATTTCTTTGCATTTAATGAAATTAAAACATATTTTATGTTCTTTTAAAATACATGCAATTTTGGTGCTTCATGTTTCGCCGCTCTTCGGTGATTCCATTTTGCCAAAAATACAGTGAATTCACTTTTTAGTGAATGTTCACATTGTTTTGTTGAAAATGGAGCAGCCAAACCAGTTATCTGACGTCGGCGAAAACCACCGAATTGCGCCAATAACTTCTGAATCGCGCCGAATTGGAATCGGAAAATGCCTCTGAACTGAAAAAAGTCTCCTATTCTCCTAATAGAAGCGTAAATCAATAAAAATGTGTCTAAAGATAAAAAGTGTTTTTGCAATATATAAAAAGAATGGTGTTTTTTTTAAAAAGAAAAGACAACCCCAGGTTTGACAGGTAGGCAGGCAGGCAGGGCCAGATGATCCCCAGGCTCGGCCAGAGACCAGGACCAGGTGATCCCCAGGGTCAGCTGCGGCCAGACCCAGGCAATCTCCAGGCTCGTCCGGCGGCCAGGCCCAGGCGATTCCCAGGCTTGGCTGGCACCAGGCCCAGGCGATCCCCAGGCTGGGCTGGAGGCCAGGCCCAAGCAATCCCCAGGCTCAGCCGACGCCAGGCTCAAGTGATCATCAGCCTGGGCCGGCAGCCAGGCCCAGGCGAGATCCCCAGGCTCATCCGGCGGCCAGGCCCAGGCGATTCCCAGGCTTGGCTGGAGGCCAGGCCCAGGCGATCCCCAGGCTCGGCCGATGCCAGGCTCAAGTGATCCCCAGCCTGGGCCGGCAACCAGGCCAGGCAATCCCCAGGTTCGGCTGCAGCCAGGCCCGGGCTATGTCCAGGCTCGGCCGACACCCCGGCCCACTGAGCCATCGGCCCACCGGGAATCTCCCAGTAGTCCTGATGGCTAGTACATGCCTGTGGCCCATAGTTTATGCAGTTGTTAAGTTTAAAACAGCTCTGGTTAAGTTTACAACAACCTTGGAATAGAACCGAGATTTTTTTTCTCAGGCCACAGTTTGGAAAGCACATTTGGATGACTCTCCCTTCAAATCAATAATTGTAAACAATATGCAAAGGGATATTAATTACGAAAGTTCGGCTGAGTGTCCCTAGACAAAGACAGTGGGGATTCTGATTAAATCAGCCATGAAAGTCTGCGAAACACATATAAAGAAGGACCCGTAAGTGTGGAGGAATGAGAATGATGGGGTGTCAGGTAGATAAAATGATGGCATGGAATAGAAGATAGATCTGTTATCTTGGTAGAGATGGGAATCAATGACAGATTGAGACTCGAAAAAGGAAATGGAAATTGTCTTGAAGATATTATGATTTTAAAAAATACCATTAAAAAATCTATAATTAAATAATGAAACCTGTACATCCATAAAAAGTTAGACTGCTGATACTGATAGAGTCAGGTCCAGAAATATCCAGATGACAATGCCGAGATTCATTGGCTCAAATTGTGCAAGAGTGGTTCAGGGAGCATACAGTCAGGTCCAGAAATATTGGGACATCGACACAATTCTAACATCTTTGACTCTATACACCACCACAATGGAGTTGGAATGAAACAAACACAATATGCTTTAACTGCAGACTGTCAGCTTTAATTTGAGGGTATGTACATCCAACTCAGGTGAACGGTGTAGGACTTACAGCAGTTTGCAGCTGTGCCTCCCACTTGTTAAGGGACCAAAGGTAATGGGACAGAATAATAATCATAAATCAAACTTTCCCTTCTTAATACTTGGTTGCAAATCCTTTGCAGTCAATCACAGCCTGAAGTCTGGAATGCATAGACATCACCAGATGCTGGGTTTCATCCCTGGTGATGCTCTGCCAGACCTCTACTGCAACTGTCTTCAGTTCCTGCTTGTTCTTGGGGCATTTTCCCTTCAGTTTTGTCTTCAGCAAGTGAAATGCATGCTCAATGGGATTCAGGTCAGGTGATTGACTTGGCCATTGCATAACATTCCACTTCTGTCCCTTCAAAAACTCTTTGGTTGCTTTTGCAGTGTGCTTTGAGTCATTGTCCATCTGCATTGTGAAGCGTGTCCAATGAGTTCTGCAGCATTTGGCTGAATGTGAGCAGATAATATTGCCTGAAACACTTCAGAATTCATCCTGCTGCTTTTGCCAGCAGTCACATCATCAATAAATACAAGAGAACCAGTTCCATTGACAGCCATACATGCCCATGCCATGACACTACCACCACCATGCTTCACTGATGAGGTGGTAGGCTTAGGATCATGAGCAGTTCCTTTCCTTCTCCATACTCTTCTCATCACTCTGGTACAACTTGATCTTGGTCTCATCTGTCCCTAGGATCTTGTTCCATAACTGTGAAGGCTTTGTTAGGTGTTGTTTGGCAAACTCTAATCTGGCCTTCCTGTTTTTGAGGCTCACCAATGGTTTACATCTTGTGGTGAACCCTCTGTATTCACTCTGGTGAAGTCTTCTCTTGGTGGTTGACTTTGACACACATACACCTACCTCCTGGAGAGTTTTCTTGATCTGGCCAACTGTTGTGAAGGGTGTTTTCTTCACCAGGGAAAGAATTCTTCGGTCATCCACCACAGTTGTTTTCCGTGGTCTCCCGGGTCTTTTGGTGTTGCTGTGCTCACCGGTGCGTTCCTTCTTTTTGAGAATGTTCCAAACAGTTGTTTTGGCCACACATAATGTTCTTGCTATCTCTCTGATGGGTTTGTTTTGTTTCTTCAGCCTAATGATGGCTTGCTTCACTGATAGTGACAGCTCTTTGTATCTCATCTTGAGAGTTGACAGCAACAGATTCCAAATACAAATAGCACACTTGAAATGAACTCTGGGCCTTTTATCTGCACACTGTAGTTGGGGTAATGAGGGAATATCACACACCTGGCCATGGAACAGCTGAGAAGCCAATTGTCCCATTACTTTTGGTCCCTTAACAAGTGGGAGGCACACCTGCAAACTGCTGTAAGTCCTACACTGTTCACCTGAGTTGGATGTACATACCCTCAAATTAAAGCTGACAGTCTGCTGTTAAAGCACATTGTGTTTGTTTCATTCCAACTCCATCGTGGTGGTGTATAGAGCCAAAGATGTAAGAATTGTGTTGATGCCCCAATATGTCTGGACCTGACTGTATTTGCATTAGTAACAATTTTTTATGTATTTTTTTCTATAGACAGAATAGAGCATTTGGGGACGCTGCTACATGAATGCCCATGATGTATATTGACCACAGAGTGCCATAATAAATACAGAGCCGTAATTACATTAGGATTCATATAAAACATTGCATTAGAAAGCCAAAAAACTGTTTTTTCTCCTTGAAGTTTGTAAACACATTAACCCGAGTTTTACGATGTTATGTGCATTACTATTGTTTTAAATGTCCTGTTTATGGATGTCATTTAATGCGATGGTTATGTACTGCTCGTCGTTGACAGTCAATGACCCTTTTCTCTGTCTACATTTATAAAACAGAGTTTCTCGCTAAACAAAAAGGATGCATACATTAGTCATGTATGAGTAAATCCAATCAGCGTGACCTACAATAGGACATACATTGAAATGTATACTCTGTCTGCTAAGCTGAACATTCATGCTTAAAGCTAGTTTGAACACAGCAGCACTATTAGAAATATTAGTGTATATATTGCAGCTGTACTAGATCTTATAATCCATTTATTCCAAAGGGAATGCGTACAAATAATTTCCGGAACAGGATAATTCCCGTATTTATAAAAAAAAAAAAAAGCAGAATATCTTGCATGTTCCATATACTGTACGTATAAACCATTTAGGAAATACCTCAACAAAATTATAAATAAATGTTATTTTTAAATCTATTATCTCTCTACAAGGGGTAACTTTATATAAGGAGATATTCAGAGAGCATAGAAATTTCACCGACATTTCGGTGCTCTCTCGTTCCCCGCACTTCAGCGAATCAAATTCCCCAACCCTGTGGTGAATTCAGCATTCACCGCAGGGTCCCCAAAGTGTAGGGAAAAGTCGTTGAACGGATCTGAAAAATCGCAGAAAATCCACAGAAAATCTGCCGATACGATCCGAAAAAAATCTTATCATTTTGAAATACCAAAGAAAACCCGTCGAACGTACCCGACGATCTGCCGCAAACCCACCGAACGTGTCCGAAAAAAGGTTTTGGTTTACTTGAATGGCCATTAAAGTATAAGCTCACCTGCCCCATCAAGGTACCTCTCATAAGTGTTTTGTTTCACATGGAGCTATAGAAATATTTGTTGCAGCCGCCCTGGTGGAAATAGGTGCGACACCGCTTTTTTCTGTATGACTGTTTACAATCAGAATGAATTAAACGTTAATAATCTCAGACGCTACAAAGGAGCTGATTGGAGAATACATGCCGCTCCTTTACTCGGTATGATTTAGTTTTAGGGTTAGGACAGGTATAACCAGTTAGTTTTTATTTAGTATACAACATCAGCAGAACTATAGCACAGGAGCTGTACCCCAGGTGTTTTAGCTTTACTTGGAGCTGGAGTCCTGTACCACCACTCCACCCTCACTGCCTACCTCTCTGCGATCCGGAGCTGCTATCCCTCCTTTTGGTCCGGTCTCTTCCCCTAAACTCTCTCACACACTCAGATATGGTCTCTTGCCCAACCTCACTTCCTCTCACACTCTGGTCCATTCCTTTGCCCAAACACTCTCCCTCCCATCAACGGTCTCTCCCCCCCTACTCAGTTTCTTCATGAAATTATTTTAAATGGACACACTATGCACACTGACCACTTTAGCATATTTAAGTGATAAGGCTGTGTGGAGTGCCCCCCCACCTTCTCACCCCGCTTTGCGTGCTAACATCATCATAGCAGCATTTGTTCGGAAAGAAAGCAGACAGGGCTTGAACTGCACATGCAGCAGCAAATCTATCACTCTGACCAGGCGCTTGTGAGCATTGTGTGTGAAAAGTACGAAGATACGCAAGTTGCGTTTGTATGTATGAAAGTTATGAAAGTTATGTACACTAAGCAGAATGCATAAGGAAAATAGGAGTGGTGTTGATTTCTCCATTGGTAGCGGGTGCTACGCCCCGGGATGCTCGCGGCAGCACTCAGCGCTGTCCCGGGATGCTCGCGGCAGCGCTCAGCGCTGCCGCGAGCATCCACTCGATGGAGTCCATAGGACTCCATTGAGCCAGACGCCAGCGGTCACATGACCTATCGGATCTCGCCTCGCGAGATCTGGACGGTCGGCGTAGTGATACGCAGGGTGAGACTGAGGAACTTTTTCCCCCAGTCTATCCCTGCTCGGAGGAGGAGGCGGTTGGAGCTGCGGTCCTTGCCGCGGGACAGGAGGGGAGTATCTGATTTTTTTTTATTTTTTTTTATGGATGGCGTTAACGGATCCTGCAGAAGCGGAATCCGTTAACACCAAGTCCTGGCTGTGGTTAACTTTTTGCTAACCACAGCCGGACGTTAATCAGCGCTGGGACTTTGTAATCCTAACGCTGATTAACACTTTGCGCTCCCCATGTTAAGTATAGAGAGCGCAAAGTACAGTAACCTCGCACTGAAAAACACAAGGTACCAAATGCAAACGGGTTACTTAACCCGTTAGCGTTTGGATTGTAATATGCGGTAGACACCGCGGCTAACGTTAATGCTCACGCAGGTGAGTGTTAACATTAACACCAAGATTGTAATGTGGCCCAGTGAGTTTTTTGGGGGCCAAATAAATGTAAGACAGTGTCTTATTTTCGGGCAAACACGGTATCTACAACTATATTGTACACTGTCTTGCACTCTCTTGTTGTTTTAATGTTTGGCTTTATTTAAAAAAAAAAAATAATGAGAACATACATTGATTCTTGGTGTATTTGAAATGGCTTTGTTCTTTTACTTCTTCCTTATCCTATGTTTGATTTTTATGATCCATTTATGCTGTGTAATTTATTTTGTGCATTCTCAATAAGAAATGTCAAATTAAACACAAAAAAAACCAACAAAAACTGTTGGCTAATGACCTGTTCATTAGCAGAACCTTACAAAAGCCGTTTTTGACAATAGCAAAGGACAGTGTCTATACAGTAAAAGCAATGACAATATGGAATGATTTGCATCAAGCTGCGGTTTTCGACATATCATTTTAAAACAGTCCGCATGATTTTCTGATGAACAAAGAAAGAAAAAAATAAGAATTAAAGAATGTTTACATAAATTGCTTGTTGATCCAAGGAGAAACCCGATTACTGTTATAGAACATTTTTTCCCATTCAAGCAAGAGTGTCAAACGCGTTTTATGTTTTGGTTTTTGTCTAGTTCTGAACAAGAAGGAGCAACAGGAATGCACATTTATGGACAATTCATTCTACATTATTATGTTACTCTGTACGTGGACAGATTGCAATGATTCGGTGACTGAAATATTCCATATTAAAGTTATTTATCAAAATTCACTATGGCATTCGTGAAACCTCCAACTGGAGTACTAACCTGAAATGTACATACAGGGTTATTCAGCGAAAGGTGAAACCCTGGAGAACCTTTTGGAGAAGTGAAAATTCTAGGTCAAAATAGCCAAACCAGAAAAATTCTCCCATTTATCTCCCTTTCCAAATTTTCTATTTTGACCTAGAATTTTCACTTCTCCAAAAGTTCTCCAGAGTTTCTCCTTTTTCGGAATAACCCTGATATTTTTTTTAAATGTGTTTCGTTGTTCTAGACTATACCAGAGGTCTGTAGCCTTGGCCCTCTGTATGGTTTGGAACTACATTCCCCATGATGTTCAGTCTAACTAATGAGTGGCTTAGCATCAGGGCAGATGACAAACTATGTGGAGGGCCAAAGTTACTGAACCCTGATCTATCTGCCTCTTTTTATCCTATCCAGCTGCCTGTGGAGGACTCATTCGAAACATTACCACTGGAAGACTTGTTTCACCCAATTTCCCAGGAAATTACAGCAATAATTTGACATGCCATTGGGTGCTCGAAGCTCCCCCTGCCCAACGACTGCACCTACACTTTGAGAAGGTTTCCCTAGCTGAGGATGATGACCGGTAAGTTTTAACGTGATCGTTGAATAATTCCAACATCAATGCCTCGTCCCCATCATTATACATTGTAAACACTCATACAATGGGAATTTTAAATGTCTAGTTGAGAAGCCAAGGCAGAGGTTGTTCGGTTCTCCTAATTAATCATAGTTTGAATGCCTGCTGATTTCTAGTTTGTAAAGGTTTTGTGCTCTGGGACTAAACTTGATAGATTGATGGTTCATCTTCCAGACTCATCATCCGTGATGGAAACACCATAGATTCTACTCCCATCTACGACTCTTATGAAGTGGAATATCTGCCCATCGAAGGTCTGCTCAGTAGCGCACGGCACTTTTTCATTGAACTGACTACTGACAGTAGCGGGAGTTCCACTGGGGTGGCACTTCGTTATCAAGGTAGAACAGAACATCTTGTCACATTGTTTTTCATGAAACATTTCACAGATGTATCATACTTTCATACTTCCTACTCAAGCAGATCATAAATCCTTTCCAGAACAGATTTATGAATGATGGTATCAGCAACAGCAAAGGTTCTCAAGGCTGTCTTTTAATTTTTATTTTGCAGCTTATGAACAAGGTCACTGTTATGAACCTTTTGTAAAATATGGGAACTTCACGAGCAGTGATCCTTTCTTTGCGGTTGGTACGATGGTGGAGTTCGCCTGTGACACTGGATACACGCTGGAGCAAGGATCTACTATCATTGAATGCCAAGACTCTGGTGACCCTCAGTGGAATGAAACTGAACCAGCATGCAGAGGTTAGAGCCAGCCAGGAATCCTGGGAAATATATATATAATCCAACAAAGTGACAGCACTCAGGTGTCCTCTGTTGCCGCATTTCTCGAGTCATATATTGAAGTTTCGGCTCCCTGGAGTCTTATCAAGACATGTCTTGGTAGAGTCTCCACGGAGCTGAATCATTGATGCAGGGCCGGATTAAGATATCTATGGGCCTGGAGCTGAATATTTTTGTGGACGTTTTTTGGAATTTTGTGAAATGAAAACATATTCTTGGTTATTTTATAGTGCAGATGCTTGTATACCTAACCAGGCAGATACTGTGGGCCATATTACATTCTCTGCGCAATTGCGCTCGCGCAGCGCAATTTTTTTTGCGCGCGAAAAAAAACGCGATTGTGTGAAAATTTACGTGTCATTCTGATCCGAGCGCATTTTTTCATCCGTCAAAAATTTTCGTGCGTAAAAACGACGCGCAAAAATGTGCGCAAAGTACGTTGCGGGCAGAAATCTGTGTTCGGACTGTTTATTTCACGGGATTCAGCCAATCAGAATTAAGAACCACCATTTTCTAACGTTAGATTGACTTTGACAGGTGCAACAACCTGAGTATATATGCTGCAGGAAAAAATAAAATGCAGCAATTTATTAATTTTATTGTTTGGGTATGTGTAGAATGTGTAACTGTACTGTGCTGTATTTTTTATTTTGTGCTGGTGTATTTCGTCTCGGCCAGGACGATCAAATTTACAGTTACCACCTGCTTTTCAAAGACGTTATGAAAATTCGCACAAACCTTCATTGCGCGCAGATTGAAATACCATCCGCGTACCAGCGCACAAACGCATTTGCGCTGACAATGTTAAGTATAGGATGCGTGCACAAATTTTCGTTCGCGCAGGTTTACCCGCGGTAGACATTAACGCGCGTTCGTTGCACATAGATAGGAATACGACATTGCGCGCAAATGGTTTTTCCCCTCGCGCAAATGCGCATTTGCGCACGCAAAACCACTTGCGCAGAGAATGTAATATGGCCCTGTGTGAGTAATTATTCATTCAGATTTCAATCATTTAAAGCATGTAAAATTATTTTTTCCCATTTTATCATCCAAACCTTTGTGGTTATATATTCTATAGGGAATTCGTGTTTAAAAAAAAATTTGAAATTGGAAACTGTTACTGCATTTCCCTGAAAAATATACAATTTTAACTAAAAAATGAAATATTTCCCTTGTGTTTTGGTCTTGGAGGATAGTGTTTTATGAATAATATGACTATGTATAAAACAGTGACCTTGCTCCCAGCGTGGGAAATGAGAAGGTGAGTAACAGCAGTGGTATTGCTCATTTTATACATGAAAAATTAACAATGCCATCGCTTTGGAACTAAACATAAATAAAAAAGTTTTGTTTTTATTAGATTTTACATGGTCACATTTGGTATTATTGCAAAGGCTAGACTCTGACCTGTCCAATGACACCTCACTTGACCTTTGTGAGGTGTAACGATTAGTGAGCAGGGGTCCAAAGTTCCCCCAGTGTTCTTCACTGCAGAGTGGCAGTTTAGGTTTTTGATGTAACAATTCGTAACAGCGAATTGTGCCATCACCTCCACACGTGTTGGTGACATGATAAATTTGATGGTGAGTTAGTGCAGCAACTTTGTTCACTTTATAATTGAAAAGTGAAAAATATTGCTGTGTTAGTAAGAAAAAATAATGAAATATTTATTATTTTATTTTTATTGTTACTTAAAACCTGGTCATGTTTGGTATCATTGAAAAGGCCATGCTCTGGACTTTCCAGTGATTCCTCACATTGCCCTGTAGCTACTACGGAGGTGGAGATATATGGGTCCAAATGCCCATCAATTCAGACATACAGGGTAATTCAAAGAGATTCGAAAAGTCACCGCACATTCGGTGACTTTTCGTTCTCTTCAGTTCGGTTCCTTTTGCCGATCCCATTTCGGTGACCCTGCGGTGTATTCAGCAAGCACCACAGGGTCCCCGAATTGCAGGAAAAAGCTACCGCAAACCCGACGAAAACGAACCGCAAAAACCCACCGAATGCACACCGAAAACCCCCAAAAACATCTGGATTAACCCGTCAAAAATCCGAGCAGGAGCCGATCACACGCAGCAAAGCAGCCGAGACTGTAGATGAGGCAGTGAATAATTTAGCAAAACAGTTTGTGTGAATGTTTGAAAATGAAACGCTGTTTGCAAAGAAACTACTGAGCGAAAATGTCTGAAATTTACATATGAGGTCCAGGGAATGATAATAAAAAGGGCTGTTGTTACAGAAAAAATAAGTAAACTTAAAAAAAAAAAAAAAAAACACTTCACTGCTAAGGACGCGCTGAGCGCGTCCACCCGCAGGTAACGTTCCTTGCGGTGGACGCGCTGAGCGCGTCCTCTCTTTGGGGCCAGCGTTCGGCCGGGTTCCGGACGATCGCTGGCCCCCCCGGTGCGGGCTGACACCCTCGATGTCAGCCCAGCACACGGAACCGCCGCCGGAGTAATTAGGTGTCTTCGCGGGGGCGCGATGACACCTAATTCAGGCGCCCCCCCGCATGTGCGGAGGAGGCGCCTGAAAGGGAGGAGGGGGAGGTACCTGGCATTAACCCCATGGGGGCCGGATCACGAATCGGCGCCGAAAAGCACCGGTTCGTGATCCTTTCCCGGAGCTGGCCGACATCTTGGATGTCGGCCAAGCCTCCGGGAACTCCCCTTGAGGACTGGCGTCATCGTGCATAGCACGATGACGCCAGTCTTGGAGTTAAACCCTAACTGCCACCAATGGTGGAGATAGGGGGTTCCAATGAACCCCCTATCTCCCGATCCGTGGCAGTTAGGGGTTAATGTTTGGTATTGTTGGATCGGCCAGAGCATGGCCGTTCCAAGAATACCAAACATGAGTATGAAAAAAGTTTTTTTAAAAAAAATTAAAAATAAAAATAAAAAAATATTTTAAAAAAAATTATAAAAAAATAAACAATTTTTTTTTCTTTTTTTTGGTTCGTTAATGCAGCAATATTGTTCCCATTTTAATTATAATGTGAACAATGATGCTGCACTAACGATTTTTGTATGCGGTGCGTTTGTTAAAAATCGTGTAATTTTCCCCAAAAAAAAATGTAACGAGACCCCATCTCTAATTTTTTTAACAAGCGCACCCCATACAAGATATAACCGCAATTTCTCGCATGTTAAAATGTGAAAAAAAAACACTTTACACGTTGTAAATTATTGAAAATTCATATTTTATTGCATTTTTTGTTATAATATACAGACAGGTCATGACGTATACTTATAATAATGACATATTATGAATCTGCCGAGTCTGACGGAAAGAACGATATATAATATGTCTGGGTCATATACTAAAATAAGCCTTCAAAACGCGTTTAAACAAGATGAGCAAAATCGGTAAAAATGACCTCAGCACAGAGGCGGGAAAAGCCTCAGCAGTGAAAGGGTTAAAAAAAAAATTCAGAAAAATGCTTAAAATATCCTAAAAAATCTATAAATAATGAGACTCTTTTCTGCAGAATTTATAATGAACGGTTTATTAGATATTGAATTAAAACGGGAATATTTTTAACATTGAAGCCTATGGGATTCTCCTGAATAAACTTGCCGAATTAAACCACCGAATGGCAGGGCATTTCGGGAACCTTTCACTGCTGGTTTGTGTTCTCTGAATAGCCGAAGCAGTGCTTTTTCATGGGGATTTCACTGCCCTCGAACAGGCACCGAACAGGCACCGTATGTTCAGTCAATTCGCTAGGATTTGGCGAATTGCCTGCTCTCTGGATAGCCGAATGGCCAAGAAAGGTAACCGAACGCTGATTTTCAGCATTCGGTTACCTTTCTCAAGCAATTCGGAGCTCTTTGAATAACCCTGATAGTTATCCTTTTTCTGGGCCTATTCTGGGGCATGGGCCTGGAGCTGCTGCTCCATCAGCCCCTATGTTAATCCGGCCCTGCATTGATGTAT
Source organism: Leptobrachium leishanense (assembly GCA_009667805.1). NCBI lineage: Eukaryota > Metazoa > Chordata > Amphibia > Anura > Megophryidae > Leptobrachium > Leptobrachium leishanense. Next base: position 86,144,423 of record CM019064.1, on the reverse strand, counting down.
CACTTTTGAAATTCTGCAATAAAGCAATAGAGGTTGCAGTGTATATGTGAATGGAGTAAGCACTTGGGCAAGATAACTAAATGATGGATTTTTGGAAGCAGACTGCCCACGGCCTAGATTATTACACTGCCTAGGCAAAAACAAAAAAAAGTCACACACAGGGCCGGATTTCCCATTAGGCACAGTAGGCATGTGCCTACAGGCGCCTGCAACAAGGGGGCGCCTTTGCTCTGTGTGTAATTTGCAATTGCAATTTGCAATAATTTGTATCTCTGGAGCCCTAAGGGCTAGAGGGACATATGAGGTATCATTGGAAAGGTCAGTTTATAGCCTTTCCAGTGATATCAAATATAATCAGGTTAGATTTATGTAAAAATAAAATATCTATTAAAATATTATTTTTCTCAATGCTCGACACGGCATTATTACTCAGTTTACAATTATATAGTGAACATTGATGCTGCACTAACTAACCTCATTTACCATACTGCCAGCAAGAGTGTATCTGGTGAAGCAACGCAAGTCAAAACTTAGACCGTGGCGCTGCAGTGAGGAGGGACAGGGGGACTTTGGTACCTGCATCCCTGAATTGTACAGCACACAAGGTTAAGTGAGGTGTCATTGGAAAGGTCAGAGTCTAGTCTTTACTATGATACCAAAAATGACCATGTAATGTGTAAAAATAAAAAAAATGCAAAATATTTTTTTTCTGTTCTACAGCAGAGGCAATATATGCTTTTACATATAAAACAAACTATGCCACTGCATTCACTGCCCTCCTCCTCTAACCATTCTACCCCACTGACTCCCTCACTCCCTGCCCCCTCTTCTACTATGTCTTCATTTTCTACAGTCTCGGAGGAGGATGTAACAGTACTTCTTATGTCCTCCTACCAGACCATCTGTCCACTTGATTCCATCCCCTCACACCTTGTTCGGCCTGTCCTACCAGTTACTATCCCTGCTTTGACTCATATTTTAGTGGTACACAGATGATCTTAGAAAATAATTACTTCTGGTTCCAGGAAGAGTTGTATTTGCAAGTATCAGGTTTAGCTATGGGGACGTCATTCGCCCCTAGCTTCGCCAATCTATTTATGGCCTACTGGGAGTACTCATTCTTACCTATTTGGAGGGCACATTTAGTGACTTATCGCAGATATATCAATGATATATTTTTTATTTGGAGAGGTGGAGAAGAGAGTCTTAAAGAGTTTCTTGATACCCTGGGTGATAACAATAGGGGAATCAGTCGAACAACCACTTCCAACGATAAAGAAGTTATTTTTCTAGATCTGAAGATCTATGTTGAAGGTAACATGATCAAGACTAAGTCACATTATAATGATGTAGACTGCAATAACTTCATCGAACGTACAAGTTGCCATCTATCCCAATGGTTGGATATTGTCCCAAAGGGACAATTTATGTGAATGAAAAGGAATTGTACAGACTTATCTGAATACGACACTTAATCACTTAAACTCTGTTCGGAGTTCATGGATAAGGGCTATAAGAAGGAGATCTTGGAAGATACCAGAATGGATGTTAGAACTATGAATAGATCGGATCTATTGAAGAAGAAGGCTACAATAAAAGGAGGATTTATGGAGGATGTTCCTTTCATATTTTCATTTAATCCCTTTAATAAAGAAATTAGGAGAAGTATCAAAAAACATCGGTCGATTTTATGTAAGGACCCTATGTTGAGGGAAATTCTGCCCACGGTACGACGGATTATCTGCAGAGGGGCCAAGAACTTGAAAATGAAACTTAGACATAAGCCAGGAAAGAAAGGACCAATGAACCACTTTGGAATAAGAGCAGGTTTTCATCAGTGTGGTAATTGCCTGAATTGTAGAAATACCAAAGGCAAGAAACATACAACCACAGAAATAGATAGAAATGGCGAGAAAATCTAAATTAGGGAAGTTATGACTTGCTTCTCCAGGAATGTGATATATATGTTAACCTGCCCATGCGGACAATCTACCTTTCCTCTCTTGATCTCTCTCCTCCGGTGTTGGACCGTGTTACTGCCGGCCTATTGGCTGTCTCCGACTGGATGACTTCCCATTTCCTAAATTCAACCTCTCTAAAACTGAACTTCTCATCTTCCCTCCCTCTAAAACCTCCATTCCTGGGCCAATTTCTCTTCAGGAGAATGGTGCCACCATTACTTCTACCTCTCAAGCTCCATTGCCTCAGGGTCCTCTTGGACTCCAATCTGTCCTTTACTCCTCACATTCAGTCTTTAACCAAATCTTGCTACTTCCACCAAAAAAACATTGCACGCATCTGTCCCTTTCTTAATCCAGACTCTACTAAAATGCTCATCCAAGCTCTTATTATCACCCGCCTTGACTACTGTAATCTACTTCTCTCTGGCCTTAAGAGATCCCAGATTCTGCCTCTGCAGTCTGTAATGAACGCCTATGCCAGACTCGGCTTCAAGGCTTCTCCCGAGCTGCACCCTTTCTATGGAACTCACTCCCCCGCAACCAGGGGTGGATCCAGAGACTAGTCTCGGGAGGGGCACTGACAGAAAATAAGGTGTTTTAGCAGAGAGCCCGACTCACGAGAATTTACAGAGGGCCCGGCTCACAGGAGCTTACAATCTAGAGGAGCAGAGGGCGCGGCTCACAGGAGTTTACAATCTAGAGGAGCAGAGGGCCCGGCTCACAGGAGCTTACAATCTAGAGGAGCAGAGGGCCCGGCTCACAGGAGCTTACAATCTAGAAGAGCAGAGGGCACACATGAGTTTACAATCTAGAGGAGCAGAGGGCACCCAGGAGCTTACAATCTAGAGGAGCAGAGGGCACCCAGGAGTTTACAATCTAGAGGACCAGAAGGCACCCAGGAGTTTACAATCTAGAGGAGCAGAGAGCACCCAGGAGCTTACAATCTGGGAGGAGCAGAGGACACCCAGGAGTTTACAATCTAGAGGAGCAGAGAGCACCCAGGAGCTTACAATCTGGAGGAGCAGAGGACACCCAGGAGCTTACAATATAGAGGAGCAGAGAGCACCCAGGAGTTTACAATCTAGAGGAGCAGAGGACACCCAGGAGCTTACAATCTAGAGGAGCAGAGAGCACCCAGGAGCTTACAATCTGGAGGAGCAGAGGACACACAGGAGTTTACAATCTAGAGGAGCAGTTTACAGACTCATATCTGAGAGGTTTATTACTGTGCAGCTCTAGCTTTGTTATACACCCTGGAGGAAGGATCAAACTCTCAGGGACCCATTACTTACCTCCCTGGTGTCCCTGCATGGAGGCTCCAGCCCCTCTCTCCTCTGATCCTGTTGCTCAGTGCAGCCTCAGATCCAGCCCTTTCCTGTGGCTGTCAGGCAGGCATGGAAGGAGACAGGCTCAGCCACATGGTCACTGGGAAAAGGATCACCACGTGACACGCCTCTGACACATGACTGGGAGGGGCAATCCACAGCGCTTCTGCGCAGTGTGTGCCTCTGCAAATCACCATGTCTGCATTCACTGCACACATCGTGATTTCAGTTCTGGAGGTCAGCCTGGCATCTGCACTGCTCGGGGGGGCAATTGCCCCGTTGCCCCCCTGGATCCGCCCCTGCCCGCAACATCAGTCTCCCCCGTCTCTCCAGTCCTTCAAGAAGTCTCTGAAAATGCATTACTATAGAGAAGCCTATCAGCTCACTCCATGAGCCCCCACTTTAATTTCCTGCTCCATCTTCCCATACAGTCCTCATGCAACCCGTTACTTCAAACAATCTATTCATCCTCACCTAATGTGTCACCCCTCTCCTCTTAGTTTGTAAGCTCTCAAGCAGGGTCCTTCCTCCTTCTGTTCCAATGTGTCTGTTCCGTGTGTGTAACATATATGTATATTTGTTATTCTGTTTCTCCCATTGTACAGTGCTAAGGAATTTGTTGACGCTTTATAAATACTTTAACTGTAACTAATTCAACTACGGCAACAGATTTTGCCTCTTCTTTTGATTTCAGCACATTTGATTTCAGTTTTGGGGGTTAGGGGCGCTCCGCATTTCTGTGCCTACAGGCTCCTGAGGTGCAAATCCGGCCCTGGTCACACACTCTAATATTTGGTTGTGCCGCCTTTTGCAGTGATTCCGACAGGCATTCACTGTGTCATCATTTCAATAAACCTATGCAATGTCACAGCATTTATTTCCATCCAGCTTTGCATTAATTTGTCGCCAAGATCTTGTATTGATGATGGGAGAGTTGGAGCACTGTGCAAAGTCTTCTCCAACACATCCCAAAGATTCTCAATAAGGTTAAGGTCTGGACTGTGTGGTGACAAATCCATATGTGAAAATGATGTCTTACAGTCAGGTCCAGAAATATTGGGACATGGACACAATTCTTACATCTTTGGCTCTATACACCACCACAATGGAGTTGGAATGAAACAAACACAATGTGCTTTAACTGCAGACTGTCAGCTTTAATTTGAGGGTATGTACATCCAACTCAGGTGAACGGTGTAGGACTTACAGCAGTTTGCAGATGTGCCTCCCACTTGTTAAGGGACCAAAAGTAATGGGACAATTGGCTTCTCAGCTGTTCCATGGCCAGGTGTGTGATAGTCCCTCATTACCCCAATTACAATGTGTAGATAAAAAGCCCAGAGTTCATTTCAAGTGTGCTATTTGCATTTGGAATCTGTTGCTGTCAACTCTCAAGATGAGATTCAAAGAGCTGTCACTATCAGTGAAGCAAGCCATCATTAGGCTGAAGAAACAAAACAAACCCACCAGAGAGATAGCAAGAACATTAGGCGTGGCCAAAACAACTGTTTGGAACATTCTCAAAAAAGAAGGAACACACCGGTGAGCTCAGCAACACCAAAAGACCCGGGAGACCACAGAAAACAACTGTGGTGGATGACCAAAGAATACTTTCCCTGGTGAAGAAAACACCCTTCACAACAGTTGGCCAGATCAAGAACACTCTCCAAAAGGTAGGTGTATGTGTGTCAAAGTCAACAATCAAGAGAAGACTTCACCAGAGGGAATACAGAGGGTTCACAACAAGATATAAGCCATTGGTGAGCCTCAAAAACAGGAAGGCCAGATTAGAGTTTGCCAAACAACACCTAACAAAGCCTTCACAGTTCTGGAACAAGATCCTATGGACAGATGAGACCAAGATCAACTTGTACCAGAGTGATGGGAAGAGAAGAGTATGGAGAAGGAAAGGAACTGCTCATGATCCTAAGCATACCACCTCATCAGTGAAGCATGGTGGTGGTAGTGTCATGGCGTGGGCATGTATGGCTGTCAATGGAACTGGTTCTCTTGTATTTATTGATGATGTGACTGCTGACAAAAGCAGCAGGATGAATTCTGAAGTGTTTCGGGCAATATTATCTGATCACATTCAGCCAAATGCTGCAGAACTCTTTGGATGGCGCTTCACAGTGCAGATGGACAATGACTCAAAGCATACTGCAAAAGCAACCAAAGAGTTTTTGAAGGGACAGAAGTGGAATGTTATGCAATGGCCAAGTCAATCACCTGACCTGAATCCCATTGAGCATGCATTTCACTTGCTGAAGGGAAAACTGAAGGGAAAATGCCCCAAGAACAAGCAGGAACTGAAGACAGTTGCAGTAGAGGCCTGGCAGAGCATCACCAGGGATGAAACCCAGCGTCTGGTGATGTCTATGTGTTCCAGACTTCAGGCTTTGATTGACTGCAAAGGATTTGCAACCAAGTATTAAGAAGGGAAAGTTTGATTTATGATTATTATTCTGTCCCATTACTTTGTGTCGATGTCCCAATATTTCTGGACCTGACTGTATGCTCCCTGAACCACTCTTGCACAATTTGAGCCAATGAATCTCGGCATTGTCATCTTGGATTATGCCTGTGCAATCAGGGAAGAAAAAATACATTGAAGGAAAACCCCTCATCATTCAGTATATTCAGGGAGTCAGCTGACATTATTTTTTGCCACAGGAAACATATTAATCACTGCAGTAATTATCCAATGGAATTTTCTTACCAGTTTGCTTAGTTAAATCCAGGTGATGATTTTTTTTGGAAAGGGATTGTTATATTATAGGACAATGACTGGTAGCAGTGGCGTAGCATGTGGGGAATTTGTTTTAGTTTTTTATTATATCAGTATTTTGTTAATATACAACAATACCTGTGCTTGTGGGGTAACGGGTTCAATACTCTACAGGTAGAAGGGAACCAGGGCACGATAACGCATCCAAAGATTGGAGGGGCGCAATTCTTGCCTTGCCCCAGGTGCTGACAACCCACGCTACGCCACTAGTTATATACATTATATTAATATATGTAGAAGGTTTATCACTTTGAAATATACACACACACGCACGCAGCAAAAAGACATTCGATGATGTGGAAATATATTTATAGGTTAATTTATTAAACAGTCATTTACAATGACAAATCACAAAACTAAAGCCAAAATATCTGAGAATTATTCCAAATCACTTGTTGTAGGAAGTATTTTGAAACTTGGCTGCAAAGTTGTTATTAACAGAATGTTTAGTGAATTAATATTTTAGTTGCTCACTTCAAATGTACTCACTAAATCTGTATCTCTGCTCTTCCTATCCCACCAGCTGTTTGCAGCGGAGAGATAACGGACTCGGCCGGCGTAGTGTTATCACCAAACTGGCCTGAAGCATACGGGAAGGGACAAGACTGCATATGGGGAATTCACGTAGAAGAAGAAAAGAGGATTTTACTCGATATACAAGCGTAAGTAATTTTTCCGGCCTGTATGTCACATGAACTCAAAAAGTCAACTCTTCAAAACTTTTGAGTGACTGTTTCACCAGTGTCAGCTGTGACATAGGTTATTTGGTACTCAATTAAGCATGACAGCATGGACTGGATAATCATCAGAAGCCAGAGCTGTAGCTTATTGGTTACTGTTCTCAGAACAGTCCTTCGTATGCGGCCCTTTGAACGAAGACATGAAGTTTGACACACAGAAGATGCTGTACTGCAGAGGTCAGCATTCTTCGGCCTTCCAGATGTTTTGGAAGTCCATCTCCCATGATGCTCAGTCACTGGTTAGATTGACGGAGACTCATGGTAAATGTAGCTCTGAAACATCTGGAGGACCAAGGTTGATGACCCCAGTTCCATGAATGAATGAGTTGTAGAGGGTCCAATTACAGTTCTTTATACTACCCCTAACTATCCCTCAGTCATTTCTGTCTTTTTTATTAAGATTCCATGTTTCTCAACTAGAGAACCAATGATGCATCACCCAGATACCCAAGGTCGTTTCCTTCTGCACCAAAGACTCTTTCAGAGAAGAACCAACTTTACTATTACGGCTAAGACTGGAGATTTCATTGCAAACCTGCAGTTTTGCCACAATGTTATATGTAGTTCACAGCTCATCGCTGCATGAATAAACCCCATATTCACTTTTTTTTTGTGTGCGTAGATACTGCTGTATATGCACTTGCTTTGGCCCCGTACAGTTTTCGATCCAATGATGGGTCTCACAAATAAAGGATTATGGTAGATTATTAATATACTTTCTCGCTACCTCAGTTAATTAATATTCCTTCATTAGCATATCTCGCTGTTTCTCTCTCACTTGCCTGGAGTTGTCATTCCTAAACATATGATCATAATAAACGATCCCGCTCTGTTTTTCCACCAGTGTCTGTCAGCGGAATTAATCTTCTGCTCTACACACTCAGAAACCAATGTTCCAGCTCTCGTATCGCAGCTCGTACAGAAAGCTCTGATCCCAAATAGTGACTCGCTCCATGTGGCATGCCGTCATTTTTTTCTTTCCATTATTTTTTTTTTTTTACAGGCTCCTGATAGTAGCTTTATACATTATCCACAAGAGGACTAGGAATATTACAGCAACATTTGTTTTAATTACATTTTCAACAAAACACTTCATTTCGGTAACTAGAAATTCTGATAAAGAGCCAATTAGGGATTACCCTCTTGGAAAAAAGGGGGAAAAAATACACGTGAAAGATATAAAACAAAAAGTGTTAAAGTGTACACCCAGGATATGTCTAAAACAAGTCATGCACCTCCTTCAAGCTAACAATAGCGTCAGCGCTAACTTAAAGGAGGTCATAGCGCTGCGCCCACATCGCCTTCGAATCACTAACGGGTTAAATAAAACCTTTTAGTGCTCATTAATTTGCAATTTGTAGCACGAGTTTACTGTACTGTGCGCTCCCTATACCTAACATGGGGAGCCCAAAGTGCGAGCACAGAGTAACTAGCTTTAGGATCACTTGGTCCTAACGCTAGTTAATAAGAGCTGGCACTAACGAAAAAGTTACCACCAGCTCAGAGATGTAGGTAATGGATTGCGCTGCTGCAGAATCTGTTACCTGCAACTCAAAACCCCTCAAAAAAAATCACACACTCATCCCACGGCGAGAATGGCGGCTCGATCAGCAGCTTCTGGCCACTGGGAGCAGAGTGAGACTGGGGGAAGAAAGTCCCCTGTCTCCCTCCGCGATCACTCCGCCGACCAGCAGGATCTCACAAGAGGCGAGATCCTGCCGGTTATGTAACAGCACGATCCTCCATGGACACCTTGGAGGGGATGCTGGGGACGGAGCTGTAGCACTGCCCCCAGCATCCACAAACTTAGTGATTGCTAAGGGGCTGCCGGACTCGGTGCCTTCCCCGTAATCTGCCGGGGAAACCGGGATGCAAAGGGAAAGTTAGTGAACGCAAAATTTTCCCCTTTGCGTCCCGGTTTTAGTGAGGGCAACTCTATAGTCTCCAAAATGTATATTTATGCTTTTCGACCACGGTATGTGTGCTGTTGACAAAATGAAATCTGAACGTAGACGGAGGGGTGATCGAGCTCAAGCCCACTTGTGCATAACAGAGGAATCTATGACAAGGTTAAAGGAATGCTCTATTAAAAAAAATAGTTTCCTTCTTTTGCCCTTAAATAAATGGGTAGAGGCTGATGACCCAGTCTCGTTATATGTTATCCAGTTCAGGCATAATATGCAGCATCTATTGTAGGTTTTCTTGAAACACTGCCTGTATATAAACATATTACTATCATATTAGAGTGTGAGTGTTGTTTTAAGGAACAAATGACTAGGTTACTTGACAGAAATCTTGGAATTCCTGCACTTGTTATTTTAGGACTTGACTCCGTGTAAGTCTGTTTTCATATTAACACACGTCCACCTAAAATGATAATTAAATTAATATTTCTGCAAAAACTATGCAACAGAAAACACTTGGGACCCCTCTTCCTAGGTTGTTGTTAAATGGCAGACACTAGTGGAATACCTGAGCGGCTGCCATTTTCTATTAGAGCCGGCTATTTAACACATGTATTACGACGGAGCCGCTTTCTCAGCAGCTCCAGAAGTGTTAAAAGATAACACCTGCAGTGCTAAGCACAGCTAGTGTTATCTGCTGAAGGACTCCATAGGACACAATCTTGCACAAATGAGATCCAGCTTGGCAGCGGAGGGATATATGAAAGTACACTGGGAACTATTCTTCCCTATGTACCTCCACCCGTGGAGCGAGGAAGCAGCAGATTGCGGCGCTGTTGCTACTGGATGACCTGAGGTGAGTATCGGATTTTTAGATTGAGTTAAATCATTGTGTTAGGTGATTGTGCAGATGCACAATCACTTAACACCAGGGTCTGAAAGAAATTTGGCCTGATTGCAACTTGGACGTTAAAGGCTAGACACAAATGGAAAACGTTTGCTTCAGTTATATTCCATTTACGACTCGCCTTTAACCACCTTTATTACAACCCATCCACTTTGCCAGCAGCTCAAAGCGTAACTTCTTCGAAGCCGCAGGGAGATAACACCAGTGGCGCTTAGTATTGCTGGTGTTATCTGCTCCAGGAGTACATAGGACTGCATGGAGATGGATAAGAGCTCACACGAATGAAATCCGGCCGCGCTGGTTGGAATAGCTCTTTCTCCATCTGCTGGGGCCACATTTGCGACTCCCGTACAAAGTATAGGAGACATTAATGTATAGTAACGTGGCGCAACTTCGGAGACGCAAGCTGAGTTTGCATCTCAGATGGAATAGGATGGGTAAAAAATAAGCACAGCGCTCGGTCCCATTGCAAGGCAACCTTGGAATAGGACATAGGACCCTTGTTCTTTCTGCATAAAAAAAGTATATTTATTAGTGAATAAAAAATCATACCTACAAAAGGTTTGTTCAGCGAATCCTGTGTTTGAGTCGAAGTCAATAAATGTCCCATTTATCTGTAGTCATATAGAAATGGTTTAATGGTTATAACGTCTTGCTCTTGTGTATACAGAAACAGGCTAAGTATTGAAATATTGATTAGACACAACTGCAAAGTGACAATACGTTACACAATTTCCATTGAAAAATCTGATCCTTCCTGTGTTTTTCTTTGAATAAAAAGTGAGCCATGAATAAACTTCACTAAATATGCAAAAAATGATTTGTTGTAACACAATTATGCATTCTGCGTGAAGCATTGCCTTCTCTGAGCCCTACGGCGATCACTCTATGATCAATGTTTTTTTTATTTCCCCATCTCCTTTACATGTCAATTCCTTTTCATTCAGTTCTGAGAAACTCTGAGAAATTATCCTTTTTGTCTTTAAGCATTATTTCGTTAATTGCCGTAGACTTAAAATCCAGGATTATTGCCTCAGATTGAGCTTCTATCCTCACTCTGCTCATCCTGCTACGTACTCTGAGTTATCCAGATACTGAGTTTGTCTTTCGTCCTCATCTTTCGCAGTTTGCACATTGGTGTGATGGACGTACTGACTTTCTACGACGGTGACGACTTGACGGCCCATGTCTTGGGTCGCTACACGGGTATCCACAGTCGCTTCAAACTCTACAGTTCTATGGCAGATGTCATCATCCAGTTCCAGACAGACCCTGGCAGTAATGTCTTTGGATACCAACAGGGCTTTATCATCCACTTTTTTGGTGAGTGTTTTCTATTAGCAATGAGGCCGTGAAGTGGGCATAACAAATCCAAGGTTCTGGGAAGATGAATGTCCACTGGATACACCACATAAAGAAGGGACTATGATCGTTTTTTTTTTATTTTTTTACAATTCTTCATGTCCTGATTTTTATTACTGTGCCCATTTAATGCCATTGAATTTATCCTTCATATTGTTTTAGATCTATTTGATTTGCTTAAAATAACACATGTACAATCATAGAAATACATGTATAAACTATTAGGTAGTAGGACTGGGCGATATCCTAATTTTAGTACGATTTTATAGAGGTCGACCAAAATTTTACTATTGTGCAAATCGAGGATTTGTTATTGGAGAGATGCTTTGTCCAAGCATTGGTAGAGCACAGATGACAGGTTGCTCAGGTGCCCACTGAACCTGTCGGCTGTGCTCTGATGATGCTTGGACGCAGCATCCATCAATTAACTAATCCAGTCCCTGATTTTTGCCAAGAGAAAAATCGCATTTGACCTTGATTAAATTGGGTTGAATCGTGGATATTGCCCAGCCCTAGTAGGCAGATAGGCACAGTATACATGTATGTCTAATTAAAATCCTTTTGTGGTTCGTATAAGCTACAAAATAGGATAAATGGTTATTATAGCCACAAAAAAGTGTAACTGTTAAGATTTAGGATTATCATCTTCATTTAATGATGCCGTCCCAGGCGAGTCATCCAGGAATGAACATTTTTTCTTTGTAGAGGTCCAAAGGAATGATACATGTCCAGAGTTGCCGGAAATCCTGAATGGATGGAAAACAACATCACAATCAGAGCTTGTTCATGGGACCGTGGTGACCTACCAGTGCTATCCTGGATATGAGATCACTGGGGCTGAGCTTCTCATGTGTCAGTGGGATCTGACATGGAGTGGGGATCTGCCGGCGTGTGAAAGGGGTAAGATATGGCATCGTAGTAACAAATAGAGTCCGATATTTGAATTCAGTTTACTTTATGGACTGGACCTGTATTATTACATGTGTTATAGCTTTTTGTGTCATCAAAACAATCACAAGGAATGCAATAACTACTGGACTCCAAAGATAAAATGCCTGAAATCTGCATATATACATGCTTGCTTATTTCACTTTTGATTTGGTCCAGTCACGCAAGAACTTTGATTAATGTAGCTCCCCCACTATTTCATTATATTGGGTCCGAGCTCCCCTTTAGCTACACTTTAAGGGCACTATCAGCTGCCCTGAGCTAAAAGTGGACGCTAAGGGGAAAAATTTGCATTCGCAAATTTCCCCTTAGCGTCCCCGTTTTACCAGTAGATTATGGGGCAGGTGTTGAGTCCAGGACACTGCCACGTAGTGGCCACTAGGCTCCAGGATGCTCGGGGCAGCCCTAAAGCACTTATGGACTGCATGGAGGCTTCTCCTGCCGGGTCTCATGACCGACAGGATCTTGCAGGTCGGTGGAGTGATTGCGGATTGAGACTGGGGACTTTTTTCCCCAATCTCATTCTGCACCCAGCGACCAGAAGCAGTGGATCGGGCCCCCATTCTCACCACCGGATGAGAGGTGAGTATTTGATTAATTTGGGTGGAGTTCCAGCTGCAGCTAACTGATTCCACAGAAGCGGAATCAGCACCAGCAGAATCGGCACCAGCGGAATCAGCACCAGCGGAATCAGTTCGCTGTAGCAAACTTTTGTAGTTAGAGACAGCAGGGCGTAATTAGCCTTGTTAATTAACTTTGATCTTTTTAACCAAGGGACTGTGGTCAGGGTCACCTGAACCATCATCTAACTCACAGGATCTTTGGCTGAACCCCTGAAAGGAATTTAGAACTTCTACCCCTTGATGCAGCTCTTACAGCCCGTATTGGGGTATTTCAGTGGGTCTACAGTTGCCACCTTGTGGACAGGGAATTAAAAATGACAAATATTTTATCACATTCGTATTATACCTTTCTACTTTACGCCATTAAAAGTCTTTGAATACAAGAAAAAAATTAATCCGATAAGGTTGGGGTTAGGGTTATAGGTAATGCTAACACTAATATTAACCCTAATACTAGCCTTAACCCTAATACTGACCATTACCTTAAAATTAAAATAAGCATTCTGTTTGCACCATATTCACATCAGAAACCTAATGTGAATGTGGTGCTAAGTTGCACCATAACACTACTTGACTGCACCATTTTTTTTGTGTTGAATTGGACTTTTTTTTCCCATAGTGTCTAAAAGTAAGGAACATTTTTAAATTGTCTACATTTCTTAACGTATCTTTTCTACCTGCATCCACAAGGTGACGATGTTCATATAGTTACAGTTACAAGTATTTATAAAGCGCTAACAAGTTCCGTAGCGCTGTACAATGGGAGAGACGGAACAGCAAATATACATACACATTACACACACAGAACAGGAGAGCGGACCCTGCACGAGAGCTTGCAATCTAAGGCTGGGGTCAGACGAGCGTAGTGTTCACGTCCGTGATTGCGCCTAAAAGTACGCCCGTGATAGCATGACATAAAGTCCATTGGAGCCTGACACACGAAGTACGACCGCACTGAACTGCGGACGCACAACGGCCGCGGCCCACGGACGCAAGGCAGGCAAGAACGTACAACCCCTAGAACGGCCGCACAAAGTGCGCTGCGTCCGCAACGTCTGCATAGCTTTGTGTGTGAGTGATGGTACATGGTCAGACAGACTGCATTTATACGTCCAGCATTTTTCATGGACAAAATGGTTTTGCTTTTTAATTTATTTTTCCTCCTACATCCGTCAAAAAATAAACGTCAGTGAAAAAAACGGACTGTGTGACCACTACTGCGTTTTCCGTACTGACGTACGTCCGTGTACACGGACGTACAGTCCGTAGAAATCACGCTCGTCTGACCCTAGCCTAAGGCTAGGGTCAGACGAACGCATTCTGTGTGGATTGTGTGTCCATGCACAATGGACGTACTTTCTGACTGATGACAAGGTAGTGGCCACACGGTCCGTTTTTGTGACTGACATTTTTTTTGACTGATGTAGATGAGAAATAAAATTAATCTAAAAACCATTTTGTCCGTCAAAAATGCTGGACGTCAAAAATGCAGTCCCCCTGACTACGTTCCATCACTCACACACAAGCTATGTGGACGTGGCGCACTCCGCACGTCTGTTTTAGCGGTTTTACGTTCTTGCCTAACCTGCGTCCGTCTGCAGCGTCCGTTGTGCTTCCGCACTTCTGTGCGGACGTACTTCGTGTGTGGGTCTCTATTGATCATAATTGTATGCTACCACGGATGTTAAAATGTGCGGCAACACGGACGTGATCACTGCGCTCGTCTGACCCGAGCCTTAGAGGAGAGGGGTGACACTCTAGGTGAGATATCTATCAGTGACTTCAGGGGACCAATCTCACGAACTCTTCCACACTATCACAGTAACAATGGAGCTTTTTGGGATTAGTAACAATGGCACCATCACAAGGATTTCTTTTACCGCTTTGGGGTAAAGCCCTGGGTCTCTCTGGAACCTAGCAATGCCCCTGCTTGATAGAAAATGAGGCAGCTCGCAAATGTCATTTAAGCAGATATGTGAAATAAGTATACGTGGTGCAGTCGATATACAATCAGTGCATCTCTAAAAGATGATAGTAGTACCAATTAAAATTAAAACTGTCTATAGTGTGGTATTACGTGTCTGTGTTACAGCAATAGCATACAGCATTGGTTTCCTGATGTTGATTCTCCTTAAAAATCACATGTTGACTAATTACAATGACTGCTCATTACCTGCTATTAATCTTTGAGCTCTGCAAAACAAACCCATAAAACCATTCCAGTGTTAAAATGCTGATTATATTATCCCAAGATTTAATTGTTTTAATGATAACAATTATATATTATAGAGAGAGAGACTAGTGGAGACGCAGAGAACATGTAAGAGTTAATTTTATCCTTGAGGAACACATCTGTGGATTAAATAAGACCTGCATGAAGCTCAGATGAAAGAGAAATCTACTGGCTAATTAGAGTGCCTGAGTGCTTTAATTGGTCTCATCTAACTGTAAATGTGGTTTACTCCCTCCTAACACTTTTACACTTCCCATTCACTTCCCTCTGCTAAAACAATTCCGCTTTGAAAAATACTTTCGCTCTGCTGATAGTTTAGACGATAAATACTGTATCAAGTCAAAGCTGAACTTTAGCCTCTCAATCTTTGAAAACGTTATATTTAGAACGTTAATATTCCTTCAGCACATAATGAAAAGCAAGTGTCTTAATTAAGCTACGTATACAAAACATCTGGACCCATGTAGTAATTATTGGGGGTGTTGTGTATTTCAATATCTCACGAAGAGTGGATTGATTAATATTCCTTCTGTTACCACTGGTTAAAATTAGCAGAAATATATAGAGCCTGATTACAACTGAGCTGTATTTGCCCCTTGCTATTAATGTATGTATTCCTCAAGCGAGTCGGAATATTTTGAAGCTTCTTGTAGATAGCAGTAGCGGCGTTGCATCACGTTGGTATCGGCTCCCGAAGTCCATGGGACTCCATGGAGCCAAGCGCAACACTGTGTTTGGTTTCATGGTGTCCTGCGAAAGCCTTGAGCCAGCTCTAGACAAGAATTTGGTCACGAGCAAAAAAAGAATCAACCATTCCTATCCCTACTTTGCTGTAGCTCATCTATAGTCTGTTGTTTCCCAGGCAATATCCCTTAAGGAGGTGGATATCACATGGGTCATAAATATCAATGTAAAAATCGTATCCCTTGTTGAGATATCATCCAATGCTACTTACCCAATTCCAGAGTCCAATGCCACCATGTTCATCCTCCATATGCAGCACATTTTGGTCCCTATTGTCTGCCCTAAGCTAAAATGGGGACACTAAGGGGGAAAAAATTTGCGGTCGCAAATCTCCCCTTAGCTTCCCCATTTTACAAGTGAATTGGAAGGGAGGCGCCGAATCCAGCAGCCTGCCCCGTAACCGCCACTAGCCTCCACGATGCTCGAGGCAGCACTAACACGCCATCATAAGCTTCACTCCTGGAATCCTTAGGACTCCATGGAGGCTTCTGGTGTCGGTCCACGGAATGATCGCGGAAGGAGACTGGGGACTTTTTTCCCCGAGTCTCACTCTGCTCCCAGCAGGCAGAAGTGGCGGATTGGGCCCCCATTCTTGCCACAGGATGAGAGGTGAGTATTTGATTTTTTTTGGGGGGGGGGATTCCAGCTGCTGCTGATTCCTCAGAAGCGGAATCAGTTGGCTATAGCTGTAAGCTGTAGCAAACGGTTTTAGTTAGTGACAGCACCTTTGTGCTAATGGGTTTTTTAACCCGTTAGCGATTAGGAGGTGGTGCAGGTGTCCTGCTAACGCTCATTTATGTGAGCAATAGCGTTAAGGAGGTGATAGGGCCCTTTGAGTGTCAGTGCTGAGCAATTGGCCATAAGGCTAGGGTCAGACGAAAGCATTTTTCCCCGCGAACGTGAAAAAGTGCGTCAGAACGCATTGACGTATTTTTTCACGGAATGCGCAAAAACGGTCAGACGACCCGCATTTTCGGGCGTGATTTTGTACGGATCGTCAATAAAACTCTTTTTGCGTCTGGAAGTTATGTAGGCCGGACATTAGCAGCGTCTGACATCTCCTAATCACGCAAACACGCCGCTATGCCGCAGCTGCGCACGTCAGCACTAGCGGTTCTGCGTTCTCAAACAAATGCGTTCAAATTCCACTTGCGTTGCACGGCCGGACTTTTGTGCGGCCGTACATCGTATATTGGCCATCATTGCCCGTCATCTGCTGCTAGTGCGGCCGTAATTATGTGCGCCAGAACGCATGTTAAAAGTGCGCTGGTCTGACCCCAGCCTGAGAGGTAACATGTATTTTATATTTTAATGGTTATCAAACTATGGAAAAGAGTGGTAGATTCTTCTGTGAAACCATGTCATGAAGTGGTGTAGGTGCTGATGATGGCTAATATAAGGATTTAAAATAAGATTCAGTATCAGAAGAACAATGGATAAAATAGAGAACTGGCAAAACCAGTGTTAGCAAATTGTATCAGGGCAAGAAATGTTCCTTTGAGAATGAAGGCGACCATATTTCCAATGAGAGAAAAACAAGTGTCTGAATTCTTACGTAAGGTGATTTGTATTATTCATAAATATAATCATTACTCCTGAATACACTGTTTTCTTCATTTAAGTAGGTTTTCTTTAAATTCTACACATTATATAATCATATAAAATTGTCATTTTCAAGTTTCTGACTAATGACAGCTCCATAATTAAGTTGTATAAAGAAGAAGAAGAAGAAAAGGGAAGATTGATAAGATTTTGCAAAATACCTTTTCACTAAGTTTCGTTATTACCATGACAGCAGGATCATCTTGTCCTTGGTGCACAAATGCCGAAATACATACATCGCGAGGAATTATTCCTACCAGTGTTGATCTTTACATCAGGGTTCATTGGCGGCTTTGTTGAGTGTCTGCAGAAGGTGACACGATATTCTATAGAACTTATTATGTTACTTTTTAAATGTCACGCATCCTTTATACAGGGTTATTCAGAGAGAGGTGAAGACCAGGAGAATGAAGGAAAATTCTAGGTCAAAATAGCCAAACCAGAAAAACTCTCCCATTTAGACTCGTATCAGACGAGCCCCAGTGTGAACGTCCGTTTTTGCTCACATAATAATGTCCGTCGCAGCATAGAATAATCACCAATGGAGCCCCCACACGAAGTGTGTCCGCACCGAACTGCAGGTGCACAACGCACGCGGCAAACGGACGCAAGTTAGGCAAGAAGGTAAAACCGCTAGCACGGACGTGCGGAGTGCGCTGCGTCCGCAACGTCCGCATAGCTTTGTGTGTGAGTGACGGAACGTGGTCAGACGGACTGCATTTATACATTCAGCATTTTTGACGGACAAAATGGTTTTGTATTTTAATTTATTTTCCCTGCTACATCTGTCAAAAATAACGTCAGTTTAAAAAACGGACTGTGTGGCCACTACTGCGTCTTCCATCAGAAATTGCGTCCATACTGCACGGCGCACAGTCCCTAAAAAAAGCGCTCGTCTGACACCAGCCTTATCTCACTTTCCAAATTGTCTATTTTAACCTAGAATTTTCACTTCTCCAGTCATTCTCCTGGTATTCACCTCTCTCTGAATAACCCTGATTGACTTTAGAAATCCTGCTTTAATAATAAGATGTTTTCATGTTGTTTGTTTTATTTTTTTTGGGGGGGGGGTTGATTACAAATCCATAATTGCAAATAGCTAATTTTGCTTATAAAGTGTTTTTGGAAAATCTCAACGTTTCTTTGAAGAGTCATTAAGGAGCAAATAAGAGATAAAGCTTTTCTAAAACGGTTTATAGGATTCACTATGGTTACAATTACAGCACTTATATAGCGCCAACAGATACTGCAGTGTTTTACAATGGGGATACACAAACTTGAGACATAATAGATTACGATACATAAGGAACTGAGCACTCTTGCATTGTCAAGTAACTTTACGAAGATAAGCACTTTCAAGTCTATTCACTAGAGGGATACGAACTGGCTCTGAAATTGCACCAAACGGGGAATTTCCCCATACGGTGCAATTTCGTGGCCATTCAAAAAGCAGGCAGTTCGCCAAATTTTGTCAAATTGCCAGCAAAATACAGTGCTGTTCGGCGGCAGTGAAAGCCCCCATAGAGAAGCAATGGTTAATCTATTCAGAGAACATCGAACAGCAGTGTAATGCCCTCAGGCGTAACCTATAGCTTTCAATGTTAAAAATATTCATCCTTTTTTCGTTCAATATCTATTAAACCATTTATTATTTTAGTCTATTTTATTTTAGGATTTTTTTTAGACATTTTTGGGGATTTTTTTGGCCAAAAAAATTCTGATATTTTTTTTTAAATAGCGTTTTGTTTCTGTAACAGACCTTATTATTATTCACAGGACCTTATATGTTAATTCCAGACATTTTTCTCCATTAGTTTTTTTTTTTTTTGCAAACAGCATTTCAAATTTTTAAAGTTTCAATCGTTTTTTTTTTGGTTTTTATAACCCCGTTCGTTGGCTTGTCAGCTTTTTCCGGTGGCTGGTTGGCTCTGTGTTTTCAGACGCATTCAGCGGTTTTGCAGTGGATCGTCAGGTGCGTAGGTTTTGTTTTTTCTGAGGTTTTTCAGGTCACTCTAAATTTGATAGGGCGGTTTTGCGGCAGTTTTTCCCTGCACTTTGGGGACCCTGCGGTGAATGCTGAATTCACTGCAGGGTTAGGGAATTTGATTCCCCAGAGTGAGGGGAACGAGAGAGCGCCGAAATGTCGGTGACATTTCGGTGCTCTTTGAATAACCACTTAGGCTAGGGTCAGACTGAGGCAGTGCGAACGCGCGTTCTGGCGCACTTAATCACGGCCGTGCTAGCAGCAGATGCCGGGCAATGACAGCCAATATACGAAGTACGGTCGCACAAAAGTCCGGCTGCGCAACGCAAGTGGAAAATGAACGCATTTTTTCGAGAACGTTAAACCACTAGTGCTGACGTACAGAGTGCGCTGCGTCCGCTAGCGGCGTGTGTGCGTGAATTGGAGACATCAGACGCTGCTAATGTCCGGCCAACATAACGTCCAGATGCAAGAAGTGTTTTATTGATGATCCGTACAAAATCACGGATGAAACTGCGCATAGTATGACCGCTATTGCGTATTCCGTGAAAAAATACGTCCATTCTTCGAACGCACATTTTCACGGACAACGTGAAAAATGCGTTAGTCTGACCCTAGCCTTAGGCTAGGGACAGATGAGCGCATTTTCTGCGGCCACCGTCAAAATGTACGTCGATGCGTGCGCACGCATTTTTTCACGGAATACGCTTAAGTGGTCAGACGACCACAGTCGCACAGTCGCAGGTACTCACCAACGCAATTCTAGGGAAATCCGGCTGTTTGAACATTATGTAGGCCGCACACTAGCAGCGTCTGACGTCTCCTAATCACGCACACACGCTGCCATGCGGCCGCAGCGCACTCTGTACGTCTGTAGCAGCGGTTTCACGTTCTGAGAAAAATGCGTTCATTTGCCGGTTGCGTGGTGTCGGCGCACTTTTGTACGCACGTACTGCGTATATTGGCCGTCATTGGCCGTTATGTGCTGCTACTGCCGCCGTGATTTAGTGCGCCTGCACGCGCGTTCCGACTGCCCCACTCTGACCCTAGCCTAAAACGTGAAAATCAGGAGAATTGGCAGGAGATGTGAAAATTTTAGGTCAAACTAGCCAAACCAGAAAAATGCAGCTATTTGGTCTAGATTGTTTTCTTCTGCCAATTCTCCTGAGTTCACCCTCTAGTGAATAGACCTGTTCGTCTGCCACCTTTCATGTTATAAAAAGCATATTTGGTTACTAAATTCACTAGCAAAGCCTTTTATATATGTTGGTTGCACGCTGCCTACCTTCTCCATTTTAAGAAAATGGTGAATACAGTCATTGCTAACAATTAATGTGTGGTGGAACAAAATAGTTGATGGACTCTTGACTCTTCGGTACCAAGAATATACCGAATATAGTCAATGTGATAAAGATGGATAATAAATAAGGTCAGATCTCCTGCTTATGGGGATTTGTAATGATCATATTGAGATTAATGCAGCGTCCAAAAAATACCAATAGAAAGTAAAAATAACATTTGTATGGCATAATGCCTGTAAATGAAAATTACAGTAACACCATTGTACAGGGATTTCCAGTCATTATAACCCACTGAATCTTATCCCTGTACAGCAGTGAGTGACCCCAGAGCTCTCCCTGTATTCTGCCCTCTCCCTGGCTGTTGTAATGCAGCAGAAAGGTTTCTGAACTTTTTAATACAATGGGCATGAGAGCTGCTCCTTGTATCTTGTTTACAGTAATGCAGGGTGAAAAGGAGAAAGATAACATTGTGGATTACCTTTGTCCGCAGGGGGCTTGCTAATATTGCTTTAAAAGGGTATGCAAAAGGGATTTGATATGCTAATCAACGCTTTACAATGTATTACAATGCAAAATCGAGTTAACTCGATTTTGAGAGTGAAAGGGTTAAACCTGCAAGAATCCAATCACTTAAGAGTATTGTGTCTTTAATTTCCAACATAATTCCAATTTAGAGCACCTAGTTTGAAAGACAATCCACATGACTCTCTTTTGAGATGCTCCTTACATGAATAGCATACACTAAGGAGGGTCTTTTATGTTGAAGGATCTTGTACATTATTTATGAAGAGGTTGTGGAGGTTGTAATCTTGTAATTGAAGGATGTTATTTATTTAAGATAAGAGTGTGTGCTGCTGTGGTTGTTTGCTTGCTTTCTTTAATATCAAGTGAATAAGCTTGATGGAGTTGAACGTGCGAGGCGTTTATTGTCTGTTCCTCTAGCACAGTGTTATGTCACACCTTGGTTGAATAGTGCTATTCAGTAGAAGAAGGCTACGGCAATGATAGAGTACTAAGAGTGGCATCGACAAGGACAAACCTTTATGGCACTGAATCACAACCACTAGTGTCTCTTTTCTATAAACATTGTTCAGATACTCAAGAATCGTCATCCAATGAGGCTGGAATATGAACTTCTATATCTGAACGATCTAGCCTTACTGGAGTATTGAGTGACTGTCAACCAAAGCATTTTATATATCCATATAATTTAGGGGGGTTTGGGGTTGTTGGTTTTTTTTTTTAATGAAAAAAACTTTGGTCCCAGGGTAGAAAATTTGTTGAACGCTTCAGTAACAGGAAACCGTAAAGGCTTTATCCATTTTCCTTCCATCACTCTCAGCATTTCATAGGAGGGCATCGTCTGTTTTTACAACGATGCTCGTTCACCATCGGCATATTCTTATAATAGTTGTGGATGACATCATTCTGTTGCCACTTTCATCAGACCACTCATTCCCATCCTAGAGAAGATGGTCGGCAAAATTCAATAAATGAAGGGTCTACTCAAAAAATATATAAAGCTAGAATAATTATGGAAAAAGAATCGGGATTGCAGTTCTTTAGCCAAGGTTGATTATTTGCCTCCTTTTTGGTACACCGATGACAAGTAGCGTGAAGGTTGTGTTGCAGTTTAGCACGGAGACAAAGGAATCAAATACAATGTGGAGGTTTATAAAAGGAAGTCTTCATTACGGTTCTTAATGCTACTCCTCGGAGCTTACCTCTCTGGAGCTGTAGGGCCTGACTTTAGATTAATTTATTAAACCCTAGAAGTAACAGTAACCCTAACCCTAAAACAAGCACAGGAAGTAACTTAACACTAATTATAAATCCTAACCCTAAAATTTGATAACTTCAAAAAAATGTTCCAATTCTAATCTGATTGCCCCTGAAAGTTTTTAGATTGCTTCCAAAAAATGATGCTAGGCGTTAAATTCGGAAGCGTCCCAATTTCAGCGGCTTGTTCAATTTGGCATTATTTTTAGAAGCATACCCTAAGTTGCAACCTACTGATATTAAGCTGAGCAAGAGGACTTCTTAGAAGATTCTATGAGGCCGGATAGCTGAGGCGTAGGATGGAGGACTTGTAGGGGAATAATATAACATCCAAGGGGTTATTCAAAGAGCACCAAAATTTTGGTGCTCTTTTGTTCGGCGCACTTCTGTGTGATTCGGCGATTCAAGTTCGCCGACTCTGCAGTGAATTCGGTATGCACCTCAGGATCCTCGAAGTGCGCCGGAAGGATCTGCCGAATGCCGTCGATAAACCCGAATGCAGCCGAAGATCCCCCAAACATAGACACAAATCACTGAAATCAGCTGACAACCCTCCGAACGCAGCCGGCGATCCGCCAAAAAATGCCAACCAGCTGCCGAACAGGGGTAAAAGAATCAATTTTTTTAATGTGTTTAAAACAAAAAAAAAAACTGTATGAAAATAATAAATAAGGTCCTATGAATAATAATAAAATGGACAGGTACAGAATTTTTAAAAAAAATCTGAATCAAACGTTTGGCTGAAAACCCCCCAGAAAAATGCCTAAAAAATAAATAAATAACGACTTTTTGCTGCAAATGAAAAGAATGAACAGTTGAATAAAAGGTTATTAAAAAAGGGAATTTTTTTTACATTGAAACCTATGAGATTCACCTCTTCAAACCTGTTGAATGAAAGCAATGAAAATCTGGGCATTTCTCCATCTTTTCAGTGCTGTTCGGCGTTCTTTGAATAGATTATCCATTACTTCTCTATGGGGAATTTCACTGCTCCTGAAGGTCACCGAATTGCATCACATTTCGCTGGCTATTTGCTAATATTTGGCGAATTGCCAGCTTTCTGAATAGCCGTTAAATTCACCATTCGTGCAATTCGGTGGCAAATTCAGCACTCCCGAAATAAACCCTTGAATTTAAATTGAGGAACACTAATGGAATACTTTAATTCTGTATATTGGTCCTCCTGATCTTACAAAGCAATGCATGTTCCTGTCATTGAAAGATATCATACATAGGACATTCCATAGTTGTAATGTATGCATTGAAATTTATCCCAGCTCTTCACGCTGCTGCTGTAGCTATTTCAGCTAATTATTACACTGTAACGCATTCTCATGACACTGTGCAGTTTGCTAATCTTCCAGCTCGATTCAGAATGTCCTTGGAAGAGAAATACGTATTAATAATCAACGTTAATTGTAAATGTGAACCATTCCGAAAAGAAAGCCTCATTGCTAATCTCATCACTTGGTTAATTTAATTGATAGGCAAAACGAATCAGAAATACCGAAACACATCTTTTTTCTGCCCTAGGATGTACTGAAACAAAAAAAGAATAATGCGCCAGATAAATCAGTAGATTTTAATACCGAGGCAATTCCACCTCGGTAGCGTGCCCACACGGTGCCAAATGAAACCTACTTTCCAAACTTAGAAAAGAAAAGCATTCAGGGCACATCAGAGACAAATACAGTAAAATGTTATTGATCCCACGGCCTGGATGTATCAATCTTTTAGCGGTTTCTTTGCACTAAGCACTCAGTGTGATACATATACTGACTGAATCTCTTCAATCCACTTCCACTCTGACCCACCATTACCAAAACCATTACTGACCCACAGTAATTGTCATTTGTTAGAAAAACAAGTGGCTCTATTCCAACCCTGTTGTAAACTTAAAGCCTTTTAAACCTACCAACTCCATAGAATTTAATGGCTCTGGGACGTTTATGACTGGTCTGGATCAGTTTACACCAGGCTGTAATGTGATATGTTATACGTTTATTTGTATACAGCAAATTATGACTCTTTTGGCTTTAGTTTCTCAAAAAAGGCAGAGTGGGTACATCTACACAGCCAAGACGAATGCATACTACAGGCTTGTTTCACATCTTAAAACTAAAATTATAATGATCTCTAAGGCTTCTTGCTTCATTTCGAATGTAAATATGTCTCCACAATGTATCAGTGATCCACATGCTGACCTCAAAGGTGTCCTGTGGATGTCCACGTCAGGATCTTTTGTTCAAGCCACACAGCAGTTGCATGTTGTCTCAGTCTGCGGTCACTGTTCTGCTGGGTTGAGTAGAGGTAACATTGCTGCTCTATAACCGTGGAGACACAGGTTCGAATCCCGGCAATAGCACCTCTCCAGTAAGTGTCCTTGGGCAAGACACCTAACCGTACATACTCGCCACCCAGGACATACTTGATAACGAGAGAAATCTCAATGTATCCTTCCTGGTAAAATACTTTATAAATAATTCTGTGCAGACTATGAATCCCACCTGTCAAACCTGTCTTCTTGCTCATTTAAAGGTAATGGTGCCTACAAAAATCAAGCGAAGAAACATTGGAAAGCCAGTTGTCTAATAATAATACTAAACCTGACTCTGTAAAATGTTAACAATTAAAAAAATGAAAATGTAAACAACATAATAATATTGAGGTGTTATTGCCCAGTTTTTACTTTGTATTCGAGCAATGGTGCTGCTATACCTTATCTTCAAAATTCCCGTGCCAGGAAAGAGAGAGGAGGAGATGACGCAGTGCATCAGTCCGCACTGTGTCATCAAAAACATAAATGCTACACTGCTAAATTTTACATTGCAGCAAGTGGTGGGTCATTTAGACACCAATTTCTGTTATTTAACCCCTTCACTACAAAGTAAGTTTCCAAGAATCCACTGTAAGGAACCTGTGGTCTTTTGGAAACTACTTTTAATCAATTATGCAGTAACAAATACGTTGGGAATATGCCTAATGTTTTTCTTACTGTAATAACCTATATGGCAGACAGATGCCGCCATCTGCTGGCCAAATTAAGTTACTGCATGAAAAAACAATGGCCACAGGGCTAAATCTTTGGGGGTGTCTTCTGGATCCCGAAAGCAAATGAAATTCATTTGCAACAAACATATTTCATTTGCAATGATACAGCATAGCCCCAGATCGTGTTAACACGATCTCAGGCTGCTGTGTCTGATACTGCTGATCGTGTACAGTCTACCACAGTAGTGACGGGTTTAACGCCTAGAAATAAGTACCTATTAAAATATATAACCACAAAGGTTAGGATGAAATGGCATGGGAAAATAATTTATACTGTGAATGCATTCTAAATTATTATAATTAAAGGCGCTGTGGAGTCTGCTAAAAAAAAGATACATAATACGTGTGTGTCCTGCAATAAATCATGGCTACAAATACCAGATAAATATGAGGAGTAAAAAATGGTCAAAATTATCTCAAACAGATGTGAAATGGCTTAGAATTGAATGGGTTAAAGGAATATGCTCATTTTCAGTAGATCAGACAGATTGTCTCCTAATTGGCTGAGACACATCCAGATCTGTGCATTCACAGTATCTACCAGATATATAAATGTGGATTTCTATAAATTAATTATTTTATGCATTGTTTTGAAGGTATACTCTAGGCACTGCGACCAATTAATGTAAATTGAGTGGTCACAGTGATCTGTGTCCTCACCCCTCTCCCCCCTCTGGGACAGTTACAGTTGCAAGTATTTATAAAGCTCCAACAAGCTCTGTAGCTTTGTTCAACAAACAGAACAGTAGGAGAGAGGACCTTGCTCAAGAGTTTATAACCTAAGAGGACGGACCCAACTTACTGGTTCTGGTCTGAGTGCAGTGGATTAGCCTTGACCCACAATCTGAGATCAGTAAGTGCTAACCTCAGGTTCATGGATGAGGTCTCAGAAGCTGGAATCACTGGATGTAGATGAGCCCCAAAAGTCTCCCAGCAATGTCTCGGTAACATGATTCATGACAAACCTTGAACCAAGGGATGGACTCAGAAAAAACATTGATAAAAATCAGTATCACATCAGGCAATACTGTAATAAGCCTTGGCTGGTGCTACAGTCATACAATGGAGGACAATGTAACAATAATAAATTAAACAATGTCTAAGCACAATACATTGAGTCCATTTAAATTTTTTAAAATTCCACTTTTAGCCTGCACAGCATCAAAGGGACCAAATCACATACAGGGGCAAAATGGCACAAAGCGTGAAGATAAATAGATAAATTTATAATCTTCTATATCTGGCTCTCAAAAGGTTAATGACACTCATATTGCAATGGATACTGTTGAGCATTTGTTGAAGTAGAATTTCCTTAAATCTAGTTAATCCCTTTCTATAATATGGTCATAGCACCCCCTACTGGCTGAATGACAAGACTGCACAAACCTTGTGAAAAATAATAATTGTTGCCACAAAATTAGCATCTTGCAGCGAATGCTAGAAGCCAAATAGTTCGGCATTGTGCAGTGCAATTCCTTGCTGGATTTTGGACAGAGCATATGAGGGAGCTCTGGAGGCAAGCCAGGCTCTGATTTGCACAAACGTGTATATCTTTTCATAAAGACCTATATTCTGTTTTGCAAATGGTGTAGTGGAGGATTGTTATCTTGCTTTTTTTTTTTACTTCTCCATAAGTTAATTACAATCAGGGTTATTCAAAGAGATCCGAATTGTGGCCGAAAGGTAACCAAACTGTGAAATTCAGCGTACAGTTACCTTTCCTGGCCATTCGGCTATCCAGAGAGCAGGCAGCTCGCCAAATGTTGGCGAATTGCCTGCACATACGGTGCCTGTTCTTTGCCTGTTCGAGGGCAGTGAAATCCCCATAGAGAAGCAATGCTTCGTCTATTCAGAGAACAAAAACCAGCAGGGAAAAGTTGCCGAATTGCCCTGCTGTTCGGTGGGTTCATACGGCAGATTTATTCTGGCGAATCCCATAGGCTTCAATGTTAAAAATATTCTTGTTTTAATCTAATATCCAATAAATCGTTGATTATAATATTCTGCAGTAAAAAGTCTCTTCATAGATTTTTTTAGGCATTTTTCGGGATTTTTTTGCGAAAATTTGTTTTCCTTTTCTTTTTATAATTTTTTCTTTTTTCTGTAACAGCCCTTTTTATTATCATTCATTGGATTTTATATGTAAATTTCAGACATTTTCGTTCTGTAGTTTCTTTGCAAACAGTGTTTCAATTTTCAAACATTCAAGGGTACTGTTTTGTGGGTTTTTTCCACTCCATTCGTCTGTGGTGTCGGGTTTTTCCAGTGGCTGCTCTGCGTTGTGATCGGCAGCTGCTCAGGTTTCTCCGGCGTGTTCGGTGGGGTTAATCCAGATGTTTTTGCAGGTTTTGGTGTGCGTTCGCCCGGGTTTTGTGGTGAGTGTTCGGCGGGTTTGCAGTGGCTTTTCCCTGCACAACGACGGCCTTTTGATGCTTGCTGAATACACTGCAGGGTCGCCGAAATGGGATCGCCAAATCGCACCGAATTGAAGAGAACAAAAAGTTACCGAACATGCGGTGACTTTTCGATTTTCTTTGAATAACCCTGATATATATACATACAGTATATATATGTATCTATTTATATTTAGAACAAAATTGAGATATGGGCGCACTCAGGGAGTTAAATAAAGGAGCAAAAAATTATGCTTTATTAATCCTTTAAAAGTTGCTGTGCAAAGAACTGATGTTTCAGCCCCTTCAGAGCCTTTCTCTCCTTCAGAAACAGCTCCTGATGATATTCAGGGTTATTCAAAGAGAGGTGAAAACCAGGAGAATGACTGGAGAAGCGAAAATTCGAGGTCAAAATTCTCCCATTTATCTGACATTCCAAATCGGCTATTTGGTCTAGATTGTTCATTCTCCTGGCAATTCTCCTGGTTTTCACCTCTCTGAATAACCCTGATTACAACCGAGTTGCAAGCTCTGATTGTGGCTTGGATGTTTCAGCAGTTTGCAGCAGCAGCAGCTTGTTTAGGGGGCATGTATTTGCAGCTAGAAGGAGAACAACAAGGTATCCCAATAAGGCTTATTTTTATCCTCTGGAGCCGGTAGCGAATGATAAATGATTTAATTTTTATAAAAATCTCTTAACGCATCAATCTAAAAGAATTGAAAAATACCATACTTACCTCGGATCCCTCTGATCAGCCACTTCCTTTGGCCACGAGCAGGAGAAGACTGGGAACACTTAAGCTTAAGATACACTCAGCGTGTAGCGACGCACAGCGCAGTGAAGCAAAGAGAAGCAAACATTTTGCAGGCATGACTTCACTCTGCTTCGCCTCGCAGCCAGTCTACACCAGTGACGTGCGGTGAGGTCAGTGGCTGGTGAGGCACTGGCTAGTATCAGAGCCAGATATACAAATGCAAAACAGCCAGAAAACCTTCTAGCTCCCAAAGAGGAGGCTTCAGGCATTTAGTACATCGGACAGACACTGCGAGTAAGGACTGACTGGAAGCCGATTCTGTTCCCACAGACCTCTCGCTCCTTTATACAGAACAATTATTTAACAATATGCCTTCTACAGTTGTGTTCAAAATTATTCAACCCCCAATGCTGTAAAGGGTTTTAGGGAATTTAATGTACATTTGTAATTGTATTCAGAATGAAATCCTACAAGGACTTTTTAAAGAACCATATGCAACTAAAATGACATCAATTGGTTTTGTAATACAGTAGTAAATGTTTCTTTTGTGAATTCTTCATTGACACAATTATTCAACCCCTTAAAGACTACCACTCTGAAGAACAGAGGTTCATTCAAGTGTTTTCAATCAGGTATTGAAAACACCTGTGGATGTCACGGAGCAGCAATAAAGCATAATAAGCACCAATTAGGCAGTTTTAAAATGACTGTGATACTCAGCTCCTTCTAGACATTTACTGGTGTGGTTACAAACATGGTGAAGTCAAGAGAATGGTCCAGGAAGACAAGAGAAGAGGTGATTACTATTCACAGGAAGGGCAATGGCTATAAGAAGATTGCAAAGATGTTAAACATACCAAGAGAGACCATAGGAAGCATCATTCGCAAATTCAAGGCAAAGGGCACTGTTGAAACGCTACCTGGTCGTGGCAGAAAGAAGATGCTGACTTCGACTGCTGTGCGCTACCTGAAGCGTAGAGTGGAGAAAAGTCCCTGTGTGACTGCTGAGGAACTGAGAAAAGATTTGTCAGATGTGGGTACTGAAGTTTTCAACTCAGACAATACGGCGCACACTGCGTAATGAAGGCCTCCATGCCAGAACTCCCAGGCGCACCCCCTTGCTGTCTCCAAAGAATAAGAAGAGTCGACTGCAGTATGCCAAACGTCATGTGGACAAACCACAGAAGTTTTGGGATAGTGTTCTGTGGACTGATGAAACAAAATTAGAACTGTTTGGGCCCATGGATCAACACTATGTTTGGAGGAGGAAGAACAAGGCCTATGAAGAAAAGAACACCTTGCCTACTGTGAAGCATGGCGGGGGGTCAATCATGCTTTGGGGCTGTTTTGCTTCTGCAGGTACAGGGAAGCTTCAGCGTGTGCAAGGTACCATGAATTCTCTTCAGTACCAGGAGATATTGGATGACAATGTGATGCAGTCCGTCACAAACCTGAGGCTTGGGAGACGTTGGACCTTTCAACAGAACAATGATCCCAAGCATACCTCCAAGTCCACTAGAGCATGGTTGCAGATTAAAGGCTGGAACATTTTGGAGTGGCCATCGCAGTCACCTGACTTAAATCCGATTGAGAACCTCTGGTGGGACTTAAAGAAAGCAGTTGCAGTGCGCAAGCCTAAGAATGTGACTGAACTGGAGGCTTTTGCCCATGACGAATGGGCGGAGATACCCGTAGATCGCTGCAAGACACTTGTGTCAAGCTATGCTTCACATTTAAAAGCTGTTATAACTGTAAAAGGATGTTGTACTAAGTACTAAGATTGAATGTCACTTGGGGGTTGAATAAAACTGATAATGATGTGAGCACAGAAAAGACATTTGTGGTTATTTCATTATAAATGTTATGTTATATTTGTCTGACCTACACGTGCCTCTTTGATTTAATTGTAAGCAAGATGACTGAATGATCAAAATCAATGTCAAACTGGCCAAAACACTCAATTTCAGCGGGGGTTGAATAATTTTGAACACAACTGTAAATTGCATTGGCAAAGACTTCTTAAATTAAGAATCTACAGTCCTGGGTCCTTGTACCTAGACTTGTTTTCATACACGGTTATTCATTCAGAGAAAGGTGAAAAGCAGGAGAATGACTGGAGAAGTGAAAATTCTAGGTCAAAATAGCCAAACCAGAAAAATTCTCCCATTCTTCTCCCTTTCCAAATCTGCTATTTTGACCTAGAATTTTCCATTCTCCAGTCATTCTCCTGCTTTTTACCGCTCTTTGAATAACCCTGATACAAGGCTATTCAGAAAGAGGTGAAAACCTTGAGAATGAGTGGAGAATTGAATTCTAGGTCAAAATAGTCAAACCAGAAAAATTCTCCCATTTATCTCACTTTCCAAATTGGCTATTTGTTCATTCTCCTGCCAATTCAAGGTTTTCACCTCTCTCTGAATATCCCTGATAGTATTATTGACTCATTGTGCTGGCTCACTATAGCTTAACCTTTTATGAGTCTGAAATACTGAAGAGAGTGTAAGCTATAGTGAGCCAGCACAATGATTCAATAATACTATCAGGGTTATTCAGAGCGAGGTGAAAATCTTGAGAATTGGCAGGAGAATGAACAATCTAGACCAGGGTTTCTCAACTCCAGTCCTCAGGACCCACTACAGGCCAGATTTTAAGGATCACCTTGGGAAATGCGGACTGAATACTGCAATCACTGAGCAGCAAATCATAATATCACCTGTGCTGTGCTTCAGATATCTGGCAAACCAGGCCCGTTAGTGGCTCCTGAGGATACGAGTTGAGAAACACTGATTCTAGACCAAATGGAAGAATTTTTCTGGTTTGACTATTTTGACTTAGAATTTTCACTTCTCCAGTCATTCAAGGTTTTCACCTTTTCTGAATAGCCCTGTATCAGGGTTATTCAGAGAGCGGTGAAAAGCAGAAGAATGGAAAATTCTAGGTCAAAATAGTCAAACCAGAAAAATTCTCCCATTTATCTCACTTTCCAAATTGGCTGTTCATTCTCCTGCCAATTCTCAAGGTTTTCACCTCTCTGAATAACCCTGATAGTATTGTTGAATCATTGTGCTGGCTCACTATAGCTTACACTCTCTTCAGTATTTCAGGCTCATAAAAGGTTAACCCAATGCTTGCCCCTGGCAAAACACACACACACAGATTGGAGATATAAATATACACACACACAGCATGTGAAAGAAAGGGTGTGTGTAAAGAGACTGGCACTGTAAGAACACACACACACACTCTATATGCTGCCCCTATAACAAAGTATTAAGAGGAGCCTGGCCACATCCATTAGGTTTCCTTAAAGCACCTATACATTTTGCATCATTTATATTATACTGAAGGGAAAGCAAGCCACTGACCCAACTGGAAAACTGACCCAACCTGACTTCTGCACACTGCAGGGCAGCACTTTCAGGCACTGACCAGGGAGCAAAATGGAGATCTGACACCCCAGCCCCAAGCCAGTGACCCATGAAGCACACGCTGTGATCTGACAGCCCTGGTAGAAGATGAGTTGTTGGCAACTTTGCTGGCAACTTTGCACCTGCTGAGTCCCTCGCCTGTCCTGTCCTGTCCCTCCACAGGCAGCCTGGCTAGAGGTACAATGCATCATACAGATTGGCAGCTAAGTACTATCTGAACATCAGGAAATCAGCACAGAGGAAAGCCATGGCCTCTCCCTCACCATCATTAACCCTCTCTCCCCCCGTGAGGTCACTTACCTTGCAGCTGGGCAAAGAGGGCTTCCTGCTGCTGCTTGAATTTCAAAGCTTGCACCTCTGACTCCTTGGCTTTCTGGACCATGTAAGAGGAAAGCTCCACTTGCCAGCACCATCATTGCTATGAGACAGGAGATAGTCTGGAGCAGACCCTTCTGCCTCCTGCTGCAGATGCAGAACCCTGTGCCCATGATCCCTGCAAAGTCAAACCTATGCCCTCCTTCTCAGTGTCAGCTCTTAGTCCAGCATGGGCACCTGGCTGCTGCACCCCCCTCAGATCCCTCCTGGGGGGCAGATGTGTTGTGCATTCTTCCAGCCCCAGTTAGCAGACAATAACCAGCCTGGGGTATACATGGGCATCCCCAGCTGATGCAGATCTGAGCGGCAGAGCAAATGTCATATAGGCAAAAAACATTTTGTGATTTTTGTAATCTCATCTCTTTGATAATTTAAATGTTTGCAAAATGCTGTGAAGTGAAACAGGGCACAGTGATGACATAATACAAGGTGTACAATATGGTGCTGGGTGTATGGACAGTCCACAGGAGCTCACACTTTAATCATTAAAAGTATTGCGTAAAACTGTCACTAACATTTCATGCATGCCAGAGAGCAGGGTGCAAATGCCCTCCTTGCCGGCCCTCACTTGTTTGCCTAGACCTCCTGAACTAACATAACTGTAATGATGTATATCTCTCTGCCCATTAACAGGACTGTGTTGCATTATTTATGCTCTGTAGCTCTCCCTGGGCACTGGGCATCCCAAGCTCTGTGCTCCTATCATGTTCCCCCCACACACGCAGTTGGTGAAAGTTGCGTTTTTTGCATTGGCACGTTGCTGGTTGCCAGGGAAGCCTGACCTTAGAGATCTTGTCAGTCTGAGCCAGTGATTGCAGGATCCCTCACTTGGTTGCCCATGACGACTTAAGTGACTAGGGACAGTTTGGGAAGCAGGGGGACTGGCTGTCACATAGTGCAGCCACTACATACCTCACTGACAGCCCAAGCGAGTGAGTGCGGAGCTGGAGCAGTGCTAGGTGGGAGGGATCTACAGGGCGTGGCGCATGCGCCGTGTGCTGCAGGTCCTGCCCCTCCTCTCATCGTGCTGCTCCGCCGAGGGGAAAGTATGATTTTTCCATCTGCCGTCGCTCAGCGCTGCATCGTGACGCGGCCTGAGCGAGGGAAATGGAAAAACCTGGACACACTGAGCGTGTCTCGGCGCGTGGATCCACCTACAGGCGCTGCACGTCGCATCACTCTTAGTGTATCTCAGGCTTTAGTTCCAAGTGTACTTCGTAGTTTCTGGACAACCCCGCTCAAGAGAGTTTGGCCAGACCTTCAGGGTTATTTGCATCGAGTGGATCTGGCCGTGAAATGGCACTGAACAGTGAATTTCCCCGTACGGTGCCATTTCCTGGCTATTTGGCTATCACAGTGCAGGCAGTTCACCAAATTTTGGCGAACTGCCAGCAAGTACTGTGCCTGTTCGAAGGCAGTAAAATCCCCCCATAGAGAAGCAATGGTTAAATTTATTCAGAGAATGCCGAACAGCAGCGAAATGTCAGTGAAATGCCCTGCTGTTCAGTGTTTTCATTCAACAGCTTTAATCAGGGGAATCCCATAGGTTTCAATGTTAAACATATTCCTGTTTTTATACAATATCTAATAAACTGTTTATTATTTTATTCTGCAGTAAAATGTCTCTTTATTTTTTTTAGGATGTTTGAGCCATTTTTCGGGATTTTTTTCTGGAATTTTTTTTACCTTTTTTTTTTTTTAATCGTGTTTTTTTTTTTTCCTGTAACAGATCTTTTTATTGTTTATCATAGGACCTTATATATTAATTACAGACATTTTCGTTTAGTAGTTTTTTTGCAATCAGCGCTTAAATTTTGACACTTTCAATTATATCGTTTTTTTTACCCGTCCGGCAGCTCGCCGGCTGTATTCTGCAGCTGGTCGGCGCTGTGCTCGGCGGCTTGTTGGCTGCATTTGGCGGCTATCCAGCGTGTTTGCGACGGCTGCCCGGCAGGTTGCAGGTGGCAGCCTGGCGGCAGCGGCATCCAGCAACCAATTCGCTGCACTTCGAGGACCCTGCGGTGAACGGTGAATTCACTGCAGGGTGGGGAAATATGATACCCCGAAGTGCGAGGAACAACAGAACACCGAATAACCCCTCTTGTGTAGTGTTGCTCTGGAGCTGATACACACGGCACCACTGCAGCTATCAGTTAACGGCTGAAAAATATTCTGGCTCAAGCTGCTGATACAACGTCTCAGGCAGAGTAGTGTTATTAATGGTGAGCCGCAAATGGGAAACAATCCATGCATGGTATGATAGATTCAAACTTTCCCAACATCTGTACT
The DNA here is from genome assembly GCA_009667805.1 of Leptobrachium leishanense. NCBI lineage: Eukaryota > Metazoa > Chordata > Amphibia > Anura > Megophryidae > Leptobrachium > Leptobrachium leishanense. The sequence continues at coordinate 86,109,931 of CM019064.1, read as the reverse complement.
GGGTAAAACAGAAGCCGGCATAAGGCTGTTTTTTTATCAAGAGGGAAAATTCATCATTCTCAACTCAACAGGACTGTTTTCCTTCAATCACATATTTTCCTTCAACATCAGGTTGTCAGGGGATCAAGGATGGAGTCCATTTAATGACTGTAGCCGGCTTAAATCATCGTTGTGCATTGTATTCTGACAGCTTTGGTCCCTACAGGCTACAGCAATAACTCAACCTTAGATTATTTATAAGGGACAGCTAACCTTGGATCCCCAAATGCTCAGCAGGTGCACAAATACTGGAGTGCCAAGGTCAGGGATGAGTGCACCACAACGCTAATGTTCAACAGCAAATTAAATGATATCAGATATTGCGCTGTTACAAACACTATTGTGGAATAAAAGCTGTCACACTGTGTTTCTTCTGCAAGAATCATGCTATGAGCAGGGTATAATCATTAAAAAAATGGAAATTTAATCATATCATAAAAATTAATAAATGATATCCACAATAGGTAGGCATTGAATATACACTAGACGGCTACAGCCCTATCACCTCCTTAACGCTAGCGCTCACATAAACTAGATTAATTGAAGTGATAGTGTTACAGCCAGATTGGATCCCAATTACAAAACCCGTTAACGCTTTCTAACGCGAGCTTACTGTACGTTGATCTCCCTATGCTTAACATGGGGAGCTCAAAGAGTAAGCAGAGACTGATTATCGTTAGGATCACATAGTCCTAACCACTGGCACGCGCAGACAGTTACATTGTAGTGTGCACCAGTGGAACATATATTCTAAACTTATTTAGAAGATTTTGCTCAAAATACACATTTTTCATTAGCAATAAAAAGCCTGTAATCAGAGATAGTCAGTTTTTAAGCTTTTCATCAAGAACCAAATAAGGGACATCATCTAAAATGTCAATGTAAGAAGTGAAAGAGGACCTCTTCACCCAACATTAGGGTGTGCCTGGGCACACCATGCACACCCCCTGCGCACGCCTATGGTCCTAACGCTAATTAATCACCGCTGCGGCTAACTGAAAAGTTAGCCACAGCTATATCCTTGTGCTATCTTATTCCACTTCTGCAGAATCAGCCAGCACCAGCTGAAAGCCCCCCTTCCCAAAAATCAAATATTCACATTTCATCCCGCGTCGAAAATGGCGGTCCAATCCTCTGCTTCTGGCTGCCGGGAGCAGAGTGAGACTGGGGACAAATAGTCCCCAGTCTCCCTCCGCGATCATGCCACAGCCATGCACGATCTCACAAGAGCAAGTACACATGGCCCGAAAGAAAACCCTCACTGGAGTCGTATGGATTCCAGGAGGGGATACTTGCGGCAGCGCCGCTGCAAGTATCCATGAGGCTAGCAGCCGTTATGGGGCAGGCTGCTGGATACATCGCCTGCCTCTAACAGGGTTATTCAGAGAGCGGTGAAAATTAGGAAAATGACTGGAGAATGGAAAATTCTAGGTCAAAATAGCTGATTTGGAAAGTGAGATGAATGGGAGAAGTTTTCTGGTTTGGCTATTTTGAGCTAGAATTTTCCATTCTCCAGTCATTCTCCTGCTTTTGTCAATAACAATGGTAAGCGCCCACAATATGTCACACCACCTGAATACCCAGCTGAACCAAATGGTTAGTGGTTCCCCCCGAAACCAGAAAGAATAAATGGTAGATACGTATCTGGTCAACGCGAAATTCAACGCTAGGGAATTCTGGTGGAAATCAAGAGCCTAGACACTGGCTCTGAGTGAGTGGGTAAACGCCTCTGGGTTGTTTTCTGGAATATTTCTCAGGTTACCCACGCCTTGGTACTGAAGATTTCTCGTCTCAGCAGTTGGTATATGGAATATTGAAAAACAGAAAAACTCCTTGTATATATCGGCTGTTTAAAAAGTAATAATAGCATGATAGCAAGTGCCAACTCACATTTGGAGGAGCTTATTCAAGCTCAAGATGGAACGCACATGGATTTTGTTGCTGGTCAAATCCAATAAAAAAACCACCTCGCATGCAGGAACTGGAGTATAAAAATTTAATAAAACAAACAATAAATGAAGCTAGACTTATGTCCAGATACGATACTGTAGCGATATATTTATTCATATATAATGAATAAAATAAGAACAATTAATTACACATGTCCTTAATTGATGGTTCGCGTGCGTTTCACGCCTCTTTTTCAAATCTCTCCATGTTGGACGAAGCGCCGAAGTCTTGCGCAGGCGCTTTGGAGACTTTTGCGTGTCATGATGCGTTCCATCGGATCGCAATCGTAAACTTCCGGTATCGTAGCGGCGGAAACGCGTTCTGGACATATGTCTAGCTTCATTTATTGTTTGTTTTATTACATTTTTATACTCCAGTTCCTGCATGCGAGGTGGTTTTTTTATTGGATTTGACCAGCAACAAAATCCATGTGCGTTCCATCTTGAGCTTGGATAAGCTCCTCCAAATGTGAGTTGGCACTTGCTATCATGCTATTATTACTTTTTTAACAGCTGATATACACAAGGAGTTTTTCTGTTTCTCAATATTCCATATACCAACTGCTGAGACGAGAAATCTTCAGTACCAAGGCGTGGGTTACCTGAGAAATATTCCAGAAAACAACCCAGAGGCGTTTACCCACTCACTCAGAGCCAGTGTCTAGGCTCTTGATTTCCACCAGAATTCCCTAGCGTTGAATTTCGCGCTGACCAGATACGTATCTACCATTTATTCTCCTGCTTTTCACCGCTGTCTGATTAACCCTGTTAATCTGTTAGTAAAATGGGGATGCTAAGGAGAAATTTGCAAGCGCATTTGTGAGTGCAAATTTCTCCTCTTAGCATGACCTTTTGTCAGGATTGGAGTGCAACGGTTGGTGAAGTGGGCCCATGATGCAGTGATTGGAGGTGTCACGTTGGTTACAGGGCACAGAAGGTTTATTAAAGTATAAACAAAACAGGAAACAAACGGATCTGAGTCAATATCAGGCAAGCAACAGACTGTATGCTGGTTCCAGGGTTTGTTGGGAAGCAGGGTTCAACTTGACAACGAGGATACTTGACAGCGGGGTACACTTGCCAGCGAGGATGCTTGAGAGCGGGGTACACGTGCCAGCGAGGATGCTTGAGAGCGGGGGTGCAATTGCCAGCGAGGATGCTTGAGAGCGGGGGTACCTTTGATAGCGGGGTTCCACTTGGGAGCGGGGTTCCACTTGTCTGGATCACAGGAGGGGTTCAGGTTCAATAGCAGGGAGCCTCAGGAACAGGACTGGTTGTTTGCACTTCCAGAACATTAATGTTGAAGCCCTGATGGAAGGATGGATCCCTCTTTTAAGCAGGCTTCATTAGGAATAATAGCACACATCTGAAGACACCACAACAGGAGCTGAACAGCCAGATAGAGGATCCTGTAACCTGTATACAAACATAAGCAGGAGAATAACAAGCAAATGCAGGTAAATAAGGGTTTGCCAGGGATTAGGTGCAGGCACAGGCTTTGTCTGAGATTCCTGACACCTTTTTAGCAACAGGCACATGATAGTGCCCGTAAGGGGTAAAGGGAAAGTCTTCTAGGATTGCTGAGCGTCATGGAGAATGTATTTCACAAACACAGGAGCTACATTCCAAGTCAGCTGTTCTTACCATAGCTCTTCAAGTATATGGGCTAGACTCTGAGTCAGATATAAACTCAACCAGAGATCTGGTAAACGCACCATAGCTATTAAAGTCTAGGGTCTAGAATCTGATCAGGTGTAAACGTAAAAAACTCCATAGTGTGTTAGAACTGACTTATACAATTATAGCCACTAAAACATGCACATACGGGGTTATTCAGATAGAGCCGATCTGGCCCCGAAATGTCACCGAACACGGAATTTCCCTGTACGGTGCCATTTCGGAGCCATTCAGCTATTCAGAGATCAGGCAGTTCACCAAATTTTGGCGAACTCTCAGCAAGTACAGTGCCTGTTCGAAGGCAGTGAAATCCCCCATAGAGAGGCAATGGTTAATCTATTCAGAGACACTGAACAGCAATGAAAAGTTGCCGGAGCGCCCCGCTGTTTGGTGTTTTCATTCGGCAGGTTTATTCAGGCGAATTCCATAGGCTTCGATATTAAAAATATTCCCATTTTTATGCAATATCTAATAAACAGTTTATTATTTTAATCTGCAGTAAGAAGTCTCTTTTATTTATTGATTGATTTATTTATTTTTAGGAACTTTTAGTCATTTTTCAGGATTTTTTCAGCAAACTGTTTTCTTTTTTCTGCAACAGACCTTTTTATTATCATTCATAGGACCTTATACGTAAATTCCAGGCATTTTCATCAAGTAGTTTTTTGCAAATAGCGTTTCAATTTTGACACTTACAATCATATTGTTTTTTTTATATACCGTATATTATCCCGTCCGGCAGCTTGGCGGCTTTTTCCGACATGTTCGGCGGGTTTTTTGTGGCGGGTTTTCCCTGCACTCCGGGGACCCCGTGGTGAATGCTGAATTCACCGCAGGGTGGGGAACTTTGATTCCCCGAAATCCAGAGAAGTGCGGGGAATGAGAGCACCGAAACATAGGCGACATTTCAGTGCTCTTTGAATAACCCCATAGCATTTTTCTCTTTTGTGTCTTCATGGTCTACTGAGACTCTCTATACCACAGTGACATCCTTTGCATTATATACAAACAGAGATAAAATAGCTCCGGAGACGGATACAGTGTTGACATTTGAATATTACAGCAGCCATACGCACATACAGTGCAGTGGTCCTGCTTGTATTTTAGGCCCTCATTTACACTTTTTTTGATTTTCCTCATCTGGTTCTAGATAAAGAGCTTGAAAATTGAGCGTTTGCAAGTATTAAGTATACACTGTAATCAAGGCTCAAAATTTCAAGTCCCAAGCTACTAGCCAGGCCTTAAGAATTACTCGCCACTAGTTGCCCCACCTAACCCTATCCTGCCCTGCCTGCATCTGCATTCCCACTCGCCCTCATGTAATTTCCACTCGCCAAATGCTAGTAGGCGAGTGGAAATTTTGAGGCCTGCTGTAATGATACATGCCACACACACCAATGAGTATCTTGTTTCCATCCTAATATTTGAACGAAGTAGATTTAGAATTATTTTTAAATCCAAATGTAATTTGTTTTCTGATGTTTGTGTCATCTCTTAGTGACAACCTGTTCAGATCCCGGAGATGCGACTCACAGTCGTAGGATCCTCTCTAACTCCAAGTTTGTGGTTGGCAGCACAGTGCGCTACGTGTGTGACAAAGGATACGTGCTCACCGGGAGCAGCACTATCACCTGCTACAACCGGCAAGCTGGTGTGCCAAAATGGAGTGACCGCGCTCCTAAATGTGTCCGTAAGTAACGTATCAGTGCGCTGCTTTTCACCTAGCGACTGTTTTTAAAGTGATATTCATTTGGTGTCTAATCAATCCAGTGCATTTGAAACTGTATGTACTATTTGAAAGGCAGATGACTCCCTCTGCAGGTCAGTCCTGGTACTGGTAAGAGGAGTGGGCAGTGTCTATTCTGCACAGTGTTAGAATTTCATTGGTTGATATGCCAATGTACTGTAAGTAGACTAAAGAACAATAGACCTCATGCAGCCTTATCTAAACATTCCCTGTTAAATACTGCAGATTAGATAAACCGCAGAAGTAAAAAAAACTTTGGCAAACGTTTCCTCATGGGAAAAATCAACAAAATGTTAGGGAGATAAAAAAAAAAACTTTATTTTCCCTTTTTACATGCAATTACTTCAAACAAAGAAAAAAACAGCAGCATGTGTTTTATAATGTTGGATTTACTTGTAATGCACAAGTAAGATAGTTCCAGTTTATGTAAGTGTTAGGCTCCAGAATGTGTCCTTAAAGGGACACTATTTCAAACGGAATTCATTAGCATTCCTGCAAAATAATTCTAGATTGAGTTAATCTGATGGTGCCTGGTCAATGTAGCGAAGAAGATAACAGCTACATCATCTCCCATTCCCTACCACCTTCTTGTCTTGTAGAACAAAGAGAGAAAGTTGTACTCTTTGTTCCAATTTCAATCCCTGTTCCTTCTCTTCTCTGTGTCCTCATTTAATCCTTACTGCTTTCAGTTATGATGATTTTGAATTTTCGTTGTGTATTACCTGGAAGCTGAAGCGAAAGTTTGGCACACACTAATGTTTACAAAGAGTGTGCATCATGTGCTCAGACGCTATTTGTGGGAATTGTTCTTCCCTGTATCCCATTTACACCCATATCTACACTTTTAGATGCTCCTAATCTGGTTCCAGAAGAATATTGCGAATATTAACTGTCATACAGCAGGTCTATTCAATAATGGTGATAATGGTGAAACTCTGGAGAACTTTTGGAGAAGTGAAAATTCTAGGTCAAAATAGCTAAACCAGAAAAATTCTCCCATTTATCTCACTTTCCAAATCGGCTATTTGGTCTAGATTGTTCTCTTCTGACAATTCTCCTGAGTTTCACCTTTTAGTGAATAGAAGTTTAATTAACAAAAGTGAAATGTTTATATTTTGTCTCACTTAGAAAATAAATATATTTTTAAATTCAACTTTTTAAAAATATATTTTTTTGTTTAAAAAAGTAATTCTATTCCAGTTTGTTATTAATGTTTAATATTAGCTCATACGTATATTATTTTATAATATATTTCTAATATATCTGTTTGTTTTGTGCAGTGATGCCGTATCTCCAGGCGTTTTATAAAGTGTTTTAATAATACACTGCCTAGCCAAAAAAAAAAAGTCATACACTCTAATATTTTGCTGGACGGCCTTTTCCTTTGATTATGGTACATGTTCACATTGGAATCATTTTGATAATCTTATGCAATTGCACAGCATTTATTTTCATCCTTTAATTTGTTGCCAAGATCTTGTATTGATTATGGGGGAGTCGGACGCTGCATAAAGTCTTCTCCAGCACGTTATCCCAAAGATTCTCAATGGGGTTAAGGTCTGGACTGTGTGGTGGCCAATCCATGTGTGAAAATGATGTCTCATGCTCCCTGAACCACTCTCGCACAATTTGAGCCAGATGAATCCTGGCATTGTTATCTTGGAATATGCTCGCTGTGCCATCAGGGAAGAAAAATAACATTAATGGAAAAACCTGCTCATTCAGTATATTCAGGGAGCCAGGGGAGCTAATTGTTTGCCATTTGAAACCTATTAATCACTGCAGTAATTATGCAATGGAAGGCTCACACCTATTTGCTTAGTCAAATCCAGATGGTGACTTTTTCTTTTGCCAGGCAGTATATATATATATACATTTTGAATGTGTCACAGTAAGAGGCACTTTATCAAGAGTCTGATCACTAGTTTTCCCTAAACATATTTGAAGGAGAAGAGGTCCGAATAATTGATCTAAATTCTAAGGCAACAAGAGGCTGTAGGTCAGTCTGACAGATTATCTTGACCTAAAGTCTAAGGCTAGGGTCAGACGAACGCATTTTTCACGTTGTCCGTGAAAAAGTGCGTTCGAACGAATGGACGTATTTTTTCACGGAATACGCGATAGCGGTCATACGATGCGCATTTTCGTCCGTGATTTTGTACGGATCATCAATAAAACCCTTTTTGCGTCTGGACGTTATGATGGCCGGACATTAGCAGCGTCTGACGTCTCCCAATCACACACACACGCCTCTAGCGGACGCAGCGCACTCTGTACGTCAGTAGTAGCGGTTTGACGTTCTCGAAAAAATGCGTTCGTTTGCCACTTGCGTTGCACGGACGAACTTTCGTGCGGCCGTTCGTCGTATGTTCCCCGGCATTGGACGTCATTTGCTGCTAGCACGGCCGTGATTTTGTGCGGCTAAACGCTCGTTAAAACTGCTTTCGTCTGACCTTAGCCTAAAACGACCTTTTTTATTGATGTATGACTAGTTTATAGTTTAGTTTTTTTTTGCCTAATGTGATTTATTAAATAAGCTCTCCTTTCATATCTCTTATTAATTATATTTCTTTTAAATTCTTCTTTTTTCTGTTTTTTGTTCCCATTTTCTTTCATATTTCTGTTCAATAGGCAAAACATACATTCTCAGTTTTGGTTATTTCCGTTCATGTCATTATTTCTGAAACATTAAACATTAGCTATACATCATGATTTACTGTATCTGTCAAACATGCTATTTTTTATGCCACCTGGAAATTAATATTGGAGAGTAGGTGGAGGGTTGGTGGCACTACTCTCAATTAAATGTCATTTTCCCCAGTTGCCCTTTTTTGCTGCATACCCCTGAACACATTAATGGGGACAGCCTGTGACACTAATAATTTGCTTTTTGTAGCAGAGAAATATGAGCCGTGTGTTAATCCAGGCATTCCAGAAAATGGCCACCAGGAACCAGAGAAAAGAATGTACCAACCCGGGGAGGCGCTAAGGTTTTCGTGCGCAGCTGGATACATGTTAATGGGAGAGCACAGCATAAAATGTATCCCAGGGCATCCCTCACAGTGGAGCATCAAGCCGCCCATCTGCAAAGGTAAGGAATAATGGATTACACTTCAGCAATTTATACAAGCACAAATAATCAAAAAGATTCTGTGCTTCACCAAAAAGGGAAAGGCAGATAAATGCATAGAAATGGTAATTACATTTTGCAATGTGACATAGGGCAGTGATGCCTAGCCTTGGCATCTCACATGTTTCAGACATGTCCCAAGGAGCTGTGACGGACATGTCTGAGCATTGTTTGACAGGCGATCTGTGCTCTGGAATAACAGGAGCGTCAAGGCTATCCATCACTGACGTAAAATACGTGAGGTAAAATTCACTGAATTGTTCATAATTTCAAGTAATTTGAAAAGTAATTTCTGCTGATGTATGTACTGTGCAAGTTAAATCATTGTTTGGTGCGGGAGGGTAGCTTTCAATGGACCACCATTCATTCTTCTGAGTAGACGCCGTGTGAGATGCACCTGGCTGTTGATACATACAGCACTGCAAGAGAAAGGCTTCCATGGGGCTAATTTGCTCAATTATAGGTAGGACAGGGCTAAGGCCTCACACTGGACAAAATCAATCAACACATGACCATAAAGCTCAAATGGGGATTGAATTTTTGCACCCCTGGTGGTCTGGTACAGTGGTGCAGAAAGAGTTGGGGATGCAGGTATGCTGGTGCACTCTGTTTAGGCTTTGTTTATAGTGTAATCAAAAGTACTATATTAGTATAAATTGCTTATTCTTGCAACCCCTAACCTCCCTAATTTAGGTAGGACAGTCCTGCGTTAAGACGAATGTCCCGTTGAGACCCCATTCTTTTTTAGCATGGCAGCAGGGCATGCTTCCATTTCATAAAAACACCCTTTTTGGGGCATCACTGATACAGTCTCTGGCATGCCTTTCCACTATAATAGGGGTGGGATGTAATTTAATGATTTAGTTTGACTGCAAAAGGGCTATTAGTTTGTATTTCCCCTATCCAGGCCAAAACCTGCCAGCGCTCCCTGTCATGTTGATCTGGCCACTCAGGAACTCATGAGGAACCTTGACTACATCGGTGTTTTAATTCTCCTTCTGGGTATAAATTGCCATGTGCATAGCCTTTGTTCTTCTGTCATTAAATATATTAATAATAGCATGAATGTATCAAGTGATAATACATACCTGCTGCCCTCTCTAAACTGAATCTTTCTCTTCTCAAGCTTCATATAAGGAGTTTTATAGTGATCAAAGTGTTGAAGGTAAGTGACCTTCTGTAGGTTAGCGATATTCAATTACAACATTCACTATAGTTCTATGTAAGCAGTAAACACCTTATCTTATGGAGTAGAGCCATCAGAATTCATGATGTCCCTTACTGAACCTATGGTCGGCACCTCTGATGGGTGCAGGCCACCTAACTGCTCCGTCACACTACCTTAGCTCTGTGCTGACATGTTAGAGCACACACATACACTGAGTGGCCAGATTATTATGACCACCTGACCTTTTTAGGCAAATTACCTATAATTACGCACAAAAGTTGCTAGATGGCCAGACCATTATAAACAGGGAAGCTTTTCTGAAGATATGGGTAAACAACGCAATTTAACAACCTTTGAACGTGGGATGATTGTTGGCGCTCGGAGCCATGGAGCGAGTATCAGCAAAACAGCAGAATTCGTTAAATGTTCAAGAGCAGCTGTGGTTAAAGTGTTTAAAGACAGGACTGTCAGTCGAAAATCTGGGTCTGAACCAGGGGCGGATCCAGAGACTAGTCTCGGGAGGGGCACTGACAGAAAATAAGGTGTTTTAGCAGAGAGTCCGACTCACGAGAATTTACAGAGGGCCCGGCTCACAGGAGCTTACAATCTAGAGGAGCAGAGGGCCCGGCTCATAGGAGCTTACAATCTAGAGGAGCAGAGGGCCGGCTCACAGGAGTTTACAATCTAGAAAAGCAGAGGGCACCCAGGAGCTTACAATCTAGAGGAGCAGAGGGCACCCAGGAGTTTACAATCTAGAGGAGCAGAGGGCACCCAGGAGCTTACAATCTAGAGGAGCAGAGAGCCCCCAGCTCACACATGGATTTGCCCCCAGCTCATGGATTTACCCCCAGCTCATGGATTTGCCCAGCTCATGGATTTGCCCCCAGGTCATGGATTTGCCCAGCTCATGGATTTGCCCAGCTCATGGATTTGCCCCCAGCTCATGGATTTGCCCAGCTCATGGATTTGCCCCAGGTCATGGATTTGCCCCCAGGTCATGGATTTGCCCAGCTCATGGATTTGCCCCAGGTCATGGATTTGCCCCCAGGTCATGGATTTGCCCCCAGCTCATGGATTTGCCCCCTGCTCATGGATTTGCCCAGCTCATGGATTTACCCCCAGCTCATGGATTTGCCCAGCTCATGGATTTACCCCCAGTTCATGGATTTACCCCCAGCTCATGGATTTGCCCAGCTCATGGATTTGCCCAGCTCATGGATTTACCCCCAGCTCATGGATTTGCCCCCAGCTCATGGATTTGCCCAGCTCATGGATTTGCCCCCAGCTCATGGATTTGCCCAGCTCATGGATTTACCCCCAGCTCATGGATTTACCCCCAGCTCATGGATTTACCCCCAGCTCATGGATTTGCCCAGCTCTCACCTGGATATTGCTCCAGGCCTCCAGCTCCGGTGTTCAGGGGACCCAGATGCCGCCGGGCAGCGCAGGAGCGCCTGCCCGGTCCTGAAGAGTGCGTCCTTGTAAAGGGGAGGCGGCTGCGTGCGTGCGCAGGTCACGCGGTCCGGACAGTCAGGTGGTACAGAGACTCAGTACCACCTGATTAGCCGGACCACGTGACCGGCTGCGCCTGCACGCAGCCGCATCCCCTTTAAGGACGCACTCTTCAGGACCGGGCAGGCGCTCCTGCGCTGCCGGCGGCATCTGGGTCCCCGGCTCAAATCTCGGGGGGGGCAATTGCCCCGTTGCCCCCCCCTGGATCCGCCCCTGGTCTGAACGTGCGAATTGTGGCCGTCAGCGACTAGTCAATGTTAGGGCAAAACGGAGAGTGGCAAGACTGGTACAAGAAAACAGAAGGGCAACAGTGCATCAAATTACTGCAGAACTTAATCAGGGATCCTCTCAAATGATCTCTGAACACATTGTTCGCCATACACTGCATCGTTTGGGATATGGAAGCCGAAGGCCTGTTCGAACACCTGTGTTTTCTGCAGTTAACAAGATAAAACGTCTCCAATTTGCACAGAAACACAAGGATTGGACAGTTGATCATTGGAAAAAAGTCATGTGGTCCGATGAATCACGTTTCCAGTTGCATCATAGCAGATTGAGAATTTGGAGGAAACAGCTTGAACGCATGCACCCCACATGCATGAGTACAACCCTTCAAGCTGGTGGGGGCAGTGTTATGGTTTGGGGCCATAAATTCGTGTGGAACAACGTCTGAATACATACCATAAGCATATTGCTCTGCGCAAACTCAAAGAGCATCGAGAGCCAATCAGCTGCATGTCTCCTCTTTTCAAGGGACGAAAACAACCTCTTCCAATTGTTTTAGTCTGTATTATGTTTAGTCGGGAAGATATGGCAGCTTTTCCCCTAGAAACCATGAGCACGGGGTTCCATGCCTGGTTTACAATTCAATTTGCAAATTAGCCAAACCAAAACTCTGGTTTGGACATTATCTTGGAATAATTTCTAGGCTGTCATTTCAGTATGTCCCCGCTTAGGTCTCAGTGAAATTTTAACTCAATTGCGAGTTATAGAGGGAACCTACATCCAGGGCCAGTGCTAGACTATTTTGCACCCTAAGCAAGACCAGCTACTTCCCCCCCCCCTGAAAAAAATTGTCAACTGTTAAAATGCAGAGGGGAACACACACACACTGTGAGTGTAGGGGGGGACACACACTGTGTACGGGGACACACACACTGTGGGGGGGTCGACACACACACAATGTGCATGGGGGCCACACATGGTCGTTTGGTGCCCATCTTACCCCTCTGCTGGTCAGGCTCAGGATCGGTTTGTGCCTCTTTCTTTTTTCCTCTGCCGTCTGTGCCTCTTTCTTTCTTCTGTGCCTCTTTCTTTCATCTGCCTCTTTCTTTCCTCTGCCCTCTGTGCCTCTTTCTTTCTTCTGTGTCCCTTTCTTTTGCCCTTTCTTTCTTTCATCTGCCATTTTATTTTCTTTCATCTGCCTCTTGTTTTCTTTCTTTCTTCTGTGCCTTTTTCTTCTGTGCCTCTTTTTTCTTTCTCTCTTTCATGCCTCTCATTTTTTCTTTCTTTCTTCTGTGCCATTTTTTCTTCTGCTTCCTTTTTTCTTTAATCTGCCTCTTGTGGTGCCTGCACGTCACCATAAGACGCCCGCCTTCTGCGCCATTAGCAGGGGTCCACTTTGAGAGCCGCCACTGCGAGCTACATATGCAAACAATGAGGAAGGGGTACAATAATGGAACCTGGGTTGGGGCCAGCTGCGCCCCCTAGGTGGCAGTGCGCCCTGATGGTTGCCCAGCTTGCCTAGTGGAAGCACCAGCCCTGCCTATATCCTGGGAATTTCAGTCTATTCCCACACACATGGACAGTCCATGCAGAATGAAAATTCTCAGCAAGTCTACTCGACCCCAATATAAATTTCAGCCTTCACCGAGGGGTGGGGTAGCTGATTCCCCTCAATCTCTGATGTTAAGAGGACAGAGACTCCATAAGAACCAACACATTTAACCAATGTCTAGAGAACGAACCTGACCTTCAAAGACAGGTTTGTCATGTTTTCATGGGTTGCAGAAAGGGATTAAAACAGGCTCAGTAGAACAATGAGAAAATGCTGATTAGTGGCTTTCATGAGTCCTATTGACTCCATATAATGAATTCCACCTCTGTGAATTATATATTGCATCCCGGGTGGAAAGCAAACTATATCCACATCAAAGATGAGTGATGAATTAGCCAGCACAGCACTTTACGTTGATTCAACAACTACTCGAGGAAGGAAATACATGCATCTATTTTTGTATCCATACACTAATTCAGCATTTCTCAAACGTTTTTGTAAACAAACATCTCTCAAAGCAATTCTTCCAGCTACGTCACATACTCCTTTATCAATCTATTTTACCAAATAACCTTAATTCCTTATTCTGAAGTCGTTCCGAAGTAATCAATGTAAAATTAGAATATCTATGTATGGTATGCCTACATGTTGAAAAATGATGCTCCCGTATACTGTATTAATCATGGGAAATCAATCTGTATTGTTCATTCTGACATCTCTTTCGGAGTCATATTCCTGTTTATCAATATAATGTTTATGGTTAAAAAAAGCTTTGTTATATGCAGTGTGTTTTTTTTTCCAATTTGAATGCAGCTTTATTATGCACCCCATAAAAAGCAATCATATATGTTCCAAACATAATATAAATTGACTCTGTATTTTGACATTTATGGTAATCTATGCTGAGATAAGTTATCTCTGTTAGCTGAAAAGCAATTTCCCCATAGACATCAGTGGCTGCATTGAAATACAGTTTTTCAAGTTAAACCTATTTATAGAGAAAGAACCCAGGCCATAATGTTATATACAAATAACACATTTTTTTCCCCATTCATATTTTTTTCCAGCTGTGGAAAAGGCAGCAGCCTCAGGGGTCCCTTTAGAAGGCACACACATCTTGTTGGCCATATTTGTTCCAGTTATCATGGTGGCTCTTGTTATTGCAGCAATTTACCTGTATTTCTCCAAGTAAGTGCTCATTTAAACAACATAATGACAAACATTCATGACTGACAAATGTAAATAGTGCTGCTATAGAGTTATGACCATTGACCCTTACAATTTACAATTATGTATAAAGTGCCAACATATTCTGCAGCGCTGTACAATGTGTGGCACAAAACAAACTTAAAATTAACAAATAAGTTTGACATTCAGAGACGATTGGAAAATAGGACCTGGCTCAAGAGCTTACAACCCATGAGTAGTGGGGCGATACACAGAGGTGATGGAATATTGCAAAGTCTGAGAAATAATAGGATGCAGCGGGGCTGTGTAGGAGATCAAAAGACACTGTTGCCTTTAGGGGCATTCTAGTGGTTTTTCAAATTTATTGAAATCAAATCAGCATATTAAAACAAGTATTTTTCTAATTTACATTCATTATCCATTTCTTATCTTTAGTCATTTATTCCCATTTAAAGAGTTTGAGGATTTTCCATCCTGACCTAAACAAGTGCGTTTTACCCACCAGCTAAAGTCCTGCACCGACTCCTGATTCTACAATGCAACTCAAATAGTAGCACATGGCCGATTCTGAAATCAGTGCAGGGTCTTAGCTGGTAAGTATAGTACTGGCTGGGAGGAGTAGTACCGGCTGGGTGGAGTAGAGGAAACATCACTGCGCGGAGACTGTGGAGACACAGGTTCGAATCCCAGCGAGAGCACCTCTCCAGTAAGTGTCCTTGGGCAAGACACCTAATAGTACATACTCCCCACCCGAGACATACCTGAACACGAGAGAAATCTCAATGTATCATTTCTGGGATAATACTGTCTCAAAAAAAGTATAGTGCATGCTTTTCAGAAGTGAGACGTCTGCAGACTCTTCTTTTAAACTGGTTAAGTCACTAAAAGTAGGATATACTGTAAATAATTGATGTACAATTGTATATGAGGAATATGCTTGTTTTAACATACTGAATAGATTTAAGGATGGTTACGAAAAAACTGCTTTAAAATGTCCTTTTTCCATGCTTTTCACAACCTGTTATTGCCACAAGTCTCAAATTTAAAATTCTAGTGACAAACTAGGACGTCTAGTCCCTGTGTTGGCAAAAGGAGCCATTTATGAGACCAGAAAACAAGGTCGTCCTTCAATGGCATGCACAAATATGGAACATAAAATAGGGTAGTTAATTTGTGCATTAATCTTTGTGAAAGTACCAAAGGTCCACATCTGGAGATGGGTAAGTCTGGAGTAGTCGGTCTGTGACCACTAACTAATCAACCAAACTATAACCACTGGCTAATGTATCCTGAAACATGAATTGAAATAAGAGTGGGTTGCATACACTTCTTTTAATAACATTACTTAATCGAACTGCAAACTTTAAATACTGAGGTAGGACGGTGATCACTAAATAATGACATGTAACCATTGACAGTGACCAGGGACAGACATTTGTGATCACTAAATAATGACATGTAGCCATTGACAGTAACAAGGGATACACATTTGTGATCACTAATCCACTTTCTTTTTTTATACAGATTTCAGGGGAAATCCTCTCTTCGGCTTCCACTTTCGTCTTCGCCGCCATATGATCAAGTAACTGTAGAATCAGCATTTGACAATCCCACATTTGAGAATGGAGTAAGTAACGCAGGGAGCTGGGTCCATTCTCCAAGTTCATCAAAACTATTGTACCTCCCATATGTACGTACATACATTAAATCAGGCCACAGAATCAAACAGCAGATGGGTTTGCTGCATCTAAACTAGATTGGAAAACTATAGGGTACAATGCAGGAGATATCAATGACATACCAACAGAAAAGAATACATAGCTGACATGTCCATTGTTGAATCTTGTTACTTCCAAACAACTCCCATAGATCTCAGAGTCATTTATTTATTTATTTTTACAGATTATAGATGGGACAATGTTGAGATGGAGGGAAACTGTATTTTGTCAGATTAAGAGGAGCTAAGAGTTGACTCACTGTTGCAGTCAACAAAGATTGTCAATCTATGCGTACACATCCCTACCATTCTACTGCTGCTTCCTCAGTATGCACAGCTGTGTCCAGTGACAGATTTAGAAAGGAAGTGACAGAATATGATTTCTGCCCCAAAAAGACAATGTGCATTGCGTTTAGCAAGAACAATTCCAAAATATTTTTAATTCCCATCTTCAGAATGGTGAGCAACCTTGCCCCTCCAGATGTTGGGGAACTACATTTCCTACGAGACTTTGCAAACCGAATGAATGACTGAACACCATGGGAGGTGTAGTTACAAGGCATCTGGAGGACTATGGTTGCTCACCGCTGCTCTAATGGGACCCCCAGTTGAGTAACACCAACATACAGCTTCTGTAGGTTATCAATGTTGCCCATTAGTGTAAATACAACGTTTATGTCTATTGCCAATGGTTTATACTTGGACTACTGATACAGTAGAGGATGGAAATAGACTCAGGTTCATCAGATTCAATCCCTCAGACATCAAATATTGTTGGCTATAATATGACATTTGGAAAAATACATTTCTATTTTCTCGATTTATTGTACCCAGGGGTCAAGTCCTAAAAAAATAAGTGTGGGAACTCACTATGAATATTGCCCCCAATTATTGTTTGCTGTTTTTGCACTTAAATATCCTTTACATATTTATATGTATAGGTGTAACGTTGGGAGCTTCCAGCCCTACCTGTGTGCTTGAGGGCAGCATGTCTGATGCTGCTCGCTGACCAATGCCCGGTTTAAATGGAGACAGGCAGGGAGGTGGTTGCAAGAGGCACGGCTTGAGTGGGGGGCGTGGCCTGGTGAAGGTCTTTAAAAATCCTCAGTGTATTCTCAGCAGTTGCCAGATCGTGGTTATCCATACCTGAGCTCCTTGTACCTGACTGCTATATTGAATTAACCCGTTATTGACCTCTGCTTGTTTCTGACTATTCTGCCTTCTGTTGCCCTAGACCATTTTCTTGTACTACGCTACTGCTCTGATATCGACCCGGCTATTCCATTTGACCATTCTGAACTCTGTATTCCTGATTCTGGCTCGGCTGACTACTCCCCGTGTTGTTAACCCTATCTGTCTAGCTAGTTTACCTGGCCAATTCTAAGGACCAGACAGTTAGATCTTTCACGGCTACTCTGTTGGTAGCTTCTGGGTTCTGTGGAGTGTGGGGCGTTAAGTACTGCGTGGTGGGATCTGGGAACCGTGACATTACGATCTGGCCACTATGGATCCCGCAGACTTAACACAGCACTTGGCTAACTTTGTATCCAGACAGGATGAGCAGGATCATAGGATGGATCAGTTTGCTATTGCCTTACAAACTATCCTGACTCGTACGGCTCACCTGGAACCAGCTGGGGTTGCACCCCCGCTTGATATACCTGTGTCCCCTGTCGTTCAGACATCCCAGGTACACATGACCGCTCCTATGAGGTTTGACGGTACTCCCTCAGAGTGCCGGGGATTTTTGGTCCATGTGGATATTCATTTTAAATTAAATCCACAGATGTTTTTCTCTGACATTGCCAAAGTTGGGTTCATTATTAATCACCTGTCTGGCAGAGCATTGACATGGGCGACTCCGTTAGGGGAGGCAGAGAAGCCTATCATACGGGATTATAAAGAATTCATAGCCGAGTTACAACGTACATGTCAGGCTCGCGCCAGGATGGAGTCATGGCGTGGCCTTATGTTTATTTTCCCAGACGCTGGGGGAGAGCAAATCAGGCAGACACAGGAAGCAGTATAAGTAATTAAGTGTATTCTCAAGGTAAGCACACAGCAACAGTTTTATATACACTTGCAGAATACTGAAAACAAATAGACAAGTCCTGCACAAAGGTAGTCTCTTCTGCTGTACCAGATATAGTGGACTAGGTAATGCTCCACAAGTAGGATCCAGGAGCTCTTCACAAAAGGTACCTTTAACACAGATAGCCACAGGAGTAGTCTGGATATGCCAGGGATAGTGGCTATGCAGTGTCCACTGCTGACAAGATCCACAGGCCTGGAACCAGGAGCTCTTCGCAAAGGGTCTAGATGTAACGCAGGCAGGTAAATCAGGAACACTAGAATAGCAATA
This sequence comes from Leptobrachium leishanense, assembly GCA_009667805.1. Classification (NCBI taxonomy): domain Eukaryota; kingdom Metazoa; phylum Chordata; class Amphibia; order Anura; family Megophryidae; genus Leptobrachium; species Leptobrachium leishanense. The sequence continues at coordinate 86,091,665 of CM019064.1, read as the reverse complement.
ACAGCACAGAGGAATGTAGGGAATAGACAGACTCAGGGAGAGGCGGCTCGCAACACCTCACAAGTAAAGGGCAGGGAACACAAAATGAGAGAGCCCTGAGAGAAGGGTGTGTCCAGGTTTTATGCACACCACACACCAGATCAGGGCAGGAATTAACCCTTGAGTGATACAGACAGGCAGAGAATGGAAAGCCAGACTGGTCATAGCAGGTTCCCAGGGCTTAGGCATGACAGTACATTTAATCCTACCAGAAAGGCCACGGTAGCTGGCAAATCCTTGTTCCGCATACGTCAAGGGAACAGGACTGTTTCTGATTATGCCATAGAATTTAAAACCTTGATCTCTGATGTGAACTGGACAAATGAGACACTGGTTCTGGCTTTTATGGAGGGGTTATCAGAGTCATTGATGCATGAATTGGCTCCACGTAAACTACCTGAGGTATTGTGTGAACTCATTGATTATTGTATAGATCTGGATAATCAGATAAGGGACAGAAGGACTCCAAGAGAGAAACCCAAGAGACCGTTACCTAGGTTGGCCCCTGTCTTTCAGGCACCACCAAGAGAGTTATCTCCTCCCTCTGAGCCTATGCAACTAGGCCGTACTAGGCTTACAGAGGAAGAGAGAACAAGGCGTTTTCGTGAGGGATTGTGCCTGTATTGTGGTTTGTGGGGACATGTACGATTTCAATGTCCTAATCGTCCTAACAAGCATGATAAGCCGGAAAACTACCGCACCTAAGGCAGCTGAGGAGACAGGCCTTGGGTGTGACGTGCATGTCTCCTGTCAAAGACACTAAACTTATGTTACCAGTATCCTTGGCTTGGGATACCAAGACCACACAGACTACCGCTTTTTTGGATTCTGGGGCTGCTGGCAACTTTATCGATGTTAACTACGCTTCTTCCATTTCTCTACCTCTGGTTGTAAGAGAGACACCCTTAGCCGTCGAAGCCATAGACGGCAGACCGTTATCCTGCCCTAGGATTACTCACGATACGGTTACAGTGGTTCTTACCACTGGTCTCTTGCATAAAGAAGAAATCATATTTCAAGTTATCCATTCACCTTCCAATCCTGTTGTACTTGGTTTCCCTTGGTTGGTGAAACACAATCCTGTTATTGATTGGGCTAAGGGAGAGATACTGTCTTGGAGTCCTGCTTGTTTTGGGACTTGTTTAATACCCATTCAGCATGTCGGTGCCCTGAACACACCCACAGCTCCTCCATTGTCTACAGAGGTTCCTGACCAATACGCCGACCTCAGGGCTGTATTTGATAAAAGAGAGGCAGAGAAACTGCCTCCACATAGACCATATGATTGTGCCATTGATATTCATCCTGGTACCATGCCTCCTCGAGGCAAAGTATATCCTCTTTCCATAAAGGAGAACCAAATTATGGAAGAGTACATAAAGGAGAATTTGGAGAGAGGTTTTATCCGACGTTCCTCTTCTCCAGCAGGGGCTGGGTTCTTTTTTGTGTCTAAAAAAGAGGGAGATTTACGCCCGTGTATCGATTATAGGGGGCTTAACAAGATCACCATTAAGAACGTGTACCCTATCCCTCTCATATCAGAACTGTTCGACAGGTTAAGGGGGTCAGCAGTATACACAAAACTTGATTTAAGAGGAGCTTACAACCTGATACGTATAAAAGAGGGGCATGAGTGGAAAACAGCATTTAACACCAGGAGTGGGCATTATGAATACTTGGTCATGCCTTTCGGTCTTTGTAATGCTCCAGCGGTATTCCAGGATTTTATTAATGATGTGCTCAGAGATTTCTTACAAACCTTTGTTATAGTATACCTAGACGATATATTGATTTACTCTCCCGATCTGAAAACCCACCATGCACATGTCAGACAGGTATTAGCAAAATTACTGGACAATGGTCTTTATTGCAAACTAGAGAAGTGTTTATTCGACATAACTACTGTGAAATTCCTTGGGTATATTATCACTCCAGAAGGTTTTGAGATGGATCCTTCTAAACTCACGGCCATCTCAGAATGGCCTCTCCCTCAAGGTCTCAAGGCCATACAGAGGTTTCTGGGGTTTTCCAACTATTATAGGAGATTTATCAAGAATTATTCCGCTGTAGCCTCCCCTATCATTAATATGACACGTAAAGGTCTGAAGAACCAGATCTGGTCTTCTCAATCCAAACAAGCATTCGAAGCCCTCAAACAAGCTTTCACTTCCGCTCCCGTGTTACGGCATCCTGATCCCAGGATTCCGTTTGTTCTTGAGGTTGATGCTTCCGAGATAGGCATTGGGGCTGTCCTGTCTCAAAGAGAGTCTCCAGGAAAACCTCTACATCCTTGTGGGTTCTTTTCAAGAAAATTATCACCAGCAGAACGCAATTATGATATCGGTAACAGAGAATTGCTTGCTATTGTGTCTGCCCTCTCAGAGTGGAGACATTTGTTGGAAGGTACTCTTGACCCTTTATTGATAATTACTGATCATAAGAACCTTACGTACATCGGGGATGCCAAACGTTTGAACGCGAGACAGGCCAGGTGGTCATTGCTACTGTCTCGGTTTAATTTTGTATTGACTTACAGACCAGGTGACCGCAATGTAAAGGCTGATGCCTTATCTCGTCAATATGACCCGTATGAATCTAATACACAAGACCACAATCCTATAGTTCCTCCTGAACATATTGTGGCTTCCACAGTCTTGTCTGTCTCCTCGCCTTTCCTGGAACGCCTCCAGGCAGTTCAAGTAGGGGCTCCACCTGACAAGCCTCCAGATATGTTGTTTGTACCTGAAAAGGAAAGACAAGAATTACTCATAATGTTTCATGATTCTAAACCAGCAGGTCATCCTGGTATTACTAAGACTCTTACCAGTATCTCCAGACAGTTCTGGTGGCCCACCATGCGACAGGACGTACGTCTGTTTGTTTTGGCTTGTCAAGTCTGTGCCAGAAGCAAAACCAGTAAATCCTTGCCTGTCGGTCTATTGCAGCCTTTACCCATGCCTAAGAGGCCTTGGTCTCATCTATCTATGGATTTTATTGTGGACTTGCCGAAGTCCAAGGGTCATACTGTGGTTCTGACAGTTGTAGACCGCTTCTCCAAAATGGCTCATTTTGTCCCTCTACCTAAGCTTCCTACAGCCAAAGAACTGGCGGTTGTATTTGCTAGAGAGATTGTACGAATACATGGGGTTCCGTCTGAAATAGTCTCTGACAGAGGAGCCCAGTTCGTCTCTCGTTTCTGGAGGGTTTTCTGTGCAGAGATGGGGGTGCGATTGGCCTTCTCTTCAGCATATCATCCACAAACCAATGGGGCAGCAGAGAGGGCAAATCAGGGTCTCGAGCAGTACATATGTTGCTTTACCACACAACAACAAGACAATTGGTCGGAGTTGTTGCCCTGGGCTGAGTATGCACGTAATAACGCCGTTAACGAGACCACTGGCCACTCTCCTTTTTCTGCCATCTATGTTTTTTTCCCTCCGGCTCTACCGCTTCAGTTTACTGAACAGGCCATCCCGGCTCTCGATGACCATCTCACTCAACTGCAAGAGATTTGGAGACAGATTCGAGAAAATATGGAGCACAATGTTGCTGTCCAGAAACGCAAGGCTGACAGGCATAGGTTACAAGCTCCCTCCTATAACGTAGGGGATAGAGTTTGGTTGTCCACTAGGAACGTGAAGTTGCGAGTGCCTTCTATGAAAATGGCACCTCGGTTTATAGGTCCATATAAGATCATTCGCCGCATTAATCCTGTGGCTTATGCTCTTGCCCTTCCTAAACATCTTCGCATGCACAACGTCTTCCACACCTCCCTACTGAAGCCATTGTTGTGTAACAGGTACACGCGGGTCGTTCCTCCTCCTCCACCTATTCAGGTTGATGGTGAATCTGAGTATGAGGTTAGGAGGGTTTTGGATTCTAGGCTGTGCAGGGGCACTCTGCAGTACTTGGTCGATTGGGTGGGTTATGGTCCAGAGGACCGGTCCTGGATTTCAGCTTCCGACATGTCTGCCTCTAGGTTGGTCAGGGCGTTCCATGCCTCGCACCCCGATCGCCCTGGTGGTCGTCCTGCCGCTCGTCCTGTTGGTCGTCCGGTGGCCTCCCGTGGAGAGGGGGGTACTGTAACGTTGGGAGCTTCCAGCCCTACCTGTGTGCTTGAGGGCAGCATGTCTGATGCTGCTCGCTGACCAAAGCCCGGTTTAAATGGAGACAGGCAGGGAGGTGGTTGCAAGAGGCGCGGCTTGAGTGGGGGGCGTGGCCTGGTGAAGGTCTTTAAAAATCCTCAGTGTATTCTCAGCAGTTGCCAGATCGTGGTTATCCATACCTGAGCTCCTTGTACCTGACTGCTATATTGAATTAACCCGTTATTGACCTCTGCTTGTTTCTGACTATTCTGCCTTCTGTTGCCCTAGACCATTTTCTTGTACTACGCTACTGCTCTGATATCGACCCGGCTATTCCATTTGACCATTCTGAACTCTGTATTCCTGATTCTGGCTCGGCTGACTACTCCCCGTGTTGTTAACCCTATCTGTCTAGCTAGTTTACCTGGCCAATTCTAAGGACCAGACAGTTAGATCTTTCACGGCTACTCTGTTGGTAGCTTCTGGGTTCTGTGGAGTGTGGGGCGTTAAGTACTGCGTGGTGGGATCTGGGAACCGTGACAATAGGAAAACTTTGGGGAAATTTTTGAATTCCCAATTTATTTTAAAACCAGGCTTCTTTTCTTTTCTGAAAGCAGTTTTTTTTTCTTTCCTTCAGTCCGGCTGTGTTCGGGGGGGGGCTGTCTAATGGTGCTGAAACGTATTCAGTACCAAGGGTAGCAGCTATTCTTGGTGCTGAATCTTATTCAGCACCATGGATAGAAGCTCCACAGGGCTCCGTAGACCCGCAGAGCTGCTATTCATGGTGCTGAAACCTGTTCAGTACCAAGGACAGCAGCCCAGCGGGGCTACGGCGCCCCGCAGAGCTGCTATGCATGCTGCTGAATAGGTTTCAACGCCAAGAATAGCTACTATCCTTGGTACTGAATAGGTTTCAGCACCAAAGACAGTGGAATTAGTTATCTTTTTTTTTTACCCTAATCTAAGTAATTAATTAATTTCACATTCCGAAACAACTAATAAAAACGAAATAGCAAATCAATCCGAAATACGAATTACTGATCGTAGGACTAGCGAATCAATCCGAAATACCAAAATCACTGTAACATAACGAATGCACCAAAACGAATTCTAAAACGGAACGGATTGAACCGAAACAAAACATATTTTTTTCGTAGTGCACATGTCTAAAATTTATTGTGACTTAACAAGGAAACATAATTGAACAGCTGAATAAAAACTTTATTGTGTGTGGGATCCAGGGGAACTCTGCAAAAATAGTGGAGGAACTGCATTCCCAAACGTTCCCTTGACTTGACCCCTGAACAACCTATTTGGAAATATTCTCCACAGCTTGTGAATTAATGTCATTTTAATGGAGCAGTTGTGAGCTCAAACAAAAATGCTGTCAAGCTAATAAAGAACCGAATGTTCCTCAAGAGTGAAAATGCATTTGCAATTTTTTTTTTTTTGGTAATAGGGCACACAAAAAACATGCGATATACAGTGACAAGAAAAAGTATGTGAACCCTTTGGGATTATGTGGAGTTTTGCATGAATTGGTCATAAAATGTGCTCTGATCTTCATCTAAGTCACAAGAATTTGAAAAACACAGTCTGCTTAAAATAATACAACACAAACATTATATGTTTTCATTTGTTTATTGAACAGAACATGTAAACATGTAAACATTCACAGTGCAGGGTGGAAAAAGTATGTGAACCTTTGGACTTAATAACTGGTTGACCCTCCTTTGGCAGCAATAACCTCAACCAAACGTTTCCTGTAGTTGCAGATCAGACCTGCACAACGATCTGGAGTAATTTTGTACCACTCCTCTTCACAAAACTGTTTCAGTGTAGCAATATTCTTGGGATGTCTGGTGTGAATCGCTCTCTTAAGGTCATGCCACAGCATTTGAATCGGGTTGAGGTCAGGACTCTGACTGGGCCACTCCAGTAGGCGTATTTTGTTTTGTTGAAGCCATTCTATTGTTGAATTACTTATTGTCAGGCACACTCACGTACCCGAGGGTTTAAAGCGGTTAGCACTATGAAATAACAGAAGACCCGAATGCTAATTGTGATACCAGTCCTTGAGTTGGCTGGGTTATGCAATAACCTGTTGTCAGGCCAACACACGTAAAGTAAAAGGTGTGCTTCAGCAGTACCAATAAAGCAATAGGTGACCCAAAACCTAGATGCGATACCAGTCCTTGTAATGGCTGGGTTCCGCAAATAACTAGAGGTGAACCTATTAGGCAGGGACACACGAGGAGGACAGGAACCAGTCCTTAGAGTGGCTGGTGTTAAGACAGGTAGGTAAGGAGTGGTAAATGTGAACCAAAGTAAGGGACAGGCAAAAAGCAGAGTCGAGTAACAATAGCCGAGTCAAGGGGTTTGGAGGTACACAAGTCTAAATAGAAAGCCAGGTCATACACAGAATATCTGTCAAGAGTTAAATATGCAAGCACTAAAGGGTCAGACAAGCAGAACCACGAAAGGGCATAGAGGAATGGCCAGCGCAAGTTTAAATCCCGCGCCCTGCCTTCCGATTGGCCAAAACGGGTCACATGCAGTAGGAAGACCCAGATGGAGGCGTGATGACGTCGCGCCACTGGAGGGGCTAAATCTGGGGCCGCCGGCTGCACGCGCGCATACAGCGCAGGAAAAGGACGGGGGAGACGCCGACCCCGGAGCCGCGGGGAGGGACGCCAGGACCGCACCAGCCGCCGAGGCCCGAGGCGTGACAGCACCCCCTCCCAAGGAACGCCCACCGGGCGTCCAGGAGCCGGTCTATCGGGGAAACGACGATGGAAAGCGGACACCAAATGGGGAGCATGAACATCACGCGATGAAACCCATGCACGATCCGCGGGACCATAACCTCTCCAATGAACCAGATACTGCAACCGATTACGAAAACGGCGGGAATCCAGAATGGACTCAATCTCATACTCGGGAGTCCCGTCTACCACTACAGGAGGAGGAGGAGGAGAGTCAGGACGTGTAAAACGGTTGCACAAGAGTGGTTTCAGTAAGGAGACATGAAAGGAGTTAGGGATACGAAGAGAGGCATGCAACTGCAGAGCGTACAAGACGGGATTAATGCACCGAAGAATTCTATACGGGCCTATAAATCGAGGTGCGAACTTCATGGAAGGGACTTTCAACCGGATGTGGCGTGTGCTGAGCCAAACCCTGTCTCCTACACGGTAAACTGGCGGAGGTCTGCGGTTGCGGTCTGCCGAATGCTTCTGAGCCAAAGAAGCGGACTCAAGATTTATTCTAGTCCTTTCCCAAATCACACGGAGATTGCCTAGGTGTTCCTCCAGGGCAGGAATATTCTGGGGCGGAAACGAGGATGGGAAAACGGTGGGATGCATACCAGTGACTATTTCAAAAGGAGAATACTTAGTCGATTGCGATGTGGCATTGTTATATGCAAACTCCGCCCATGGTAATAGAGTAACCCAATCATCTTGTGCGTCTGAAATAAAACACCTTAAATAAGTCTCGAGCGTTTGAATGGTTCTTTCGGCTAATCCGTTCGTTTGCGGGTGGTACGCGCAGGAAAAGGACAGTTTGACACCTAACTGGTGACAGAAGCCTCTCCAAAATTTAGAGATGAATTGAGAACCGCGATCCGAGACGAGAACATTCGGAACACCATGAAGTCTAAATATTTCTTTGGTAAAAATCTGTAGTAGCTCGCTAGAGGAGGGGAGTTTCCTTAATGGGATGAAATGTGCCATTTTAGAGAAGCGATCAACAACTACAAAAATCACTGTATGGCCAAGTGAAGGGGTTAATTCCACCAAGAAGTCCATAGCTAAATGAGACCAAGGGCGCTCAGGGACAGGTAGAGGCTGGAGAAGACCAGTAGGGCTAAGACGGGAGGGTTTAGAATGGGTACAAACAAAACAGGTGGTCACGTAGTCTTTCACATCATTGGAAAGTGTAGGCCACCAAAGGTTTCTTTTAATCAAGTTTAGAGTCTTTTTTACCCCAAAATGTCCAGCGAATTTGGATTCTTGAAAGAGTCGTAAAACAGTGGGTACCTCTACGGGAGGAACAAACAGTTTATTAGGTGGTTTAGACGGAGGTGCTAGAGACTGTTTAGACAGTAAAAGGTTCCAGAAAGGAGATTCGACCTGTGTACTCAGAGAGGCTAAGATTTTCCTTTCGGGAACTATGGGGACTGGTACCGATATTTGAGTAGATAGGGGTTCGTGCTGTCTGGAGAGTGCATCAGCCTTAATATTTTTAGACCCAGGTCTGTAAGAAATGAGGAAGTCAAATCGGGTAAGAAAGAGGGCCCATCGGGCTTGTCTGGGGTTCAACCTTCTAGCCTCGGACAGGTAAATCAGATTCTTATGGTCAGTGATAATGGAGAACGGACAATTAGACCCCTCCAAGAGGTGGCGCCATTCTTTTAAGGCGAGTATAATGGCTAGCAATTCCCTGTCACCAATGTCGTAACGGGCCTCGGTAGGTGACAGTTTCCTAGAATAAAAACCACAAGGTTGCATAGGTTTGTCGTCGACCAGACGTTGGGATAACACAGCTCCTACCCCGGTCTCTGAGGCGTCCACTTCTAATACGAAGGGTCTAGTAGGATCAGGGTGATGGAGGATGGGAGCAGTGGAAAATGCCGTTTTTAACCTCTCGAAAGCCTCCAAAGCAATGGGAGGCCAATTTTGAGTATCAATTCCCTTTTTTGTCAATGCTGTAATAGGTGCTATGATGGACGAGAAACCCTTAATAAATCTTCTATAATAGTTAGACAAGCCTATAAATCTTTGAATGGCCTTGAGACCCTTGGGAAGAGGCCAATGAACGATGGCATCTAGTTTCTTGGGATCCATCATGAAGCCAGAGGAAGAGATTACATAACCTAAAAATTGTACCTGTTGGACGTCAAATAAGCATTTCTCGAGTTTACAATAGAGACCATTGGATAACAGTTTGGACAAGACGAGTCGTACATGTTGATGGTGGGTTTTCAAGTCGGGGGAATGTATCAACACATCGTCAAGGTAGACCACGACAAAATAGGGGGTATAATCTCGTAACACATCATTAATAAACGCCTGAAACACTGCTGGAGCGTTGCATAAACCAAAGGGCATAACTAGGTATTCGTAGTGCCCTAATCTAGTATTGAACGCAGTTTTCCACTCATCCCCGTGTTTGATTCGAATCAGGTTGTACGCTCCTCTGAGATCCGATTTAGAAAATATTTTAGAATATTTCAGGTGATCAAATAACTCGGGGATGAGTGGAATGGGGTAGGCATTCTTAACGGTAATTTTGTTCAACCCTCGAAAGTCAATGCACGGTCTGAGATCTTCCTCTTTTTTCTGAACAAAGAAAAATCCTGCTCCAGCGGGAGAGGAAGAAGGACGAATAAACCCTTTGTTAAGGGAATCAGTAATATATTCCTCCAAAACCTTATGCTCTTTTTCAGATAAAGGGTAGACAACCCCTCTAGGAGGAGTGGTACCGGGAAGAAGGTCGATTGCGCAATCGTACGAACGATGTGGGGGTAGTCTATCGGCCTCTTTCTTATCGAACACGGGTGCCAAATCAGAGTACGGGGTAGGTATAGTAGTCGTCAGAGGAGGAGCCGTAGGTAAATTCAGGATGTTGACGGATAAGGGGATCTCAATACAGGAAGACATGCAATCATTATCCCACTTCGCAATTTGACGAGCTCGCCAATCTATTACAGGGTTATGACGGGTTAACCAAGGATACCCCAGGACGATGGGATAGGAGGGTGAAGAAATGACATGAAAGAACATTTTTTCTATATGACATAATCCTATCTTAACAATAATGTCTGGAGTCTCGAAGAGGACAAAAGGGGTTTCAAGGGGTCTGCCGTCAATGGCCTGTACCAGTAGAGGTGTTTTCTTCTCTATCAAAGGAATAACGTGCTTACGAGCAAAAACAATATCGATAAAATTATCGGCTGCACCAGAGTCAACCAGGGCATGGAGATGTACTGGGTTGAGGGGGCTCTCAAAACAGAGAGTGACCGGAACCTGGAGTCTATTTTCGAGTTTAGGGGACGAGGGAAATGAACCTAAGAGTTGTCCCATAGAGGCACTTAGGCACGCAAGTTTCCCGCAGGACCCTGAGGGCGTTTGGGACAGCCTTTAAGCAAATGGCCCCCTAAACCACAATATAAGCACAATCCCTCACGTCGACGGCGTTGCTTTTTGGTTTCAGGGAGTTTAGTGCTATCTAGCTGCATGGGCTCGGGAAGAGCAGTAGACTCTGGGAGTGCGGGAAAAAGGGGTCGGGAAGGTACCCTAAGAGGTAGTTTTCTAGCTTTATCCTTTGTATTCTTGCGATGGCGAATACGTTCATCTATGAAGGACAAGTAAGTGATCAGATCCTCCAGAGCGTCTGGAAGGTCTCGGGCCGCTACTTCGTCCTGGAGCTCATCGTTCAAACCTTCTAAGAACACTGCTATCAAAGCCTCATCGTTCCAATTTAATTCAGAAGCTAAGGACCTAAACTCCAGTGCGTAATCACCCAGGGATTTAGCACCTTGGCGCAGGCGTAACAAGGACTTAGCGGCATTGGTCTTACGACCAGGGGGGTCAAACACTCTGCGGAAAGCAGTCATAAATTCCCGATAGTTGTACACAATGGGTTTGTCAGTATCCCAGAGGGGGTTAGCCCAACACAATGCTTTATCGGCCAGATGATTAATGACAAAGGCTACCTTCGCACGATCTGTGGGGTAGGACCAAGGATTAAGCTCAAAGTGGATTGAGATCTGGTTAATAAATCCTCTACAGGCAATAGGATCGCCACCATAACGTATCGGTGGAAGCAAATTGGGACACGGGCTCGGCGCGGCAAACGGTTCAGAAATAGGCGGGTTAGCGGGAGGAGGCGCCTCTAACGGTGTAGGTGCAGTACGAGCTAATAACGTTTGGAGGGCTTGTGCGAATTGATCAAGTCGATGATCCTGATCCTCCAAACGACTCTCTAACCCCGATAATTGTTGGGCAGTCCCTGCTAGGTCCATGGCCCTTTCGTGATGTCAGGCACACTCACGTACCCGAGGGTTTAAAGCGTTAAAGCGGTCAGCCCTATGAAATAACAGAAGACCCGAATGCTAATTGTGATACCAGTCCTTGAGTTGGCTGGGTTATGCAATAGCGAGGGGTGAACCTGTTGTCAGGCCAACACACGTAAAGTAAAAGGTGTGCTTCAGCAGTACCAATAAAGCAATAGGTGACCCAAAACCTAGATGCGATACCAGTCCTTGTAATGGCTGGGTTCCGCAATAACTAGAGGTGAACCTATTAGGCAGGGACACACGAGGAGGACAGGAACCAGTCCTTAGAGTGGCTGGTGTTAAGACAGGTAGGTAAGGAGTGGTAAAAGTGAACCAAAGTAAGGGACAGGCAAAAGCAGAGTCGAGTAACAATAGCCGAGTCAAGGGGTTTGGAGGTACACAAGTCGAAATAGAAAGCCAGGTCATACACAGAATATCCGTCAAGAGTTAAATATGCAAGCACTTAAGGGTCAGACAAGCAGAACCACGAAAGGGCATAGAGGAATGGCCAGCGCAAGTTTAAATCCCGCGCCCTGCCTTCCGATTGGCCAAAACGGGTCACATGCAGTAGGGAGACCCAGATGGAGGCGTGATGACGTTGCGCCGCTGGAGGGGCTAAATCCGGGGCCGCCGGCGGCGCGCGCGCATACAGCGCAGGAAAAGGACGCGGGGGAGACACCAACCCCGGAGCCGCGGGGAGGGACGCCGAGACCGCACCAGCCGCCGAGGCATGACACTTATATGCTTTGGATCATTGTCCTGTTGCATCACCCATCCTCTGCGGAGCTTCAGTTGGCGGACAGATGGTCTTACATTTTCCTGCAAAATGTCTTGATAAACACTGGAATTTATTTTTCCATCAATGACAACAATCCGTCCAGGCCCTGAGGCAGCAAAGCAGCCCCAAACCATGATGCTCCCTCCGCCATGTTTTTCAGTGGGGATGAGGTTTTGATGTTGGTGTGCTGTGCCTTTTTTTCTCCACACATAGTGTTGTGTGTTTTTTCCAAACAACTAAATTTTGGTTTCATCTGTCCACAGAATATTTTGCCAGTAGTGCTGTGGAACATCCAGGTGCTCTTTTGCAAACTTAAAATGTGCTGCAATATTCTTTTTGGACAGCAATGGCTTCCTCTGTGGTGTCCTCCCATGTACTCCATTCTTGTTTAATGTTTTCCTTATTGTAGATGTGTCAACAAAAATGTTAGCATGTGCCAGAGATTTATGTAAGTCTTTAGCTGACACTCTAGGATTCTTCTTTACCTCATTAAGCATTCTGCGCTGTGCTCTTGCTGTCATCTTTACAGGACGACCACGCCTAGGGAGAGTAGCAACAGTGCTGAACTTTCTCCATTTTTAGACAGTCTGTCTTACCGTGGACACATGAACATCAAAGCTTTTGGAGATACTTTTGTAACCCTTTCCAGCTTCATGCAAGTCAACAATTCTTGATCATAGGTCTTCTGAGAGCTCTTTTCTGCGAGGCATGGTTCACATCAGGCAGTGCTTCTTGAAACCAGTAAACCCAAAACTGGTGTGTGTTTTTAAAGGGCAGGGCAGCTTTCAGCAACACATCCAATAATATCACACTGATTGGACTCAAGGTTGGCTCACTCCTGGCTCCAATTAGCTCTTGGAGAAGTCATTAGGCTATGGGTTCACATACTTTTTCCACCCTGCACTGTGAATGTTTACATGTTATGTTCAATAAACACATGAAAACATATAATGTTTGTGTTGTATTATTTTAAGCAGACTGTGTTTTTCAAATTGTTGTGACTTAGATGAAGATCAGAGCACATTTTATGACCAATTCATGCAAAACTCCACATAATCCCAAAGGGTTCACATACTTTTTCTTGCCACTGTACATCACATTGTACCATTGTAAGGCACTTGCATCATATACAATAAAACCATGTTATCATGCTTAAAGCCACGTTAACAGGTGATAACTGTAAAGCTTATCAACCTTTATAATAAGGCTGCTGTCAGACGAGCGTAGTGTTCACGTCCGTGATTGCGCCTAAAAGTACGTCCGTGATAGCATGACAGGAAGCCCATCGGAGCCCGTTACACGAAGTACGTCCGCACTGAACTGCGGACGCACAACGGCCGCGGCCCACGGACGCAAGGCAGGCAAGAACGTACAACCGCTAGAACGGCCGCACAAAGTGCACTGCGTCCGCAACGTCCGCATAGCTTTGTGTGTGAGTGATGGAACGTGGTCAGACGGACTGCATTTATACGTCCAGCATTTTTCACAGACAAAATGGTATTGCTTTTTAATTTATTTTCCCTCCTACATCCGTCAAAAAATAAACGTCAGTGAAAAAAACGGACTGTGTGACCACTACTGTGTCTTCCGTACTGACGTACGTCCGTGTGCAAGGACGTACAGTCAGTAGAAATCACGCTCGTCTGACCCTAGCCTTATAAAGTATCATCTCAGATACATTATTTGTGACATTTAGTAGCATATGTGATTATAGTATAAAACATGAACACTTTAACCTGATACATATATTATTAGCTCTATGTTCATTTTATTCTTTACTTATGATAATGACATACCATTTAGTGCATATTTAGGCCCTCCAAATCCTTCCCCCCAACACTGATACCAAATAAATATGACCATGTACCTAAATATGAAAATAATTCATAACCTATTTATGTAAATAACAATGTAATGTAGAACAAAAGCAAAGTATATTATTTACACCCAATGACTTCTAACTTAGAGTTTGCAGGTGACTGCAACCTCGGCCCACCAGATGTTTTGCAACTACATTTCCCATGAGGCTCTGCTAACCTAATGAGTGGCTGAGCATCATGGTAGATGTAGTTCTAAATCATCTGGAGGGCCAAGGCTGCTGACCCCTGGTTTTCTAGAGACGCATTGCTAGGAGTTTCATTGCTTTGCAGCTCTGTTATACCCCCGCATACTTCAAATATATTTCCCCCAAATCTGCTGCCCAGGCCTAGTTGGCTTATGCAGGATCACACCCCTGATTGAATTGAACTTAACAGAATTTGTCCTGAAGTATGGTATTAATCAATGTGCTTTGTTATTTGCATTTCAGGACACAAGAGAGTATGAAGTGTCAATATAGATGGATCCTAGATCTTGAACATAAGACTTCAGCCCTGATGGGAGGAAACAAAAAAAAAAGGGACAATATCGTCTTACTTCAAAGCGTGAGAAAGAAGCTCCTCAATGCCTCACCTATTTTGCCCTTTTGGGTAACTGACAAGGACATTGTACCCCAGAAAGGACATGGACTTCAGTGGTGGCACTTTCGCTAACACTGCATCTTACTGACTTGACACAAATTGACCCATTCTGATATCTTGACCAGTTCCTCCAGTTCCTGCTGCTGTTTTTTTTTTTTTCTTTTATCACATATTTCGATTTCTTTAAAACCCCATATTCGTCCTACACCCATATTTGTTCGAGAAAAGACTTGGGAAAGACTCATCACATCTCCAAACTGCAGGAGACTGCGTAGATTAAGCTTATCCGGTGTCCTCTTTAAGAAGTGAAAACGATGTAAACTGTCTGTTAGAAAGCTTCAATGAGTATCAATCTCCTGTATTGCCTTTTAAAGGAAAAGATCATCTTCTTTATGTAACTCCAAAAGATGTAAATGCAAAACGATCAATGGGAAAAATGCAACAAATGTGTAACTATCTCTAGATAAACTGCTCACAAGACTATATGCTCCAGGACTGAAGAAAGCAGTAGGTACCAAACACATGACATTGAGTCCCATCCGTATACAGGTCAGAATTCTAACGTCCTTCCAATGAAGGTCTACAGTAACTATGAGAACCTTTGAATGGTAGTGCGTTATGTCTTCTTGTGCTTAACCATGAAAAGGTGACACTTACACGAGAAATAGCAATATGTCCTGATTTCCCAAATGTGTCAGCAACACGCACAACCAGACATTTTTGTTACCAGCTTAATACATGTGCAAGAAATAAAGGGCCTCCTTGAAGTGTCATTTTTAGATTTGGCGCCTAAAAATGGACTTGTGAATGATAGATGGTACAGAAACAGACCCAATTGGACACACAAAGCTCGAGAATGGATTCTCCAAGCCTACTAGCCACTACAGCTTAATGTCATGGTTAGGATGCCTGTAACGCGTACTAACACTTCAATGACTGAGGAGGACCAGCTTTGGCCTTATCACTTCCTGCCAATAGTGTGGCTGTGGGTACCAGGAAAGCACCATATCTTTGTCAGACAATTTGGAAACAGCTTGACAAAGTCCAATGGGGAGGGAACCCACAGACTACAAGCTTTGTAAAAACTACTAAAGGCTGTACTGGTCAGAGTGCTTGGAGTGTCCCCTTTCAAACAATTCTGCAATTTCCCTTACTATTTACAAGGAGTTTAATGATAGTTCAAAATTAAAAATAATCACCATAAATGTGGATCGGCATTTACAGGGATGTCTGGTAGTGCTTCTTTGTGATAAAAGGTTTATGTGCGTGCTAGTACAAGACTGATACAGAGACTGCCCTTACTTTCCTTTTGGTGTGTTTGGTATTTATGTATATATATTTACATAATATGTATTTATAATAAATGCAGTTTCCCTGACAGTAATCTAAAAGCGGACAGCTGGACTCTCCTGACTTTAAATTCTCTTGCGTATTCCCATATAACCGGCCAGTACCCAGAGTCGTAGGTGATCTACTGTTTCATTGCCGCAGACTGAATTATCCGAGTACGCAGTAAACTATCTAAGGACATTTTTAGGCTGTGTTCCCTAAGGAGTGAAGTGTCCGTGAGTGATGTCTCTAATGTTAGTTTGAGCAAATCATTTTTCATCCTCAAACTTCTTTCCTCATAACTAATACAACCCCTGTCCAAGATCGCTTCCCCTCTGTGATGACCTGTGCAGTCTTGGAGGTTGTCACAGAATTAATGACTTGAAGGGTGAATATTTTTATATAAAGAAATGTCTTACAGCGTTTTATTTTGTAGATACCAACATTATTTTAAATGTTTACTTCAAAAGCATACATTTTTCCTTGTGGATATTATAAAATGAAATCACGTCTGCTCCAACAGATGACGCACTAGACCGGAGGGCATTAAAGCAGCAATAGGGGGGGGTTATTCTAGCCATATCTCTTTGTTACCCCCAAGAAATGCCATCGAGTATCAAACCGAACCGGATTCTTTATTAAGAAAGGATGGTGCCATTTCATAGGTCATGCATTGTGGGAATATGAGAGGTCACATCGATCGATGACTATATTTTAAAATCTAAATCAGCTTTTATTATTCAATATGAGAGCAAGATAAAAGTGGCTTATTCCAAAATATTAGAATTGTAACAGGAAACCCAATTTATTCCATATACTGTATGTTCTATATAAAACAGGATGATTACACATATTCAAACAAGGGGTTTAGAAATCACGACACATAAGCACTTGACAAATTTGTATGAAATGAAGGAACAAGAAAAAAAATTGAATCCAGACACACATTTTTGAGGACCCAGGAGAAATTTGTATGTAGATTTATCATATGTAGAATATTCCAAACATTTAGGAGCCAGAGGAGCCTAGAACAGGATTTGATAAGCCCTGCTGTACAGTTGTCGAGATATGTAGGCTCTGCATCCAATTCCTTGACTTTAAACCATAGTATCCATAAAGGTTAATTTTCCTTTTTTTATAAAAGGAGCATTATTGATCTGTGATGACCTCCTTAATAGTAACCGTGCAATGTGATACATTTTATGTACAGGTTTCAAAAGCATACACTGCGATAGACGATATAATATGAATATAAACTTTGGTTTTAAGGAAGACCAAGGACAGCACAACAATAAAGCTAATAATAAAGTCATGTTATGCTTAGGTCCAGACTTTCAGTTTTGAGTACTTGGCTTCCATTGATACATTAAGGAAATAATTAAAACCAATAAAGTACAAGTTATATGACTGTAAATAAAGGGGGTATGCCATCAGGATTCTTAATACCCAATAACAAAAACACATGTCTTCGTTACACAATTAGATCTGTGAAGACCATTTGCAAAAGGAAATACCAGGATCACCCTCACCCTGTCCCAGGAGCCAATTAGTCTCCTAACTCACTTAACATTCAGTACGATCAGAAACACCTCGCTATGTACCAGTATATCTTAGATATTTCCTCAGAAGAAGCTTAGTTTTGGCATGTAGCTTGACATATCCCTCTCTATATGTGTTTAATTTCAACAAAACATGTGTTGTCCATCTTTGGCCAACCAATAGTCTATGGTGGTGTTTCCCAACCCTGTTCTTAGGGATCCCTAACAGACCAGATTTTAGGGATACTCTTGGGGAAATGCAGACTGAATCCTGCACAATCACTGAGCAGCAAATTATATCACATAAGTTGTTCTTTAGATATCTTTCAAATCTATGGCCTGATCACAACTTGGATGTTAAAGGTGAGACGCTAATGGAAAACTTGCATGCAAGTCATTTTCTACTTGTGGAATCTGTATTCCACATCCGTATTCCCACCGAGCCACTTTGTCAGCAACTTGAGTGGTAATACTTTCAAACACATGTGGATAACACCAGTGGTGCTGTGCGCTGCCACCGTTATCAACTCCATTAGTCCATAGGACTCCATGGAGACAGACGCGAGCTCATATGAGGTCCAGCTGAAGGATCCACAGAGGAACACTGGGAGCAGCCCATGGAGGGTGAAAGCAGTGGATTGCTCCGCTCTCTCTATTGAGGGATCTGAGGAGAGCATGGGATTTAATATTGGGGTTAAATACTGTGTTAAGTGATTTGCTGAAGCGCAATCACTTAATACCAGGGTTTGAGAGAGTTGCTTTACATTCGAAGCTGAATAAAGTCAGACACATATGAAGATCGAGCTAGTTGGGATAGCTGTTTTTTCATCTTCTACCTGCACATTACCATCTCCCATCATATACAATATAGGAGAGGTTAATGTACAGTAGCCAGGTGCAACATCCGAGACGTAACCTGAGCTTGTGTCTTGGATGGAATAGGATGTGTGAAAAGTAAGTACAGCGTTTTTGAGCCGTTATGATTACAGGTCAAGCTCTCTGCTTATCATGCAAGTCGTGATATGGCCCCTGGCTTGTTATTGTTCCCAGACCACAGAGTTGGGAAACACCGGTCTGTGATGTGATTAGAGCTGTAGGGAGAGACAAGAATTAGTGAAGACAATCTTACTACATGTATATATAAATGATACGTAATAGTTTTTATCATCAGAAAGGAGTATCTGTATATATGTATAAAAATTAGGAGTGTGACAGGTAGGCTTATTATGACAAAATGTCATTGTTCTGCCACTTGTATAGTCTGATTTACCCTTGTAACGTGTCATGACAAATAAACATATGCCATAAAAAAATCCCAAAATATCTCTTTAAAACTTCAAAGAAATACAACTGTAAAAAATACCACAAAAACATAAAGAATTATTCAATGGAACTTGACAACAATACACTCAAAGGGCAGGTTGAGCCTATTTTGTATGTCTTTTGTTGACAAAATGAATTGTGTGACATTTATCTCAAGATTTTGTTGACAAAATATTCTGTGAATATAATGTACTGTTGATATTGCCTGTACGCCTCATATACCAGACTCCAGTCTCCTACCAAGAGCCATTTGTAAAATGAAAGAAGCACATTAAAACTGAGGTTTCATTTCTCAAAAATCATAAACGCTGAAAATACAGAGATATACGGAACAACAAAAAAAAAACACATGTTGTATAAATGGATTTTGTGATGGGTAACCAATGAATAAATTATTTTTGTTGAGTATAAATTGTCTGTTTGTGACCTTGCGTTAACACTCACATCTCGCACATCTTGGTTCTACTTTGCAGATGTGAATTTAAAAAGAAAAATTAAAAAAAAAAAATGCTGACTGTATAAGAGCAGTTCAGCTCTTGATGACCACTATTAGTAATCATAAATTGATACAACACACATTTAAAAGGTCTTAAAGGAATTAATTAAACTGCCTAATTCATTTGCTAATTAATGCTTCTCTGCTTGCTATTAGCACACATTGAAATACCCAGGATACAAGCGACTGCATTTTATTATAGAACATTAAAAAAGAATTAGAACCCTCCTTGCAAAAAGAAAAAGTTCAAATTAAAAATCACCGCATTCATATAAGAAGTACTAAACGTGTATGAGAAAATGGTGAAATGCTCATTAAAGTAGGGTTGCCAGACGGCCATGATTTCCTGGACATATATAATTTATTTATGCTGCTGGATAGTGCATGAAAAATGCAACCCTGTAGCATGTAGAATTTATATGCTGCAGGTAAGGAATGAAAGAGGAATCCGAGGTGACCTGTCTTGATCAGGTAACTGATTTCCCACCTGCAGCTTGTGAATTACACCTTTTACAAGACAGCACCTTCCATGTGCTCTCCCTCTGCATGAAATAGTAATATGTGCCCAGGAAAACATGGCCAATCTTGAACTCTACACTAAGGGCCCTTTTACATTCCTGACGCTAACGTTAGCGCTCACCTGGGTGAGCATTAATGTTAGCATTGGTGGCCCTAGCGCGGGCGCACCATATTACAATCCAAACGCTAACGGGTTAAAAAATCTGTTAGCGATTCAAATCTTGGACTTTTCAGCGCGAGGTTACTGTACTTTGCGCTCCTTATACATAACATGGGGAGTGCAAAGAGTTAATTAGCGTTAGTATTACATTGTACTAATGCTAATTACTGCCAGCTGCGGTTAACCCAAAAGTTAACCACAGCCAGCATCTGGTGCTCAAGGATTCCGCTGCTGCAGAATCCGTCAGCACCAGCCAAAAATCCCCCCAAATAATTAATTTACTCACCTTCCATCCCGCGGCTAGAATGGCGGCTCCAACCACCTCCTCTGGACACCGGGAGCAGGGAGAGACAGGGGGAAAAGTCCCCCAGTCTCCCTCTGCAGATCAGTAAGCCGACCTGCCAGATTTCGCAAGGCGAGATCCAGCAGGTCATGTGACCGGCAGAGCAGAAACTCAATGAAGTCCTATGGACTCAATCGAGGGGTTGCTCGCGGCGGCGGCGCTGCAGCACGCATCCCGGGGCTTAGCGCCAGATTACGATGCAGGCAGCTATTCTAGCGCCTGCATTGTAATATCACGCTAAAATGGGGGCGCTAAGGAGAAACCTGCAGGTGTAGGTTATTCTCCCTAGCGTCCCCATTTTAGCGTTGGGATAGTAATAGTGCCCTAAAACTTTTAAACAGGTCTAAAGATCTATTTGCAAGAATACTGCTTTGCTATTAACCCTTTTACTCTGTCTGAAATGGTTGGTCCCCGGGAACCCTTTAGAACAGTGGTCCCCAAACCTGGTCCTCAGGGCCCACTAACAGGCCAAGTTTTAAGGTTTATCTTGGGGAAATGCAGACTGAATCCTACAATCACTGAGCAGCAAATCCTATCACCTGTGCTGTGCTTCAGATATCTGGAAAACTTGGCCTGCTAGTGAGTCCTGAAGACCAGGATTGGGGACCCTTGCTTTAAAAGATAAACTTCAGTGATCAGGAAAGGGAAATTCAAACAACAGCAAGTGCCGTATCATTGATTAAACTTTTTTTTCCATAATAAATGAAACTGTATACATGTACAGTATATGCTCCTTCAAAGGATGGTCCTCTCTGTCCTTTAAAAAACAGTATATAATATGTGTAGGTGCAGAGAAAGGAAGAAATTACAAAAATGGCAATATTGCCCAGGTCCTTAAGTTCCAGAGATGCAAAATGAGACTGTCAGGGTTATTCAGAGTGAGGTGAAAACCAGGAGAATGACTGGAGAAGTGAAAATTCTAGGTCAAAATAGCCAAACCAGCCAAAATAGCCACTTTCCAAATCGGCTAATTTGACCTAGAATTTTCACTTCTGCAGTCATTCTCCTGGTTTTCACCTCTCTCTGAATAACCCTGTTAGTGACTAAAGGGCTAAAATAACACCTATCAAGTGACATTCTAACAATGGTAAGATACCGTTCTGTTGCTATGTTGAGACAGTTAAAGCATTTTTATATCCCTACAGTGGGAGCATGATTCCAGTATTTAGTATAATGTCATATCAAAAGGCTGCAGTGTACGAAAAGTATCACACACAATAGGGTTAAAGGATCTACATGAAAACCTGTTTTTTAATGGAAAACAAGCAGGGTAATTCAAAGAGATCCGAATTGCTTGAGAAAGGTAACCGAATGCTGAAAATCAGCATTCGGTTATCTTTCTTGGCCATTCGGCTATCCAGAGAGCAGGCAATTCGCCAAATCCTGGCGAATTGCCTGCACATACGGTGCCTGTTCGGTGCCTGTTCGAGGGCAGCGAAATCCCCATGAAAAAGCACTGCTTCGGCTATTCAGAGAACAAAAACCAGCAGTGAACGGTTCCCGAAATGCCCTGCCATTGGGTGGTTTAATTCGGCAAGTTTATTCAGGAGAATCCCATAGGCTTCAATGTTAAAAAAATTCCCGTTTTAATTCAAAAAGAGTCTCTTTATTTATAGATTTTTTTAGGATATTTTAAGCATTTTTGTGTTTGGCTTTTTTTTAAGTTTACTTATTTTTTCTGTAACAGCCCTTTTTATTATCATTCCCTGGACCTCATATGTAAATTTCAGACATTTTCGCTCAGTAGTTTCTTTGCAAACAGTGTTTCACTTTTCAAACATTCATGCAAACTGTTTTCCTAATTTATTCACTGCCTCTTCTGCGGTGTCGGCTTTTTCCGAGGCTGCGATCGGCTCCTGCTCGGGTTTTTCCGTGGTTTTCGGCAGGTTAATCCAGATGTTTTTGTGGGTTTTCGGCGTCCATTCGCCGGGTTTTGCGGTTAGTTTTCGTCAGGTTTGCGGCAGCTTTTCCCTGCAATTCTGGGGCCCTGTGGTGCTTGCTGAATACACCGCAGGGTCACCGAAATGGGATCGGCGAAAGGAACCGAATTGAAGAGAACGAAAAGTCACCGAACGTGCGGTGACTTTTCGTATCTCTTTGAATTACCCTGAAGGACCTGCCTTTACAAATCTGTAACTGGAAGCACATTTAAGGTTGTGACTTAGAAAAGAAACCATGATAAGGAAAAGCACCAACAAAAATTCATTTTCAGTCGGTGCTCTATGGTGGTGATATCCACATGTACGGTGTTATGACAAACTTTTATGGTTCACATTAATGCAAAAATAGGGAAAAATTATGTCCTAGTGTTACATGTACATCCAAAGACAAAAATAAAAATAAAACAGGCATTCAGATGCACTCTCATAAATCAGAGCCTATTCTTTGGTCTCAGTAACCATGCCTGTGGGTAATTCTGGCTCTCCCATCAGCCTCCAAACGCAGATATTTCTTGGGACGCTTGTCCCAAGAAATATCTGCATTTGGTGGCTGACGGAGGAGCCTGATCTACTCACAGGCATGGTTGCTGAGACCAAAGAATAGGCTCTGATTTATGAGAGTGCACAATAGTGTCTCTAGAAGATAAATCTAAAAGGGAGGCCAAAGAAGTAAGGAACAAATAGTGCAGATTGTATCTTTATAAGGGGATAATTGTGTTAAGCCAATACCAGGCTATTTGGTCTAGATTGTTCTCTTCTCCTGCCAATTCTCCTGAGTTTCACCTTTTGGCTGGGTAGAGTAGAGGTAACATCACTGCTCTATAACCGTGGAGAGAGACTGTGGAGACACAGGTTCGATCCCGGCAAGAGCACCTCTCCAGTAAGTGTCCTTGGGCAAGACACCTAACGGTACATACTCGCCACCCAGGACATACTTGAAAACGAGAGAAATCTCTATGTATCCTTCCTGGTAAAATACTTTCTCATAATTTTTTTATTTTTTTTTAAAATAGACCTGTATTGATAAAGAAGTGGAGAAACTCATCAGGATGTCTGCTTACTCAACACCCGCCAAGTAATCATTTTCATCTTGCCATTAGCCCAAAGATTAATGCGCTATAGATAGTTAAACTATAAAAAGGCTGGGTTTAGGTTATCATTATGATCATCATCATAAGTATTAGTGTTGCACATAAATGAAAATTTCGGGCCGATACGAGACCGAAAAATGTAGGCTGAGCTCGGCCAAAAACCGAGGCCGAAAATCAGTCATCTGAACCTGGGCCCAGAGGCCCAGCCGGGCCTCCAGGGCCCAGGTTCAGATGACTGATTTAATAATTTTTTTAACCTGAGCTGTGCCCTCTCCTTGCTCATGGTGGTGTGTCCGGAGCCCAGCAGGGCGGCACACAGCAGGCAGGACACCAGCAGCTTCCAGTGGGGCTCCTGGGATACAGGGCCCATGTCGGGGGAGAGGGGACTGCACTGTCCTCTCGGGCCTATGACGCGCACATCCCGACGATGACAAGAGGAGCTGCTCGGGGCCTGCTGATCCCCGTTTTGGCCTGCTGTTTCCTCTTCGGGGCTCCTTGCCCTCACACTCCGTAACAAGTGAAGCTCGCCCACTGGATAGTTGTGTCACCTGGGAGCTCAGCTCCTATTGGTTACAATTTAGGCCAGCGAGAGAGACGAACACAGTGATCACGTCCGTGTTGCCGCACAGATTAACATACGTCATAGTATAGAATCATGAGCAATAGAGACCCACACACGAAGCACGTGCGCATCAAACTGCGCACACACAACGCATGTGGCAAACGGACGCAACTTAGGCAAGAACGTAAAACCACTAGACGGACGCGCAGAGTGCGCCACGTCTGCGTAGCGTTCTGTGTGAGTGATAAGATGTCAGACGCAGCGCATTTGCGACGTCCTGCACCTTGACGCACAGAATGGCTTTTCATATCCTTTTCAAATTTTTATGATTTTTCATATTCATTTTGTTTCCCATAGTTCCCTTTTTTTTTCTACGTCCGTCAACAAAAACGGGCCGTGTGGTGTCTACAGTATCTTACGTCAGTACGTTCGTCGTGCATGCACGCAGAGTGCGCTCTGATTGCGTTCATCTGACATTAGCCTAAGCCAAGAGGAAACGAGCTCCCAGGTTATGCAGCGGGCGAGCTTGTGGCTAAGTGTGAGGGCGAGCAGCCCGAAGAGGAAACAACAGGCAAGACTGGGGAGCAGCAGGCCCCGAGTGGCTCCTCTCATCACCGTTGGGATGTGAGCACCATAGGCCCGAGAGGACAGTGCAGTTCCCCCTTCCCTGGACATGGGCCCTGTAATCCACGAGTCCCACTGGAACATGGAAGCTGCTGGTGTCCTGCCTGCTGTGTGCCGCCTTGTTGGGTTCCAGACAGGGGCAGACTGACAACTAATGGGGCTCCCGGGAAATAGACGACCATGGAGCCCCCTTGTGCAGCACCCACAAGAGGCCAAACCCATATAAAACCCCACCCCCTACAACGCAACACCCCCATGGACATCGTTGTGCTAAAGAATTTATTTAACTCATTAAAATATCCGTTTTGAAACTTTAGAGAAGGAAATCTACTTGGGCCCAGCAGCGAATTGGGGAATCCATTGTGCCCCCTTCAGACTTACAGATGGCCAATGCTCTGCTGCTGCAGCAGCCACCACCCACTCACTGCAGCTAAGACTGCGCCACGGCACAGAATATCCATGTGGCAAATGTGGGAAACTGCCTATAACATTAAAAGATACTGTACATTTATGATACAATACACATCACAGAGCTCCACAGCAATAAAACTCACAGTAATGTACAGTTTTTTTGAGTGTATCACAGAGCTCCACAGCTATAAAACTCAGTAATGTGTAGTGTGTATGAGCGTATCACAGAGCTCCACAGCAATAAAACTCACAGTAATGTGCTGTGTGTATGAGCATATCAGAGCTCCACAGCAATAAAACTCAAAGTAATGTACAGTGTGTAGGAGTGTGAGTTTTATTGCTGTTGATTCTGTGATACGCTCATACACACTGCACATTACTGTGAATTTTATTGCTGTGGAGCTCTGTGATACAGTAATGTACAGTGTGTATGAGCGTATCACAGAGCTCCACAGCAATAAAACTCACAGTAATGTGCCGATTTATTGAACCGCCTCAGCATTTCATTTGTCATCTTATTCTCCCCCCCAGCATTTAATTTAGCATATACAATATAAATAAGTAAAAGACAAAAAAAATCAAAGGGTAAACTACATATTGTGGATATCACGCCAATATTTCGTAACAGACGCAACTCTGCTCATTTGATAGAGAATGACATCATAGACCCACAATAGCATTTGCCGCCAACACATTATATAGTGAATTAATATTCAATTTGCTGTTGCTCGGGTTCCAGTGGTGAGCCGACAGAAAGATGGTGGAAGAGTAGCCCTCGCACTCACTCCAGGCAAGTGATTGACTACTGATGCGCCAAATGAAGACCTGGCGCGCCACCACAGACGCACATGTTTGAGAACTTAAAATACTGCACCAGCCGGGGTTCCTCCGTAAAGCCCAGGGTCTCGACTCCTGACATGGACAACAAAAGAAGAAGAAAGATCGGTCACACAAGGCTTGGGTTGAGCAGGAGCTTTATTGAACGTTTCGGTCCTACACTCAGGACCTGTCTCAAGCCACTCAAGGTCCTAAATGTTGTACCGAAACCTTCACGCTCCTTCAATAAAGCTCCCGCTAAAGCCAAGACTTGTGTGATCGGTGTTTGATGGCTGCAGAGCTGTGTGATTTCACTCACTGTGCAACACACACAGAGCGAAAATATGATGGCACACGACCGTGGAACTGGACAAGCCATAGTCTGCTGTATGTCACCAAGGGTGAGATATTGTAACATTGTAATCCCCCCCGCATTTCATTAATCCCCCCTCCGGTCGCTCACCCACCACGTTCTATGATCGACGCAGGCTCAGGGAGGCTGGCTGGCACCGACCCGGCTTTGTGTGTCTTCTGCCGCCAGCGTGCCATGTGCATCACGTGTGGGGGCGGCGCCAATGCAGGATGCCGTCCTCCTGTTTAGAGCATGGGACAGAAGTAGGCACGCTTCAGCGCTGCAGAGTTTTAGTAGTGCATCGCTGGGCAGGGGGCCCTGCAGCTACCTGGGATGACCAGGCACTGTGCCTGCCAGAACCGGGCCCCTACTGACCCGCGGGCCCTCGGGTAGTGCCCGAGTGGTCAGTCCGCCCCTGGTTCCAGACACGCCATTAGCAAGGAGCAGCTCAGGTAATAAAATTTCTTTTAAAAAAATCTGCCATCTGAACCTGGGCCATAGCTTGGCCAGCCTCCAGGCTCCGGTGAGCCCCCAGCTCGGCTGGGCCTCCAGGCCCAGTTTCGGATGATTGATTTTCGGGTTTTTTTCAGTCTTTTTTTCCTTTCTGCCGAAAGCACCATTTTGGCTGATATTTTCGGTGGCCAAAATTTCGGTGCATCCCTAATAAGTATCATATATTTATTGTGACTTAAACCTTTTAAATGAAGATTTTCTGTGTGAGCCAAACAGAAACTCAATTCTCACTCCAAAAATGTTGGAGAAACCATGTTCCCACGCAGTACTGCTTGACCTGGCCCTTGCCTTTAACCCCTTCACTACCAAGCAATTTGTGTTGATTTTCTTTTAAATCCTAACACTTATTTGAAACATGGGATGCAAAGTTAATTTTAATATAGGATAAAATAGAGAATTTACACTTAGATAAAAAAAATTAAATAATCTAACTTTGCTCATTTTTAATATATCATGAATTTGTTTATTCATTGCAGAAATATTATTGGAATGAAAGATCCCAAACTCTAAATGGTGTCCCTTATCTTATAATGTCACATGGTGTCTGCATGTCACATTTCCACATTCCAGCCAGGCCCCCTGGTGGTGAGAGAGCGATCCAGGCCAGCTCTTCCCTATCTAAGCAAAGCCAGTTCACCCTGTGTCGCTTCTGGATTCCCCTGCTGCTGTTCTGGACTGGGGTCACATGGTTTGCCCTGTCCCTATAAATATGCAAGCAGCACAGAGACTCCTTGCTCTTGCATGGGTCCAGTTCCTGAGGGTTTCTGTTTCCTGAGGGTCTCTGTTCCTGAAGGGTCTCTTGTTCCTGAGAGTCAGTGCTTCCTGGTACTAAATCTTGTCTTGGTAATCCTGTGTATGTTCTTGGTCTGATTCTGACGTCCATTCCGTGTAATCCCTGTACTCTGTGTATTGATATTCCATGTACCGTTTCCTGGCTGATCTGACTTCCCTCTCTGGTGTCTGATCTTGGCTTGTTTGACATACTCTCCTGGCTATTGATGCTATGACTCTGGTTCTGGCAATTCTATTGTATGTTTCTTGTTTCCTGTATTCCTGTTCTTTGTGTTACCCAGTATAATTATATTCAGTTAGTATTAGAGACCATTGCAAGGACCTCATCCCAGTTCAGGGTTTCCCTGTGTTGCTGCTGCATTTGAGTATATTGTCTTGCTGTATCCTTGTTTCTGTGTGTTTCTTGTGAGGTTTCCTTCCATTAGTATAGAGGCCATTGCAAGGACCTTTTTTCCCAGAGTTAGGGTTCCCCTTTAGTTCTGTTCTCCTGCCATTTCCTGTTGTTCCAGTTCTCTCTTTCTCTTGTCTTGTATTCTGTGCTGTGGTCTGTGCCCATGCAGCCAGCAGCTAACCTACCTCAAGGGCTAAATATCCAGTATAAAGGGCCCATCATGGCTCATGCCGGGTGCACCCGTGACATCATGCAAGAGCCAACCAAGTCTCTAGGTATGCTTGCTATGTTGAATTCTGTGCTCCATATGGTGCTTAACTTGCTGAAGGAGATGAAGAGGTTAACGGAGTCTCTAGGTGTGGAGGTTAATGAGACCGCACCTCCCAGCAAAGCATCTGTAGTAACTCCCATGTCTGAGAAGGAGAGGCACAGGCTGTATAATCTCTGCTACTACTACGCAGATGCATCTCACAAAATCTCCCATTGCCCAGTTAAGCCTCCCAGGCAGTCACAGCCCACTCTTTCAACACAGAATCGTGAGATCTGGTATTCAAATCTGGCGGCAGAGTCACTGATTTCAAGTATCTCAGGGAAGCCAAAGTTGTCAAGTCTGGTGGCGAGTCCCCTGTTCCTATGTTACACAGTGGAATCTCAGGTTCCAAGTATGGCAGTGAGTCTACTGTTCTCCAGTTCCACAGTGGAGCTGTTGGTTCCAAGTTTGGCGGCAAAGTCACTGATCCCAAGTGTCTTAGTGAAGCTGAAGTTTCCCAGAATAGCGGTGAGTCCACTGTTTTCATGTGCCACAATGGAGCCACTGGTCCCAAGTATGGCGGTAAGGCCGCAGGTACAGCGATTGGCAGTGAGGCCACAGGTACCGAGATTGGTAGCGAGACTGCAGGTACCGAGTCTGGCGATGAGACCACTATGCCCATGTCCCATAGTGAAGCCACTGAAGCCAAATCTCATGGCGAGGCCGTACTGTCAATGCCAAGTGGTGTATCCATACTGTCTATGTCAAGCAGTGTATCCACACTGTCTATGCCAAGCAGTGTATCTGCACTGTCTATGCCAAGTGGTGAATCCGCACTGTCTATGCCAAGTGGTGAATCTGCACTGTCTATGCAAGCAGTAAGGCAGCAGTGTTTATGCCTGGAAGTGTGCCAGTGATCCCCAAGTCTGGCAGTGTGCCAGCGGTCAAGTTAAACGGCAAGGCAGCCGTGTCTCAGTCTGGCAGTAAGGCCGCCGTGTCTCTGGCAGTAAGGCCACCGTGCCCACGTCCCACAGTGGAGCCACTATTTCCCTTTAAAGCGGTAAGGCTGTCGTGTCTCAGTCTGGCAGCAAGGCTACCGTGCCCACGTCCCACAGTGGAGCCACTATTTCCCTGTCAAGCAGTAAGCCGCCATGTCTAAGTATGGCAGTAAGGCACTTGTGCCCATGTCCAGCAGTGAGTCCATTGTTACGAAATCCAGCATGGGTCCAAAGATGCCAAACCCCGCTCTGGGTCTGAGGATGCCAAACCCTGTTCTGGGTCCGAGCATGCCAAACCCTGCTCTGGGACTGAGGATGCCAAACTACACAGTGAGGCAGATCTAGCCGAGTCTGGCGGTGCCTCCACTGATGCCAAGTCTGGTAGTGGAGTCGCAGTATTTATGCCCTGTGGTGAAGTCATCTCTTCCAGGTCTCGGTCCAGGAGGAGACGTAAGAAGGTGTCCAGCCCTAGCCAACCTGGTGGAGTGAACACTATGGTCAGGCTGTCTGGTTCTAGAATACCAGAATCTAGTCCTGTTCCCGAGGGTTATGGCCAGATGTCTAACGGAACACTGATGCGGAAAGAACACTTGGCAGTGTTCATGAATAACACTAATGCCAGACGTGCCCTGGAGGAGGATTCTGATGAGTCAGAGTGGGAACAGGACTCTCACCTGAAAGATTTCTGGTGACATTTATTCGTGTGATGTTTTGTTTTTTGGTAGCCCCTAGTCTTGTATGGGTGTTGGGAGCTCAGTGGTTGCCCTTTAAGGGAGGGATCGTACTGTCACATTTCCGCAATCCAGCCAAGCCCCCTTGTGGTGAGAGCAATCCAGGCCAGCTCTTCCCTAAACCATGCCAGTCTGTCCTGTGACACCTCTGGATTCCCCTGCTGCTGTTCTGGCCTGGGGTCACATGGTCTGCCCTGTCCCTATAAATATTCACGCAGCAAAGCGGCTCCTTGCTGTTGCATGGGTCCAGTTCCTGAGGGTTTCTGTTTCCTGGGGGTTTCTGTTTCCTGAGAGTCAGTGCTTCCTGGTACTATATCTTGTATTGGTTATCCTGTCTATGATCTAGGTCTGGTTCTGACGTTCCTTCCATGTAATCCCTGTAATCTGTGTATTGATATTCTGTGTACCGATTCCTGCTGTTCTGACTTCCCTCTCGGGCATCTGATCTTGGTTTGTCTGACATTCTCTCCTGGCTTTTGATCCTTTGACTCTGGTTCTGACAATTCTATGGTTTGTTCCTTGTGTCCTGTATATTACCCGGCAGCGTTATTGTTCTGTTTCTCCACCAAAGCACTGAGAATGTGATCTCTTAACTTACTGTTGTGATGAGATGGCTATAACTCCCAGTCTAGATGAATTACAGACAGTGACTCAATCGAGATGACACCTTGAAGATCTGTTGAAGTTTTATTCCAAAGCTGTAGAAAATCCACAACAATATACATCCGATAGATTCATTATGATTTTTTGACCTGAGTCCATAAGGCTTGCAAAGGATTACTGGGAAGGGAACAAGGGTGGAGCTATCTGGACAGGAAATACGGCACCATGAGGAAGGGAGGAGAGAAACCCAGGGGTAGATAAGACATGTGCAATTCTTAAAGGCATATCACAAGTCATGTGAAACATGACACTCCCCGTCGAAATCTATGATTTCTATAATTAAATAACTTTGACTAAAGTTCAAACAAATAAGTGAAGATTTTTTTCCAGGAACATCTGAAAACCAAGAGCGAAGGGAAGAACAAGAGAAAATAATGCAACATTAAACAATTCTTGCAGATCTTGATGGTCCGGGCTGTGAGAAGAACAGTCAGTGAGTCCATCTTCAGAGGGGAAGGCAGCAACATGCACCAATCCTTCTTACCTCCCTTTGTTTCAAATTGATGACTTGTGAGACTTGTCTTCCTCTTTGGACAGAAGGAGTACAAGTTCCTTTATAGGCCTGAAGTAAAGTGTGGAGCATAGGCGTGCGCAGCCTAGATCATTAGGGTGTGCACCCAAAGGAGAGAGAGTGTGAGTACACATGCACTCCTGCATGCAATCAAAATACATCATTACTATATGCATTGCTTTTAGGTGGGGGTACTCACTCCCAAGGAAAAACTGTGCAAAAAAATCCAAAGACAAATACCAAAATACAACAACAGGTGCAAAGCACACTGACATTCAAGTGCAAGTCCTGATTTGAAAGATGCAAAAAATCCCAAGTGACGCGTATCTGTAGGCTGGCACTCGTGGCGGACGTGTGATTCTGGGCCGGAGCGTACGAGCGACACACTTAAAGACGTATGTTCTTTACACACTGCATATTTACACACACACACACACACACACACACACACACACACACACACACACACCGCAGCCCATATTTACACACTGCCACACACACAGCGCATATTTACACACACAGCACAGCGCATATTTACACACCGCACGTATTAACACACAGCCACACACCGCACGTATTAACACACAGCCACACACATCACATATTTACACACAGCCACACACATCACATATTTACACACAGCCACACACATCACATATTTACACACAGCCACACACATCACATATTTACACACAGCCACACAGCGCATATTTACACACAGCCACACATCACATATTTACACACAGCCACACAGCGCATATTTACACACAGCCACACACACAGCGCATATTTACACACAGCCACACAGCGCATATTTACACACAGCCACACATCACATATTTACACACAGCCACACAGCGCATATTTACACACAGCCACACACACAGCGCATATTTACACACAGCCACACACACAGCGCATATTTACACACAGCCACACACACAGCGCATAGTTACACACAGCTACACACACAGCGCATAGTTACACACAGCTACACACACAGCGCATAGTTACACACAGCTACACACACACAGCGCATAGTTACACACAGCTACACACACAGCGCATAGTTACACACAGCTACACACAGCGCATAGTTACACACAGCTACACACACAGCGCATAGTTACACACAGCTACACACACAGCGCATAGTTACACACAGCTACACACACAGCGCATAGTTACACACAGCTACACACACAGCGCATAGTTACACACAGCTACACACAGCGCATAGTTACACACAGCTACACACACAGCGCAGTTACACACAGTGCATATTTACACACAGTGCATATTTACACACAGCACAGCGCACATTTACACAGCCACACACACACCGCGCATATTTACACACGCAGCGCAAATTTACACAGCCACACACACAGCGCATATTTACACACAGCCACACACACAGCGCATATTTACACACAGCCACACACACAGCGCATAGTTACACACAGCTACACACACAGCGCATAGTTACACACAGCTACACACACAGCGCATAGTTACACACAGCTACACACACAGCGCATAGTTACACACAGCTACACACACAGCGCATAGTTACACACAGCTACACACACAGCGCATAGTTACACACAGCTACACACACAGCGCATAGTTACACACAGCTACACACACAGCGCATAGTTACACACAGCTACACACACAGCGCATAGTTACACACAGCTACACACAGCGCATAGTTACACACAGCTACACACACAGCGCAGTTACACACAGTGCATATTTACACACAGTGCATATTTACACACAGCACAGCGCACATTTACACAGCCACACACACAACGCGCATATTTACACACGCAGCGCAAATTTACACAGCCACACACACCGCGCATATTTACACACGCAGCGCAAATTTACACAGCCACACACACCGCGCATATTTACACACGCAGCGCAAATTTACACAGCCACACACACCGCGCATATTTACACACGCAGCGCAAATTTACACAGCCACACACACCGCGCATATTTACACACGCAGCGCAAATTTACACAGCCACACACACCGCGCATATTTACACACGCAGCGCAAATTTACACAGCCACACACACCACGCATATTTACACACGCAGCGCAAATTTACACAGCCACACACACCACGCATATTTACACACGCAGCGCAAATTTACACAGCCACACACACCACGCATATTTACACACGCAGCGCAAATTTACACAGCCACACAGCGCATATTTACACACACAGCGTATATTTACACACAAGCACAGCGCATATTTTACACACACACACAGCGCATATTTTACACACACACAGCGCATATTTTACACACACACAGCGCAATTTTTACACACACAGCGCATATTTACACACAGCGCATATTTTACACACAGCGCATATTTTACACACACAGCGCATATTTACAACACACAGCGCATATTTTACACACACACACAGCGCATATTTTACACACACACAGCGCATATTTTACACACACACAGCGCATATTTTACACACACAGCGCATATTTTACACACACAGCGCATATTTTACACACACAGCGCATATTTACACACACAGCGCATATTTACACACAAGCACAGCGCATATTTTACACACAAGCACAGCGCATATTTTACACACACACAGCGCATATTTTACACACACACAGCGCATATTTTACACACAGCGCATATTTACACACACAGCGCATATTTACACACACAGCGCATATTTTACACACACAGAGCATATTTTACACACACAGAGCATATTTTACACACAGCGCATATTTACACACAGCGCATATTTACACACAGCGCATATTTACACACAGACACCTAGCATATTTACAAATACAAACGCTACATGGTTATACACCGTAATTACACACATTAGTTACTATTCCCTCTCCATAGTGACACATAATCAAATCATTGTGTGTGTAGTGTTAAGTCCCTGGTCTAATGGACCAAATGAGGTTAATATAGCAATCAAGCTATATCACTCCCCACTCCATTCATACCTGGCAGAGCAGACTGTGCAGGTTTGTCTTGTGGGATCCCACAGCCTCCATTACAGTTTGACTAACAGCAGCAGTACAGGGAAAGGAGAGGGCTGTTTGGTGAGGGGGGGGGGCTGTTTGGTGAGGGGGGGGGGCTGTTTGGTGAGGAGGGGGGGCTGTTTGGTGAGGAGGAGGAGGCCGTTTGGTGAGGAGGAGGAGGCCATTTTGGTGAGGGGGAGGAGGAGGCCGTTTTGGTGAGGGGGAGGAGGGGGCGTTTTGGTGAGGGGGGCCGTTTTGGTGAGGGGGACCGTTTTGGTGAGGGGGAGGAGGGGGCCGTTTTGGTGAGGGGGAGGAGGGGGCCGTTTTGTGAGGGGGAGGAGGGGGCCGTTTTGGTGAGGGGAGGGGAGGAGTGGGTTACCCAGTGACCCAGGACTTACGGATTCATCTCCTGCCGACCTCATGAAGTGGAGCCTGCTGCATGACCTCTCCCTCTGTACTATTTCTCTCCCCTCCACACACACACACACATAGCAGATGCGTGCAGGAAGATGGGAAATAGCAATCAGGCCAGGAGGTATGGCTACTCCCTGTCACTTGGCCATTCGAAAGACTAACAGAGTTACCCCCAGAGCAGCTGCCAAGCTTCCCCCTGCATGTCACTGGACATTTAAAAAGACACAGGCAGGGGTGTGTCTGCTGCTATTCCAGCAGCCTAACGGAGTCCTCCAGGGCAGCAATAAGCGGCAGTGCTGGAGCTGCCGGTTCAAATCCAGAGGCTGCCGCGATTAAAAAAAAAAAAGTCTGTCTGATTAGGGTGTGCCCAGGCACACCTGGCACACCCCGTGCGCACGCCTATGGTGTGGAGAATCTTCTTTCATGAATAAGTTGTAAAGTTTTCTGGTCCAGTACCAGTCTAGGAATTTTCTTGCGACTCCAATCATGCGTTCCCAAGAGTCTCCCATGTGAAAGGAGTGAGGTGGGTTGAATTCCCATTTACACTTGTCATTCAAGAAGTTCAGTATCTTTTCTGGTCGAGAGGCATCCTGAATTGTGAGAGGGCCTTTACAGATGTGCCACTTGTGGCATTCTTTGTTCGTATCAGAGCTGTTTGTAAATTGATGAGCTATGTGAATAAGGTGTGCAATGGCTCTTACAACAGAAGACCACTTGGAAAAGCATTCAAAACGGTGAGGACTCAGCCTTATCCTTTCTTTCACAGAGGTGTTGAGTGTAACCGTAACAGCTCTAAGTTCTTTATCAGATTCCGGTTCAAACAGTTCAAAGGTAAAATTTGTAGAGCTTGAGATGAGTTCTTCGTTCGAGAGTATTGGTAGGGATAGTCATAATGTGTCCAGAAATGCAGTAGCAGGTACTGCTTGAGTGCCTCGATCAGCAGGGTTGAAGTTAGTGGACACATAGTGCCATTGTTCAGGTGTAGAGAACTTTCTTATACGTTCCACTCTGTTGCCGACATACACGTGGAACGGTCTTGTCTGATTATGTATGTATCCTAGCACTATTTTACTATCTGTGTAAAAGTCAAAGGAGTCTATTTCAGTGTCTGTTTCAAGTTCTATAAGCTCAGCAATTTCCACACCTAACACAGCTGCGCAAAGTTCAAGCCTTGGAATCGTATGTGCAGGTTTTGGTGTGAGCTTGGACTTGCCCATGATAAATCCTAGACTTGCTCCACCGCTGGATCTGTGACCCGAAGATAAGCCACTGCAGCTATGGCTTCGTTGGATGCATCGGAGAAGACATGGATCTCTCTTCTGGTGGCATTCTTTAAAGATGCAGGGGTGTAAGCACGTGGTATCTGGAGTTGTTCTAACGCTTGTAGAGATTGTTTCCAGGATTCCCACCTTTGTTGTTTCTCCTTGGGTAAGGGGGTATCGCAGTCTGAGCTTTCAGAAGTAAGCTGACTCAGCAGTATTTTACCAATGAATGGTGAGAGGTGCTATGAAACCCAATGGATCATAAATACTGTTCACTGTAGACAGAACTCCTCGCTTTGTGAAGGGTTTATCACAGGTTGATGCTTGAAATGTGAGCGTGTCTTGCTTAACGTTCCAAAGCAATCCAAGACTGCGCTGTGTAATGGAAAGGTCCGTTCCTAGTTGGAATTTTTTCACACTGACAGCATAGTCATCAGAGGGAAAGGCTCTCATGGCCTTGTCGCTGTTTGAAATGATTTTGTGAAGTCTGAGGTTTGCAGTGGCAAGCATGTTCTGAGTTCTAGTGAGAAGGTCAATAGCTTCTTCTTCTGTAGGCAGAGATTTGAATCCGTCATCTACATAGAAGTTCTTTTCGACGAACTGTCGTGCATCAAACCCAAATTCTTTCTCTCCTTCTTGAGCCGTTTTCCTCAGTCCATAAATTGCTACTGCGGGAGAAGGACTATTACCAAAAACATGTACCTTCATCCGGTAGTCTATGACTTCATCATTGACATCATTATTGCGATACCATCGGAATCTGAGGAAGTTTCTGTTGTCTTCACGGACGATGAAACCGTGGAACATTTGCTGAATGTCAGCCATAATAGCAATTGGTTCTTGTCTGAAGCGAAGTAAAACTCCTATGAGGTTGTTGTTCAGATTAGGCCCAGTGAGAAGACTGTCATTGAGGGAGACACCTTCATGTCGAGCACTTGAGTCGAAGACCACCCTAATCTGATCAGGCTTGCGAGGATGATAGACACCAAAGCATGGAAGATACCAGCATTCTTCTCCTTCCTTAAGCGGAGGTGCAGCCTCAGCATGATCTCTCTCAAGCACTTTCTGCATAAAGTCCACAAAGTGTCTTTTCATCTCAGGTTTCCGATTCAAACTGCGATGTAAAGAAGTAAACCGTGCTACTGCATGTTCTCTGTTGTTTGGTAGTCTCTTTCTTGGAGTACGGAATGGTAGAGGTGTGTCACGGTGGCCCCCGCACCCCCCCGGCGCCTGGCAGCAGCTTCCTCGCTGCTCGCTGGCCAGGCGCCGAGTGATATTGCGGGCGCTTCCGCACACGTGGGACGCCGGGGGGCGGGGCCTGGCGGCGAGACGCGGACCCGCCGGGTTTAAAGCCCAGACTCACAGAGACGCGGTGCCCTGACGTGGTAGTTACTTCCCGCAGAGCTCTTGTATATTTTGACTAATTATTGATTCTGTGTATGACCCCTGGCATTGGCAAACTAACGATTCTGTGTACGACCCTTGGCATTGGCAAACTAACGATTCTGTGTATGACCCTTGGCATTGGCAAACTAACGATTCTGTGTATGACCCTTGGCATTGGCAAACTAACGATTCTGTGTATGACCCTTGGCATTGGCAAACTAACGATTCTGTGTATGACCCCTGGCATTGGCAAACTAACGATTCTGTGTATGACCCCTGGCATTGGCGAACGAACCACTCTGTGTATGATCCTTGGCATTGGCGAACGAACCATTCTGTGCGTAACCCCTGGTATTGGCATTAACTCTTCTAATTCTGGTATTGAGGTCAGTCTGTGTGGCACCCTAAGCACACATCAGATTACCCCTTGTTGTTAGGGTCTTGGGAGAGCTAATTGTTCTAAGGTCTTGTGTATCATTCTATGTCTGTCTAGTCGTGCCGACCAATCTAAGGATCGGAAGGGTAGAGAGTGTCCTGCGTCTAGGGACCACTAGTCAGATAAGCAGAAGGATCCGTGACGTCTCTCTTGTATGTGCTCTGTACTGCCATTCTAGTAGTCTGTCTAGTCGTGCCGACCACTCTAAGGATCGGAAGGGTAGAGAGTGTCCTGCGTATAGGGACCACCACTCTAGTATCAGGGGGATCCGTGACATTACGTCAGGGCCAATGGATCCCGCAGACCTCTCTAATCAGTTGACCCGTATTGCAGCCAGACAAGAAGAGCAGGACCATAGAATGGACCAGATTGCTCTTGCCCTGCAAACCCTGTTAAATCGATCCAGTTCTGGAACTGCAAGCCCTCCAGACCCAGTAGTGCCTAGGGTCAGTTCGGCCGCTCCCGAGGGATGTAGGCTCAGTATGAAGGCACCCGTACGCTATGATGGTACACCAAACTTATGCCGGGGCTTTCTGACCCAACTCGAGATCCTGTTCGAGAACAATCCAGGGTCCTGTATGTCTGATAAAGCCAAAGTAGGCTATCTGATTAATCATCTAACCGAAAAAGCTTTATTATGGGCCACGCCCTTGTGGGAGAATAAGAAACCCATCATTTATGACTATGAGGGTTTTACCTCCGAGTTAAAACGTACCTTTGATCCCTCTAGAAGGGCTACCAATGCGGGTAGATCCCTGTTTCACATCAAACAGGGTAATAGGAGGGTCTCCGACTATGCCATAGAGTTTAAGACTTTGTCTTCTGAGGTACACTGGCCGAACGACGTTTTAACCCTAGCCTTTACCGAAGGCCTGAACGAGGCTTTTATGTTTGAGTTGGCTCCCTTAAAATTACCAGAACATCTGGATCATTTGGTTGATTTCTGCATTGCCATGGACGATCAAATCAGGGAAAGGAGACACCCCAGGGATAGACCCAGAAGGGTCCTGCCCCTTTGCCCTTAGTACCCAGACACACCACTACATCAGGCAACCCGGAGACCGCAAAGACTGATGTACCGGCCGTTGAACCCATGCAGATAGGAAAAACGGGTATTTCAGAGGCAGAAAGAGCTCACAGAAGAGAAAGGGGGCTCTGCTTTTATTGCTGGGGCAGATCATTTCCGCCTTCAATGTCCTCAGAGACCCAGGGGTAGCAGGGGTGAGACTAACAAATCAGGTCAAAGAACAGCTAATACCCAGGTTATCGGTTCTCTGTATGCCTCCTTTGTGGACGATGGAAAAAAAAAAACCCGGATTCTGGTACCTATCTCCCTCATCTGGGAGGGGGTTCACCTCGAGACTGAGGCATTCCTAGACTCTGGAGCCTCAGGTAATTTTATGGACAGATGTTTTGCCGCCAAAAACCTCTTACCTCTGGTTCTAAAGGAGAGGCCTCTAATGGTGGAAGCCATAGACGGAAAACCCCTGTCATGTCCCCATATCACTCACGACACTATTGATGTATGCATGACTACAGGAGTTCTGCACCGTGAAACCATACGATTCCAGATTATCGACTCTCCCTCATGTCCTGTCGTTCTTGGGTTCCCATGGTTAATAGAGCATAACCCGGTGATTGATTGGGCCCAGCGAGATATAAAGTGTTGGGGTCCTAGTTGCCAGTCAAAGTGCCTGGGCAGGGTTAATGCGATTGGTAGCCTCAATATTGCTACAGCACCTCCTTTGTCCACCGAAGTCCCTGAATGTTATATGGCGCTAAAGGAGGTGTTCTCTAAAACCAGGACTGAGGTCCTACCACCGCATCGCCCTTATGACTGTGCTATAGAGTTGCTCCCTGGTACTATGCCTCCTAGAGGACACGTATACCCTTTGTCACAAAAGGAAAACGACATTATGGAGGAATATATAAGGGAGAATCTAGAGCGAGGATTTATCAGACGATCCTCCTCTCCAGCAGGAGCAGGTTTCTTTTTCGTTTCCAAAAAAGAGGGTGACCTGCGACCTTGCATCGATTACAGAGGTTTGAATAGGATTACCATAAGAAATGCATATCCAATACCTCTATAACAGAATTGTTCGACCGATTAAAAGGGGGCCGTATTTATACGAAACTTGATTTACGCGGAGCGTACAACCTGGTCAGGGTTAAGAAGGGGCATGAATGGAAAACGGCTTTTAATACACGTAGCGGGCATTACGAATACTTGGTGATGCCCTTTGGGTTATGCAATGCGCCAGCCGTTTTCCAGGACCTCATAAACGACACCCTAAGGGACTTTCTGCAAACGTTCGTTATAGTATATCTGGACGACATCCTGATATACTCTCCTGATAAGGACACCCATCACGTCCATGTGCAACAAGTGTTGAAGAGATTATTGAAGGCTGGTTTATATTGTAAACTAGAGAAATGCTTATTCGACATAGAGACAGTGCACTTCCTTGGGTATATAATAACCCCTGAGGGTTTCCAAATGGATCCTAAAAAACTCTCAGCGATTCTTGACTGGCCTTTACCCCAAGGGCTTAAAGCCATCCAGAGGTTTCTGGGGTTTACTAATTACTACCGGAGGTTCATTAAAAACTTTTCGGCCTTGGTAGCTCCCCTCACGGCTATGACTAAAAAAGGGCTGGTGAATCAGAAATGGACACCCCAGGCCAGTCAAGCCTTTGAGGCACTTAAACAGGCATTCACAACTGCCCCTGTTCTCCGACATCCAGATCCGGCTCTGCCTTTCCAGGTTGAAGTTGACGCCTCCGAGCTAGGTCTTGGTGCAGTCTTGTCCCAAAGGGAGGCACCCGACAAACCCTTGCATCCATGCGGCTTCTATTCCCGAAAGTTGTCCCCGGCAGAGAGGAACTATGATATCGGAAATAGAGAATTGTTAGCAGTTATCGCAGCCTTGACGGAATGGAGATACTTATTGGAGGGGTCTAGGGACCCCATTGTCATCATAACCGATCATAAGAATCTTACGTACATTGGAGACGCTAAACGGTTAAATGCCAGACAAGCGAGATGGTCATTGTTTCTTTCAAGCTTTAATTTCGTCCTCACATATAGACCTGGGTCAAGAAACATTAAAGCAGACGCATTGTCAAGACAATACGAATCCTACGAACATAACATCCAAGATCAGCATCCCATTGTACCCCAGGAAAGGATTATAGCCCTTACCACGATTAGTGTCTCGTCTCCTCTGATGTTAAGATTGCAGACCGCCCAGGGTACAGCTCCTGGGGGGAGACCTCCTGCGAAACTCTTTGTACCTGAGAACGAAAGAGAAGAAGTACTAAAACTTTATCATGATAACAAAACCTCTGGGCATATGGGGATCACCAAAACAGTGTCTAGTATACGTAAACTCCTCTGGTGGCCCACGGTGCGCCGTGATGTTAAGGATTACATAACCGTGTGCGAGGTGTGCACAAGACATAAAAGTCCCAAAACAGCGCCCATTGGTTTACTCCAGCCTCTGCCAATCCCGAACGACCATGGTCGCATTTAGCTATGGATTTTATAGTAGAGTTACCCGAGTCAAAAGGGAATACTGTAATACTCACGGTCATTGATCGATTCTCCAAAATGGGTCACTATGTTCCTCTTCGGAAACTTCCTTCGGCAGCCGAACTGGTGCCCATTTTCATTACCAATGTGGTCCGCATACACGGTATTCCTCTTGGGATTGTCTCTGATAGGGGGACCCAATTCGTCTCCAGATTCTGGAAAGGGTTTTGCAAGAATGTGGGGATAGACCTATCCTTCTCTTCGGCCTATCACCCCCAGACCAACGGAGCAGCAGAACGAGCCAATCAAAATATAGAGAAATATCTCAGGTGCTTTATATCCGAACGACAAGATAACTGGTCAGACCTGATACCGTGGGCAGAGTATGCCTTGAACAGTGCAGTGAGCGAAGCCACAGGACATTCCCCTTTCTTCACTGTTTACGGTTTTGATCCTCCCGTGCTCCCTGCTACATTTCCTGATACCGCGATTCCTGCTCTGGATGAGCATTTAGCGTCATTGAAAGAAACTTGGGGAAGGGTTAAAAGGGCACTGGAGGATAGCAGTGGTATCCAGAAGATCAAGGCCGACAGACACAGGAGGCCGGCACCCGTGTATCAAGTTGGGGACAGGGTTTGGCTTTCTTCACGGAACATCAAGCTCTTAGTACCCTCTATGAAACTGGCACCCAGATACATAGGGCCCTATAAGATTCTGCGGCGAATCAATCCGGTCTCCTATGCTTTGGCACTGCCCTCCCATATCAGGATACACAATGTGTTCCACGTGAGCCTTTTAAAACCACTCTTGTGTAATCGGTACACC
The DNA here is from genome assembly GCA_009667805.1 of Leptobrachium leishanense. Lineage (NCBI taxonomy): Eukaryota > Metazoa > Chordata > Amphibia > Anura > Megophryidae > Leptobrachium > Leptobrachium leishanense. Next base: position 86,049,992 of record CM019064.1, on the reverse strand, counting down.
AGGGTCCGTGTCCCCCTCCTCCTGTCTCTGTGGAGGGCGAGGAGGAGTTTGAAGTTGAGGCCATTCTGGACGCCAGGGTTTCTAGGGGGGTCCTTCAGTACTTGGTTGACTGGGTGGGCTACGGTCCAGAGGATCGCTCTTGGCTCCCGGCTACTGAGGTTCATGCTCCTCGGTTGGTGAGGGCTTTCTATTTGGCTCATCCCCGCGCTCCTGGGGGTCGTCCAGTGGCCGCCCGTAGAGGGGGGGGTTCTGTCACGGTGGCCCCCGCACCCCCCCGGCGCCTGGCAGCAGCTTCCTCGCTGCTCGCTGGCCAGGCGCCGAGTGATATTGCGGGCGCTTCCGCACACGTGGGACGCCGGGGGCGGGGCCTGGCGGCGAGACGCGGACCCGCCGGGTTTAAAGCCCAGACTCACAGAGACGCCGGTGCCCTGACGTGGTAGTTACTTCCCGCAGAGCTCTTGTATATTTTGACTAATTATTGATTCTGTGTATGACCCCTGGCATTGGCAAACTAACGATTCTGTGTACGACCCTTGGCATTGGCAAACTAACGATTCTGTGTATGACCCTTGGCATTGGCAAACTAACGATTCTGTGTATGACCCTTGGCATTGGCAAACTAACGATTCTGTGTATGACCCTTGGCATTGGCAAACTAACGATTCTGTGTATGACCCCTGGCATTGGCAAACTAACGATTCTGTGTATGACCCCTGGCATTGGCGAACGAACCACTCTGTGTATGATCCTTGGCATTGGCGAACGAACCATTCTGTGCGTAACCCCTGGTATTGGCATTAACTCTTCTAATTCTGGTATTGAGGTCAGTCTGTGTGGCACCCTAAGCACACATCAGATACCCCCTTGTTGTTAGGGTCTTGGGAAGAGCTAATTGTTCTAAGGTCTTGTGTATCATTCTATGTCTGTCTAGTCGTGCCGACCAATCTAAGGATCGGAAGGGTAGAGAGTGTCCTGCGTCTAGGGACCACTAGTCCGATAAGCAGAAGGATCCGTGACCTCTCTCTTGTATGTGCTCTGTACTGCCATTCTACTAGTCTGTCTAGTCGTGCCGACCACTCTAAGGATCGGAAGGGTAGAGAGTGTCCTGCGTATAGGGACCACCACTCTAGTATCAGGGGGATCCGTGACAAGGTGCTACCCAGCTGTTGGAATCATCTTGGTGGAACTCTTTACTCATGGTTTTCAGGATTCTTCTGTAGCAGTGATGTCTAGGTCACTCATTGTGGCTTTAAAGGTGGATTTCCATCCTCTGTAATTTTCAGGCATGTCATCAAACTTGGTGAGGCCTGTCTTTGTGAGCTCTCTGCGAAGCATGTATTTAGCAAACTGCGACATGTCTGTATTTTCAGACTTTGGGTGCATGACTGCAGGTGACTTGGGAACATACAGTTGTGTTCAAAATTATTCAACCCCCAATGCTGTAAAGGGTTTTAGGGAATTTAGTGTACAGTTGTAATTGTATTCAGAATGAAATCCTACAAGGACTTTTTAAAGAACCATATGCAACTAAAATGACATCAATTGGTTTTGTAATACAGTAGTAAATGTTTCTTTTGTGAAATCTTCATTGACACAATTATTCAACCCCTTAAAGACTACCACTCTGAAGAACAGAGGTTCATTCAAGTGTTTTCAATCAGGTATTGAAAACACCTGTGGATGTCACGGAGCAGCAATAAAGCATAATAAGCACCAATTAGGCAGCTTTAAAATGACTGTGATACTCAGCTCCTTCTAGACATTTAGTGGTGTGGTTACAAACATGGTGAAGTCAAGAGAATGGTCCAGGAAGACAAGAGAAGAGGTGATTACTCTTCACAGGAAGGGCAATGGCTATAAGAAGATTGCAAAGATGTTAAACATACCAAGAGAGACCATAGGAAGCATCATTCGCAAATTCAAGGCAAAGGGCACTGTTGAAACGCTACCTGGTCGTGGCAGAAAGAAGATGCTGACTTCGACTGCTGTGCGCTACCTGAAGCGTAGAGTGGAGAAAAGTCCCCGTGTGACTGCTGAGAAACTGAGAAAAGATTTGTCAGATGTGGGTACTGAAGTTTCAGCTCAGACAATACGGCGCACACTGCGTAATGAAGGCCTCCATGCCAGAACTCCCAGGCGCACCCCCTTGCTGTCTCCAAAGAATAAGAAGAGTCGACTGCAGTATGCCAAAAGTCATGTGGACAAACCACAGATGTTTTGGGATAGTGTTCTGTGGACTGATGAAACAAAATTAGAACTGTTTGGGCCCATGGATCAACGCTATGTTTGGAGGAGGAAGAACAAGGCCTATGAAGAAAAGAACACCTTGCCTACTGTGAAGCATGGCGGGGGGTCAATCATGCTTTGGGGCTGTTTTGCTTCTGCAGGTACAGGGAAGCTTCAGCGTGTGCAAGGTACCATGAATTCTCTTCAGTACCAGGAGATATTGGATGACAATGTGATGCAGTCCGTCACAAACCTGAGGCTTGGGAGACGTTGGACCTTTCAACAGGACAATGATCCCAAGCATACCTCCAAGTCCACTAGAGCATGATTGCAGATTAAAGGCTGGAACATTTTGGAGTGGCCATCGCAGTCACCTGACTTAAATCCGATTGAGAACCTCTGGTGGGACTTAAAGAGCAGTTGCAGTGCGCAAGCCTAAGAATGTGACTGAACTGGAGGCTCATTGGAACATTTTGGAGTGGCCATCGCAGTCACCTGACTTAAATCCGATTGAGAACTCTGGTGGGACTTAAAGAAAGCAGTTGCAGTGCGCAAGCCTAAGAATGTAACTGAACTGGAGGCTTTTGCCCATGACGAATGGGCGAAGATACCCGTAGATCGCTGCAAGACACTTGTGTCAAGCTATGCTTCACGTTTAAAAGCTGTTATAACTGTAAAAGGATGTTGTACTAAGATTGAATGTCACTTGGGGGTTGAATAAAACTGATAATGATGTGAGCACAGAAAAGACATCTGTGGTTATTTCATTATAAATGTTATGTTATATTTGTCTGACCTACACGTGCCTCTTTGATTTAATTGTAAGCAAGATGACTGAATGATCAAAATCAATGTCAAACTGGCCAAAACACTCAATTTCAGTGGGGGTTGAATAATTTTGAACACAACTGTATGTTGGTGCTGAGGCGTTCAACACTGGAACTGGTTTAAAGTTCATTGGCATGTTGGTTTGTAGCTGTGGAGCAGTGTGCTTGCTAGTAGGTACTTGGCTGATGTCAAGGTAAGGTGGATAGTTTATTATGTGCATGCTATTGTCCACTGCTTGCTGAGATGCTGCAGTCTGGTGTACTGGAAGATATGAAGACAAATTGTCTTGGAGTACAGTAGGTGCGGAGAAGAGACCTTGGTTGAGTGCTTTGGTTGCTGTGACATGGAGCTGACGTTCTGGAGAGGAATGGGAAGAATCTGAGGCATAAGACACAGCTGAGTGTCTGCTGCTACTGATGTCTCTTTCACTAGCAGCCTGTTCTAAAACCTTTAATCTTGCCATGGCCGTGGCATGTTCACATTGTTTTTCCAAAAGTTAAATTTCCACTTTGTGGCGTGTGGCTTCAGCTTCCTTGCGTGCGGCTTCAGCCTCCATGCGTGCGGCTTCAGCTCCCATTTCTGCTTTCTTTTTGGTGAAGGCTGCCTGAATTTTAGAAGCTTCAGCATCAGCACGGGCCTTTATGAGTTGTTGACTGAGTGTGGAAGACCTTGATTGTAGGGATTTTGAAGACCTTGAGGAGTGTCTGGTGGATGCAGAGCGGTGGGATCTGGATTCATGGAGCTGTGCGATTCTTACTTCTGCCTTTGTCTTTGTTTGCAGCACTAAATTGTCTCTTTCTAGATTGAGCTCATTGAATCTCTTTAGTTCTCCCAGTGACACTTCAGTGTTGTACCTCTTTAAGAGATGAATATATTTAACATACAGTCTTTGATAATTCTGATAAGCGACATCTAATTGCTTAATAGTGCTCTCTAGTTGTAATGCATCATGACATGGTTGAGAGAGAGCTGACATGCTTGCGACATTAGTACACCAGAGATCATTCGTATGAGACACCAACTCTTCTGCGTCAGCTTCAAGATTTTCTTGTACTTTCCAGGTTGGTTTTGTTAATCTTTTTTCTCTTTTGTCTGGTTCAGGGTTTAATTTCGGATCTGAAAGGATTTCTGAGTCTGGTAGTGTGTCAGTTTGCATGTTGATTTGCTGGAACATTTTGCTGACAAGGAGAGGGTTAATGATCTAGTTCTATAGCAGCAGAGAAATGTAACAATTTTGCTCAGCTCAGTTAGGATTTCTAGGCACCGGGTGAAGAAAGATTTGTTTTTACTTTCTTTTCACAGTCAAATCACATGCAATGCATACAGAGAAATAAACTGGTTGTAGTGTACAGATGCACTGTATAAACTGTTTGTAAGGCACAGATGTATTGAACTTTCACAGCACTAATATCCTTTGTTGAATGCTATGCTGGGACTTGCTTGCAGGCACATACAGGCTTATGGTAATGGCTGCACTGTGTGAAGCTACTATTTCCAGTGTCCCTACAGCGTCTCCCTGTGTATCCAGAGCTAGCAAGGATCCTATGGAGGATGTCTGACTGATATTTCTTGATCTTTTGGCTGATCTTTCTAAGATCTTCTGACTGATATATATGATTTTTTGACTGTTCTGTTTCTCCACCAAAGCACTGAGAATGTGATCTCTTAACTTACTGTTGTGATGAGATGGCTATAACTCCCAGTCTAGATGAATTACAGACAGTGACTCAATCGAGATGACACCTTGAAGATCTGTTGAAGTTTTATTCCAAAACTGTAGAAAATCAACAACAATATACATCCGATAGGTCAAAAAATCATAATGAATCTGAGTCTATAAGGCTTGCAAAGGATTACTGGGAAGGGAACAAGGGTGGAGCTATCTGAACAAGAAATACTGCGCCATGAGGAAGGGAGGAGAGAAACTCAGGGGTAGATAAGACGTGCAATTCTTAAAGGCATATCACAAGTCATGTGAAACATCACAGTTATTATTGTGAGGTTCCCTTCCATTACTATAGAGACCATTGCAAGGACCTTTATCCCAGAGTTAGAGTTCCCTTTTAGTTCTGTTCTCCTGCCATTTCCTGTTGTTCAGTTCTGTCTTTCTCTTATCTTGTATTCTGTGCTGTGGTCTGTGTCCGTCCATGCAACCAGCAGCTAACCTACCTCAAGAGCTAAATATCCAGTATAAGGCTAATGTCAGACGAGCGCATTCTGAGCGCACTGTGCGTCCGTGCCCAACGGACGCACGTACTGACGGAAGATATTGTAGACACCACACGATTCGTTTTTCTTGACGGACGTTGGAAAAAAAGGGAACTATGGGAAATAAAATTAATATGAAAAATGCTAAAAATAAATACATGATATGAAAAGCCATTTTGTGCGTCAAGGTGCTGGACGTCGCAAATGCGGTCCATCTGACTTTGTTCCATCACACACACACACAACGCTACGCGGACGTGGCGCACTCTGTGTGTCCGTTCTAGCAGTTTTACGTTCTTGCCTAACTTGCGTCCATTTGCCACATGTGTTGTGCGTGTGCAGTTCTGTACAGACGCACTTCGTGTGTGGGTCTCTATTGCTCATGATTCTACGCTACAACGGACGTTAAACTGTGCGGCAACAAGGACGTGATCACTGCTTTTGTCTGACATGGGCCTAAGGGCCACCTTGCCCCCGTGACACTGCATTATCAGCATACAGGCAGAATTGTCCTTTGTGTCAAAAAATATAAATGTGATAAAGGTAAATAATAAAAATGTTCAGATCTCCTGCTTATAGGGATTTGTAGTGATAATGAGATTTTTAGCAATGCAGCTTCCAAAAATACCAATAGAATATAAATATATCTGTATGTTGCAAAATGCCAGTGTATGGAAATTACAGTAACACCTTGTATCTGTACTGTACAGGGATTTTCAATCATTATAACCTCCTGAATCGTATCCCTGTGCAGCAGTGAATGACCCCTGAACTCACCCTGTATTCTGCCTTCCGCTTGATTTTTGTATATGCAAAAGTAATGTGTTTAAACATTTTGTTAGGATGAGGATTGGGGCTGCTATTTCCTGCGAGTTTCTCTCTGCAGGGTGCCTGGAGAGAGAAAAGACAGTGGATTTAGTTTCTCCTAAGAGGCACACTAATCTTACTTTAAAAAGTTCTGAAAATTGGTATGATAAAGAGCGCCTTTCAATGTATTACAATTTAAAATCTAGTCAACTTGACCTTGTGAGTGAAGGGTTAATGATACATTGTGTAACCACCATACTCAAATTAGTTACTATTTATCTGCTTTAGCTTTTTTCTTCCTATTCATGCAGACGCATGGCTGCCTGTTTCTGTTCCTCTTAGAAATTTAAATCCACAGTGGGTATATTTTTGTGGGTTCTCAGTATCTCTGAGCTACATTTTCTTTTTCTTTCTATTGATTTTGTTATTACTGTTTTCATTCTTTCGTATTTATTTTTTTTGTCATTAATCCAGTATTTTTTATATATATATATATAGAACCAACAAGAAAACTTTTTGAAACTTTTTTCGATAATTTTACCATTCACATTGGCGATGATATTATAGATCTGCTGAACCCACTCTGCATCAGGAGATTAGTAAAGGAGCCAGTCCTGCCTTTGGATTCATCCAGCGCCTGATGCCCCGCGACTCCTGAGACCTACCTGACGGACGTGGGGTTACAACATTATCGATGTGCCTGATAATCACTTTCATCCTGCGAGTTTAACCCATGAGAGGCCAAGTTGAATGTGATTTATTGTACTGGATTACTCTATCATGGTTATTCAGAGAGTGTGAAAATCAGGAGAATGACTGGAGAATGGAAAATTCTAGGTCAAAATAGCCGATTTGGAAAGTGAGATGAAAGGGAGAATTTTTCTGGTTTGGATCTTTTGACCTAGAATTTTCCATTCTCCAGTCATTCTCCTGCTTTTCACCTCTCTTTGAATAACCCTGTACGTTTTTCATAATTGTTTGTATCTAGAATTGCTCAAGCCTTTTATTAAGTGTTTTTTATATATATAGTAGGATGGTATACTGTATATATAGTAGAATGATTTTGATCTCTTAGGATGCTCCTTTTACCACTGTTAAAATAAAAGTTTTATAGTTTAACCATTTACCCACTTGATTTGCCTTAGAGTCCTACCACGTCTTCTCTTTTTAGTGAATTACCCCTATGTATAGATTAAAAGAAAAAAAGTCACTTTCAAGTCAGCCTTGGCTTTTGCAGTACTCAGTGTTGAGCACAAGGTGTCACTATACCACCTCAACTACGGATCTGAATTCACACACAATGGGCTTTTTGATGCAGCCACCAATACAAAACACAAAAGGGGGTTATCTACTAAGTGCCGATTTTGCAAATACCAGCTAAAAGTGCTGGTATTGCAAAAAAAGGCTAACATTGACAGTATTGCAGTGCTGAGAAATACCTTTGCTTCTCAAAAGTAAAAACTAAATGGCGATTAGAGAAGCTGAACTGTAAAGCTTTTGCTTTTAGGCTAGGGTCAGACTAACGCAGTATCAACGTGCGTTTAGCAGCACTAAATCAGGGCCGTGCTAGCAGCAAATGACGTCCAATGCCGGGCAGCATACGAAGAACGGCCGGACAAAAGTGCGGCTGCGCAACGCAAGTGGCAAACGAACGCATTTTTTCGAGAACGTGATACCGCTAGTACTGACGTACAGAGTGCGCTGCGTCCACTAGCAACATGTGTGCGTGATTAGGAGACGTCAGACGATGCTAATGTCCGGCCTACATAACATCCAGACGCAAAAAGTGTTTTATTGATGATCCGTACAAAATCACGGATGAAAATGCGCATCGTATGACCGCTATCGCGTATTCCGTGAAAAAATGCGTCCATTCGTTCGAACGCACTTTTTCACGGACAACGCGAAAAATGCGTTAGTCTGACCCTAGCCTTACTGTTTAGCTTTGAGATGTGCCAGTGTTTCTCGGCACTGCAATACTGGCGATTGCAGACAGTTTTTTTCATGCCAGCAAACACTGGTGGCAACATATCTTATAAGTAATGGCAGTATCAAATAGTCGCCCTCTTCTATTAGGAGTAGAGACACTAACATAGCAGCTTGTTGGTAATAGAGCCTGTAATAAGGAGGTGCTCAGGGTTAATGGCTGACACTGCATTCACCTTCAGCAGCTTCCATTTCGAGCTAAGCCGGAAAAGGGATAGGATTGCCATATCAGCCATGTTTTCCTGTCATATTAGTATTTCAAGCAGTAGGAGAGCACTAGCCATATGAAACCCTGAAAAGTGCATAATTAACCCCATAGCGACAAGGCCATTTTACCATTGTTTGTCCGAAAGTACCCACTGCTGTTTTTACATTTCTGTGCTGTTTGTGTTTAGCTCTTATTTTCTTCTCAACAATAAAAAAAGTGTCACCTGCGCTTATCCCTATAACACTGTGTGAAACAAAACACAATTTGAGGTTTTTGTTTACTTGAATGGCCATTGAAGTTTAAGCCTGCCTGCCGCGTCAAGGCACCTCCAGGAAGGAGAGGCCTGCCTAATGAAGCCAAAGGCTGCTTTCTAGTAAATCACATATGCTCACGCTGCTTTTCAGTCATGAGGAGGACTGGTGGGCTTTCATTTATACCCTCCCAGAAACAAATCCACCATGGGATCAAAAAACAAAACCACGAAATGAAATAGCTGCAAAGATGAAATGGCTGGAATGAGCATATGTGGTTTGCTAGAAAGCGCAGGGTACGTCATAGGAAAAAAATCCTGTTAAAGGGCCAAGGACATACTCTGTACTTCATGGTCCTCTAACACCCCCTCCCAGTATTTATCTTTCTGGCCTGGGTTCTGCAGCGCCCTGACTTCCTTGAAGTAGACCTCCATTTTTAAAGACCCCGGCCATCGCACTGACGTCATCGCAGACGTGCTGATGTCAGTTTCAGGCTACTCCCCGGCACTGCCAGGGAGAGCTTGAATGGGAGGGGTGGTCCTTTGGACCACTCACCCTCTCGAACAGCTAGAAGTTAGGAAACAAAGAGAGGCTCCACTGGAAAGGGCACAGTCTGCCCTTTCCAGGGGTGCCTGCCTTTAACCCTTTTGGTGGATGACATCTTGGATGTCAGCCAAGCCTCCGGGGCCTCCCCCAGCCCACTGATGTTGTCGCCATATGCACAATGATGTCAGTTGGGCAGTTAACCCCTAACTGGCAAGTGGAGATAGGGGAGTCCTTTGAACCCCTTTATCTCCTGATCATTGGAAGCTAGAGGTTCATATTTGGTATCATTGCAAAGGCCAGAGCATGACCTTCCCAATGATACCTACCAAACATGACCATGTTTGGTGTAAAAATAAAATAAAAGTTGTTTTTTTAAACTAAAAAATGTTGGTTATAATAGAATAGGACTTCAAATCGCGTTTAAACATGATGAGCATAAATCATGGCTGCATTTTTCTTGTGTTGCCTGGCAGCATGCATAAATATACGTGTCCAAGAAAACATGGAGGCTTGAGCAACCCTCAATAGGGACCTGTTTTTGCAACACTAGAAGAATATACTGTATATGGAGGCTATTCAGAGCATCAGTGTTTCCAGAGGTTGCAAAGCTTCATCTGTCTCTGTACGGATTTTGGTTCGTAAAATGCCTGCGTTTGTCACTTGCAAAAATGGCAATTTTTCCCACTGTTTGCAATTTCGGTGAACACTGGTGCTTTTTGAATAACTCGCTGTTTATAATTTTCGACATCCTTAAACATAATAAGGACTTTTTTTGTGTCAGTTGGTAATGAATCTTATAAGTAATGGCAGTACGTAGAGTATCTTTCTTTACCTTTAGAACAAAAACGGTATAAAACCTTAAAAATAGATCAATATTCTTAACAATGTAGATATGTAAAACAAAATACACTACAATCCCTACCCTAATATTAATCTGAATAGTGGCTGGGGGAGCCAGTCATAAGGGGTTATTATTACTATTATTATTATTTATTAAGAGCCAACACATTCCGCAGCGCTGTATAAGGTGCAATGGGTAAAGACTGGACAATTCTACAATACATACAGGTCAGTATTCCTGCCAGCAGATACAGGAGGACGTGAGGGTCCTATTCCCGTGGGAATTTACAATCTAGATGGGTGAGGGGATTAGAAACAGGAGGAATGGAAACATGTGGTTGCGCTTCAACACAATCACATAACACATTGATTTAACCCCCATTAAATCAGGGGTTATTCAAAAAGGAGCTTAAGCAGTAGGCTTGAGATTAAATGGACTCCTGAAGATGGTAGAGGACAGGAAGGCCTGGAGGAACGTTGTCCATGGGGTTGCGACAGGTCGGACACGACTGCGCAACTAACAAAAAACAAAAGGAGCTATGTTTTTAATACAGTCACTGAAGTAGTAGGCTTGAGCTTAAGGCCCCGTTCACACCTGGGCATTTTACAGTGCGTTCCTGTGCTCTGTAAAACACCTAAACACGGAAATCCCATGATTTCCTATGGGGTCCGTTCACACCTGGGTGTTTTACAGGGCGTAGGAACGTGCTGTAAAACATCCTACGCCCAAAGAAGTACAGGAGCTTCTTTGGGGCGTATTGCAGCGCGTTCGCAGCCATATACTGCAGCGTGAACGTGCTGCAATGCGCTTTCGTGCGTTTTTTATGTTTGCACGATACATGCGTCAAAAAACGTGCAGGTGTGAATCCAGCCTAAATGTACTCCTGAAGATGGTAGTAGACAGGAAGGCCTGGATGAACGTTGTCCATGGGGTTGCAAAGGGTCAGACACGACTTTGCAAGCAACAACAACAAAGGAGGAGCTCTGGTTTTAATACAGTATCCCTTTAAATGAACTGCTGAACGCTGGGCATCTAGCAATCGCATTCAGCAGTCAGATGTATGCTGATCTCCCGAGTGTGTCCAGCACAGGGGATGCCCAGTTTCATGCCAGCAAGCCTGGGACATCCTATAGCTATAGCGACTGGATGCCTAGAATGGCTACAGATTGCAGTACATAATTCTTCATACCTGAGGCCATCCCCTGCTTCTATACATGTACCACAAAGTCCATGACTTGCTGCCGCTTTCCCCAGAAAATTTTCACAGATCACTTTGCCCTTGTGCAGCCACATGGGACTATTGCTGGAATGCTTCGCTACGCTAGTGACGCATCCTGCCGTAGCTTGGGTATTTCAAAGTGGCAGGTACAGTCAGCTGTAATTTAGGAGCTCTGTGGAAATGACATACATTATACATCAGTTTTCATGAAAGGGTTAAATCCTTGCCAGTTGTGCCTCGCATATTTTCCCAATTACAGCCTTCCAGGTCCTTCCTGAGGCAGACCCCTAGGGTTAGCGGAGGCTCACATGAAGATTGTCAATCAATGGCTGTGAGGGGGGGTGTATTTCATGCTGTACACATATCTCTCTAGAGGTATTTGGGGGGAGGTTGGATCATTACAAAGGGAAATCATCAAACAATGAGGGCAGCATTCCAGGAGGTATCTATTCTCTAGGATCTCTTTTTTTTGTGCCTATGAATGGAGACAATATTGTCCCTGGTGGTCAACAGGAGAACTTCAGCAGACAATAGATAACAAATTGAGTAGGATATATGTAACTACCTGATGAAAATGTGTAACACGCTAAGTCAATCAATTATATTTTCTACATCATTTTATGCATCATGTCCTTGTAAACTACGAAACAAACGGTAAAACTCACAAAACCAAATAAAAGAGAATAACATCGAACATGTCTGCAATGGAGAGAGCCTGTGGAGTCATGGGTTCGATCCCGACGAGCACCTCTCCAGTAAGTGTCCTTGGGCAAGACACCTATCTGTACATACTCACCACCCAGGACATACTTGAAAACGAGAGAAATCTCAATGTATCCTTCCTGGTAAAATCTTTTCTAAAAAAAAAAAAAGAAACATAGGTTTCCTATTGTTCCCAACAAAGTGCACTGTATGGCAGTGTTTCTCAAGTGGTGGGTCGCGACCCAAAAGTGGGTCGCGACCAGGGCCTGACTGGGTCGCAGGGCAAGTGCCCCCAGGCCTCTCTAATGCCTGGGACCCGCTGATGCATCTTACCTGCAGCAGCGGGTCCCAGGTGGCACAGCTACCTCTGAATGTTCCCAGGTGCCACCTGGGGCCGCTGCATCAGGTAAGATACTCTAATTGCAGGGGGGGGGATCTGTAATAGGAAGGTGTGGGGGTGGGACTCAGTGACTGGCAGCAGCTCTGTACTCCCAACACCAGGAGCCACTGAGCACAATGCACATCTCAGTGAAGCAAAAGACTGTTGGGTAAGGGGGGCTCCCTATGTATATTTGATTGTGTCAAATATACATAGGGAGCCCCCCGCCCTTACCCAACAGTCTTTTGCTTCACTGAGATGTGTATTTTGCACAGTTGCTCCTGGTGTTGGGAGTACTGAGTCTCTGGCCTTTTGTTAATCTGTCCTTTTATCTATTTAGGCAGCCTTCTTTCTGAATATCTGTTACTCTGTCTGTCCATCTATATCTGTGTGTCCTTCTGTGTATTTTTCCATCTGTCCTTCTATCTATGTCTTACTCTCCATTTCTCATCATCTCTCTTTCTCCCTCTATCACTCTCTCCCTTTACTCTATAAATCTCTCACTTCTCTTCCCTTCCTGCCTTCCTGCTGATGTGATAATCCCTGTAGAAAACTAGAATGTACACTGAGAATTCTCAGCAGAATCACACACTGCTTCCTGATCCCGGCCTCCCTGCATACCAGGGACATGTGGTGAGGTCAGTGGCTGGTGAGGCACTGGCTAGTATCAGAGCCAGATATACACAGATTACGTAGGTTCAGGTTCAGTGCTCCCCAGGATCTGGCTGCTCTCAGTGCTTCCCAGGATCTGGCTGTTCTCAGTGCTCCCCAGGATCCAGCTGCTCTCAGTGATCCCCAGTATCCGGCTGCTCTCAGTGATCCCCAGGATCTGGCTGCTCTCAGTGCTCCCCAGGATCCGGCTGCTCCCCAGGATCCGGCTGCTCTCAGTGCTCCCCAGGATCTGCATCGTCCACTCCAGGCAGTTGCGCACTGCCCCCTCCACCGGCAAGGAGGAGGTGCCGACACAGTGAACAGTCACACCCCGAGCACAGCCCCACACCCACTGACTGCGAGACAAGGCCTACGCCAATCACTACATGGGAGGCCAGCCTCCCATGGAGGTGTTTTTTGAATGGCTTGGACCAATAGTGCTTTCCCATTGGTCCAAGCTATTTCATTGCTCTTCAGTGCCTCTCTGAGGCACTGCAGAGCATAGGTTCAGGAAGTAGGCAGCGCCAGACACGTGCTGCAGACCTCGATCTCTCGGCCAGCTTGAGTTTATGCGCTTAGCATAGCGTACAGCTACACAAATTGCGTAGGCTCAAGGAGGGCAGGCTGCTGCGAAAAAATAATCTGTGCAGCGGCAGAGACAGACGGCGGGGGAGGGTGGAGCAGGTGAGTTTAAGTTTTTTTTTAAATATTTTATTATTCATTCAGTAGTGATTTAAATTAGAGTTGCTTTGTTTACCTACACCCCAGACTTTGAGACACTTATTAAGAGCAAGAAGCATCCCCAGTTTTCCCATACGTTCTAATTAATTTCATATGTTTCAATTAGTTTATTTTACTGGGGTTTTGCCTCAACAGTACTTTTGTTTTCACTAGTGCTGTGATTACTGCATTATCCTTTTTGGAAAGAATCCCCGTTTGTTTACAAAATTGTTTAACTAGTGCATACATTGTAGAATATTGCACATGTTGTTTGTTGAATCAATTATAATGTTTCAGAAATTCAATTATTTTTGGGTCGTGACTTAGTGACCAAGGACAATTGTGGGTCCTGAGGGTCCACAGGTTGAGAAGCACTGCTGTATGGGATGGTTTGAATTGGGAAATATTCTCCTCCTGCATCGAAGGACCAGGGCCGGCCCAAGTCACTGTGCTGCCTGGAGTGATGGATAAAAGGCTGCCCCCCCAAAAAAATTACACGTGACATGTATGAGCGTATCACACAGCTGCACAGCAATAAAACTCACAGTAATGAGCGGTGTGTATGAGCATATCACAGAGCGCCTAACAGTATGGAAAAAGTGCTGCCTGATTCACTTGGATAATGTGGGAAAACAGAGCCTGGGCTCCTGGAGGAATCGGTGGTGTTCTAACTAATGCATGTTCCCGGGCAGCATGTTTGTCCTGCCTGACGGGGATGATGCGCCCCCTGAGGAGCCACAGGTCACACACAGAGTAGTCACTTACTGGGAACCCGGCACATCTGTTTGCAGGGCACCTGAGCCCTGTGCCAGCCTATCACAGCTCCCCCAGTGCCAAGTAATGGCCATTATCTGGGAAACAGGGTGGCAGCATCCCTCTGCAGACCACACTGCCCCCTCCGCCAGCTTCACAGGCCACTGGCTGTCCCTCCAGCCTCATGGACTAAGCCAGCGTGAGACACCCCCAGACAAGCTCCCCACTCGCTAAGCACAAGGCTAGTGAGGCTTGAGGCACTGCCCAGCCCAGCTGGAATGGACCTGCCCCTGAATCATTGCGGGCACCGGCGGCAGAGACCGTGCAAAGGCCGCTTACAGACACCAGTGTCTGTGAGCGAACACCTTGCTGATCCCTGCCTTTTGAGAGGGCGGCAGAATGTTGCCCCTGACAAAGTGCTGCCTGGAGTGGCTGCTCCACCCTGCTCCATGGACGGGCCAGCCCTGCGAAGGACCCATCCTGAGGTAATACAAAAACAAGTTACAGTTATGAGTTTTTATACAGGGCTAACAAGTTCCATAGCGCTGTACAATGTGAGGCAGAACAACAAATATACATACAGGTTTAATACACGGTACAATAGGAGAGAGGACCCTGCTCAAGAGCTTACAATCTAAAGGGGGAGGGGTGGCAGGCACACTAGGTGAGGGTTAATAGAGAATGTGAAATAGGGGTGTGCATGTGGGCTGTGTGGGAAGATGCAGTAGGAAATGAACAGGGGGGATTAGAGCGTGAGATGATAGGCTTCTTGAAGTAATGTGTTTTCGGAGACTTCTTGAAGGACTGGAGAGACGGGGAGAGTCTAATGTTGTGGGGGAGGGAGTTCCAAAGGAAGGGGGCAGCTTGGGAGAAAGAAAAAAAGGATGCTGTGTGCTGAACACCCATAGCAGGGCACAATTGCCTAGTGAGCGCTAACATTAGCATTCAGATATTACATATAAGGCTAGGGTCAGACGAACGCATTTTTCACGTCTACCGTCAAAAAGTGCATTGATGCGTCTGAACGCATTTTTTCACGGAAGACGCGATAGCGGTCATACGATGCGCAATTTCGGCTGTGAGTTTTTACGGATCCAAACCAGGAAACTTTGGGTGTCTGGACATTATGTTGGCCGGACATGAGCAGCGTCTGACGTCTCCTAATCACGCACACACGCCGCTATGCAGACGCTGCGCACTCTGTACGTCAGTACTAGCGGTTGGACGTTCTTGCAAAAATGCGTTCGTTTGACGCTTGCGTTGCACGGCCGAACTTTCGTGCGGCCGTACTTCGTGTGTGGGCTTGCGTTGGACATCCTTTGCTGCTACCACGGCCGTAATAAAGTGCGGCTAAACGCATGTTCGCACTGTGTTCGTCTGACCCCAGCCTAAGGCGTTACCGCCTGGATAAGTGACTTTAAAGCATGCCCCCCCATATTACCTTCATCACGCTAAACCCTTGCTTGCGCGAGTTTACTGTATTTTGCAAATCCTATACTTAACATGGGGAGTGCAATCACTACTCAGCGTTTCAATAAGTAATGTATAACACAGGGCTAGCGCTAATTACCATCGGGACACACAAGCCAAAATTTTAGCTACACCTAAAAGCTGGTGCTAAATGATTGCGCTTTTGCAAAATCATTTAGCACCCTCTATAACCCCCCCCCCCCCATAAAACTGATCCCTCTCAACCCACGGCAAGAACAGCGGCCCAATCCACCGCTTCCTGGCCGAGCACCCTGCAGTGCTGCATGATCTCGTGAGAGCGAGATCGCGGAGGACTCACGGCCCAAAAGAGCAAAACTCCATGGAGTCCTATGGACTCTAGGAGGTGATACTCGCTGCAGTGCTACCGCGACTATCCCAGGCAGTTAGCGCTGCGTTCCGGGGCAAGGTGCTGAGACAGCACCTGTCCCGGAATATCGTGCTAAAATGAGGAGGCTTCGGGGAAACCTGCATGTCATTTCCCCTCAGTCACCCAGGAGGGAAGTAGAGCACTTGCTGCAGGTATGGGCAGGGAAAGGGAGTGGTCAGCAAAATGGAACAGAAATGGGGAGAAGAAGATTATGAAGAGGAAATAAAATATGAGTAAGAGGGAGAGAAGCTGAGAAAAAAAGGCTTGGAGGAAGCAGAGAGAAGCTGAAAATGGGAAAGAAAGAATCTGAAAAGCGGGATAGAAAGAAGCTGAAAAGGGTGAGAGAAAAGCTGGAAAGGTGGACAGAGAGAGAGAAGCGGGAATGGGTAGAGAGAAAATGAGCACGAAAAGGGAAAGAAGGGAAAGGAACACGGAAAGGGAGAGAAGGGAAAGGAACACAGAAAGGGAGAGAAGGGAAAGGAACACAGAAAGGGAGAGAAGGGAAAGGAACACAGAAAGGGAGAGAAGGGAAAGGAACACAAAAAGGGAGAGAAGGGAAAGGAACTGTAATGTTGGGGGCTTCCAGCCCTACCTGTGTGCTTGAGGGCAGCATGTCTGATGCTGCTCGCTGACCAACGCCCGGTTTAAATGGAGACAGGCAGGGAGGTGGCTGCAGGAGGCGCGGCTTGAGTGGGGGGCGCGGTCTGGTGAAGGTCTTTAAAAACCCTCAGTTACTTCTCAGCAGTGCCAGATCGTGGTTATCCATACCTGAGCTCCTTGTACCTGAATTCTATTGTGATTTAACCTGTTATTGACCTCTGCTTGTTTTCTGACTCTTCTGCCTTCCGTTGCCCTAGACTATTTTCTTGTACTACGCTACTGCACTGATATCGACCCGGCTATTACATTTGACTATTCTATACTCTGTATTCCTGATTCTGGCTCGTCTGACTACTCCCGTGTTGCTAACCTGGTTTTGTATTACAACATTGTCTTTTGCTTAACCCTTTCTGTCTAGCTAGTATACCTGGCCAGTTCTAAGGACCAGACAGTTAGGGATTCTTCACGGCTACTCTGGTGGTAGCTTTTGGGCTCTGTGGCGTGTTGGGCATTAAGAACTTCGTGGTGGGATCTGGGAACCGTGACAGGAACACGGAAAGGGAGAGAACTGAAATGAGCACGGAAAGGGAGAGAAGGGAAATGAGCACGGAAAGGGAGAGAAGGGAAATGAGCACGTAAAGGGAGAGAGAAAATGGGCATAGTAAGAGGGTTGAGGGAAAAGGAGATTGGGAGGGGAGAAAGACAGAAGGAGAGTGAAAGAAATGGAAGAGAGGAGGAGATGAAAAAAGGGAGAAAGAAGGGACTAATGGGGAGAGAGAAGGTGATGAAAAAATGGGAAAGGAAGGGGGGAGAGTGTGTGTATATGAATCCATAAATGTAGTTTTAAGTATGTGCATCTGAGTTCGTGTGTGAATCTGAGTGGCTTTTACAACAAATACAATTGGTCACGTCACGTGTACATTTGCGTGGGGTTTGATTTTAGGGAAGAAGGCAGTGCTGGAATCTAAAAGGGCATCAGTGTAATGTGAACAGGGTATTGTTCTAATTCAGGGGTTAGTAGTTATGAGTAAAAAAGAGCCTTGCTGTGAACTAGGGGGAAATAATATGAGGAAAAGGGAACATTGTTCTGATATAGGCAGTATTAGTTTGAGGTAGGTGGACATTGATTAGAGTTCAGTGGTATTGATAGATTTTTGTTCATTTATGATTGTGTAGCGCTGTGTTTAAAAAGACTGTTCTGCTGCATTTACTTGCAATGGCTACCAGAGGGAGACAGAGACCATGCTAAGATTATGCTGGACAAACACAGAAAACATTGGGACTACATTTCCCGGCATGCTTTGGGGGCAGACACAGGAAGTGGGTGGGACACAGACGCTTACATCCTGAGCCTCGTGGAGAGAGCTGGCAGAGCGCGCCAGGGAGTGGGAGAAGCAAGACCCAGTGCTGCAGAACGTGACAGTGACCAGGCCGGAGCGCAGCTGGGGCCTGACAGAGTTAAAGACCGGGTTATTCAGCCTTATCAGAGGAAGACCCAGTGATTCACCAGACTACCCACGCTGATATTGAGGAAGCTGGAAGACCTCGAGATAGGAGTACCGCAGATCGATCGGACAGGGAGAGCAGGCGGTGAGCTGGACATCTTGCGGCAGGTGCAGAAAGCCCGACAGCGGATCCAGTAACCAAGAGAACCCCAGTCAACATCGAGCGGAGAGACGTCCTGGGTCGAGCGGAGCATCAAGTATCTGGCGGATGGGTGAGAGGCCTTCCAGGCCGTTGTGAAAATAAAGCACGCTGCTGTTTGTTTCCAAAACCCACAGGGCCCCAACTTGACTAGTCGAAGATACCTCATAAGCAATTCACTGGCCAGTTGGATATTGTACCCGGGTACCATAACACACACACACACACGTACATTCTGGGACATAACCTGTGCGGGACTCACTCCCCAACCTCAAGAAAGGGGATTAAAGATATATTTTCTTCTTTTCTTTTCCGCTGCGCGTTTCTCGAATTACGAAGCCTTGTATTTTCTCTTTTCCGCTGCGCGTTTCTCGAATTACGAAGCATCGTATTTCTTTTCTGCTGCACGTTTCCCGCATTACAAAGTACTGTAAATATATATACGAACACCGTGTTATTCATTATATGCCATTTATTCTAGTAAACTATATAATTTATAAAATCCACGACGGTGCTGGAGTATATTTATTCCCTAGTGCGGGGAGACTGACCCGAGGTTCAATTTCAGCGGCTCCTCCGGGAGTGAGCGCTACAATTGCTTTTCAGAAATAATAAAGTGTAATTTATTATGTAATTTGTTAATCATGTTTTATTTTTTTATTTAAATGGTGTGCTGGGTTGATGCACCATGGGTCTATGGGTTGTACTAGCCCCCTGGGTCCGAGCCTTACGGTTAGAATAAAAAATGATTGGGCAATTATTATGACCATTTATTCAAGGGGCAAAAAAGGAGGGTGATTACTGTAGATACTCGAGTATAGCGCGACCCGAATATAACACGATGGATAAAGAATTATTGTGGAAATGAGAGAATACTCAAGTCTAGAATATAACGCGAGGAGCAAAATTATAGAAGTATAATGTACCGGTAAACAATTAAAATTCTTTGCGCTTCTCTTAACACAGTCAGGCTCCCCCTCAGGCCAGGGTGCTCTGCTCTAGAATGATTGTAGTTGTTACTAAGTTGTCATGCCCCGCTCTCGGCCCCGGCCGCCATGTTGGGACACCTGCAGTACTCACCTGAAGTCCCTCGTGGCGCGTCGCTCCACGCTCTCTGCCCTCAAGCAGGAGAGAGCTCCAGGTCCACCCCACGCCGCCGCCAGGATCCGAATGCCGGAAGCGCGCACGTGCGATCGCATGCCTTCCTAGAAAACAAACTTGGTACTCTGCCCTCTGCTGGTAGCTTACGGGTACTACATGACACCTGAACTGGAGATCCTCGAATACCACCAATTAACCTATCAAGTACTCAGGTATCCCAGCTCCACCTACGAGTCCCAGGTGAACCGTGTTCTTATGATCCTCTGAACCCTATTTAAACCTGCCGCCTTTCTCAGTTCATTAACCAGGTTATACTGTGGTTCATCGCCTCAGTTATCCAGTGTTCCCTCTTCGTCCTGTTCCAAGTGAATCCTGAACTCCAGACCCAGCATCCAGTCTTGCTTCCACGGTACCAGCTCCAGACCCTGCATCCAGTCTTGCTTCCACGGTACCAACTCCAGACCCTCTGTCCAGTCCTGCTTCCACGGTACCAGCACCAGATCCATCTTCAGGCTTGCTTCCACGGTACCAGATCCATCTCCAGGCTTGCTTCCACAGTACCAGCACCAGATCCATCTCCAGGCTTGCTTCCACGATACCAGCACCAGATCCATCTCCAGGCTTACTCCACGATACCAGTTCCAGATCCTCTACCAGGCTGGCAATGGGGACCAA
Organism: Leptobrachium leishanense; assembly: GCA_009667805.1. Lineage (NCBI taxonomy): Eukaryota > Metazoa > Chordata > Amphibia > Anura > Megophryidae > Leptobrachium > Leptobrachium leishanense. The sequence goes on along the minus strand of CM019064.1, from coordinate 86,029,789 downwards.
ATTTGCGCCCAGCTATGCGAACCTATATATGGCAGGCTGGGAAGCCCAGTTTGTCTACGGTTCGCATAGCTGGGCGCACAACATCCCCCTATATAGACGTTACATTGATGACGTATTTTTTGTTTGGAGAGGTAGTGAGGAAGACCTAATCACCTTTTTGGATAGTCTCAATAGTCAACTTTGGGGTATTACATTAGAAAATAAATGGAGCAGGGAGAAAATAGCTTTTCTTGACCTAGAAATATATATCAGCGAAGGGTCTGTTAAATGCAAAACCTTTTTCAAAGAGGTAGATACTAATACCTATATAAATACTACAAGTTGCCACAATCCATCGTGGCTTAAAGGGGTGCCTAAGGGGCAATTCATGCGCTTGAGGAGGAATTGCTCAGACCTCAACATTTTTGAGCAACAGGCTAATCAATTAAAAGAAAAATTTTTAGAAAAAGGGTATAATGCCCTAGAGTTGGATACAATTATTGACCAACTCAAACAGGAGGATCGGACAAACCTACTTCAATATAAACCCAAAAAAACCATCAAAGAAGGTGAAGTTTTATTTCTGTGTGACTACAGTAGTAAAGCCAATAATATGAAGAAAATAATTAAAAAACATTGGCATGTCCTTCAGAAAGATAAGGATTTAAATAGTATATTGGGGGAACAGCCAAAAATAGTATTTAGAGGAGTCAAGAACTTAAAAATGAATTTGGTACATAGTAAACCCAAAAACAAAAAAATAAATCAGAACCAATTCAATCTAAAAAATGGCTTCTACGTCTGTGGACAATGTCTCGCCTGCAGGTCGACTGGTAATAGGAAAGATTGCAGAACAGAATACATGAATAGAAAAATCAACCAAAAGACACAAATAAAAGAAGTTCTCAATTGCTGCTCAAAAAGTGTAATATATCTTCTAGAATGTCCTTGTGGCCTCCAATACGTTGGCCGCACAAAAAGGGCCCTAAATGTAAGAATTTCGGAACATGTTAGAAACATAAAAAAATTATATGAAAAACACTCCGTTTCATTACATTTTAAGCTCCAACATGGAGGTTCTCCAGTAGGTTTGAGATTTATGGCCATAAAAAAAATACATAGAGTTAACATAGACGACAATATTATTAATAAGTTGGGACAAGAGGAGATGCGGACCATTTATGAAATGGGCACTATGGCACCAAATGGGTTAAATAATGATTTTGAGGTGGTCCATTTTTTATGAATTTTTTATGAATTTTCTATGAGGTTTTAAGAGTTTGTTGTGCACCTCTCGGGGTCGTAGAATGAAAAAAGGGAAAGGAAAGGAAAGAGGGGAAAAAGAAGAAGGGGAGAAAAAGGAAAAAAAAGGAAAAAAAAGAAAATATATACCTACCCTCTTCACCTTTTATGATGAAAGGGGCTACATATAAATAAGGATAAAATACCACAAGTTAGAATTATGAGATAGGAAAGGGAAAGAAAGGGAAGAAAACACAAAGAAAATAGAGCTATAAAATTATTAATTTTTTTTTTTTTCCCACTTTATTCAAGCACGTGAAAATAATAATATACTCAATTGGGTATATATTTAACACCTAACAATAGCTAGGAACTATATGGCACTTTAAAGAATATTCTCACTAAATCATTCCAAATTTAGGATATTGCTATATGTTCTAGACATATAGCTTATAGTGAACACCCTGAATAAAAGCACTTTAAAAATTATAAAGTATTCAATTTAACACATATCTAGCAAAATAGCACTTTAATAATAATTTAGTGTGACATTTTTATTGGAGAGGTTTATATTGTTAATATATTGCACTAGTTAAAATTTTTATTAAATAGATATGGAACTACAACAGATTCTTTGGTACAGCATTAGTCACTTTTCACTAAATGGGAAGGCAATTAGGGGGTCGCTGTTGACTTGTGCAAGGAATAGAGACTTGAAGAGAGCTCTAGACATATAGCTTATAGTGAACACCTTGAATAAAAGCACTTTAAAAATGATAAAATATTCAATTTAATACACATCTAGCAAAATAGCACTTTAATAATAATTTAGTATAACATTTGTATTAAAGAGGTTTATACTGTTAATATATTGCACCAATTGATGTTTTACTAAATAGATATAAAACTATAATAAATTCTATAATACAGCACTGGTCACTTTTCACTAGATGGGAAGGCAATTGGAGGGTCACTATTGACTTGTGCAAATAATAGAGACTTGAAGATATATTTTTTCTAAAAGTAAAATATATATAAAATAGTCTCCACTCCCCCCCCTTTTTCTTTTTATTCATTAGATATAAATATAATATTGGTTTATAGAGAGACCATGCGGGGTGCACAATCCATTTTATATCATGTTGATCTAAATTGAGTTTAATACATGCATATTTTGTTTTTATACTGTATATAATAAAAAGGAAATCAGGCTCTGTTGAAGCCCCGGGCTCTGAAGGTTTTGAAGAAAGAGAGAACTTTGTATCTATTCCACCCTCCGGTTAAGAAACCGCCAACCGGAAGTAAAATAGCGATGCTTGGAACGCAGTGGAACGCGGAAGTAAGAAAATAGACGTTTGGAACGCGGTGGAACGCGGAAGTAAACCGCGCATGCGCAAAATGGCGGCGCCCAGCACCAGACGCCGCTGAAAACGGAAGAACTAATCAGGACAGCAAACAGGACATATGGGGACAATTAAAACTGACTATGGACACTATAAAAGGGCCAATGAGCCCATTACAACCATTCCAGCTGATGAAGCCGCTACTTGATGCGGCGAAACGCGTTCTGGTGGTTATTTTAATTATATTTTAATAAATTTTATTTTCTACCTCCAATTTCGTTTCCTGCTTTGCTGTTTCCTGGACTACTGGTGCTGCTTCCCGGATCATTGGTGGTTTTTCTTTTGGGTTTTTTTCCCATCCAAAAAAAACCTATGGGCATACATCCATGAGCTATGTGAGCTCCCCAAAATGTGAGTACAATTCCAACTGTACACAACACTGCAAACTGTGTTTGTAGATCTACACAAGGAAAATTTTCCCTTTTTTCCACTGCATAAAATTCTGGACAGAAAATTTGCTGTAAGGTGGGGGTCACCTAAGAAACTGAAGACAATTACCCACATGCCTGGACCCACTTAGAGCCAGTGTGATGGCTCTATATCTGTGAGTGGGATATATCTCATATACACTTATATAACCTGTATAATATCAGTGTTGCACTATTATCTGTCTCCTTTTTACACATATGAACGTAAGACTCCAGGACCCCAGAGGGCACTATTCGCGCCGATCCAGGTCAATTATTTCCTCTACCAGGCTTGTCTCAATAGGCCACAGCCTACGTTGCCCTCTTCTCCAACCCTTCGTTCTGGACTTTCCACCAAACCAAGGATATCTTTTTTGAGTTATAATCTTTTGTCCTGGACTTTACTTGTTTCATTTCAGTAAAACTCAATTGCTTACTGATATATCTTCTGGTTTCCTTTTCGACGGCTTGCCATTGGGTTCCATACGCACAACACTATACAGGGGTCACAGCCCCTGTCCTTACATAAGTATGAAGCCCCGCCGGCCACCCGTCTTCTTTACTTGCGATAAGATGGTCGGCAGAGCAAGGTGACCAACGCAGTGAATCGCTCACAGATAGCCAGTATGCCGGGAGGTGTCGTTTTCTTACCTCCGGTTCTAGCAGGCAGGCTCAACCACCCAATCGTGGAGCGAGGGAGCATGCTTGGTTTAAAGCCAATCTTGAATGATTGGCTTAATCCGAGCGTGCTATCTGACTGTGATGGATCCCACCTCTTCGGAATCCGGGAGTTCCTGAAGTATTTGCGGCGTCAGGGAGCCCACATTCAATTCAGGGCGACTCCCGGAACTTCTGGGAGACTTGGGATCCCCGAGCAAGTCAAGTTTTTTTTACACATGTAGCGCTGGTTTTAATTCACTGCCGTTGTAGTACTCGCTTTTGGCCACCAGAGGGAGACAGGCGCGATGTAAGACATTGGACATTGGGACTACATTTTCCAGCATGCTTTGAGGGCAGGAACAGGAAGTGGGTGGGGAAAAAAAAAGAACCGGCAGAGCGCGCCGAGGAGTGAGAAGAGCAAGACGCAAGTGACGGAGATAGCGATCGCGACCAGGCCAGAGCGCAGGTGCGGCCTAGCAGAGCTGGAGATCAGTTTCCCCTTTTACTGGTCGAAGACCTAGTGGTCCACCGCTAGTAACCCTACACAGATACAGAGTAAGCTGAAGGACCCCGACGTAGGAGACCGCAGACGATCTAACAGGGAGTGCAGGCGGTGAGCTGGACATCTCGTGGCAGACACAGACAAGCAAGACAGCGGATCCGGTGGCACAGAATCCCAGTCAAAATCGAGCGAAGAGACATCCTGGGTCGAGCGGAGAGCAGAGTATCTGGCGGATGGGTGAGAGGCCTTCCCGGCCACCGTAAAATAATAAAGCACGCTGCAGTTTTGTCAAAACCTACAGGGCCCCAACGTGACTAGTCGAAGATACACCTGAAATCATTCACTGGCCAGTTGAATATTGTACCCGGGTACCAATACACGCATACACCTACACTTTCTTGGGATACAACCTGTACGGGACTCACACTCCAACCACGAAGGGGTTAAAATTCCTTTTCCTTTTTCCGCTACGCGTTTCTCGCATTACGAACTACTGTAAATATATATACGTATACCATGTTACTCTTTATATGCCAGTTTATTCAGTAAACTATATAATTTATAAAATCCACAACGGTGCTGGAGTATATTTATTCCCTAGTGCGGGGAGACTGACCCGAGGTTTAAATTCAGCGGCTCCTCCGGGAGTGAGCGCTACACGTGGGGGCTCGTCCGGAATCCAGTCTCTGGAAAAAACGCATTTAAAGGGTTAAATATGGATCCAGACACTGCTGCCAAATGGTGTGAGGAGCACAGTAGTCAGATAGAATTGTGTATAGTCATGGATATTCCTGCAGACACTTGGGCCAAAGATCAGATTCGCCAGGCCGTGGCCACGCTGACACCAGATCATCGGGGGTTAATCCTGGACATTAAAAAGAACCCAGATACCTCTCACACGTATGTTCTTTTTGAGTGGAGAAAGGGTGTTCCAGTGTGTTTTCAGGGCGCGAGCGTGAAGCTGACCGATGAGGTGGAAGTCCAACTGATTCAGCGAAGTGCGCCACGTGGCGAATCCGTGAGTGTTCCCGCGCCCAGTCCGCTGGCCTTGATCGGGCCTGAATTTATAGTGGGTATTGGAGATTTGCTGGCTAAATGTCAAAGAACAAGCCCTCCGCACACTAACTTTGGTTATCGACGGTTGAGAAATTTTACAGGAAACGTACCAACTCCGGCGGGAGAAGAAACCTTCGAAGAATGGGTAGAACAGGCGATGCAGGCTCTGGATGAGTGGGACGTCCCTGAAGCGCAGAAAAAGCAAAGGATTACTGAGAGCTTAAAGGGACCTGCGTCAGAGGCTGTAAGAAACCTAAAATTGAGTAAGCAAAACTGCACTGCTTTAGATTATCTAAATATTTTACAGGAAGTCTTTGGGCGAACGGAAAAGGCTGCAGAGCTCGTGTATCAGTATGAACACACCTACCAGCGAAAAGGTGAGAGAATGACGGAATATATGAGGCGCCTAGATAAGATTCTGCTCCAGATACTCCTCAAGAAAGGGGCCGAACCGGCCAAAGTAGATAAGATCCTGAGGGGCGCTCAACCTCTAGATCCGGTGATGCTACAGCTGAGAAGCAGGGAAGTTAATCGAGAATTGAAGTACCTGGAACTGATCCGAGCTATCAGAGAGGAAGAGGCTTTCCTGGAAGAAAAATCCTTCAGGAGAGGAGAAAGAGCTTACGCGCAACCTGTGAGGCATAACGAACGCTTGCAGCCTGAAAGTGACTCGTTAGACACCTATGGATCCGAAGTGGACGAACAAGAGCATCTGATCGCTTTTAAATCCACAAAGAAGGCTGCAAAAGAATTAAACCTCTCTGCACATGGTGAGTTGCACAAAACTGTTAAGAAGGTACAAGAAGCTCAAGCTGAATTGCAACAGGCGCACGCTGAACTGTGCCGAGTATTGTTGAAGGTGACAGAGAGACAGACCGAGATGCAGAAGTTCCTTACAGACATGCAGACAACTGGAGTTGCTGTGGCGTCTGGCCAGTGTCCTTCAACCGAATCACAGCAAGTGAATGCGTCTCCGTCTTCAAGGAAGAGTTGTTTCAGTTGTGGGGAAATGGGCCATTTCCGCGCACAATGCAAAAGCCAAAAGCCTGAAGGAAATAGAGTAGAAGAGTTCTTTTTTTTTTTGAAATTCAAAATTTTTATTTTATATAAGTCAGCGTAAGTCAAACATATAAAGTGAGGGCCTCGCAGGGCCACCCAAAACTGTCAACATATGCACAATGCAAGAAAAATAATTAACATCCCCAAATAGTGGGGGGGTCTCAACAAAGAATGTCCATCAATAAGGGAAAAACAAAGCAAGAAGTCATCAAAAAATAGACAGACATTAACATATAGCATCCCCAATAGGGGGGTCTCTTCTATAGTTATGCAGTATAAACTGAGAAATCAGCTAAATACATCTAGTGAACTGAGTGAAAGAGGAAAGGGGGGAAAAAAAAAAAAAGGAGGGGCTAGGGGTAGTGGCAGAGGCCATACTTGTGTCTCCCCTGTTAGAACCTGCAGGCCCTTAGGACCGCGGGAGGCCAGGGGGAGTGAGTGACACTTGGCCCGGGGACTGGGGGGCGCTGACGCCGGCTCCAGGCCACGTAAGCGTACCCACAGGTACCCGAAAACGCCAAAAAAAAAATAAAAAAATTTGCAATAGCGTCTTCACACGCAGGATCAAAACTTTTGCAGGTGGGGGGGGGGTCGTAAAGAAAAAGGGGGGGAACAAAAACATCCTCGAGTAGAGGGGTCTCATCTAAAACTCGGCCAATGGCGTCAAAAAGAGAACGACAAAATACTCAGCGGAAGGGGGTATAAGAGAAAAAATAAAACTGTCTCTAGTAATCAAAAGCGTCCCCAGCCGGGGATCAGCGACAAACAGCAAAAAGCAAAAAAGGTGGAGAGAACCATAGGTGTCTCTTCAGCCCGCATCTCGGAAAAGAATTCCTCGTGAAGCAGGTAGGGTGCAGCATGCCAGGCCAGATCCGTCAGCCCACAAAGGACCACCAACGAAGCGCAAGGCCCGCAACTCCAGCAGCAGCGATAATGCGTATCGGTCACCCTCACCAGGATCTCGGAGGACAACCAGCGGTAACCGCAAAGCGATGGGTGGAGAGTCAGTTTCAGGCTGTTTCTTCCGCCCAGTCGACAAGGGGGGGTGCATCTCCACTTCCGAGCAGCGACCTCTGTCTGCAGGCTCCTCCAGCACTTCAGCCGACTCCACGCAGCTCGACAATAAGTTGTCATCAGGCACCGTAGCCCTGCATGGCAGCGTCGCCTCCGCTGTTGCGATAGACCGCAGCATTCGGCTCGCAGGGTTCCCGCTCACACTTCGCTCCTCCTCGTGTTCCCCCAAGGCTGAGCAGCCGCGCACGCCTGGTCCCCGCTGAAGACCGCCAAAACCACCTCCGTTCGGGAAAGCCTTTCCTCCATTGCCTCGCAGGACCTCCATAAACCGTCGCCAGTCGCCCCGTGTCAGCGGGCGGTCATCTTCTCCCATCTCCTGCAGCAGGTCTTCCAGGCCTGTAAGCACGGCCTCCATTCCAGTCACTGGAGGAAACGGTGAAACAACCGTCCCCCTCCCCGCGCATGCCCCAGCCGTCTCCAGCACTCGGGTGGCCGGGAGATGTTGGCCCTCCATCATCCCAGCTCTCATCAATAAAAATCGGCGGGAAGGCACAGCAAGGAGGTGGTAGGAGCTGGAAGGGTAGGCCTCAAGATGGCCGCCAGCAGTGCGGACCCGCCAGAAACACCGCTGGCAATCCTCAGTCTCTGGTCCGGTGGGGGGGCAGAACGGGCCCCGGACAGCTCCTTCCCGGTGGCCGGCCACTCCTGGGCCTCAGGATCAGAAATTCGGCAGCAAAAAGATAACAAAGAGCCCCAGTTAGAGAAGGACGGGTCGGAGCTCCATAGACACGCGTCCTTCCCCGTGTGCAGCCAGCCACGCCCCGAGTAGAAGAGTTCTTGAAAGCCTTGGAAGGGCTGTTATCTACCTCACCGGCGGGAAACGCCAGAGGGCACAAGTGAAGGAGCAACCTAGGTGCCCAAAGGCTGAAACCCGCTCCAAAAATCAAGCCAGGATTAAGAGGGCGAGAGGGCCCAAAGTCTGGCCAACTGCTGAGCCTGCCAGGACTGAAAGAGTCACTCCCTTAGCATCCGGTCCTACGTCATGGGGAAGCAATGCACACCCAAAGCCTACACGGGCCAAGAAGAAGGCCAGGGTACAACAAACTGGGTCTAAATGTCCTGTTGCCGCCACCAAGATTCCTGACCAGCTGATAGGTCCTTCCCCTATTGTGCCAATCCAAGTGGAGGGAGTCTACACTAAAGCTCTGTTGGACTCAGGGGCTCAAGTGACATTGATTTACAGAGATTTCTATGAGAAACACTTGAAGCACATACCGCTACAGAAATGGAAGGATCTGGAAATCTGGGGTATCGGAACTGAGAGACTCCCCTATGACGGGTATCTACAGGTGAAGTTGGAGATCGGATCCGAAGTCATCGGACAGTCCGGAGGTTGTGATGCATTGGCCATTGTGTGTCCTCGGCCTTCAGGGGCAAACAGGAGTTCCATGATAGTGGGGACGAATACTGATTTGGTGCGATGTCTCCTGACACCTATCGTACTGGAAGAAGGTTCTACAAAAGGAGTACACACAATGTTACGTCCAGTCTATCAGAGAATGGTCAAAGAACAGAGGGCACCTGCTGAGGTGGGGCGCCTGTGGAGATTGGAAGGAACAGAGAAGGTTCTGCAGTCAGGAGAAGTGACGAGTTTCCGAGCTTCAGTCAATTTGAACGGATCGCAACCAGGCCCCTATGCAGTACTGGAAACCGATTTTAATCATGGGAGTGAAGCCAGAGTAGAAGTAATCCCTGAAATAATCTCCACTAAAGCTTTGAAAAGAACACGAGGAAGAGTCTCCGTCAGTGTATGTAATGTGTCTGATTCTGTAGTCCTAAAAGCACGAATGCCTATCGGGCAAGTAGCGTCTGCTACGCCTCTCTCTCCTACCGATTTAGGAGGGGGAGTGGATAAAGAGATTCCAGATGAAAGGTTCTACCCCAAGGACGCTCCCATCTCACCTGAATGGAAGAAACGTCTTCAGTCCCAGGTCCTAAAGTGGAGGGACTTGTTCTCGAAAGATGAGTTCGACGTGGGCCTAGCTAAAAGTACTGAGCACCGCATTCGATTACAAGAAGACAAGCCGTTTCGTGAAAGGTCAAGACGAGTTCTGCTGGGAGACTTGGATGATCTACGAGAACAGCTGAATGAACTGCAAAGAACCAAGGTGATTCAAGAGTCCAGGAGCCCATATGCATCTCCAATAGTAATGGTCCGGAAGAAGAATGGTTCTGTCCGTCTATGCATAGACTATCGCACGCTGAATCGGAGAACCATCCCAGATCAATATGCTACTCCTCGGATAGAAGATGCCTTACAGTGTTTGTCTGGAGAAAAATGGTTTAGTGTACTAGACCTGCGAAGTGGGTATCACCAGATACCAATGCATCCTGAAGACAAAGAGAAGACTGCGTTCATCTGCCCATTGGGGTTCTTTGAGTTCAACAGAATGCCTCAAGGCCTTACGGGAGCTCCAGCCACGTTCCAACGGTTAATGGAGAAGACAGTCGGGGACATGAACCTGATCGAAGTATTAGTGTATCTGGATGACATAATTGGGTTCGGGAAGACACTGGAAGAACATGAACAACGGTTGGAGAAGGTCTTGAAGAGGCTCCATGAAGAGGGATTGAAACTGTCTCTGGAGAAATGTCAATTCTGTTTACCGTCTGTTACGTATTTGGGACATGTGGTCTCAGCAGAAGGCGTTTCGACAGATCCTCGGAAGTTGGAGGCCGTAGCTTCCTGGCCTAGACCCCGAAACGTTACTGAACTTAGATCTTTCTTGGGGTTCTGCTCCTATTATCGAAGATTTGTAGGAGGATTTGCCAAAATAGCTCAACCACTGAACAAGCTCCTACAGAAAGAAAACACAGAAGAAGGCCACAAGGCCTCTGACCGAAATCCGTCGGCTCCAGGGCCAAGGAAAGCTTGAGAGTCTTTCCAGGGAGAATGGACTAGTCAATGCGAAGGTGCTTTCTTGAAGCTGAAAGAGAGTTTAGCTCGAGCTCCTGTCTTGGCCTATGAGGACCCTCACAAGCCGTACGAACTACATGTGGATGCCAGCAGAGAAGGTCTAGGGGGAGTCCTGTACCAAGAGTATGGTGGATTGCTGAGGCCTGTAGCGTATGTGAGCCGGAGCCTTACGCCTTCTGAAAATAACTATCCTACCCACAAGTTGGAGTTCCAAGCCTTGAAGTGGGCGGTGGTAGACAAGCTAAAGGACTATCTGTATGGAGTCGAGTTTGTGATAAAGACGGATAACAATCCTCTTACCTACGTCCTTACCACTGCGAAGCTGGACGCAACAGGACATCGGTGGTTGGCCGCTCTGTCAGGGTTTCGGTTCAGCCTGAAGTATCGCCCTGGGGTGAATAATCGAGATGCTGATGCTTTGTCGAGAAGACCCTACACTACAGAATGGACTCAGTTAACCTCAGATGGGGTACAAGCTTTGTGTCAAGGAGCAGAGCGCCGGGTCAAGGGAGGGATTGAAGTTATGGCTGCGGCTGTTCCGGAGTTGTACTGTAACCCTACGCAGTTGAGGGATGAAAGTCTGCCTACTTTTTCAAAACAGGACCTGAGAGCTGATCAGGCTAGAGACCCTTTAATTGCGTTAACCATAAAGGCCCTAAATGCGAACCAACGGGAAATTCTGCTGACCAATTCCCCAGATGGAGCCCGATTGGTATACAAAGAGTGGGAACGGTTGAAGATGTTGGATGGGGTGGTCTACTGAAGGGGCCCCTCAACCAATGCTGAAGAGATCCAAAAGTTGTTCCTTCCCACTAAACATAGAGAGCGTGTACTGCGGTCACTACATGATGAACATGGACATTTGGGCGCAGAAAGGACTTTTAAGCTGGTGCGAGACAGATTCTATTGGCCTTGCATGAGAGCTGAAGTGGAAAGTTACTGCCATTCCTGTCTGAGGTGTATCCAAAGGAAGACCCTACCGACCCGAACAGCTCCAATGAGCCATGTGCAAAGTCAAGGACCCATGGATTTGGTGTGCATTGATTTCCTGTGCTTAGAGCCGGATGCTAGTGGGCAGGGAAATATTCTAGTAGTGACTGATCATTTCACACGTTATGCCCAAGCCTTTTCTACGAGAGACCAACGTGCTCCTATGGTGGCGAAGGTTCTGATGGAAAAGTTTTTTGTTCACTATGGCCTACCAAGGAGGATACACTCTGATCAGGGTAGAGACTTTGAAAGTCGGCTTGTTGGGCAATTACTGGAACTGCTGGGAATTCAAAAGACCCGAACTACACCATATCACCCTCAAGGTGATGCTCAACCCGAAAGGTTCAATCGCACGCTGCTAAATATGCTGGGGACACTGTCAAACAGAGAGAAGCAGAGCTGGAGTCATCACATAGCTACGCTAGTACATGCATATAACAGTACGGAGAGTGACGCTACTGGATACTCACCGTACCATCTTATGTTCGGAAGAGAAGCACGACTGCCGGTTGATTTGGCGTTTGGGCTATCTCTGGATCAGACGTCGGTAGCTTCTCATAGAAATTATGTCGATAGACTTCGAAAGAACTTGGCCTCTGCGTTTGAACAGGCCCGTTTGACCTCAGGAAACAGAGAACAAAGGAATAAGCGGAACTATGACTTAAAAGTTCGGATACAGGATCTACAACCCGGTGATAGGGTTTTGCTGAAGAACTAGGGTGCTGCTGCAAGGCACAAGTTAGCGGATAGATGGAGTTCTCATGTCTACATTGTCTGCAAGCAACTGCCGGGTCTGCCAGTGTACCAAATCCGGCCGGATGGAAAGGCTGGGCCTCTTAAGAACTGGCACTGGAATCATCTATTACCTTTGAGAGAGGCTGTGAGGATACCAGTTGGAGACGAACTTTCTCTGCCGAACCCGCCTGCTCCACGTTTGACTCCCGTTACTCGGTCTCAGCAGACCCGGGCTACCGAAGAGAGTGAAAGGGACAGTGAGGAAGAAAGTTTTTGTCTGGATTGGATGCGCTCACCAGAGCCTGAAGAGGTCATTCCAGTTCCTGAACGGTGGGAAAGTAATTTGAGGCCTGAGGCTCCTGAATTTCAGTTAGAAGTCCCCGAGACTATTGAAATCCCTGTAGTTCCTGAAGCCGAGTCTTATGACTACAGTTCTATGCCTTCACTGGAAGGATCATACTCCAAAGAAATGTCTGTTCCAGTTGTGGAAAGAAGAACTGAACCCGCACCTATAGTACTTCCACCTGAAGAGGAACTGATTGAGCCAGAACCAAAACGCTCTATTCGACCGCCCCAGAGACTCACCTATGACTCACCAGGACATAGCACTGAAGAGGCCGTCACCACAGTGCGAAGGTTGCCCGAAGTGTCTGCTATGTTAGCTGAGGTAGTCGAAAGCATGAGTCAACTTGAGGAAGTGTATCTAACCCATTGTATGTTTGCTGCTGAGCCTGTATATGTTGCTTAAGGTTATGTTGAAATGTAATGCAACTGTTATACCTCCTTGGAGAGACCCAAGAGTTCTAGGAGGGGGATAGTGTAGCGCTGGTTTTAATTCACTGTCGTTGTAGTACTCGCTTTTGGCCACCAGAGGGAGACAGGCGCGATGTAAGACATTGGACATTGGGACTACATTTTCCAGCATGCTTTGCGGGCGGGCACAGGAAGTGGGTGGGAAAAAGAGAGACTGACATCCGCAGCCTCGTCGAGAGAACTGGCAGAGCGCGCCGAGGAGTGAGAAGAGCAAGACGCAAGTGACGGAGATAGCGATCGCGACCAGGCCAGAGCGCAGGTGCGGCCTAGCAGAGCTGGAGATCGGTTTCCCCTTTTACTGGTCGAAGACCTAGTGGTCCACCGCTAGTAACCCTACACAGATACAGAGTAAGCTGAAGGACCCCGAGTTAAGAGACCGCAGACGATCTAACAGGGAGTGCAGGCGGTGAGCTGGACATCTCGTGGCAGACACAGACAAGCAAGACAGCGGATCAGAATCCCAGTCAAAATCGAGCGGAGAGACGTCCTGGGTCGAGCGGAGCGCAGAGTATCTGGCGGATGGGTGAGAGGCCTTCCCGGCCACCGTAAAATAATAAAGCACGCTGCAGTTTTGTCAAAACCTACAGGGCCCCAACGTGACTAGTCGAAGATACACCTGAAATCATTCACTGGCCAGTTGAATATTGTACCCGGGTACCAATACACGCATACACCTACACTTTCTTGGGACACAACCTGTACGGGACTCACACTCCAACCACGAAGGGGTTAAAATTCCTTTTCCTTTTTCCGCTATGCGTTTCTCGCATTACGAACTACTGTAAATATATATACGTATACCGTGTTACTCTTTATATGCCAGTTTATTCAGTAAACTATATAATTTATAAAATCCACAACGGTGCTGGAGTATATTTATTCCCTAGTGCGGGGAGACTGACCCGAGGTTTAAATTCAGCGGCTCCTCCGGGAGTGAGCACTACACACGTGATGCAGATATCTCGAATATAACGCGACCCCTCGAATTTTAAGGTAAATTTTTGTCAACAAAATCTAGCAGTATACTCGAGTATCTACGAGTATTTAATGCTATTTGGGTTCCCTGGTTCTTGTGCCCCAATACAATTATACCAGATTGAATACCAGTGACCCCGCGGACCTGTCAACATCAGCAATTCCTCCATCTTTTAAAAGCACTGGACCCCCCCCCCTTGGCTGACATAATACATGTAATACCACCAGAAACTACTCTATAGGGCAGGGGTCAGCAACCATGGCCCTGCAGATGTTTTTGAACTACATTTCCCATGAGGCTCAGCCAACCTACTGACTGGTTGAGCATCATGGCAGGTGTAGTTCCAAAGCATCTGGAGGGCCAAGGTTGCCGACTCCTGTTACAGAGGTCATTCACAAAGCGCCAGTATTGCAAATACAGGTGAAAATCGCCAGTACTGCAGTGCCAATAAATGTCTGCAATACTCTAAAACATCTCCTGTCGCTTTATGGATTTTAGATTTGTGATAAGCTGGCATTTGTCAGAGCTGCAATACCGGTACTTTGTGATAACTCATTATTAGAGATGGGAGGTTCGTGAACGATCCATTCTTTTGAGCCAAATCTTTTTGGTGAACTGAGCGATTCGGTTCATCAGGCTAAATGAACCGTTTGTAATGGTTCAGTTTGTGAATTCGTAACTGCACATATGTAATCTTATCCTAGAGTGAGTGAGACAGCTTCTGCCAGCTCTGCCCTGCAATGCGATAGAATGTCAACAGTATATTGACTGTGGTCAGACAGAGCAGCTCACGGACTCATAGATCAGATTGCAGCAGAGCAGCTCACTGACTCATAGATCACATTACATACAGCAGAGCATTTCTTAACCCCTTCACTGCTGACGACGTGTGGGACATGTCCTCAGTTACTCCCGCTATATGCTGAGGACGTGTCCTACACGTGAGATACTCACCTCTCTGTCCGGGGTCCCGCGGCAGTCTGGCTTTAGCACCCTCAGACGCTGAAGTTAAGGCCCTCCCGACGTCAATGACGTCATCGCGCCATGATGTAATTTCCAGGCGACCCCTCGGCAATGCCGGAGATCGCCTGGGAGGGGGGGATCCGTTCGGATCCCTCTCCCTCCTATCTGGAGGCAGTGGCGTAGCGTGGGTTGTTAGCGCCCGGGGCCAGCCAAAAATTGTGCGCCCCCCCCCAACCTGTGGACACGTTATCGATATTGCCCCAGCTCACACATGGATATTGCCCCAGCTCATGAATTTGCCCCAGCTCACACATGGATATTGCCCCAGCTCATGGATTTGCCCCCAGCTCATGGATTTGCCCCCAGCTCATGGATTTGCCCCAGCTTACACATGGATTTGCCCCCAGCTTACACATGGATTTGCCCCCAGCTTACACATGGATTTGCCCCCAGCTCATGGACATGCCCCAGCTCATGGATTTGCCCCCAGCTCACTCATGGATTTGCCCCCAGCTCATGGATTTGCCCCAGCTCACTCATGGATTTGCCCCAGCTCACTCATGGATTTGCCCCCAGCTCACTCATGGATTTGCCCCCAGCTCACTCATGGATTTGCCCCAGCTCACTCATGGATTTGCCCCCAGCTCACTCATGGATTTGCCCCAGCTCACTCATGGATTTGCCCCCAGCTCACTCATGGATTTGCCCCAGCTCACTCATGGATTTGCCCCCAGCTCACTCATGGATTTGCCCCCAGCTCATGGATTTGCCCCCCAGCTCATGGATTTGCCCCCAGGTCACACATGGATTTGCCCCCAGGTCATGGATTTGCCCCCAGGTCACGGATTTGCCCCAGCTCACTCATGGATTTGCCCCAGCTCACTCATGGATTTGCCCCCAGCTCACTCATGGATTTGCCCCCAGCTCACTCATGGATTTGCCCCAGCTCACTCATGGATTTGCCCCCCAGCTCATGGATTTGCCCCCAGGTCATGGATTTGCCCCCAGGTCACACATGGATTTGCCCCCAGGTCATGGATTTGCCCCAGCTCTCACCTGGATTGTTGCCACAGCTCCGGCAGGGGGTTGAGGGACCCAGATGCCGGGCAGCGCGGGAGCGCCTGCCCGGTCTTGAACAGTCCGTCCTGTGAAGTGGATGCGGCTGTGTGCGTGCGCAGCCGGTCACGCGGTCCGGCCAGTCAGGTGGTACAGAGACTCAGTACCACCTGATTAGCCGGACCACGTGACCGGCTGCGCACGCACACAGCCGCATCCACTTCACAGGACGAACTGTTCAAGACCGGGCAGGCGCTCCCGCGCTGCCCGGCATCTGGGTCCCCTCAACCCCCGGGCCAGTTTTAGGGGCGCGAATGCGCCCCTAACAAAACTGCGCCCGGGGCCACGGCCCCCCCAGCCCCCCCCATACTACGCCACTGTCTGGAGGTCCCACAAAGAAAAGCCAGGCACCACTTAAAAGGGGAGAGTCTCCCCTTTTAAGCAGTGCCTGGCTTTAACCCCTTAGGCACCAGGTTGCACTTCGACGTCTTGCGGCACCGAAGTGCGGCCTACCTCCGGTGGGGGCCACCATCTTATATGGTGGCTCCACCCCCGGGCCCCCCCTCGCTGCCTGACATCATCGCGCATAGCGTGATGACGTCAGATAGCCGGGGAACCCCTAGCTGCCCAGGGATTTCCTAAGGAAATCCCTGGTGGAGATAGGGGGTTCCTTTGAACCCCGATATCTCCAGAACCATGGCAGCTAGGGGGTCATGAGCATGGCCTTTTGAATGATACCCAACATGACCAAGTATAAAGTAAAAAAATAAATAAAAAATAATAAAAAAAACATGTATTTTTTTGTGTGTTTTTTATTAATGCAGCAATATTGTTCACATTTCAATTATAATGTGAACAATGATGCTGCACTAATGATTTTTTTCTATGGGGTGCGTTTGCTAAAAATCACGTAATTCCCCCAAAAAAATTTAACAAGTCCCCATTTCTATTTTTTGTACAAGCGCCCCCTATAGAAAATATAACCGCAAATGTTCATGTGATAAAAGGTGAAAAAAAACACTTCACACGCTGCAGGCGATTAAAAATTCTAATTTTATTGCATTTTTTGTTATAATATACAGGCAGGACATGAGCTCAGCACACAGCGGTGAAATGCCTCAGCAGTGAAAGGGTTATTTATATATAAAGGATTTTTACCAGGAAAGGGTTAATGGTTATATCACTTGTAACCATCTGGTGACCAGCAGCCAGGAATTCAAAATCCCAGTTTGGGGGGGTGTGTGTGTGTGAGAGTGGAGGAAACTTTTCCACTTCATCCAATCGGGCTGGATGGGGGAGGAGGGGGCACCCCCGGGGGGGGGAGGAGGGGGCACCCCCCCCCCAACAGACAGACTCTGCACATCTTAGCCACTTTTAAAAAAGTGGTCAAGATGACCAGCGTCCCTTTGACTATATCCTCATACAAATAAGCATGCTTTCTGTAATAGCACGATTTCACCTATTTGGAATAGGGGTATGCTTTGAGAAATACATACATATATATATATTTGCTCAGTTGTGAATGGGTTTAAGGGATTTGCCAGAATATTGCATATTTAAATCAAATTAGATTGAGGGGAAAAACGCACATTTTCCAATTTATCTATTTTGGCCGACTGCTCCTGTCACTTCTCCACAAACCCATTTGCTGGAACATAACGCTAGGAAATCTGCCTTTCGCTACAACTTCTTTTGTTATTTCGTTCCAAAACCCGATCACAACAAAGCAAAAGACATTTCCACGACCCGCCCCAAAGTAAACACTGTGAAGCGGAAGTGCCACCACAACTTCCGGAAAGGAGCTTTGCACAGGACGCAAGGAGTCGGAGGCAAACATTTTTTTTATCCAATGAACTTTATCGACAAGAACATGACATATCCGCGGCGGCACATCATTTGTTATGTCTTATCGGTCCAAGAACAAATATGTCTGTATAGAATCGAGGTAGAATCATGACTCGCTTGCTTTGTATAAGTCCTGGTTTACGAATACTTATATCGTATACATATCATACGCTTATTTCACAGGACCGTGAAAAAATAACACTGCAAACGTAACCTGTGAGCAGTGCGTTACCGCGCTCCGTACAATAGTCTGGCTCGGTAATAACATGGCAAGAAAGAGAGGCGATCTTAAACACTGATAAGAGATGTATACACATGTACATGTGCACACCCAAATCTCGATTTTATATTGCATCTGGAACAATAAAGGCATTTTCTGCTACGGTTGCCACCTCCAATATGGCTTCCGACGTGGGGCGATCCTGTAGAGCGCATGCGTAGACATTTCTCGTCATCTAGCGTTTTCCCCCGTTCTTTTTTCTGATAGGCTGCGCATAAGTTGTGACGTAACCCACCATTCCGAGCTCACCGTCCCCTCCTACCGTGTAGCGGCGGCACAGCGCACCCCCCCCTCGTCTTCACCTTTTGCGCAGACGCAGAGATCTGTCTCCCGCGCACTCACTTTGCGCCAAGTGCGCGGCCGCCGCTGGGGGAGGGGAGAATCACGTAAGCAGTCGCGGAAGGAGCCGGACCTCTCTAGTGACCCCAACGAACAAGAAACCGACCTCCCTGCCACCTCACCGGCCCGCCGCTTTCCCTCCCCTCCTCATTCGTGCAGTCAGCGGGGCCCGTCATGGCCGGAGCCTCATTGCTCGCCGCCGCTGCCCGGGCTGATCGCAGAAGCAGGGGCCGGCGGCAGGTTGGCTAGGCCCGGCGTAGGCCTCGACGCCTTCCTGGAGTAGGGGGACGTCTCTTCTTCAGAGCCCCCCACAGCAGCCCTGTGGAGACATCTTTTTCCCTCTCCCGCAAAAGGCCAGGCCTCCGAGCAGCGCCAGGGCACTGTGCCTCCCTGCTGCAGGATCCGTCACTAGGCCTCGCTGCAGCCTGTGGGGGCCCGGCTGTCTGTGAGCCCCTCTGTTTCTCCAGGACCTGTGTTTGTTGTGTGTTGCACGTTACAGCGCGGGGCGGGGAGCTCCAGCCTGAGCAGCCCCCAGGGACACCATCATGGAGGCCAAGACCATCGTCTACGATCTGGACACCTCGGGGGGTCTCATGGAGGTAAGCGGTGCATCCCAGGGGGAGGATATTAAATAATTGCCTGTCAGTGACGTCCTGACAGTGTATGGAGACAGGCATGTCGATTACACACTGATACATTATGTACTGATTTCTATCTTAACCTGTGGTTAACCGGGGCACCCCGATTATTTGGAACTACATGTCCCATGATGCACACAGTCACACAAGGCTTACTGAGCATCGTGAGACGTGTAGGTCAGAAGCATCTGGTGTGCCATGGTTAGCCATCATGGTCAGCAACCTTGGCCTTTTAGATGTTTTTGAACTACATATCCCATGAAGCTCACTCGGTCTAGTGAGTGGCAGTGTGTGTTGGGAGCTGTAGTTTCAAAAACGTCTGAAGTTGCTGAGCCTTGGTCTAAAAGGAAGGATGTGAACCCACAGACTGATGGACAGGCCTATCCTTGACATAGCTAAGGCAGGCCTCACATTGTGTTATAGGGACATCCCAGCTGCTTTTTGAACAGTGTTAAAACCAGCGTTATTTACGAACAAACTATATACAGTTATTCCTTTTTTATAAGAAGAGCACACAGGCTTCGCCCTCCTGGCACAGGCTCGCACGCATAGAAGCCAATTCCCCATGGTTTTACCGAGGCGCCAATATAGTCTGACCTTCCAAAACATAAAACCGCATGGAACGACAGAGCTGAAAGTGGTAAACGCTTGATATGAAGAGCTTAATTGTTCTGGTAAAGTTTGCAGACAACTAGAGCAGAGATCTCAAACTGGTTCACCCAGATGTTTCTGAACTACACCTCCCATGATTCCCTGGCCATTGTATTCAGAGAATTCTGGGAATTGTAGGCAATAAATCCAGGTGGCCAGATTTACAGATCCCTGCACTGGGCTTGCTGTGCGTTGAGGCGTGAGGTTTTGTCAGTGTTGAGATTTCCGCCCACACTTGAGTTCTAGTGAGGTTGTGCAGCCCTGGGGTGATTCTTATCATGATGGTGGGAGGAGGCTGAGTCCATGCCGCTCACTCCTAGGGACTATGTAAAGCGGGGTTCTAAGACTTCTTTATTCCCCTCCCCCTCTGAAGTTGATGGCCAGAAATTCCCGGTTTTCTTTGAATGCAATAGATGACCAATGAATCGTGGGAGTTGAAGTTCAGCAAAATCTAGGGGAGGGGGAAGGTTTTTTTTTTTTTTTTTTTTTCAGATTTGACACAAAAATATTAAAACCTGGGAATGGAAGCCGGGATCCAGATGGATGTGGCGCCTGGTTTTGTGAGTGAGGGGTATTCACGTAGAGAAGAATAACATATTTTAGGCCAAAGCAGCAGAGTCAATTTTTTTTTCCCCTGCTTCTTTATTCTTTCATATTTACATGATATAAAAATTGCACATTTCCACCAAGTCATGGAATGGCCCCCATTGTATTGATGCGTGTGTGCGCTGTGTTGCATTGTAAAGGCCAGTAGGGTTGCAATTTGCTAACGAGTGTCAATATTTTTTTTTTTTTTTAAACAAAGCGCTGATCTGGTTGGCTCTCCTGCGTGTGAGTTGACATGTATATCCCACATTATAATCTGTTGTCCTCTCTGCCAGTGCTTTTGCATGTAAGAGTGAAGTGATGATCTCCAGAGGGGTTATTCAGTGTTGATTCACTGTTTTTAAAATGTTATGTAGAGCTTGTTCCTGGCCCGAAATGCTTCATTCCCTCTCTGCCTTGTCTTAATCAGCAAATCCAGGCTTTGCTGGCACCCCCCAAGAGTGAAGAAGGTGAAAAGAAGAGCCGGAAGCCTGAGAAAGAGCCCAGGCGGAGCGGCCGTGCCACCAATCACGACAGTTGTGATAGTTGCAAGGAAGGAGGGGATCTGCTGTGCTGCGACCATTGCCCTGCCGCCTTCCACCTCCAGTGCTGGTGAGTGTTGCAGACAATGAGGGCGCACTAGCGTTTCCTCCTGATTTTGGAAGTGTATTGGATAGCCATTTCACTTGTACGCTTCCTCTGTTCTCTTTGCCATGAAACCACTCTTCCCTCCTCCCAGAACAAAGTAGATGAGAAGGGCGCTGCACTTCCCCCTTGCAGCGTCAATGCACATAACATAAAGGGATCCTCAATGGAATTTGGGCTACTTTTCGACTGAAATGCAATTTGCAGGTAGCATGTTTTCTTTCTGTCACGTCTTTCATAGTGATTTAATGAAATGACCTGGTACATGGCTGCTAGTAATGTATCTCTGGTTTTTTAATGACCTCTCAAGCAAAGGCTGTGTTCTTGTAAGGGGTCAGCAGCCTTGGCCCTCAAAATGTTTTGAAACTACATCTGCCATGATGCTCAGCTACTCATTAAACGGAGTCTCATGGGAAATGTACCGTAGTTCCAAAACTTCTGCAAGGCTGAGGTTGCTGGCTCTTGCTGTAAGGATTACTTGTCTCTATGTCCTTGCTCATCTGATGGTGTTTGCTGGGAATTGTTGATGCACCTTTACGTATTTCCTGTACAAATCTCCTTGGCGTGTTGCCAGGAAAGCTAACCTTGATACATTGAAGCATTGGGGTTGTGATATGTTTGTGATAATTTACCCATCAGATGGAGCTGCTTGGCCTAACCGTAATACGATCCATTTCATCATCGATAGCTTGCATTTGGATCTCTATCTGCATGGACTATTTATTCCTTGATGCTCAGTCGACCAGCAGGGAAATTGAGCACCACGGCAGAGATAATGGCCAGCAGCTGGAGTGCTAAAGGTTAGTTTACTCATCCAGGCATCCACCCATCAGACTGCCACCTCTGTCATAACGTTTCCTGTCACGTGTGAGATTTGTTTAAAAATAAATGGTGCTTTTTATTCTGAAAATATTATTAAAAGCAAGCAACAAATCTTCAGTTGTTTTTGAGTCTTGGTTGCTCTGGTTTATCCCGCTCTTTGACATAGATTTCAGTGGATAGTGTTGTTTTGGCTTGTGATAAGGGAAGTCTGCACTAATATTTTATACCAGAATGAGACGTGCAAATGCACGTACCCTTTACCCAGTACATATCAAACATAGAAGGCAATATAATGTTTTTATTAGCCCAGCAGATTGCTTGGAACCATGACTACTTGACGGATTTGTCAAACCCTGAATTGACCTATGCCAGCAAGCGCCTTCCCAGCCACGTTGCACTATTTGAGACTTAGCCATTTCCAATGACAAGGAAAAAATAATTAGACTCTTCTTCCCTGAATATCGCAGCTAGGCCATGGCAGCTCTTTGATTATTAGAGGGTTAGGCTCAAAGCACTGGTGATTGCCGTAGTGATTCTTCAAAAAGAGAAATACATCTTTTGTGAATCGCTGGCTTTTGTAGCCGTTGCACCGGTGGCAGTTTTTGAAAACTGTGGTAAAGAAACAGTGCTTTGTGAATAGCCCTCTTTTGGCCCCCCCCCCCCCAAGTGATGTTAATGACACGTTGTACCGGTGCTCTGAGGTTACAAAGATATTTTTCACTTGGCTCTGTTCTCCAGCGGTGACTATCTACTTAAAAAGAACAGGTCACATTCCTAGCCGGCCCCCTAGGAAACTATAATATCTGTTATAAATCTTAATTTGAAAACCATTTCAGTAGCGTTCCGTTATCTGCTGGCCTTGTTCATAAAGGCTCCCACTCCTGTATTTAAGGGATATAGATTAGTCTCGGTGCCTCTTGGAATAAGATAATCAATATACTTGTGCCATTACATGCATGTAGTCGGTGCATTTGTCTTTTTATATATGCTTGGCTTGATCTTTCGAGCACTTTTGCAAATGTTGCCTTTTGCAAATGTTGCCTTTTGTGTGGGGAAAACAAAAAGATCTTAAAACGCTTGCATGATGTATTTTTTTTCTGATTTAGTCTGTATTCAGTGTTCGGTCATGTGACTTCTTCCTTTTTTTTTTTTTTTTTTTTTTTTGAGGATTTTACCAGGAAGGATACATTGAGATTTCTAATTTTCAAGTGTGTCCTGGGTGGCGAGTATGTACCGTTAGGTGTCTTGCCCAAGGACACTTACTGGGAAGGTGCTCTTGCTGGGATCGAACCTGTGTCTCCACAGTTATAGAGCAGTGATGTTACCTCTACTCCACCCAGCCGGTTAGAAGTCCTTCCCTTTTCACAAATGTTAGTTTTTAAATGAATGTTGGTTTGGTATTGAATCAAGGTATAATAATAATACCTAGGTTGCACCGATACCGATACTAGTATCCGACGATACTTACCTTCCTGGGCGCCGCCGAGAATGTCTCCACGCGCGCGCTCGTTGGAAGGACCCCAGCCGCGACCACGTGATCCCGGCTGGGGGCCTTCCAACGAGCGCGCGCGGGGAAACTTTCCCGGCGGCGCCCAGGAAGGTAAGTATCGTGCTCAGTGTGTTTAATACTTACCTTCCTGGGCGCCGCCGGGGAATGTCTCCGCGCGCGCGGCCGATACTGGGTACTGCAGGAGTACTTGGTACTCGTGCAGTACCCCCCCCCCGATATTTTTTCCGATACCGGAAGCCGGCATTGAGCCGGCTTCCGGCATCCGAGGGGCTGCGGCGGCTGTCCGAATGCTCTATCGGCATTCGGACAGCCGGCCCCGCACTCTCCGCAATACATACCTTCCTGGGCGCCGCCGGGGAATGTCTCCACGCGCGCGCTCGTTGGAAGGACCCCAGCCGCGACCACGTGATCCCGGCTGGGGTCCTTCCAACGAGCGCGCGCGCGGAGACATTCCCCGGCGGCGCCCAGGAAGGTAAGTATTAAACACACTGAACAGCTGCAGGGCCTGTCTGAATGCTGATAGAGCATTCAGACAGGCCCTGCAGCTGCTCTCCGCGACGATACTTACCTTCCTGGGCGCCGCCGGGAAAGTTTCCCCGCGCGCGCTCGTTGGAAGGCCCCCAGCCGGGATCACGTGGTCGCGGCTGGGGTCCTTCCAACGAGCGCGCGCGTGGAGACATTCTCGGCGGCGCCCAGGAAGGTAAGTATCGTCGGGGGGGGGGCAGTCCATGAGCTGGGGGGCATATCCATGACCTGGAGGCAATATCCATGAGGGGGCATATCCATGATGGGGCATATCCATGAGCTGGAGGCAATATCCATGAGGGGGCATATCCATGACCTGGAGGCAATATCCATGAGGGGGCATATCCATGACCTGGAGGCAATATCCATGAGGGGGCATATCCATGAGCTGGAGGCAATATCCATGATGGGGCATATCCATGAGCTGGAGGCAATATCCATGAGGGGGCATATCCATGACCTGGAGGCAATATCCATGAGGGGGCATATCCATGACCTGGAGGCAATATCCATGAGGGGGCATATCCATGACCTGGAGGCAATATCCATGAGGGGGCATATCCATGACCTGGAGGCAATATCCATGAGGGGGCATATCCATGACCTGGAGGCAATATCCATGAGGGGGCATATCCATGAGTGGGCATATCCATGACCTGGAGGCAATATCCATGAGGGGGCATATCCATGACCTGGAGGCAATATCCATGAGGGGGCATATCCATGAGCTGGAGGCAATATCCATGATGGGGCATATCCATGAGCTGGAGGCAATATCCATGAGGGGGCATATCCATGTCGGGGCATATCCATGAGCTGGAGGCAATATCCATGTGGGGGCATATCCATGAGCTGGGGGGGCATACTCATGTGTGAGCTGTGGGGGCATAATAACCCATGTGTGTGCTGGGGCAAATCCATGTGTGTGCTGGGGCAAATCCATGAGTGAGCTGGGGCAAATCCATGAGCTGGGGCAGTATGAATTATATATATATATATATTATATATATATATATCGGGGGGATATACATGTGAGCGGGGGGCATTTTTAGATCGTCTGTTCTTATTGGAAAGCGGTCACATGACATTAAATAAAAGTATCGGTACTTGGTATCGGTGAGTACTTTAAAAAAGTATCGGTACTCGTACTCGGTCTTAAAAAAGTGGTATCGGTGCATCCCTAATAATACCCTAAATCTCCAGACTTAAGAGACTTCAATTTCAACCAAGCTACTTCTGGGAAAAGACAGGTCCTTTTGTTCATGATTTCTGAAGATGAGACAAACACTATAAATATGGTATAAAGTGGCAATGCTGTTCTTTTTGCTGCCCTCCTTTTTACATTTATTTCGCCCTGCTAAGAAATGAGGTGGATGTTTTACAAAGCTGTTTCTGTACATGGCACTGTGCTTGACAAATTCGGAGGCCTTTGGATCCCCCTCCGGTTCGCAAATTACAGAATTTTATGAAAATCTATAGACTGCCTATTTTCTTACTGGCCCCTAGGTTTGATATACCATTGGTAAGCTCTGACTTGGCAAGATTTCGTGGGGGGTCAGTGGTGTTGGCGTTGATTTATTCTCCCCCGCCGCCCCCCCCCCTATTATCTTGCAAGTGGGACATGAGCCCTGGCAGGATTAACCTCCCTGGCGGTCTATTTATTTTAAATTTTCTTGTCTAAGCTTTTTTTTTCTTCTTTTTATTGCCCCCCCTTAGCGGTATCCCGAGTGCGGCTCGGGGTTAAATTCCTATGCTGGAAGCGGTAACCCCAAGCAACACTCGGGATGCCGCTGGATACATTACCTGTCCCTGCGCTCCCTCGATGTCCCCAGCTTCCGACGACGATTACCGCGACCTCATTACTTCCTGGTTTCCCTCCTCGTGAGAAGGAATCCAGGAAGTAAAACGCTGCGATCGCCGGAGGACCAGCGAGGGAGCGCACGGAGCAGTGATGTATACAGCCAGAGTGTGACCCGGGGTTACTGCTCTCAGCGGTGAAATTTAACCCCCAGACACACTCGGGATAACCGTGCACATGCATTGACTGTAAGGGACATTTTTATGTTTTGTGAGTGCTGGCAATCCTGAAGGTCGCTGTGCTTCCTCCATCACAGTCAGGCACATCTTCATAGTCATTAGAATTGTGTTGAAGACTGCTTTATATCTTGTGTCCGGCTTCAATGCAGGCACACAATATAAACAAAGGCATCTGCCAAACCCATCGGCTCTGCTATACCAACAGTCGTGGAGATGGTCTACCATCTATAAAAAAAAACCTTGATCTTTATAATTGTACAATCAAGGTTGACCTTTTAAACCTGATTTATCATGAAAATCGAAAACATTTCTCAGCCTTAATTTGATACTGGGGCAACTGGGTGTAAATACCCTCTCTATTGGACCGTATTGTGTAAGCGCAAACAGCGGCACTTGGAAGCAGAGTCTAAGTTGCAGAATGAACAGCTCTGCTACGAGAACTGCAACATTTAAACCTATATGCTAAGGCAGAGCTGCACAGCCATGGCCCTCTAGATGTATTGGAACTACATGTCCCATGATACTCGGCAACTTATTAGATCAGCAGTGCTTAGTGGGAAATGTAGTTACAAAACCTCTGGAGGGCAATGGCTGGCAAATGTGCGAGCAACACACTTTGAAGAGTCGGGCACAGTTTTGTCTATGGATTTACAGTTAGTTACTTATATAGCACCAACAGATTCCTCAGCGCTTTACAATGGGGAAGCACAAATGTGAGAAGTAATGTTGATACATTAGGAATCGAAGACCCTGCCCATAGGATAATTGCCCTGCTAATACAGCACTTTATACAAGTGCTCAGCCAGACATGCTGTGAGTTTACAATCTGAGGCTAATGTCAGACGAGCGTATTCTGAGCACACTGTGCGTCCGTGCACAACTGACGTACATTCTGACTGATGATACTGTAGGCACCACAGCATCATTTTTTTTTTTTTTTCTATGATGTAGATGGGAAATAAAATTAATATGTAAAATGAAGAAAAAAAATTGATACATGATATGAAAAAACATTTTTGTCCGTCCAAAATGCTGGACGTCAAAATGCAGTCCTGTCAGACTACGTTCCATCACTCACACACAAAGCTACGCGGATGTGGCGCACTCTCTGCGTCCGTCCTAGCAGTTTCACGTTCTTGTCTAAATTGCATCCAGTGCCACGTGCGTTCGCTCTTCTGCGCGGTCGTACTTCGTGTGTGGGTCTCTATTGATCATAATTTTATGCTACAACGGACGTTAAAATGTGATCCCTGTGTTCGTCTGGCACAGGCCTAATGGCCACAGTTAAGTGAAAACAAAACGGAGCAGGGGGGGTGTGGAGCAGTTCCCCAGAAAGAAAATAGCGGGATTGCATGGGAAGGACCAGAAGCTTGGGCTTGAAAAGGGTAATTTAAAAGAAAAGTGGAAGCGGCTGGAAGGGAGAACTATAAGTTAAGGCCTGTGACTGGGTGGGAGGGTGGATAGGGGCGGAAGTGAGCTTGAGAAGTGGTTGGCAGATGACGTGTTGGTAGCAGGATACCTTGGTTTGTTTCAGATTCCAAATATAACAGCAGGAAAGGGTGTCTGGATGGTGAGCTGTATGGTTATCTTGTAACATAGTTGTTAGAGTTAAAATTCTAGGAGCCAGTGGCCACCTGGCTCCTGGTTTTGTCAAGTCCTGCTCCAAGGATTAAAAAAAAATATTCTGCTGTTGTCAAGATAACAATTCAAAGCTCTGCATTGATGTCCATCAAATCCTTCTAGGTGGGGGAAAGTTCTCTGCTTTTAATAGTCTATCAGCCTGCAGGGTCACCTGATGGAGGTGCTATGTAGGTAGTATTAAAGGACACTCTGTATATTAACCCCTTCACTGCTGAGCCATTTCATGTCTTAAAAAAACACGTTTTTCTTTTCTGTATTATTGTTATTTTTGTTCTTTACTTTAACCCCTTAAGGACGGGAGTAATTTTACAACTTCGGCGCTGTTTCGGAAGTAGAAGTTTGCTGAGCTCATTTTGACCATTTTTAAGTCACGTATTCTTATACCACCCAGACAAATTATATATCGTTCTTTCCGTCAGACTCGGCAGATTAATAATATATCATTATTATATGTATATGTCATGCCCTGCCAAAATGCTATAACAAAAAATGTAAAAAAATTTGAATTTTCAATAAAATTTCAATCTTCCACAGTGTGTAAAGTGTTTTGTTTTTTAAATTTTATTATCCGAGGCTCTGCGGTCATATTCTATTGGGTAGATTTGTTAAAAAAATTAGAACGGGGAACCCATTTTTTTTTTTTTTGGGGAGAAATTGCGTGATTTTAGCTAAACCCCCCCCCCCCCCCAAAAAAAAAATCATTAGTGAAGCATCATTGTTCACATTATAATTGAAATGTGAACAAAAGTGCTGCATTAAAAAAAAAAAAATTTTTTTATTATATATTATTTTTTTTATTATTTAATTTATTATTTTTTTATTTTACTTTTTTTACACTTTTATTTTACTTTTACCATGGTCATGTTTGATATCATTGGAAAGGCCATGCTCTGGCCTTTCCAGCAATATCAGCCATGACCCCCTAGCTGCCACCGATCAGGAGATAGGGGGGATCTTTGAACCCCTTTATCTCCTGCAAGGGATTTCCATAGGAAATCCCTTTGCAGCTAGGGGGTTCCCGGTTAACTGACATCATCGCGCATGGCGCGATGAGTCAGTTGACCGGGGGGTGACCCAGAGGTGGGGGCTGCCATCCAAGATGGCGGCCCCCACCGGAAATAGGCCGCGATCGGGCACAAATTAGTGCCGGTCGCGGACCTGGCAACTAAGGGGTTAACCCCCCCATACATCGCTGGAAAGGTCAGGCTGTGACCCTTCCAGCGATGCTGGCCACAGCCGCCGGGGACCAGGCTTCCCCTGCTCCGGCGGGGGGGGGGGGACGCCTGAAAATGACGTCATCGCGGCACCGGCGCGATGACGTCACAGCGCCGGAGGAGGGATCACACTGATCTGACTCCGCGGGAGTCAGAGCAGCGTGGGAGCGACCGGAGGAGGTAAGTATTAAGCGAGGGGGGCTGTAAACGCCGAGGACGTACATTTACGTCCTGCGGCGTCAAAGCCCGCCTAATGCAGGACGTAAATGTACGTCCCGTTAAGGGGTTAAACATGGTCATGTTTGGTATCATTGGAAAGGCCATCCTCTGACCTTTCTAATGATACCAAATATGACCCTGCTAGCTGAAAGCAGTCGGGAGATATCTGGGTTCAAAGGAACCCTTATCTACACCCCTATCCTTCCTTAGGAGTCAATGAGAACGTTCCCCATACGTCCCCAGCAGTGAAAGGGTTAAGAAGCCTGTACAGTGACATCTGTAAACATCCAAGCTGTGCATGGTATTGCTAGGTGACAATGCAAGGTGCAAAGAATTCCTGTGTCAGCCCTCCAGTCTTTCTCCTGCAGCGGATGCCGTGTAGCAGTTTGACCTAGAAAGACAGCTGTGCTGCTTCAAAGGGGGGAGTAAGAGGGGCTCTGCAAGCTAAATTTGTTTTGTGTTGCTTTGCAATGCAAAACAAGAGTTAACAAAGTAACGCACTTGCATGGGGAAATTGGCTAAAATTAAAGTCAGCTTGTTTTTTTTTTTTTTTTGTTTGTTTTTCCACCACAATTATTTACAAAAAGCACCAACATATCCTGCAGCATTGTACAATGGGTGGAACATAAGTACATAAAATAAGTTTGTGTGGGGGTCGATCGAAAACAAGGACCCAAGTAAGCGCTTACAATCTGAGTAGTGGGCTGTCACAAGGATAAATCTTTCTTTTTTAAAACCGCCTCAAAAGAGGTGCTCAGGCTTTGCACGTCTATTAAAATACACTGTATGAGCAGATCTTGAGTGCAGTCAATGAATCTTCACTTCCAGATGATGTTTATATGTGTAAGAATTTCATTAAATAGTCGCAGAAGACATGGGCTTGTGTATAGGCCTAAACCAGCCTGTGTATGTGACCTGGAGTCTGCCATCACCTGTGGCAAGGCCTTGGTATTATCTAGGGTTGCCTCTATTGGTTATCACCAATGCCGATATCGGGTACTGCAGGAGTGCTTGGTACTCGTGAAGTACCCCCGATATTTCCCCCGATAACGGAAGCTGGCATTGAGCCGCCATCCGAAGGGCTGGGGCGGCTGTCCGAATGCTCTATCGGCATTTGGACAGGCCCTGCAGCTGCTCTCCGTGTTCATACTTGACTTCCTGAGCGATGCTGGTAAAGTTTCCGCGCGTGCGCTCCTTGGAAGGCCCACAGCCACGATCACGTGGGAGTCCCACGTGATCGCAGCTGGGGGCCTTCCAACGAGCGCACGTGCAAAGACTTTGCCTGCGTCGCTCAGGAAGGTAAGTATGAACGCGGAGAGCAGCTGCAGGGCCTGTCCAAATGCCGAAAGAGCGGCTGTCCGAATGCTGTAATATACACACACACACACACACACACACAGCTGGGGGGCATATCCATGAGAGCTGGGGGGGGGCATAACTATGAGCTGGGGGCATTTTTATATGAGGTCTGTTCTTATTGGAAAGAGTCACATGACATAAAATAAGTGTCGGTACTCGGTCTTAAAAAAGTGGTATCGGTGCATCCATAGTATTATCCTTATTTTTGGTCTGTTTGCACCTAAAGGTTTTCTGTTATTTACTATAGTAGTTTGTCCTTAATAGTGTTTGACTATTGTTTTTAACAGGATGGGCATCGTAAGGCACTGAAGGGAGGCGACAGACTGGAAACCTTTCCAAAAGGTTTACAAAAAGTCTAATTGCTTGTGCAGAACGTGCTATTTTGTAGTCCATCATTTAGGAAACCCATATTTATTCTGCATTTCCTGGCACCACACAATATTCTGGATTCCTTTTCTGTTCAGCGGTTTTAATGTTTTCCTTGTTTAGGGAGCTGGATGTTTGAGCTAGAGAAGTAAAGCTTCGTTCCCTCCTATTTATTTTGCTCGAACGTTGTATAAAATAAGTCTCATGCTTGTCTGCACTAACCAACCTGTCTGGAAATATTCTGCAGTGACTTGGTTTAAAATAGTATTTCAGAGTAGTTTTGTGAAGAAATGTAATGCATATTCCACCCCTTTTTTTGAAGGCTCTGCGTGTCTTTTAATGCAGGCAGACAATCAAGGGTTATTTAGATGATTTATTTTTACTGTTTGTGTCAATAAAGTTATTCATCACTCAACTTGGGTTTTTCCTAGGAGTGTGCGCTCGGCATCTTTTATTAAAAACAAAAGACCTACAAGAACAAAGGCTAAAAAACATGTACAAAATTGTTCTTGGCGTTTTATTGTTGATGTGGTACTTGGTTGTTGGTTATTCTCCTCAGCGGCATGGCGTTGTTCCTTTTCAGTACATTGCACCGAATACTTCAAAGTAGCTCCTTTGTAACCTATGGAAGAAGATACCGTGCAAAACTGAAACCTCTGATAGTGTTTTGTTGCACATGGAATTGTATAGAAATGAGCGCATATGACATCTTTTTTTTCTTGTTATGTTTTATACTTGAACTGGGTTGTTACTCCTGGTTGTTGCAGCCGCTCTGGGGAGTACAGGCGCGACGCCATTTTTTTATGTATGTATACTGTGCGCCTCACATTAATCCATTTCAACACGACTTAATAGTGAGGATATAAGGAACCTAATTATGACCTCCGGGAGTTGTGTTGGTGGTGAATAGTCTAGGGGAGACTGTAGTCCATAGAGATGCCATAGCCTGGAGCTCCCTTATCCAAAAGAAGGAGGGGTAGTCTCAGTAGGGAAGATGCCTACCACTAGGACCCTTATCGGGAATCGACCCAAAACAACTTCCTGCTAACTTCATAACCTCATAATTGCAATTAAAAGGAATCTGTCATTGACAGGTACATTATCTTTGTGAAATCCCATCAAGGGATGGATATGACATTAGTCATTAAGATCAGTGCGCCATCTCGTCCCTTTTAAATATCTTTCACCACTGCTTTCCTGGTGGCATGTCCAATGTGGGTGTTGCTGATCGTTGGTCATTGTGCTGGGTTGTATGATTCACTGATCAACACACTTTTTTTGGCATAAGGTATTCCAACGATTTTAAGGTAATTTTGGGGTGCTGATTCCAAATCTGGCATCTGTTTTTGTCTATCACCTCAGGTTTTTGAGATATCAAATATTGCATTTTCAATAAAAACAGCAAATTGATCCTGCAAAGTGAAGCTGCCACAGGTGTAGCAGAAGATATCTAGGTCATTACTGCATTTCCTTCTTACGGATGTTGTAGCTATTGTCAGATCACGCCCTGCAGAAGTAAAATAGTAACCCTTTTTCTGACAGCTGATGTACCATGTACGTCCGATCGGGAAGTCTCCCTTAGACCCGCGGATGTACATGGACGTACCCGCGGACGTCAGGGGTCTCCTATCCTCCGTCCCACCTGATACTTAACTCCCTCACCTGCTCCCGCAGCGGTCTGGCAGGCTGGAAGCCTGCCCCACCTTTTTAGGGGGGCTGGCAGGCGCGATGACCTCATCGGCAGGCACCCACTGGATCCTGCGGTAAAAATCAGGAAGGGGAGGGGGGGGGCTTGTTTGGAGCCCTCTATCTCCCCAACCATACATCGTAGGAAAAAAAAATTACACCGCTGGAAAGGGGAGAGTCTCCCCTTTTCAGTGGTGTATAGCATTAACTATTTTGCTGCTGGATCGCGATTCAACAATCGGCGCCAAATCGCGATTCAAACCTGGAGGTGGCTGACATCTTGGATGTCAGCCAAGCCTCCGGGTCACCCCCCCCAACCACTGACATCCTCAGCATATGTGTGAGATCAGTGGGCCAGTTAACCCCCTAGCTGCCAAGTGGAGATAGATTGGCGGTTGTAGATTTTGGGGATTAAATTTCATAAG
Organism: Leptobrachium leishanense; assembly: GCA_009667805.1. Taxonomy (NCBI): domain Eukaryota; kingdom Metazoa; phylum Chordata; class Amphibia; order Anura; family Megophryidae; genus Leptobrachium; species Leptobrachium leishanense. Next base: position 85,997,170 of record CM019064.1, on the reverse strand, counting down.
TGTTTTTTTTTTTTTTTTTCTCTTCATATTTTTTTTTATAGTAAATTCTATGATCTGATGGAAATAATGGTATCTTTTTAGAGCATTGTTTCCTAAACCTGTCCCCAGGACCCTCCGCCTCGCCAGGTTTGACAGATATCTGAAGCACAGCACAGGTGATAGGATTTTCTGCTCAGTGATTGCAGGATTGAGTCTTCTTTCCCCCCCAAGGTGATCTGCAAAATCTGGCCTGGTTGAGGGTCCCGAGGAGAAGTTTGGGAAACACTGCTTTAGAGAGTCCATTTAATGGCGAGTAAAACGGTGTATAATATGTGTGGGTTGCATAAACACCAACAGCGCAGAAACGTAAAAACAGAGGGCACTAAATGACGGACTTTTGAAAAAACCGCCCGGTACTTTAAACACATTATCCTAAAAATGCACCACCATATTTTAACACTAAAGCAGTCACTGACTCGCAACAACTTGCTATCATAAGTGACAGTTAATTTCGGGTAAAATCAATGAAAATGGGGTATGCCGATAGCATAAAAATGAGATGCGATAGAGCAAATCTGAGATCCGATTTGGAATCGGCACCCTGAAATTAGTCAAACAGCTGCAAAAGTCCAGGCCAGAATTATTATTTTTTGTTATCCTTATGCTGTGACATTGACACTTTGGCGCACAAGCAGAGGATGGCTCTTCCTCTTACAATGGTCAGTCACCTCACTAGCACACCACCAGGCAAGATTGAGATCAAATCTTTTAACTGGGAATTTGTCAAAACTTTCCAAAACACACATATCGATTTCTCACTATATATATATATATATATCTCCCTATGAAATAGCCCAACTCGTTCGTTTGTGGCATTGACCAATGCAGTTCGCCATCACTGAAATTGTCCCATTGAACTATCGATTCATCTATACACAGAACGCTGAAATTTTGGCTATGACCTGATTCTCGGTGTTCCAATGCGACTGTTTTAAACAGACAAATCGGATAGGTTTCAATGTAATTTTATTGTTTTGCACAAACCCTTATTTATTTTTATTTAGTAGACATTATTATGTTTTAACTGACTTTTTTTAATAGAGTTTTAGACATATTTTTATTTTTTACTGGTTTAAGCTCCTATTAGGAGAATAGGAGACTTGTGGTTTTTTTTATTTTTTTTTTCTTCTCCGGTGTAATTCTGAGGCAAATCGTCACTTTTTACCGATTTCTGACCGCTTCGGCGATTCCATTTTCGACGAGATACGGTGAATGGAGAAAGCACTGAAATTTAACACCATTTCAGTGCAATGTGAATAGACCGCATAGCCTGTATAGGGAGGCATTAGAAAAAACGTCTATTCTGAAGAAGCCCTGAGTTTTCAAACAGAATAACTACACGTAGACTGCAGAGCGAGGCAACGGTAAGGAGCGTTGTGTTTGTGACCTCAGAGCTCCCTCACAATAAACCATTAAAGTACTATAATACATATGGGGTTATTCAGATACCACCGGCATTTGTCAACGTTACAAATTTCTGGTGTTGCAACTCCAAAAGAAGACAGCATCTCCTGAAAGTCGAATCCAAAGAGCGGGGTATGAAGCTTCGCATTGCGGTGTCTCTCGCAGCTCTTTAGATATAACTTTAGTGGGCCGAATGTGAGGATCTCTAAGCGGACGCACACGTTTGTGACCGGCCCCATCGCAGCATCCCATGGCTGCGACGGGCGCTCTTGTGCACCCGGCCTAACTGATAGACTCCGTTGGGGAGCTGCGGGGCTGTTACACGTTGTGACCTCCGAGCTCCCTTGGTTTCAGTAGAGCAAAAACTTGCTTTATAAGCATAGCACAGGAGGAATTTCAGCATTCAGCACGCATGCACTCTGTAATAAGGTCATTTAGGGAGCTGTGCGATTTGACTAGGCCTGGCATGTGTATTGACACTTTGTCTTGGCAGAGAGAGACAGACACTACAATGTGTTTCCAGAAAAAGCATAGATTGTGTTGTCTAAGCCCATAATTGGTTCACCTTTTTATAGTTAAAATTAAAAATCATCCCTTTTTAATTCACTATAATTTGCTTGACTTTGCCTGCTCCTTTTTTTTTCTTTCTCAAAATGCCAAGAAATTAAAAATCTAGTAACCCCGCGCATAGTTTATGCAGAAGCAGTGTCGCCGAACAGGCACTAAGGCTAATGTCAGACGAACGCAGTCTGAGCGCACCGTGCGTGCATAACGGACGGACGTACTGACAGAAGATACTGTAGACACCACACGGTCCGTTTTTGTTGATGGACGTAGAAAAAAAAGGGAATTATGGCAAAATTTAATATGAAAATGATAAAAATTTGAAAAGGATATGAAAAGCCATTGTGTGCGTCAAGGTGCTGGATGTCGCAAATGCGCTGCGTCTGACATCTCATCACTCACACGGAACGCTACGCAGACGTGGCACACTCTGCGTGTCCGCCTAGCGGTTTTATATTCTTGCCTAACTTGCGTCCGTTTGCCACGTGTGTTGTGCGTGCACAGTTCGGTGCGCACGTACTTCGTGTGTGGGTCTCTATTGCTCATGATTCTATGCTACGACGGACATTAAGGCTGAGGTCAGACGAACGCAGTGTTCACGTGCTTTTAGCTTCACTTTAGTACGTCCATGGTAGCAGCAAATAACATCCAACGAAGGCCCACACACTAAGTACGGCCGCACGGAAGTGCAGTCGCACAACGCAAGCGGCAAAAGGACACAGGTTAGCAAGAACGTCGAACCGCTAGTACTGACACACTGAGTGCGCTGCGTCAGCATAGCGGCGTGTGTGTGAGATTAGGAGACGTCAGACGCTGCACTTGTCCGGCCTACATCACGTCCCATTTTAAATTTTTTTTTTTTTATTATATATATAGCTGCATCAAATATCACTGCCATAATTGCGCACCGTGTGACCGCTACCGCGTCTTCTGCAAAAAGTGCATACGGACGCACAGTCCATGAAAAAAATGCGTTCGTCTGACCCTAGCCTAAACTGTGCGCCGACACGGACGTGATCACTGCGTTCGTCTGACATTGGCCTAAAACGCCGCTGCCATTAATAACATTTATGGTTTGTATATCAGCAGGCATTTGTCTCCTGTGAAGAGGATAAATCGTTGATACAAGTACCAAAAAACAAAACCTAAACATTATACATAAAATAAAGACAATGATGCAGGCTGAAGAGAAAATTTCTTTTTATAGGAGGTAGTTAAATGGTGCAAATTTAATGCATGGGATGGATCATTGCTTCCTTTCAAATGTGCAGGTCTTGTTCCTTTTTTTTTCTTCAAAAATATGTTTATTATGTAACTGATCCATTATTAAAGATGCATAAACAAAACTAAATGGCAGCAGGCAACTGACTACATTGGATAACCTCATTAGAAGGTAGAAATAAACTACACTAAGGCCACATATATGAGGGGTAAGTGATGAGCTAACAAGATAATAAATCAGTGGATCTAGACCCCATAAGGAGATATATTCTTATACAACATATTATACGTTAGCAGGAGGCCAGAGAATTTGGGAGCGCGTGATCCAAGGGCGTGGACAGGATTGGGGGGTACCCTTCAACATTTGTAAGGCATACCAGGTTGAATAAAGGTATTTTTCAACAATGTTCTCATGTCCTCTGGGAGCACTTTTATAAAGGGGGACCAGTTCAGAAAATATTGTGGTGTTTTTGTCCTCTGTAAGGAGGCCTTGACCCAATCTGCCAAAAATATAGAGTAAATCCTACCGTACTCCATGCGGAAAGAGGGAGGGGTTTGGGAGCTCTACTGCGACTAGAGTGTTTTGTTTTTTCCTCCCTCTTCTTCCAGTAGCTGCCAGTGAGCAGAGCCTGAACCTGAGCTGTTTTTGAAAGGGGTCGTGCCGAGGAAGTTGGGTGGTGATTGAAAATGGCCCATTTAGGCTTGGAATGTGAAGTGCGAAGATGTAAAACAGTGGAGCCAAATCTACGGACTGAGGCCCAAAACAACTGAATAAACAATGGCACGGATTTACAGGAGATTGCTGACATTTAAAACGGCTGTGATTGGGCAGTAAATGGGCACGAGCTATTCTGGTAGGCGCCATATAGGCTCGGTAGAGGATTTTATACAGCATTTCCCAGTAGCTGGAGGAGGGGATACATCTTTTAGAGAGTATCGTGGCTCTGATCAAATTTTGGGACATAAAGGAGGGGAAAACAGAGCCACTTGGTGAGTGCTTCCCAGGGAACAAGCGTAGGCAATGGGGCCTGTAAGAGAGCAGCATAGATGAGGAAAGTAGTGGGCGGCAGGTCTTGTTCTTTTTGTATAGTGTCAGAAATATTTTCTTCTGAACTAATAGCTGGCAAATTGAGGTGTATTAGTATAATCCTGGGCAAATTATATTTGGGTTTAAAAAATAAAATCGGATTATTCATTCCCTGATCACAAAACTGCTGCAGAAGGCTGTATTTCGTGAATAAATTCCCTTTTTATGCACAGTGATAGTCTTGGAGACTTAACCGAGCAATTAATGTCATTGCTTATTAAACACACACAGGGGCCCTATTCCAAACTTGGTGCTAACTTAACCAGGGCTGTTGTAAACTTACAGGAGCCATTATAGTCTATGGCGTTTACAACAGCTCTGGTTAAGTTGGCACCAATTTTGGAATAGTGCCCAGTCTTTTCACAATTGCATCTTTTTTTCAGGCCTTTTACCCTAAGGTTTATGCACGCATGAGAGGTCCTGCTTTATGGCTTCGCTCCCCGCTAGGCCGGCAGGGCTTCATGCTGTTGGCTACACTGGAAGTCATTCTCTCCCAGGAGCACTAGGGGGCTCCATGCAGCTCTATTGCTGGATGTATACCATGGAAGGCGAACAATTCAATAAAAACAAAGTTTTCAAAGGTTGCACTTTGTGCTTGATTCCTGGACGATGAATTGCAATTCTTACATCCAGCACTGTTTATCTAGATTAGGTTTACTTTTGGCCCGTCCACGTGAAAGGTATGCCTGTAAAGCCAGCTTTGTTTATATTCTGTCGGTTCCTGTGTTTTTATTTACTAATCACGCGAGATGTGCTATGCAGACTCTCCCATATGGCCATCCTAAACTGCTGCAGGTTGGCTGTTATCAGTAGCTCCTCAGTAACCTCATCATCCGGTTAAGATTACACAGTTAGGACTTTGTGGATGCTTTCAGTGGTGATACAGTTTGCTTCAGGCTCCATCTGGCCTCATAGGTGCACAGAATCCTTTTGGAAATTCTATTTTTCTTAAACAGCGTTCGGATTTAAATGTAATTGTCTGACGAGCATATATTAAAAAGGTAAACCATAAACCATAAACCACGTGTGGAAAAACATTACTCCCCCCATTAGATGTGCTACAAAACAGAAGAGTAGTGATTTAAACACCATGGGCTAAATTTTATAATCTTCACGCAAACGTTTGCGCCGGCGCAAAAATCCATTAACGCGTGGGGTAAAACCATTTGCGCCGAATCCCATATTAGTCAGCGCAACAACCGTGCGTAATCGTCTACCGCGGGTGAGCTTACTGTACTTCACGCATCCTATACTTAACATTGTGAGCGCAAATGTGCACTGCTACGAGGATGGTATTACAATCTATTTCGCGGTAATTACCGCATGGCCTTATCGCGCATAATTTTAGCAACTCCTAAAAGCTGGTGCTAACGGCATATCTGAACAACCTGGCTAACCCCAAATATCCAAGCCCATAAAAAGGAATGCACAGTGGCCCATTCAAATCATACCAAACCAATACAATGGATGAAGTTGTGTGTGCATGTATTATTGCTGCAGCATCTATGCTGAGATTGACAATGGCAGACGCAATTTGTTAACGTGACACAGGTGTGGTTCTTAATTCTGACTGGCTGTATCTCGAAAAAGCCTGCTCGCGCTAAGCTTTTTGTGCGAGACGGTACTGCGTGTGCTTTTGGGCGCGTCCGGTTTGCGCGCGCAATTGATTGGCGGATAAAAAGGGCCACGAGGATTGTAATTCCAGCGGTGATTTGCGCGCGCAAAAGTTTAACGCTTGACGCAAAGCTTTTTGCTTTGCGCGAGGCTTTTTGCGTGAAGAATGTAATATAGCCCCAAAAAGGGTCAAATGACAAAATATTCTCCAATAACGAAGAATTCTCCTTTAATTAAAATATAGACTTTAATAGAATTAATAAAAGCACTTGTGTAAACCTTAAACAGAAAAAAAAACAGGGCTACTCCTTAGTATATATTGCTATAGTATAAACCGAATATAGTGTTGTTAGGGTTGATTTTTCCGAATCTCGTCTGATAGCCCTATGCTTCATATAAGTGCTATACTCCTTTTGTATCGAGGCATATAATGTAAAAAAAAAATAACCCGCACTATTATATTAAAAAGGTTACTGCTTCTCAGAGTACTTTGACATGTTTTTTTTTTTTTTTGCAGATGATTTGCATATGTTGCAGGTAGTATCAATACAGTCCTTTTTGTTGGCTTTATGGCATCTACCATAAACATCAAACACCTTTCTTGTTACTCAGATTCAGCGAGTTGCCTGCATATAAATATACACAGATGTATGGCCTATTGTGAGATTCGGCCTGAGCTCCATTTAATTTGGCATTCTGGGCTCAGCCATCCCATGGGACCAGTCAATAAATGTAAGCTCTGTGCTTGTAGTATTGCTGCAAAGTAAAAAAAGCCTTTATTTAGTTCTTTGGGACTTTGATAATGGCAGTAGAAAAAATGCAACATTGTTTCTGCACTTTATAGTGACCCAGGGGATGCTTCAAGCTCTTCTAGGTTACTTTGAGAAAGGATTTTTACCAGGAAGGATACATTGAGATTTCTCTCGTTTTCAAGTATGTCCTGGGCGGCGAGTATGTACCGTTAGGTGTCTTGCCCAAGGACACTTACTGGAGAGGTGCTCTTGCCTTTAAAAACACACATTCTCCATGTTTCGCATTATTCGCGTCTGTGCAAACTTTGACATTTTGGAAGTATGTTGGACAGCTTTCTTGTCACATGTCTAGCCAGCAATCTAGCTCAGCATTTTGGGAATTGTAGTTCGTAGCAGCTGCAATGCCGAAGCACTATGACTGCATTTTTTGTCTTTGTTCTGTCGTGTTGTCTTTGCTTCAGCTGCAAGTCATGACAGAACCACCTTGAATGGGTTGTGTGTAAGGAGGAGCCTCTGTGTCACAATACAATGTTGGCATGCAAGGCATCTATATAAACAAAGTGTGCTTTCTTTTAGAACCCCTTTTCAATCCGTAAAAAGGTCTGAATTTAAATTTGCTTAGTTTTCCGTATTCTGACCGCTGCTAGGAACAACACTGGTAACCGTCAACAAACGTCTTTTATGAATCTTAACAGAATCCCTGTGATTGCTGCGATATTTAAATACAAATAGTTTTGGATTTTTATTCTTATCTGGGGTTTTTTTGTGTTTTTTTTTTTTTTGTTTTTTGTTGTCTACATCTAAACAAAAATATACCAAGGAGAAATTGAACAGTAGCCTACACCTCGTCACAACACCTTGTTATTCATTATCTACCATAGATTTGTGTTGTTGCAAACAACGGCAATAAACTGCTGTGCTTCAGAGCGGGAAACTCAAACAAGAGCAGGTGAAGAGTCAATGATGAAATGTCTAATGCTGTTTGAATTTCCCTTCTGGGGAAATTTATCTGATTTCCAACAGCAAACTAGGGGTTATATAACAATCCCCTTAGTAGGGATAGACTGACTGTCAGAGCCTATAAATGGTATTGGCTGTTAATTTGCCAGTACTCCTGATAACATGATGGCTCACTGCTTCCGCGGCACAAAGTCCCGAAGCTGGTGCAGGTCCAGCATCAAATCTAGGGCTTCTCCCACAGCAGGCTGACATTTCGGATTTCAGCCCTTGCTGTGGGATTCTCTGGGGGGGGGGGAGTACTCACGCATCGAAACAGGGCTTCCCTGCCATCTGGAAGGGCATTCCCTATACTAGAGGTGCAGAGTGGATTTGGACTCCTATGTCCTATACGGGCCTGAGTGGCATCATTGGAAAGGCCAGATTCTTTCCAATGGTACCAAACATGACCATGTTTTATGTTTTAAATTAAACTGAAAATTTAAATGTTTTAATAATTTTCAATATCAGTCTCTCAACCTCGTATTGTGCCTCATAGACCTTGTAATACAGAGGTCATGACAGAAGATAGTGACCACAAAAAGGCAGAGCTATGAGGTTAAGTATCCTTTTATATTATGTATGCTAAAGTAGAAAATGAAAAAAAATTGAACAAGTGAGGCGTAACCTTGCTAAAACAGAAAATCCACAGCAAGCAGCAGTGCCTGGAGGTAAACCACGGAGCATGGATTGTTACCATCAAGGCTTCATAGGAGGGTGTATTGCAAGGATTTGGTGCCCCAGGAATTGTATCCTTAATACATAGTCTGTCAGCTCTCAAAAACCAAGCGGGCGTTTACAACCCAGACATGACCAAGCAATTCATCGCTTGGTGGCTATATATAAATCTCTGTATTACTGCACTTCTTTGTTCAGCACTGCGATCCCCTTTCAATGTGTTATGTTTTTCTACCAATGTAAAAGAAGTTCTTGTAACTTGAGTAAATAACTTTACTGAAGAAATGAGTCGGCGTAGTAACTACATGTTTTTGTGTACCCTTCGTATCTTGGCTTTCTGTGGCGGCAGGCGCACCTGAGAAGTTTCCACTCGCTCAAATCGCCATCCTACAGCGGCCTGCACTGGGAAAGATGTCTTTCACAAACTGTGTCATAGGTGCTTGTTGCATTCATTTATTTTGCCTGTGTTCAAGAAAATCCAAGGATGGGGCCCTTTCAGTACAACACACTGACAGACACACAACTGATCAATGCCTCGAGCATACTTAGACATAACTGGACCATCACTTCCAATCAAGGGGCCAAGTATCCACGATCCTCTGACATTTTGGAACCAGAGCTGAAATTCTAGATTTATTGTACACAAATTATATGCAAGAAATGTGGCCTGGCTCCCCAAAATATGCAACATGAGTGTGACACTGTTCTTTGTTTTATTCTTTTTCTTCATAATAAACGTGACAACCAATGCCTCTGTATTAATGTACTGATTTAAGAATCCACTAAAGGGTTTATTTTCCCTAGGATCGGGATCATATCACTCCGCTTTCTTCTTCTTTCATTGTGGATTGTTTGATCTGTCCCCTGGGCCCAAAGAAAACGGGGCACGAGACTCCTAGCTAGAATGTCAGAATGCATTGACTCGCAGCATTTTCCTGTCCTGCTCATGGGTCATGGCGGAGGTGGGTAAGATGCCATGAGTCAATGCAGAGGCTCTGGGATACTTTTGCTAGGTAGTTCACCTGCCAGCCAGAGTGTTTGTGGTTTTGAATTGGGACTCTGTATTGGCCGATCCTGAGCTATACACAACCTGGATCCGATCAGAGGCCCGAAGACCAGGACATCCCTGGCTGATTCGGTAAGCACCGGTGGTGGTTGGTGTGGCAAATACAGGCGTAAATCACAAGTATTGCAGCACTGAGAAACGCTGGCATTTCACAAAGCTAATCCAAAGATTTGACAGATTTATAACAGTTTCTCCTGCTGCTGCGGTTTGGATTTTAGTTTTGTGAAATGCTGGCATCTGTTGGTGCTGCAATACCTGCCGTTTTCACCAGTATTTGCCACACTGGCAAACCCAAGCGCTTGGTGAGTAACCCTTTAAGAACCTGATGACCTTTTCCTTGACAGGTTGTCACAAAGTTGCGGTTTGTTCTTTTCCTGTTCTTTTGAATGAAAGGGAGTGGAGTTGTCGCAGATACGTGTGAAACTGGGCTAAGTGTTTGCGTAAGATTGCTTTACTCACGCCTTTGTGATTTATGGGAGACCTTCTATTTCCTGCACTCCAAGAAGCCTCTGACCAAGCCATGTGAGTGCATAGCCTGTGGAAAATTCACCCTACTTCTGTGTCATTAAATACACACTCCAGAGTACAATTAATTATGTGAGAAAATGTATAGATCAACAAGTGTTTGGTATTGAAAGAGTCCTCAATTTTGAAACCCTTAAATCTATATAACGGCATAAAAGTAGACCTGTAATTGGTGAATTAAAAAAAAATCCAGTCTATTAAACACATTTTACTGTTTAAAAGACCCATTGTAGCAAACCATAACTGTGACCTGAGAAGGTTTACTGAACGTAGATGACTTTTCAGGCTGTCAAAAGCGGGAATAATGCGAGCCCTCAGTGTCAGGTTTCTTTGTCTCCTATGTCTGTATAGTCGTGCAGTTCAGGCCCCGTGTTATCATGGGGAGATCCGTTTGTGTGGCGCCTGATTGTAGCTTGAACGTCTGACCATCTTGCTTTCCAGGTTAATTGTAGTTGGTTTGAAACAGACTCTTTATATTATGGTAACGGCCATTTCTCTCTTAATTTTGAGCTTGCAAAATCAAATAAAATTACCTCCTTGGGGAGGGGGGGTGATTTTAAACACTTTTCCACAAACCAATTTAGTGTCCACTACATGGTAAAATATCTTAAAGTATGTGTCTTCCGGGAATCACCTTTCTAACTTTTCGCTTTTTAAAAGGCTTCCAGTGTATTTTATAATCTTACCTAAATTTGTTTAAATACTTTTATTCTCCTTAAATTGGCACTGGATTTTACTTGGAGGCTGACTGTCCACCGACACCGTAGTTGGGCGACAGTCTTGGTCACCAGACTACGCACAATGCCATCGGCCGATCAGTGTCATCCACTGGAAGTGTCTGGACGACTCAGATCGGTTGATGGACAGGCCACCGGTGGTCGGATGCAGTGGAAGAGGGCTGGTTCATCTGCAGGTTGTAGGATCGTTCATATGATCACACCATTGCACAAATACGGCACCAGTGGACGGCCGGAGCTTTTGCATTTCAGTTGGGAGTATTTGTATTCTTTTTCTAAACAAAATAACACTTTAAATGTAAGATTAATGTTACACAAAGTCCATTCCTGAATCATCATGGTCACATTGATACACCATGAATGTGCAAATATCATATTTGGCTGATGCCCACACTGATGCACGTACACGTGCACGTACACGTAGGCACGCACGTACACACACGCACGTAGGCACGCACGTACACACACGCACGTAGGCACGCACGTACACACACACACACGTAGGCACGCACGTACACACGCGCACGTACACGCGCACGCACGTACACGCGCACACACACGTACACGCGCGTACACACACACGCACGCGCAAGCACGTGCACGCACGTACACACACGCCACACGTACGTACACAACACACACGCGCACGTACTACACACACCACACACGCGCACGTACACACACACACACACGCGCACGTACGTACACACACACACACGCGCACGTACACACACACACGCGCACGTAACACACACACACGCGCACGTACACACACACACGCGCACGCGCACGTTACACACGAGACGTACACACACACACACACACACACACACACGCGCGCACGTACACACACGCGCGCACGTACACACACGCGCGCGTACGTACACACACGCGCGCACGTACACACACGCGCGCACCAGTACACACGACGCCGGCACGTACACACAACAACGCGCACGTACACACACACCGCACGTACACACACCGCGCAACGTACACACACACGCGCAACGTACACACACACGCGCACGTACACACACACGCGCACGTACACACAACACGCGCACGTACACACACCACGCGCACGTACACACACCACACGCGCGCACGTACGTAGCGCGCGCGCACGTACGTACACACACACGCACGCACGTACACCACACGCACGTACACACACGCACGTACACACACGCACGTACACACACGCACGTACACAACACGCACGTACACAACACACACACACGCAGTAGGCAACGCACACACGCACGTAGGCACGCACGTAACACACACACGCACGTAGGCACCACGTACACACACGCACGTAGGCACGCACGTACACACACACACGCACGTAGGCACGCACGTACACACAACACACACGCACGAGGCCACGCACGTAACACAACACACGCACGTAGGCAACGCACGTACACACACACAACGCACGTAGGCACGCACGTACACACACACACGCACGTAAGCACGCACGTACACACACACGCACGTAGGCATCGCACACGTACACACACTCACACGCACGACGTACACACACACGCACGCCGCACGCTACACATTACACACACGCCACACACACACACGTAGGCGCCCCGCACACACACACACGTAGGCACGCACGTACACACACACACACACGCACGTACACGCACGTATACACACACACGCACGTACACACACGCACGTACACACACACGCACGTAACACACGCACGTACACACACGCACGTACACACACGCACGTACACACACGCATCGTACACACACGCACGTACACACACGCACGTACACACACGCACGTACACACACGCACGTACACACACGCACGTACACACACGCACGTACACACACGCACGTACACACACGGCACGTACACACACGTACACACACACACGTACACACACACGCACGCACGTAGGCACGCACACACGCACGTAGGCACGCACGTACACACACGCACGTAGGCACGCACGTACACACACGCACGTAGGCACGCACGTACACACACGCACGTAGGCACGCACGTACACACACGCACGTAGGCACGCACGTACACACACGCACGTAGGCACGCACGTACACACACGCACGACACACACAACGTAGGCACGCACGTACACACACGCACGCACGTACACACACGCACACACACACACGTAGCACACGCGCACGTACACACACGCGCACACACACACACGTAGGCACGCACGTACACACACGCGCACACACACACACGTAGGCACGCACGCTACACACACGCGCACACACACACACGTAGGCACGCACGTACACACACGCACACACGTACACACACGCACACACACGTAGGCACGCACGTTACACACGCGCACACACACACACGTAGGCACGCACGTACACACACACACACGCACACACACACACGTAGGCACGCACGTACACACACACACACGCACACACACACACGTAGGCACGCACGTACACACACACACACGCACGCACGCACGTACACACACACGCACGTACACGCACGCACGTACACACACACACACGTACACACACACACGCACGTACACACACGCACGTACACACACGCACGTACACACACGCACGTACACACACGCACGTACACACACGCACGTACACACACGCACGTACACACACGCACGTACACACACGCACGTAGGCACGCACACACGCACGTAGGCACGCACGCACGTACACACACACACACGCACGTAGGCACGCACACACGCACGTAGGCACGCACGCACGTACACACACACACGCACGTAGGCACGCACGTACACGCACGCACGTAGGCACGCACGTACACGCACGCACGTACACACACGCGCACACACACACACGTAGGCACACACGCACGCACGTACACACACACACGCACACGCACACACACACACGTAGGCACGCACGTACGCACACGCACACCACACACACACGTAGGCACGCACGTACACACACGCGCACACACACACACGGAGGCACGCACGTACACACACGCACACACGTAGGCACGCACGTACACGCACGTACACACACGCACACACACACGTAGGCACGCACGTACACACACGCGCACACACACACACGTAGGCACGCACGTACACACACGCGCACACACACACCACGTAGGCACGCACGTACACACACCGCACACACACACGTAGGCACGCACGTACACACACGCGCACACACACGCACGTAGGCACGCACGTACACACACGCACGTAGGCACGCACGTACACACACGCACGCACACACACACACGTAGGCACGCACGTACACACACACACACACACGCACGTACACACACGCACGCGCACACGCACACGCAAGTACGCATGCACAATAACATCTCTCTCCAATCATACGCGGCATGAATTGACACCTCCCTCAGCCCACAGACACTGGGCACTCATTGACACCTGCGCATACTTAACCTCTTTTAATTGCACACTGACAAGTGGCTTTGCATCTTGTGTAATACATTACACCAGGGCGGGGTTGAAAAACGTAAACTTAAATTGTTTTCAGAGTGAAGGAAATGTTTGCATGTAGAGTAAACTTCTAGTAGCCAATGACTAACTCTCCGCTTGATTTGTGGAGCTCTGTATTAGACTTAAAAAATATTTCACGTGATCAAAAGAATGCAATAGTTTTGTTGCACACCGGCTCAAAAAGAACATATACAATCTTAGGGTGCGATCACCATAACGGGCTAACCCTGAAAACCCGCATCATCTCTCAACACAAAGACCAGCGATGCACCCCAATATATTAAAATATAACCTATAAAAATTACATATTTGTATTGGATACAACAATTTATCAGAAATAATGCAAACTAATTTAACACACGCCAACTCCCTCCCCTAAAAATCCCATACTCTCCTCATCCCACGGTGAAAACGGTGGCCCGATCTGATTCTCGTCCCTGGGAGCAGAGTGAGACTGGGAACAAATAGTCCCTAGTCTCCCCCCGCAATCACTCCTGCACTGTGTGATCTCGCGACTCGGAAGCTCAACCCTCCATGGAGTCTATGAACTCCAGGAGCTGATGCTCGTGGGTATCAGGGACGTTAGCTCAATGTTTTGGGGCGAGGTCCTGAGATGGCACCTAGAAATGGTAAAGGAAAATCTGCCAGCCCCGATTTTCCTGCTTGCTGTCTCCATGTTAACTTCCACAATGGAATAGTGCTCAAAGTCTCATTTTCAACACATTTTGCCCTTGCATGTCTAATGGGTCAGAGACCTGTCACACCAATATGCAGTTTCATAGAATGTGTACCATTGGACATTTTATGTGATGTATTTTCCATTTACCGTGAAAGAGTAATGCCATAGATCAGTGCAGAGTAGCTTATTCACCTGGGGACAATTAAAATCCTGGGCAGTCAATGCAAAGGAAAGAATTATTGTGTAATGAAAGGATTTGCTTTAAAGAATTGTTGGCTCTGCTTGTGAGTTGAGTCTGTCAGGAATGTGTCTTGGCAGGTGCCATCGCCAGTCTGAAGGGTCTGGTATGCCATACACGCCCGGGCCTGTTACAAACTACTTCTATTGCAACAAAAAATGGATATTAAATGTCCTATGCCCAGTAGTGGGCAAAGCACTGAAACACCGTTCCGCATTAAAATAATATATAAATATATTTTTCTATTGTGCATGATTTAGCCTATACGTTGCAAAAACATACATGGAGTTGCGCAAAAAAAAAACCCGCAACATACATACACTAGAAGGACACCCGACCATTACATCATCAGGGACCTCTCATTTGCAATACATAGTCAATAATATGGAGTGGTTTCCTGTTTGCAACTCTAACAGCTTCCATCCTTCTGGGAAGGCTTTCTACAAAATATTGGAATGTTTCTGAGGGAATCTTTGCTCATTCTTCCTGTAGATCATTTGTGAGGTCAGGAACTGTTTTATGAGAAGGCCTGGCTCGCAATTTCCATTCCAGTTCATCCCAAAGGTGTTCGATGGGCTTGAAGTCAGGGCTCTGTGTGTCCGAGTTTTTCCAAACCAAACTCATCCAGCCATGTCTTTTATGGACCTTGCTTTGCGCACTGGGGCACAGTCATGCTGGAATAGAAAAAGGCCTTCCTTACTGTTCCCACAAAGTTGGAAGCAAAAGCGTTGTCCAAAATATCTTGGTTTGCTGAAGTATTAAGATTCCCTTCACTGGAAGTAAGGGGCCTAACCCATCCACGAAAAAACAACCCCCATACCATTATCCCTCCTCCACCAAACCTTACAGTTGGCAAAATGCAGTCTGATAAATAACCAAAAACCACCTTCTGGCATTCGACAGACCCAGACTTGCCCATCAGATTGCCAAACGGAGAAGCGAGCTTTGTCAATCCATGTTCCCACTGCTCCAGACTCCAGTGATGGCGTGCCTGGCACCACTACATCTGACGCTTGGCATTGTACTTTTTTTGGGCTTTCATGCAGCTATTCTGCCAAGGAAGCCCATTCCATGAAGCTCTTGCTGCAACATTTCTGTGCTGATATTAATGCAGGTGGATCTTTTGGAGCACTCCATGGAATAAGCAGAGCATTGACTACTTTTACGCACAATGTGCCTCACCGCTCTGTGACCCCCCCCATCTGTGACTTTATGTGGTCTTCCGTTTCGTGGTTGTTGCTGCGGTTCTTAAATGCTTTCACTTTCCAATACCACCACTTTTAACCATGGAATATCTAGCAGAGTTGACATTTCACGTACTATCACAGGACTATGTGCGAACTGAGCTTTTCATAATCGTCCGTTGTTCTCACAAAGGCTGGTAAATTCACACTGTGACTAGGGCCTTGATTTTTATACACCTGTGGCAATGGGTCTGACTGAAGCACCTGTAATCAATAATTAAGAGGTGTGTCCCAATATACCTGTCCATGGGGTGTATGCCTACAGCTTCTGCAGAGAGACACTCATGCTGACACACACCATACACACTAATGTGATGTAATGAACAGTAATTAGATTGTATTTAGAAGCGTTAATTTAAATAAAAATAAAAAAAGTCTAGCACCCACATAGTGTCAGCCACTACCAGGAAATGTGCTTGGGGACTAGTCTTTTCAAGGGCCAGTTTCCTCGATGAAACACAGACTATCCTTGAGTATGCAATGATAATTGAACCAAAAGAGGAATCCATACAACTGACAGCAACAGAGTGGATATACATGAAGAGGAGGTCCAGTGGAAAGGCAAATCCCTCCACAGAATGTACTGCCGGCAGATCTCAAGTGAGGTCAACATCACAAACGCCTACCAATGGTTGGAAAGCCAAGAGTAAAGGACCAGCACTGGTGCTCGAAACCTAACTGCACAGGCGGAGGTACTCAGCACCAGATCAATGGAAAGTGGGGTATTCCACACCTGACCGGACCCAAGAGGCAGGCTTCGCATAGAAGTCACAGAAAAAAACCTGGCACGTAGTAGATGGGTGTAAGATGCTGGTACAGACATTGTACACTGAAACCACAACGTAGCAGGGATGCGAACAAATGTCCCTTCAATGTGGCCCAGGAACACAATCATGAAATATAGAGCAGTATAGTAACATCTCATTGTGTAGCTGGGCCAGTGGTGTGCCAAAATCTGTTGCGTTGATGTTTGATACAGTTGCTCCTCCAGTTTTTTTTCAAGCCAGAACTCCACCTCGCTAACTTCTCCCAGCAGGACCCCAATCTTTCCTTCTCCCACCATGTATTAAAAGAAACAACCTGCAGAAACTCCTCTCCTGTTATCTGCTGACTTTTTTCTAACAGCTGCAGGCAGTGACCTCCGGGAGGTCCTCAGACTTCTGATAAATGTTATTGTGTCTCCTATACATGAGTTAAGAAACAAAGTCATAATTGAGGACAGAAATTAGTGATTTTCACCGGGATCTCTGCGTCTGATTAGCTGCAGAAAAATGGTTCCTAATACAACATTTATACCTGGTTCACACCTGGGCGTTTTACAGCTCGTTCCTACGCGCTGTGAAACGGTCAAACACTGAAATCCCATTTATTTCCTATGGGCATGGTTCACGCTTGGGCATTTTACAGCGCATAGGAATGCGCTGTAAAACGCCCTACGCCCGAAGAAGTACAGGAGCTTCTTTGGGGCATATTACAGTGCGTTTGCAGTCATAGCCTTCAAAAACCGCATGTACGACACGCGTTTCTAATGATCAAAAATGCTCTTAAAACGCCTGACAAAAAAGTGCGTAAAACACGCATATGAAATACGCTCAGGTGTGAACCCAATTGATAAAACGTCAGTGCTCTCAACTGAATTTTTGATCCCTTTCATTGCTGTTCTATTGCATAGAAGAGTCGCCTGTCATGTGGCCTACATGTTCCAAAATTTCAAACTGGCTGTCGACTTCCAAAAAGGTTAGGCACCCATGATACAGGGAATGTGGACTGCACCTGCCTAAGATCTTTTGGGGCTTTCAGATCCAACCAGATACCTTTTATGTGATAGATGAGGAACGTACGTGTGCGGAAGTGATGGTTGTGGCAATGGCTCCATAACCTCAAGACCGAATGAGGTGGATGAGTACAGGGGCTAATAGAGCTGGAGAGAATGTGGAACGTGAAGGCTGTAGTGGTTCCAGTTGTGATAGATGCACTCGGCTGTGACACCCAAGCTGGAGGAAAGGCTACTGCAGATTCCTGGTGGGACATCCTAAATCTCTAAAAGTATAATAAATTGTGTATAGTCCCCTGTCTAAAGCAGCCAAAAGTTAGGGATACCTTGAACTCCTCAATAACACAATAAAAACAAATACTTTGGCACATACAAATAAAAAAATGTAATACCAGTGGGGTACACCCAGATACAGTTGGGAAATTATATTGGGGTGACCCAAATATCGCTCCAATCATCTGGAAAATAACAGACTATATAGTGCAGTAGTTTTATTACCATATATAAAAGAAAATACAAACTCCCAAAATCACAACATATATAAAATGTACATAAATGATTTATATGTGCTTTTGGTTTTGTAATTCTTTTATATGGTATTAAAATGACTGCACTATATAGTGTTTCTCCCTTCTTCCAGATGAACGGAGCGATACTTGGGAAATGATGAAATTGGAGTGACCCAACTGTATCTGGGTACCCCACTGTTATTGGTATTACATTGGTGCATACAAATAAGATGCATTTGTTTTCATCCTAAATCTCTGTCCAGCAGAGTCAGAGCTACCAACAAGTAAGATACTGATATATTGACCCTCAAAACAGATATTTTGGGGGGGGGGACATAAGGGGAAAAACAATTGGTTTGAGTAAAATCTTTAATGCTGTCTGCTCTGTATAGGTAGGTTACATTTCGGCGCTCAGACATTAGGGACCTCTGAGCTTGTTTTTTTCTATGTAAAAGCATTTTGTTTAGGTCAAGTGCTTTTAATACTATAGTTAAGGTTCATGATGGTGTGTGGTTCACTGAGTGAGAAATGTGAGTTTGTGGCCAAGATGGAAATGGGTATGCGGTTGGCGTAGTCAGACAGGAAGGGGCTTGTGGTTGGCATTGAGATGCAAGATCTTGTATTATTTTATGAATGGTTTATTGAGATAAGAGTGTGTTGGCTAAGAGCAGAAGGCAAACACTGGACTACACATGCACAAGTAGATATAAACTAGAGATGTGCAATTGGTTCGGAAAAATTTGGAATTTATAACGAAATTTGATAATTCGTAGTTCGGAAGTACTTCCGAATAACGAATCGATACGAATTCGAAACAAAATGGTATATAATGAATTTATTTTGTTTTACACTGTCATTATCATAAAAGAAAAATTTGAATAATTGATATGCACTTTAACAGCAAAATTTTATTGGTTTTATTTAGTGATCCAAAATTCGAATTGATATATGAAACTCGAATCGATACGAAATCGAAACGAAATTAGTTACGAAAGTCCGAAAACAAAATTATTTAAAAACGAAATGACACAAATTTTTCAGGGAAACATCCCTCATATAAACTGCATTCACACACTGCGTACAAAGGTACACAACACATTGCGCATTATGTTCTGTGTGAGCAGCATGTGCAATCTGTATATACAGTTATTGCATTCACAAATCAGTCACATGACATACACATGCGTATATTCACAGGTTTACACTAACATATATACTCGTGCCCCATATTCTTTGCGTTCTTGTCTGTCCCCCCTCCTTTCCTTTGGTCCAATGTTTCCAGCCGGGATTCCTGCCTGGGCAAAACCTATTTCCTCAATGCCCCTCCCAGCCTTTAGGCAGAGACAGACACCACCAGCACATTGAAACCGGGAAAGAGCAACATGGCGAAACATGCAGAGAATGACAGAGACAAAATCACGTAGGCCTTTCAACACCTAAAAAGACGCACAAAGAGACCGTAATAGACACTCTTGGAGACCTATACGTTTAGAAACACTGTCTCCGACAACAAAACATTGACAGAGACAATGACACACTGGCAGAGACAAGGTATGTGTGTTTGTGTGGTTGACAGGGGTTGACCATGTCCCTACATCCAAGCACTGAAATACACAAGGGTCACTGATTTGCTCAACTCTTTGTAACTGAACAAGCAGCAACATTAAAGAGGTTTTTTTTTTCTTTTGGAATTAATTAGAATTCAATAAATTACTGCATCTCCAGCCTGTAAAGTCCTTTTAAGATTGGTTCTGAGCAAAAGTTTGTATTATTTGCAAGAGCTTTAAACCACGTGCTGTTTATTTAAGGGTTCTAAACTGTAATAATGGTCTCATAGGTGCGCAGCTTAACACAGCAAGCGTATGCAATTTACATCTGCCTGTTTATGCATTTATTCTACCCTGCTCAAAAAAAATAAAGGGAACACTTAAACAATACAATGTAACTCCAAGTCAATCACACGTCTGTGAAATCTAACTGTCCATTTAGGTAGCAACACTGACAGTCAAGTCCACATGCTGTTGTGCAAATGGAATAGACAACAGGTGGGAAGCATAGGCAGGTAGCAATTAAGGAGTGTTTCTGCAGGTGGTGACCACAGACCACTTCTCAGTTCCTATGCTTTCTGGCTGATGGTTTGGTCACTTTTGAATGCTGGCGGTACTGTCACTCTAGTGGTAGCATGAGACGGAGTCTACAACCCACACAAATGGCTCAGGTAGTGCAGCTCATCTGGGATGGCACATCCAATGCGAGCTGCGGCAAGAAGGTTTGCTGTGTCTGTCAGCGTAGTGTCCAGAGCATGGAGTCGCTACCAGGAGACAGGCCAGTACATCAGGAGACGTGGAGGAGGCCGGCGGAGGGCAACAACCCAGCAGACTCCATGAGGGCCCGACGTCCACAGGTGGGGGTTGTGCTTACAGCCCAACTCCGTGCAGGACGTTTGGCATTTGCCAGAGAACACAAAGATTGGCAGCTTCGCCACTGGCGCCCTGTGCTCTTCACAGATGAAAGCAGGTTCACACGGAGCACGTGACAGGGTGTGGAGAAGCCGTGGAGAACGTTCTGCTGCCTGCAACATCCTCCAGCATGACCGGTTTGGCAGTGGGTCCGTAATGGTGTGGGGTGGCATTTCTTTAGGGGGCCGCACAGCCCTCCATGTGATTGCCAGAGGTAGCCTGACTGCCATTGGGTAGTGGGATGAGATCCTCAGACCCATGTGAGACCATATGCTGGTACGGTTGGCCCTGGGTTCCTCCTAATGCTAGACCTCATGTGGCTGGAGTGTGACAGCAGTTCCTGCAAAACGAAGGCATTGATGCTATGGACTGGCCCGCCCTTTCCCCAGACCTGAATCCAATTGAGCACATCTGGGACATCATGTCTCGCTCCATACACCAACGCCACGTTGCACCACAGACTGTCCAGGAGTTGGGGGATGCTTTAGTCCAGGTGTGGGAGGAGATCCCTCAGGAGACCATCCGCCACCTCATCAGGAGCATGCCCAGGCATGGAAGGGAGGTCATACAGGCACGTGGAGGCCACACACACTACTGAGCCTCATTTTGACTTGTTTGAAGGACATTACATCAAAGTTGGATCAGTCTGTAGTGTTGTTTTACACTGTAATTTTGCATGTAACTCCAGATCCAGACCTCCATGGGTTAATCAATTTGATTTCCATTGATTTTGTGCTGACAACAAAATCAAACATTCAACTATGTAATGACCACAGTATTTAATAAGAATATTTCATTCATTCAGATCTAGGATGTCTTATGTTTGTGTTCCCTTTTATTGTTTTGAGCAGTGTATAATCTAGAGAGGCTGCATGTCTCGGCATATGGCCCGTGTCAAAGCAGTGTTTAGCAGAGTGATATTCTCTAATGGGGATGAGAAGCAGATTGCATATTTGATAGATCTGATCGGGGGAGGGGGTCTCTTTCAGATGGTGTCACAATTGGACTCTTAGTACAGATATGTGTGCCTTGTGTTTATATATTGAGATAACTTAGTACTTGGTTCTTGCAGGCTCCCTGCTCACTCCGCTCTCGCGGTCCTTCCGTGTTTCTCTCCTCTAGCTTGCCCCCATTCTCAATCTGTGGCCATCACTGCAATTGATAGGGCAGCGAGAATTGGAGTGTATCTGTTCTCAGAATTGGGGAGCTGTGGAGGGACAGGCTGTTGTCTGTTTTATAGGCGAGATACCTGCAGGTTCCCTCTTCTGTCTGTCATGATTTAGTGTTCTCCTCCTGTCTGATACACACAGGCAGCAGTGGGAGTGTCAGGAGGAGCATCCTGATTGGAGGCTACTTTTGGGGAGAAAGCTTTGACCGTGTATAGTTCCTCCTACTGCATATACGGTATATAATGGGGGGGGGAGCATACCAGTTATCTTATTTATGGTTTTCATGTGACGTGTTTTTTTTTTTTTTTAGCAACCCTCCCCTTAGTGAGGAAATGCTGCCCCCAGGAGAATGGATGTGCCATCGCTGCACCATACGCAGAAAGGTAAGCAACAATTCTCAATCACTCCACAGGCCTATAGTATGTTTCGATGAACAATCCGTCCTTTTCAAGACTATTCTATCATAACATTGATTCTCAATTTGAATATTTTGTTACTCTATGTCCTACATATAAATGTTTATACCTGACCTTTTACCACCTGATTGGCTCTAACCTGCTGTTCAATTATACTATAAACCAGTGGCTACATTTGTACTTAGTCTGCACAACTGCAGTAATTGTTATTGTTTTCCTGAAACATCGCTCGAAGGGCATTTTTTTTTTAGCCTTACGATATACTTTCATACATTGACCTGGAAGAGCTTTCCCTCTTACTTACATATTGCAAGCCTCCTACCGCACTGATAGCAGATTGCTGTGCCCTATATGTTTATAAAGTTTATTCCCAAATATGGCTCAGCTGTCCCAAGCCTGCAGAATGTTACAATTCTGGGTATTGGTCATAACTCTGTGAGCTGAAAGACTTCATAACCGAAATACAGGCTAATCTGCATCCGTTTCTCATCTTGCTTCACTCCTCTCTTCTGTGACCTCACAAAAGTACCTATAATTACCTTTTTACGTGTGGCGTCGTATTCGTTTTTCCTCCCTCGTTATATACGAACGCTAAAACAAAACAAATCCATCAGAGCTGATTAAATTATAATCAATATACTCATTTAGGAGTCTATACGCCGGGTGTGCACTAGCGTGCGTTAAAAAGGACATACTTTATGACGAAAGAGATTGGTAGACGCCAGACGATGCGATAATTTTGACGTTCGCACGCGGCCGTTCAAGTGCGCAGGCGCGCTCATTTGACGTTCAGCACGCGGCCAACGTCGTCTATACGGCATCAATCCTAGCGCAAAAGCCTTGGTGTTTCCATGACGGACGTCTTCAACATGCATTATGCGTTGTGCGTGTACTACGTGTGTTCTTCTCTATCCGCGTAATCATATGCTACAACGGACGTCATAAAGTACGTCATAACGCACTCTAGTGCGCATAAGAAAACACTAGTGTGCACCCGGCCTAAATTGGCCTATTGTATCTTCACTCTCTTACTTTTGCTGGTGCTCCGCCCCCCCCCCCGCCCTTATCCCCAGCACAGCATCTTGTTGTTTCTGCTTTAAAGGGACACTACCACTAATATAGGCTGTAACTAGATTACTTGTGACTTCCAAACAGGTTATAAAACACATGCTGTTTTGTTTTTCTTTCTTCTTTGAAGTAATTGCATGTATAAAGGAAAAATTAAATTCTCTCCGTTGTCCATTTTCCCATGATGCAATATTTACCAAACCTTATGGTGAGGTTTACTTCACAACTGTGGTTTAGCTTCTACAGTAACAATGTGGTGGTAGAGGGGAATGTTTAGATAATGCTGCAGGGGGCTATTGTGCGGTGTAGGCTACCTGAGATAAGAACTGGCAGCTGAATGGGATAAAACAGGGGACTTAAAAGTCTAATAATCTACCCATGTTGATGTCTTTTGCATACATCCCTTACAATAAAATACAATGCTGTGACTTGGTTTCCATAACTTCAGCCCCATAGACTCTATTCTATGACCAAAGCTACAGGCTGTGGAACAAGCGATGGAAAGGTACTGGGGGAGGGGGGGGGCTATTCACCACACAAAAGATCACAAAATAGATGCACCCAGCTTTGGACAGTAAAATATTTTAACTAAACATACAAGAGAAAAACAAAGCACATGTAAGATATCAGCAACATAAAATAAACACCATAAGGACATTTCATTATTTGGTGGTTGTGGCCCTTTAAAGGCAAGCTGAACACGGCACCTCTAAATCATATATTGGCTCTTTCATTTGGTGTGAATTTATAAACCTGTATTTATTTTTAAAGAAACGTGAGCGGAAGAAGGAGCTGGGCCAAGTGAATGGCCTGTTTGATCGATATGGCCGAAGGACGGTGTCTCCCACCAGTGACTTGGATTTCTCGGAACGAGCTGCTGGCAGCTTCCGGGCCCTTGCACAAGCCAGGATGCTGGAACGACGAGTGAGCCGCCCTGGTACTCCTACATCTAGTGCCAGCACTGACACACCCACTTCAGAGCAGAATGACATAGACGAGGACATGATTGATGTGGATGACGAGCCCCCTACTCTGGAGTCAGAGTATGGCCTTTCTCAACTCAAGAGACCCTTCCAGCTTCTCATTGCGGCTGCCATGGAGAGAAACCCAACCCAGTTTCAGCTGCCTAACGAGCTTACCTGCACCACAGCACTTCCAGGTCTGTCATCTCCTGTTAACACATCACCTGGTAACTACTAGTCTTTAGGATTTTTCTCTTTCCCTTTCAATTCTACTGTCCTTAGAACAGCTTCAGAATAAGGATTATAGCAAAATCTGGTTTTAAGGTGTGGAGACTTTGCATATTCAGTTATTGCACATCTAGTGCGCACACAGCCAATTCTGTGCCTCCTGAATTCAGAAGATTAGGGGGTTACTCAGAAACAGCGGATGATAGCCGGTAGGGTTGCACCGATACGATACTAGTATTGGTGCCGATACCGGGTACTTCAGAAGTACTTGGTACTCCTGCAGTACCCCCGATATTTTCCCCGATACCGGGAGCCGTCTTGCTGGCATCCGAGGGGCTGGGGCGGCTGTCCGAATGCTCTATCGGCATTTGGACAGGCCCTTGCAGCTGCTCTCCACGTTCATACTTGACTTCCTGAGCGATGCTGGTAAAGTTTCCGCGCGTGCGCTCCTTGGAAGGGCCACGATCACGTGGGAGTCCCACGTGATCACAGCTGAGGGCCTTCCAACGAGCGCACGCGCAAAGACTTTGCCTGCGTCGCTCAGGAAGGTAAGTATGAACGCGGAGAGCAGCTGCAGGGCCTGTCCAAATGCCGATAGAGTGGCTGTCCGAATGCTCTAATATATACACATACATACACACACACAGCTGGGGGGCATATCCATGAGAGCTGGGGGGACATAACTATGAGCTGGGGGCATTTTTATATGAGGTCTGTTCTTATTGGAAAGCGTCACATGACATAAAAGTATCGGTACTCGGTCTTAAAAAAGTGGTATCGGTGCATCCATAGTATTATCCTTATTTTTGGTCTGTTTGCACCTAAGGTTTTCTATTATTAGCTGCTCACTGTGTTCATACTTACCTTCCTGAGCGACGCGGGAAAGTCTCCGCGCGTGCGCTCGTTGGAAGGCCCCCAGCCGCGACCACGTGGGACCATGTGATCGCGGCTGGGGGCCTTCCAACGAGCGCACGCGCGGAAACTTTCCCGGCCGTCGCCCAGGAAGGTAAGTATCATCGCAGAGAGCTCCAGGTGCCTGTCCGAATGCTCGATCGGCATTCGGACAGGCCCTGCAGCTGCTCACTGTGTTCATACTTCCTGGCGTCGCTCAGGAAGGTAAGTATGAACACAGTGAGCAACTGCAGGACCTGTCCGAATGCCGATAGAGCATTCGGACAGGCACCATCGGCATTCTGACAGGCCCTGCAGCTGCTCACTGTGTTCATACTTACCTTCCTGAGCGACGCCGGGAAGTATGAACACAGTGAGCAGCTGCAGGGCCTGTCCGAATGCCGATAGAGCATTCGGACAGGCACCTGGAGCTCTCTGCGATGATACTTACCTTCCTGGGCGACGCCGGGAAACTTTCTGCGCGTGCGCTCGTTAGAAAGGCCCCCAGCCGAGATCACATGGTTTCACGTGGTGGCGGCTGGGGGCCTTCCAACGAGCGCACGCGCAAAGACTTTCCCGGCGTCGCCCAGGAAGGTAAGTATCATCGTGGAGAGCTCCAGGTGCCAGGTGAGCTGGGGGGGGGGGAATCCATGTGTGAGCTGGGGCAGTATGAATATATATATCTATATCTTGGGGGGGGATATATACATGTGAGCTGGGGGCATTTTTATATGGTCTGTTCTTATTGGAAAGTGGTCACATGACATTAAAGAAAAGTATCGGTACTCGGTCTTAAAGTGGTATCGGTGCATCCCTAATAGCCGGTGTTAAAGTACCAGCGAAAAATTCCTATTGTTCCAACGACAAATGCAGGCGCTTCACAAAAGAATCATTAAAGATACGGGGGAAATTTTCCAGAGATGGTTCCCCTTCGGCTGTTTAGACGGTCTTTTGTGATGTGCTGGTGTTTGCATATATTACAAAAAACTGCGGTTTTTCACCTGTAATTGTAACATGACAAGTTCTGGCGCCTTCTGAATAACCCCCTTAATTTTTAATCCTTGTGTACCCAACCCTTCAAAGGCTTGTCAGCATTTACTGCCTGACCACTTTCACATTGAAGGAAAGACCTCCAGTCCTAGGTGTCTAATGTCAGACACTAAGACCTAGGATCTTCCAAGGTTTGTGTTAAATGTCAGACGTTAACGGAGCACCTGTGTGCCAGCCGTTTTCCATTAGTCTGACATTTAAAACCTCAAGTATTGCGACTCCAGATGCTGAGAAAGCGGCTTGGTCAGAATACTCTTACCGGCTTCGGGAGGTCAGAGGACTCCATGAAGATAGACGAGAACTCTGCAGGAGCTTGCGCGAGTGAGGTCAGGCCAGGACCGCACTGGGATTGTTCCTAGTGTTCAGCTGCTCACAGCGAGAGGTGGTGGCATATCGCGCCACTGTCTGCACTGAGGGATTTCATGGTGGGATTAGATCTATGTGTTACGGGATTGTGTTTCAGCACAATCCCTTAACACCAGCCTTTGAAAGACATTATTCAATCCTAAATAACTATAGGCGCAGATGACAAACAAGCTTGTTGGAATAGCTCCTTATAAATCTTCTACCTACAAATTAAGGTCTCCCGTATAATCCCAGTATAGGAGACATTAATGTACAGTAAGGAGGCGCAACATCAAAGATACAGGGGGCTAGAGCCAGTATACTGTACGGCCTGAGCAATCTTCTTAACGACAAGAGAATAGGGATCCTTTTTGAAGCTCTGTTAGAAGTGGTGTTGTGGCACATCATGACCATTTATAGTCCTTGATGCGGTCATATTAGCTAGTGTCCCTGTTTTGAGAATTTAAAGTTGATGGTATTGCAATGTATAGACCCCCCCCCCATATTAGAACAGTCTAATCACGTGACGCTAATTTATTAGTGGTATGTAGGTTGCCAGGCTGGTTTCTGTCAATTCTTTGTCTTCCTTCTCTTTTACACAGGCACCAGCAAGCGACGTCGGAAAGAGGAGATGACTGGAAAGAATGTCAAGAAAGCACATCATGAACTAGACCACAATGGTTTGGTACCTTTGCCGGCTAAAGTTTGCTTCACTTGCAGCCGGTATGAGAATTCTTATATATAGATATATCTCCTTTAATGTTAATTTTCTTATGCTATTGTAACTATTCTCACATGTCATGTGAAATATGATAATAAACCCCCCCCCCCACATCCCATTCCCGAATTGGGAAATATCAGTAATTCTGTCAAGTTTACATCTTGTCTTGTTGCCCAGTATTAATGGGTCATTTCACCCCACCTCTGTGAAATTGGAGCATTGATTAACATTTCCTATACCTTTAGTGTTGACACTCTCTTCCACAGCATCACCAGGTGCTAGAGATGGTTAACTGGATCTGGAGCTATTGTGGAGGATTGCACACATATTTCTTTAGCATATGGTTTCCAGAATATGTCTGTAAAGTTACAGTACATCTGATGTATACGCCCATGTGCTGTAGCTCGGTAACAACCGCAAATGAAAAGTCTGAGGCTTTCCGCACAGTTCTAAATACCGTCCCAGGATTGACCAGCAAAGGGAGACCTCTGCCTGTCAAATAATGCCTAGTCTCTAAATCCAGTGTTTCCCAAACCTGTCCTTGGGACCCTCTGCCTCGCCAGGTTTGGAGGATATCTGAAGCACAGCACAGGTGATATGATTTGCTGCTCAGTGATTGCAGAATTCAGTCTGTATTTCCCCAAGGAGATCTGCAAAATCTGGCCTGGTTGAGGGTCCTGAGGAGAGGTTTGGGAAACACTGCTCTAAATGCACTGTAATAATTGGAGTGCATTTAGATTCTGTTTTTATTGGGTTGAAGGGTTAGTTAAAATGTTGTTCATTAAGCCACTAGTTCTTGGTAGTGGTTCAGGGAAGTCGACTGAGGTTCATGCCAACAATCTATTAAAAGACCTACTGGTTGACACGGCTTCAATCCACTGACTCCACTTGAAATTATTTCAAGGGGTGGTTAGACTATTATGAAGGGTGCATACTGGATGGGGGAGGGTTGGTGGCATGATCTCCCGCCACCATGACCATGCAATTAAGCATACTTTGTCATGGTGGCATGGGTTTCCCTTTATCAGCAGAGTTTGACGGAGTTCCATAGAAGGATCAAGCCTTGCAGCGCTGAACGCACTAACTGCACTCAGCGAGGTGGCCACACAGGCGGCAGAGTGGAAGGAACGTCAACTCTCGCACACCTTCCTTCCACTCTGAATGAAGTGCACTCGTCTGACACCGGCCTTAGTAATACTTCTATATGTGTATCTTTTTGGGGGTTACACAAAAAATCAAGCTCTTTACTTCCTTTTCCAGTAAGATGATCCCCAGATTATTTTTTTGCCCTTCTCATACGCAAGATACAGGAGGAGTGTGCCATAATCCAGAAACCGGGTCCTAACTATTTGTGTCTTCACTGTCTCTAGGAGCTGTCGTGTAGCACCTCTTATTCAGTGTGATTACTGCCCACTTTTATTTCATATGGACTGTTTGGACCCTCCACTCACTGCCATGCCAACAGGCCGCTGGATGTGCCCCAACCATATCGAGCACATTGTGGTGAGATCTTTTTGTCACATTTCATATTGAACATTCAGATTTTTGTGGTGAATATTAACATTTAAACAGCAGTTTGGCCTTGGGGTGGGGGGGGGGGTGTGTGTGTGTGTTTAAAGTTAAGCCAACTCTTTTGTATAAGATAATGGCGTGGCTGTAACATCAGCCTCACAAAGAACAGTGGTTGCTGTTAGGCGGCATACTTGAATTGAACTTATTCTATGATCCCATAAAAGGTATTAGATTAATGTTCAGTAAGCAATGTTTTCTTCTTCCCTGGTTTAAATCACATCAAAAGATTTGCAAATGCTTGTCTGACATACACCTGTTCATTGATATTTGTTGTCATCTGCAGCTAAACCAGAAGAATATGACCCTGAGCAATCGCTGCCGAGTTTTTGAACGCTTCCAGGATAGCATATCCCAGCATGCGGTGAAGCTGGACTTCCTGAACCGCATCCACAAAATAAATCCTCCCAACCGAAGGTTGTTGCCTTTGGTCAAAAAAATCACAGTCAGGGTATGTAAATGCTAAGTTCCAACGTAAGAATTTTTGTCAAAATATTATGTATAAGGTCTAATGGGTCTTTGGGTTGAAAGATTTGTTTTGTAAAACCCACAGAATTGTTTTTGTGTGTGTAAACATTTGACATTGCTAGAAAGTGTTTATATTGTGTGTAATATATAATTTTTTTCGTGTGGTTTTTAAACTGTCCTAATGATTAGAATGTACCTTTTTTATTACATTTTTAGTCTGTCAACCCCTGGTGCTTGCCTATAAATGCTATTGATGTAACTTTTTAAGGGGAAATAAGTGCTTTTTGGGCTTTCGTGTGCCAGTTGTAAATTTAACATTCCTATGGCAAGAAAAAAAACTTGCACAAAGTATCACTTATTGAAAGGAGACCCCACAATTAAAAGAGAAAGCAACACACAAATAAAGGGTAGCGGCACCTCATAGAAGCATGGTCAATTCTCTCTTGGTTTTAATCTTCACTTTCTTTTCATATGGGGGTTTGTTTGTGTACTACCCTGGAAGGCATTATTATTCTATATAGATCAGAGGTGTTGTAGGCGGCTCGAACCGCTGAGGTAATTAGACAGTACCCTATTCTTATTCCCTTCATCCGGTTGGATGTGTTGTCGCCAGTGTGGACTCCTATGAGGTGCCGCTACCCCTTATTTCAATAAATGATATTTTGTTGTGACACCTTCCCTGCACTTTGTGCAATTGTTCTTTGTATATAAATCTTTTTGGGTTATGCCCTGCAGAGTGTCTATGGTTCCCCTGTTTATCTTCTCTTTGTTGTTTAAGAAAAAAAACTTGTCTTTTTTTCCTCCAATTTTTTTTTTTCTTAAAGTAACATCTACCCCTCTTTTCTCCACAGGTTCCTGATGCCATCAAAGCACAGTACCAGACGCCTCCAGAGCTGATGGCACCGGCAGGAATCCGTGATGGGGAATTAATCTGTAATGGAGTCCCTGATGAATCTCAGCACTTAGCTAGCCAAACAGAGCAACAAGAGGTATGATTATACTGGGGGGTGGGTGTAAAACTGCACTAATTCTGTACATCACTGCTAAACTGTCTTCAATGCGTATTCTTGTACTTCTGTGTCTACTTAAGGTGTTATTCAGAGAGCATTGAATTGGCCACGGAATTACAGCGAATGGTGAATTTCACTGTACGATGCAATTTCGTGGCATTCGGCTATTCAAAAAGCTGGTGATTTGCCAAATATTGACGAAATGCCAGCGAAATATGGTGACGTTCGGCGACAGTGACTTCCCCCTTAGAGAAGTAACCGTTAATCTATTCAGAGGACACCGAACAGCACTGAATAGTTGTTGACCTGCCCTGATTTTCGGTGGTTTCGTTTGAGAGCTTTAAGCAGGCGAATCCATAGATTTCAGTGTAAAAAATAAATAAATTCCGTTTTACTGAAATATATATTCAACTGTTTATTCTTTTCATTTGCAACAAAAACAGCAAAACTTTTTATTTTTTAGAATTTAAGGCATTTTTCGACACTTTTTTTATACTGTAACAGACCTCTTTATTGTCATTCATGGGACCTTATATTTCCAGGCATTTCATGCACTTTTTTTTTTTTCTTCTTCTTTAATGCGTTGCAGGGGGGTTTCTTTTTTTTTTCTTCTATACCCCTGTTCGGTGGATTGTTGGAGTCATTCGGATCGTCGGTTTTGTGGCTGCATTCGGTTTTTCGGATCTTTTGTCTTTTTTTAATAAATTTTTTTTATTGCGGATGCTTTTGGCAGTTTAGCCAATCGATTCGGGGACCCTGCGGTGAACTCTGAATTCACCGCAGGGTCGGTGAATTTAACTCAACGAAGACCACCGACATGTCTGACATTTTGGTGCTCTCTGAATAACCCCTTTTACCACTCGTTGGCGGCAGGCTAGCTGCAACAAGACTGTGATATTGCCAGTATTTAAAAGTTGGCACACAGCATTGTAGTACTTTTTTCTTTTCTAAATCTGTCTGCTAGCATCTCTTATTTCTCAAACTCTAGTCCTATTTTTAATCGGAGTCTGTGCATCTGCTGCGGCTGCATATTTGAATTTAATCCAGGCTTCTGGTCTATTCTTTAGTGGCTCCGCAGTGTGATTGCACTCCAGTGCAGCATATTGAAACATTTGTCTGCTAAGCAGATCCCTCCGTCCTGGGACGCAGAGGATGCCGAGACATTGGATGCCGAGACATTGGATGTCAAACCAGTTATCGCTCCCGATGGATCAGTTTCCAACTCTCACCAGCATCCCGATGGGAAAGCGCAGATCCCCCATTCTGTCGGTCTGTGTCAAAGCAGCCAGGTCACATCATTGCAGGAAGATGCAGCATTTGTGGTCAAACCATGTCTCCCTGTCACAGGTGGCACGTCAAATGGACCAGCTGCTCCAGATTCCAAATCAAACGGCCCTCACGCTTACAGTGTTAGTTCAAGTCCTACAGAACAGTTGACTGATCCTCAAAGGCTGCCCGGACCGGGTAGTGGTGTACCAATACTTTCTCAGCGGCAAGTTCGTCCTCGGTCAAGTACTCCTCCGAATGCTACAGTCCTCCCAAAACATCTTATGAAACCAGAGAATACTTTAGCACCGTCAGTATGTGCGCCTCGGGTACCAGTATCGGCCAGCACCATACAGAGCTCCTGCACCAGCTCAGAGGCAACTAGCACTTTATTACGTAAATCTGTCCAACCGCAATCTGTGCCTCCGTTCAGCCAACATGAATCCAAGCCAGCGGGATCTCCACTTTCTGGTACCAGGGCACTTACACCACCACAGGCTATAGAAGTACTGACCTCTGCAGCATCCGGTGCTTCCAGGATTTGTGCAGCGGCGCCACCTGCAGGTAAATTGATCTTGTGCTAGAAAGTTAACTACAATGTGTTTTTGAACAGCTTTGCTGGAGTTTTTCTGGTCCCCCACCCCCGCATCTTTTGAACCATTTTTGGCTCACAAAAGAACTGAGGGACACATAACGGCTGCTCAATCCTAGTGTACGCATGTGCAAATAATGTGTTTCTTGGTGGACCAAATATGGTAAAATAAGCAGCACGTTTCTTTATAGAGATGTCAAAATTGACAACGCGACTAAATCATAAGCACAACAATCAGGGAGCACTCTTACAATGTGCCAGCTAAAACAGGGACGCCAAGGAGGAAAGCCTGCGTCCATAGGACTCCATTGAGGCTTCAACTGACGGTCACATGATCTGCAGAATCTCGGTCCTCCCAAGATGCGGCAGGTTCGCAGAGGGAGATTGGAGACTCTTCTCCCCCCCCCCCCAGTCTACCTCTGCTCCTGGTGGCCGGCAGAGCGAGCCATGGGATGAGAGGGGAGTGTGTTTTTTTTTTTTTTATATTATTATTTGGGGGGGGATTCTGCAGAGGTGGAATCAGTTAAAGGGACACTCTAGGCAACATGACCACCTAAGCTATTTTAGGTGGTCATGATGCCCGGAGTATCCTGCCCTCTGTCCCCCCTCCCTCCGCTCAGCGGTTCAGCTGTAAATGCTGAAAACAGCTGAGAGAGGCGGAGAAGTTTACTCCGCCCTCCCAGCTGTCAGTCAGCAGAGCGGGAATCATATTTCCCGCTTCTGCCGACTTTTGCCGAGTAGGAGATGTCATTGCGCTTTCAGCGCGATGACGTCTCCAACTCACCGCAGAAGCTGGCGGCTCCCTCCTGAGGGTTAGTGTTGCGCGCATCCTCTTGCGCGCAACACTAATCCTCAGAGGGAGCCGGGAGGAAGCCTGCCGATTGGCTGGCTTACGTGAGAGGCGCGCATGCGCGCTTCTCAAGTAAACCAGAAGGCAAGAAGAAGAAACAAGGACAGGAGCGGAAGAGGAGGGAGGGGAGTATATATTAAAAAAAAAACAGCGCTGGAAACAAGAGGATTTTAGGGTAAGTATTACAGTTAGAAACACAAAAAATAACTATTTATTAAGGGAATAGGGATAGGTTAGGATTAAAAAATGGGGGGGGGGGTGATTTTTTATTAGAGTGTCCCTTTAACCACAGCTTGGAGCTGGTCCTAACTTTTCAGTTAACCACAACAGAGCGTAATTGGCGTTAGGATTACAAACGCTTATTAACACGTTCCCTATGCTTAACAGGGGGAGCACAAAGTACAGTAAGCTCGCGCTGAAAAGCGCAAGCTCCGATTCGCTAGAGTGTTTTACAACCTGTTGATGTTTGGAACGTAATATGGTCGGCCCGCGCTAGGGCCACCTAAGCGAACACTCACAAGCTGAGCGCTAACGTTGGCATTAACATTGTAATATGGCTCTTTATTGTCTATTGTAGCAGTGTGATCATTTCAGGGCAAACATACGCCTGAGAAGAGCATGACATCCCATGGAAAGCCAAACTGGAAAAGCCTGGTGCCTTTTCTGTGCACCTAAGGCTGGGGTCAGACGAACGCAGTGCGAACGTTCGTTTAGCCGCACTTTATTACGGCCGTGGTAGCAGCAAATGACGTCCAACGCAGGCCCACACACGAAGTACGGCCGTACGAAAGTTCGGCCGCGCAACGCAAGCAGCGATCGAGCGCATTTTTGCAAGAACGTCGAACCGCTAGTACTGACGTACAGAGTGCGCTGCGTCCGCATAACGGCGTGTGTGCGTGATTAGGAGACGTTAGACGCTGCTCATGTCCGGCCAACATAACGTCCAGACACCCAAAGTTTCCTGGTTTGGATCTGTAAAAAATCATGGCCAAAATTGCACATCGTATGACCGCTATCGCGTGTTCCGTGAAAAAATGCGTTCGGACGCATTGACACACTTTTTGACGGTAGACGTGAAAAATGTGTTCGTTTGACCCTAGCCTATTGGCAATGCTTTTGAAAACCCTAAAAAGTGTAGTTGTCTCATGGGTGGTGTGATTTACATGTGTGGACCCACTGTGTACACTGGATAAGAAAATGGGTCGGGAATAGATATTGGTTCAGATTGGTTTTATTTTATTAATATGAACATAATGGAAGTGGAACATTTTATTTTCCCTGTCATTCACAAAATATTAAAGTGTGCTGCCGTGCTAGATTAGCAGATTGCGTAATTAAGCAGATCCCTCACTGCATTGGGCTGTTTTGATTTTTAGACAAATGTATACCGCCCTCGGCTTCTGTCACTGTTTTGTCAACTGCAATTTTGTTTTGGCATCAGAGGCCTGATTTGGAACAGAACACGCTCCTGCTGTCTGTCTCTCGATATCCACATCATGGCCTGTCACACATATTAAAATATTTTTTTGTACATCTTTTTGTAACTCCTTATTTAAACTATTCAAAATCTGGTTATTTAACTCTTTATTTAAAGGTACTTAAATCTATTCTTTATTTTTTTTTTATGTATATTCCTCCCTTGTTTGTATAATTGCTCTTGCAGATGGTGCTGTATACATGCTAACTCGGCACCAAGTCCATATGAAGACATCAGATGGCCTCTGCGTTCATTATATTGACAACACAAGCCGTGTGATTTACACTCAGGCAATGCCAGGCTTTTATAGCTTTTTGGCTCTATGTTCATTCTTTATAGTTATGTGGAATTCATCCAAAATATCCATGTGGCAGGAGAAGGAATAAAAAAATGACTGTGCTTGTTTTAAATTATCCAAACAAAACAAAAATTGTCTTAATTACAAGATGCGTCTATATACTTAATGATTAAAGCTAAAACAAGGCAGCGTTGCAGTTGTGGAATAAAAAGTAATAAACATATATACGGAGTATACGGTTTCTGTGTGGTTGTGAAAGATTAGCTTTATATTTTCCATATTGGGTTTTAAATTGCCTCCTGTCATGGTTCTAAACGCTCACCTGCCCTGTGTTAAAATGGGGACGCTAACAGGGAAAACCTGTGCCTGTAGGTTTCCCCTTAGTGTCCGCTCTTTAACACCAGATTACGGGACAGGGTCTGAATTCATCAGCCTGCCCCGTAACAAGCACTACCATCCTGGATTCTTGCGGCACCGCGTGTATCAACAGCTGGACTCCACCGAACTTCATGGAGGGAGGTGCCGCCGGGCCATGTGACCTGCACGATCTCACTCTCGCGAGATCCTGCAGGGCTGCCGTGTGATTCAGTGGGAGACTGGGGTCTATTTGTCCGCAGTCTCACTCTGTTCCTGGCGGGCAGAAGTGGCAGATCAGACCGACGTTCGCGCCGTGGGATGAGAGGTGAGTAATTGGAGGGGGTGCGTTAAAGCTGGTGATAACAATTATGCAGATCGAAATCAGCACCAGCTTAGAGCTATGGTTAACAATTTTGTTGCCGCAGCAGTGGGGTAAGTAAGGTATTACGAAGGCCTACGCCAATTACTCTTTGCGCTCCCTATACTTAAAATGGAGAGCGCAAAGTACAGTAAGCACGCAGTAACGCTATTACCGCTGTGCTAACGTTTTTTTTAACCCGCTAGCATTCGGGACACTATTTGGATGGCATGCGGTAACCTCATTTAACCTCACGTATGTGAGTGCTAGCATAAAGGAGGTGATCAGGCCCTAAGGGTCTACTTCTAGAGGGAGTTGTGCCCAATACAGTCCAGAAGAGGTTATTCCCTTATTTCACTCAAATGCCTGATGCTCCTTGGCGTCTTTCTTTATCTGCCCTAGCATACCTTGGTTGGAAGGTGCATGCATTTTTTTTTTTCTTCCCCCTGGTGAATACCTGCCTATGGAGAGAGGTGACCCATCAGGTTTAACATAAAGATTTTCTGGGGATTGCTTGTGGACTAACTCTTTCCCAAGAATGTAGCTGTGGTCCTGGGAGAACATGGCAACACTTCCCTGCTCTAGGAATATATTGTGTCATGTGTAGAGTGTGATCATGTGACTCCTACAGGTTTATGGCCTCTGGTTTGTTAACCAGTCATTTTTCCATCATTAAACCTAATAGGACAAGGATGCAAGTTTCAGTCCGTGGCTAAGAAATATGATGTAAGATGACTGACGCCGGAGTGCTGATCTTTCTGCTCTGCATATTTCTGCCAAATGAGGGCTGTACAATTTTAAAAAAAAGGAGTACAAGAGCTGCGACATGTGTTTTTGAGAGCGCTAGACCTGCCATTGGGGTAAAGGGCTGCTCTTGATTAAGATTTGTGTTAGGACTGCTTGGCAAGCTTTCATAATGTAATAATTTAGAGAGAGGCTTTATGTTACGCATATCATTTTCTATGGGCTGATGGTAGCCAAGGTTGCTCACCCCTGTCCTAGGGGCTGGGCAAAATTTTATATACAGATCTGTGTACCATAATCCATAAATATAGAAGCCACTGGCTGCCTAGCCCCTGGGGTTGTTGGACCTGGATTTAATTATGCTTTAGTAACCATTCAGTCTAAACAATGAACTGTTGTCCTTCCATACTTTTATCTATTCGAGCTTATGTGAGGTCTGGTTTCCTCTGTTACAGATAACAAGGTTAGGTCAAGCACATTACTACTTGACTGTGCGCCAACCGGATCCTGTACAATAACATCTTCGGCCATGATGGAGCTGACAAACTCGCTCAGAACATTGATGGATGGAAATGGAGGTGAGTGGTGTTTTCTTCTGGCCAGCATTATAATCTTACCAGCAATCAATAAAGTGACTACAATGATCCGGCATCTGTTCTTATATCGATACGGAACTTTTCAGGTGCAGGGCTATTGGAACAGCAGTTTTGTTATGGGACACAAAACTGCTAACATTTAGCAACTCCTGAAAGCTGGTGCTGAATGATTCTGTAAAAGCAAAATCCTTTAGCATGCTCTGACAACCCCCCAATAGGGCTGTCAAGAATAATCGTTTTGCCGATGCATCGCGATGCAGCCTTCCACGATGCTGCATCGCGATGCAGCCTTCCGCGATGCTGCATCGCGATGCAGCCTTCCGCGATGCTGCATCGCGATGCAGCCTTCCGCGATGCTGCATCGCGATGCAGCCTTCTGCGATGCTGCATCGCGATGCTGCATCGCGATGCAGCCTTCCGCGATGCAGCCTTCCGCGATGCAGCCTTCCGCGATGCAGCCTTCCGCGATGCTGCATCGCGATGCAATGACGCTCAAAAATCGATTCACTGACCAGCCCTAGTGAATGCCTGGAATGCCTGCCATCATCCAGTTTCCGGCACTGCCCCGCCGTGTTTTTAGCCTGCAGCGCGACTTAGCTAGGGGCTGTGGGGGAATCGAAGTCCCTGAGGCACTCCCGAGTGGCTCCGCCCCCTTCCATTGCATCACTAATCTTATGCCTGCCTACTGTGTTAATGTCAGTACACGGCAGGCAGAAGGAAGGTAGCTCCTCCCTATCCCCCCAGCACTAGCGACATGCCCTGCCCCATTTTAAGTCTATGGGGCAAGCACCATTAGAAAAAGTGTGTACTTCCAGCGCTGCCCGTCAGTGCCTGCTGCTGTGTGATGCCTAGGGGATTTTTCAATGCATCCAAACAGCAGCAGAAGGAAAGGAAAGGAGGATCACCCTTCACATTCCAGAAGGTTTATTTTCCAGCCATGGGATGATAATTGCAAGTCCCAGGAGGGCCCTGCTCAGACCCCAGCCATGTGATATTTGCACAGTATAATCACACTCATGTAAAATAAATCTACATAACAGGGTCATTCACTAATTAATGGCCATACACTGGGCACATCTTATTCAGCCCCATAGTCACTCCCTGCCTGCTCTGCCCCATACATTATATACATTATATATTAAACCCCCTGCCTGCTTTGGTGAGGTCATTGAAGCCCTGCACAAAGATTGCAGCTCTTCTCTGTTAAGAGTATTTTATAATAATAATAATAATAAACTTTTATCTATAATATATCTCATTCAAATAAAATTATAGGATCTATTCACAAAGCACTGAAATTGTGTGCAATTTTGGTGCTTTGCGTTTGGGCACATTCGGCAAATTTACGGTGAATTCACTATTTAGCAAATGGTAACTGGATTCTGCCAAAAATGAAGTCACCAAAGCCGTTATTGTGGTTTGGTGAAGACCAACAAAGTGCACAGACAACCACTGAATTGGCCTAGGGGGAATTCCACCGAACTGAAGGAAAAAAAAAATATATATTTCCTATACTCCTAATAGGAGCTTAAACCAATAAAAATTTCTTAAAATGTGTCTAAATAATAAAAAAGGTCCTTTAAAAAACAAAAATATTGGGAGATATATATATATATATATATATATATATATATAATTTTATTTCTTTCTCCACGGCAGCACTGCGCTCTGGCTCCATGCAGTGGAATCGTATCGCATTGTTGACGGGATAATCGTAATCGAATTGTGAGACCAGTGAAGATGCGCAGCTCTACCCCCCAAGCCTATTAAATCCCATACTTGCCTCTCCTCCCATGGTGAAAAGGGTGGTTTGAACTGCTGCTGCTTTTCCCCGGAGCTGAGTGAGACTGGGAACAAATAGTACCTAGTCTTCCTCTGCGATCACATCGCTGAGCAATCTCCTGGCAAAGAAGCGCAAGGCTCCTATGGACTCCAGGAGCTGATACAGCAGGGCAGATGCGCTACAGCAGGTATCGGGAACTGTAGCGGTGCATTCTGGGGTGAGGTGCTGCGATGGCACCTTTCCTGGAATACAACGTTAACATGGAGACAGTAAGTGAAATTCTACAAGTGCACATTTTCCTCCTTACAGTCTCCATGTTGGTGTCTGCTATGGAATATAGCCCTTGGGTTGTGAATTGGTGTGGGATCAGTACAAAATCTAATCCTATATTGTGTAAACTGGCCACAATGTCAATTTACCTCATTAGTCACTGAGCTACATTGATGTTGTCACAGGCTTATGCAAATGTATTATCATATTATGTAACCAAATCCTCACGTGTCACGTGAAATGCTCAGAATTTGTTATTCTGTATATTTCGCTATTACAATTGAGGACAAAGTGATTAAAACCTTCCCCTACGCAAACTAACAATGCAAAAAATAAAAATTGCACATGTATGAAAATCAGACTTGCTTTGCCATGTCAGGGTTTGTTCTAATACTGTGTCCATTTTATTCTGCTTGGAAATTACAATTGAAATATTTATTAAAGACACTCACTGGATTTTGTATTTTAAAGGGACAATCTAGGCACCAGGAGTCCTGTGTGTTCTCACTATCTGCTTTTCTGGGGGGAAAAGGCCTGGATTGGACAAAAGTCACTTACTTCCTAGCCATTGGCTCTCAATGCATGCACTTGTACAGCGAGTCATTGGAGGGTTTGATGCCTGGTGCTGGGATAAAGCTAGGGTTAAAATTGGAGGGGAGGGTCAGGAGGGATTAATGTTTAAAATCCTCTATTCCCCCCCCCCAACTAGACCTGAAGCCAAATATTTTTAAAAGTACGCTCTAGCCACCATGACTGCATTAAACTGGCCATGCTGTGCTGATTTGTAATGTGCGACAGACATTCAAAACTGAGGGCTACCATACACCTTGACGTCTGTCAATCAGCCCCTGCTGGATAGCCTTCCAGGATTTTAATTAGTCTCCGTTAATTATCCCAATGCCTCTCAATGTGCTCCACCTCTGGTTTTAGTTTAGACTTTTTAGTCTTTCTGTATTTAAGATCTTTGGGACTTTTCCTCCCTGCAAGTTAAATCCCTTCATGTTCAAGAGGCAGTAAAAACATTTCAAAGGAAGTTTCTTTAGATTCTCCCTCCTGTTTTGTCTTTGCAGAAATTCAGATTAATCTACTGGATGAAAAGCTGATAAAGTTACTGGCCATGCAGCGAATTCAAGAGATTTTTTCTTCTAAAGATCTTCCTGCAGCTAGTGTCCCCCGTCTCCAGCCAGCCCCTTCCATCAATAATCATTTGGATGGTGAGTTGCAGAGGTTTAGATTTAGCTTTTTCCATAGCTGCTTTAGATCTGTCCACACCACTTTTAATGACTAAAAACCCTACAAATTTCTATTAACCTTTTTGTCCTTCAGATTCTGCATTTCAAATCCGTCTGGTAGGTTGAAATACTCATGTGATTAATATATATATATTTTTTTTGTCTTGCAGCCCAGAGAAATGAGGTGCAGGCCAGGGCTGTGTTTTACCCGCTCATGATGGGTTTTGGTTCTCCTGTGAACATGTGCTATCGGACACTTTATATTGGCACAGGTTGGTTTCAGCTTTAAATTTTATGCTAAATGTCCCTGTTCTGTTGCATTAAATATATAATTATTCCAAAAGACAAGCAAACTCATAGGACTTTTCCTTAAAGGAACATTCTACTGTTAGCGCTTTATAAAAACTTGTAACAGGTTCCATAGCACTGTACAGAGGGTCAGACAGATTAACAAATATACATACGAGTTAAACACACAGAACAGTAGGAGAGAGGACCCTGCTCGAGAGCTTACAATCTAAGAGGAGAGGGGTGACACATTAGGTGAGGGTGAATAGAGAACTGGAGTAGTGGGTACATGTGGGCTGAATGGGAAGGAGCAAGAAATGTATAGTGCAGGATTCTGGAGTGAGCTGACAGGCTTCACTAATGCATTTTCAGAGACTTCTTCTTGAAAGACTGGAGAGACGGGGAGAGTCTAATGTTGCGGGGGAGAGAGTTCGATAGAAAGGGGGCAGCAAGGGAGAGGTCTTGAAGGCTGGAGTTGGGGGGTGCGGTACGAGGAGACTAACAACAGATCATTGGCAGAGCGACGCGGCTGGGATGGGACGTACCTTTTTAATAAGAGGAGATGTAGGTAGGGACGCGGATATGGAGAGCTTTGAACGTGAGCAAGAAGAAATCACACAATGGATGCACCCAGTGACCTACAGAGTAAAATATTTTCTTAACTGAACCTACAAGAGAAAAACAAATCAAATGTAAGATATCGGCAACATAAGTCAAACACACTAAGGACATATCATTTTTTGGTGGTAGTGGCCCTTTAAGGAAAAGTTCTAGGAGTGTACTTCTCTATTGGAATAGTTTGGCTGGAAAATATTCTGTAACCATAATTTCATACTCTTAGTGTACCCGCAAATGGCAATGAAGGGGGAAGTTATTATCATGGGGGACTTTAATCTTCCTGATGTGAACTGGAAAACCAAAACAGCTGGGTGCACCAGGAGTACAAATATTCTAAACTCCCTACTGGGATTATCTCTAACACAAGTAGTTGAGGAGCCGACCCGTAAAGAGGCCATATTGGATTTAATACTCACAAATGGAGGTTTGGTATCAGACGTTGTTGTAGGTGAAAATTTGGGATCTAGTGATCACCAGTCAGTATGGTTTAATATAACAACAGGGATGGAGCCGCACCACACAAGAACGAAAGTTTTAGAATTTAAAAAAACTGATTTTTCTAAAATGAGATTTTGTGTGAAGGAGTCATTATCAGACTGGAGGAGTTTAAAGGGAGTCCAGGAGAAATGGGATTATTTAAAGGAAGCATTATTGAAGGCCACAGGAAATTGCATTCGGCTTGTTAGCAAAAACAAAATAGGGAAGAAACCACTGTGGTACTCTGCAGAAGTGGCCAAAATAGTGAAGAACAAAAAGATAGCATTCAATAATTATAAAACAACTCAGAGTGAAGAAGATAGGCAATCCTATAAGATTAGGCAGAAAGAGGCAAAGCAATTTATAAGAGCTTCCAAAGCACACGCAGAAGAGAAAATAGCTCAGTCAGTAAAAAAGGGGGACAAAACATTTTTTAGATACATAAACGAGAAAAGAAAAGTAAAACAAGGATTAGTTAGATTAAAAACAAAGGAAGGAAGGTATGTAGAAGAGGATAAAGGTCTCGCTGACTGCCTCAATGAATATTTTTGTTCAGTCTTTGCAGAAGAAAAGGAAGGAAAGGGACCTCAGTTAGGAGAGAACACTAAAGAGACATTTACATATCAGTTTACAGAGGAGGAGGTTCTACAGCAGCTGTCTAAAGTAAAGACAAATAAGTCAATGGGGCCTGATGGGATCCACCCTAAATTATTAAAAGAGCTCAGTGATGTAATAGCAAAACCATTAACAGATTTATTTAACCAATCCTTGTTAACGGGAGTCGTCCCAGAAGACTGGAAATTAGCAAATGTTGTGCCCATTTACAAGAAGGGTTGTAGGGAGGAATCGGGGAACTATAGGCCAGTTAGTCTTACGTCAGTAGTGGGGAAATTAATGGAAACCATGTTAAAGGAAAGGATTGTTGAACATCTAAAAACACATAGATTACAGGATCAGAAACAACATGGGTTTACCTCAGGGAGATCATGCCAAACTAATCTTATTGATTTTTTTGATTGGGTAACAAAAATAATAGACATAGGTGGTGCAGTAGACATTGCTTATTTAGATTTCAGTAAGGCTTTTGATACTGTTCCACATAGAAGGCTTATCATTAAATTGCAATCTTTGAGTTTAGATTCCAATATTGTTGACTGGATTAGGCAGTGGCTGAGTGACAGACAACAGAGGGTTGTGGTAAATGGAGTTTATTCGGCACAAGGTCTTGTTACCAGTGGGGTACCTCAGGGGTCAGTACTTGGACCCATTCTCTTTAATATTTTTATTAGTGATATTGCAGAAGGTATTAATGGAAAAGTATGTCTTTTTGCTGATGACACAAAG
Source organism: Leptobrachium leishanense (assembly GCA_009667805.1). Classification (NCBI taxonomy): domain Eukaryota; kingdom Metazoa; phylum Chordata; class Amphibia; order Anura; family Megophryidae; genus Leptobrachium; species Leptobrachium leishanense. The sequence goes on along the minus strand of CM019064.1, from coordinate 85,953,623 downwards.
ATTTGCAACAGGGTTGACGTTCCTGGAGGGATCAGCCAAATGACAAATGATTTAGGTAAACTAAAAAAATGGTCGGAGTTGTGGCAATTGAGTTTTAATGTGGATAAGTGCAAGATAATGCACCTGGGACGTAAAAACCCAAGGGCTGAATATAGAATATTTGATACAGTCCTAACCTCAACATCTGAGGAAAGGGATTTAGGGGTCATTATTTCAGAGGATCCAAGGGTAAGTAGTCAATGTAATAGAGCAGCAGGAAATGCTAGCAGAATGCTTGGTTGTGTAGGGAGAGGTATTAGCAGTAGGAAAAGGGAAGTGCTCATGCCACTGTACAGAGCACTGGTGAGACCTCACTTGGAGTACTGTGTGCAGTACTGGAGACCGTATCTCCAGAAGGATATAGACATCTTGGAGAGAGTTCAGAGAAGGGCTACTAAAATGGTGTACGGCTTGAAGGAGAAAAGTTACCAGGAAAGGCTTAATGATCTTAACATGTACAGCTTGGAAAAAAGACGAGACAGAGGAGATATGATAGAAACATTTAAATACGTAAAGGGAATCCACAAGGTAGAGGAAGGGAGTATATTTAAAAGGAAACAAAATAGCAAAACAAGAGGACATAGTCTTAGATTAGAGGGGCAAAGGTTTAAAAGTAACATCAGGAAGCATTATTTTACTGAGAGGGTGGTGGATACATGGAACAGTCTTCCAGTAGAAGTGGTAGAGGCCAAAACAGTAATTGAATTTAAGCAAGCATGGGATAGGCATAAGGCTATCCTAAACAAAAGATAAATCCAGGTTAAGTATCCATGTAATTGGGCAGACTAGATGGGCCGAAAGGTTCTTATCTGCCGACATTTTTTCTATGTTTCTATGTAAATTTATATGAAATCTAAATTACCCATTATAAACAACATATAAATGAGACATAAATGTAAAAATAATAACCACCTATGGCATAAATATATAGCACCACTTAAAAGTACAAGGGCAATACAGAGATCTGACAATAAAAGAATAAGACACATGGACAGCCTCATCTCCCTCCCTAACAGTGTGCAGGCAGGGAGAGCGTTGTTAAGATTAGGGTAAGCAGCTGTTTGTAAACCCTAAGGGAGTGTTTCTCCAGCTGTGACTACATAGTCCTAGGAACACTTCTAGCTAATTCTGAACTGCTCCAGTTCTGAGGCAGCCCAACAGCAGCTCTTGCACTGTGCACACAGGGAGCAGCTCCTGATGTTCTTCCATGATTGGGACTTATTTCCAGTATGTGTTGCGCACAGGTGTGTCCCATGACGCAAATGGATTAAAGTAACTGCATGGCAATGACTGAAGTCTAAAGGTTGTGTCTTAGCCCACTATTAAAAAACACGCCCTCTTTTTGCCTTTAATCGGGCTCAATTAGTTATTTTTATATATTTTTTTATTTTAGGTGAAAATCCCTTCTCTCACTCACTACCTGGCTGCTGCTCTTTGGCTCAGAGCTTCTGAAATGCAGAAGTCCCTGCAGCATCCTACACAATTTACATAACTTGGTTAGGGAACGCTACACAAATTGCATATGTAGCGGAACCTGTGTACTTTTATTAGCAAGTTACACAGTGCCAGCGCATAACCATAGCATGGTGTGCACAAAGCACCAGTCTTTTTCTGCAGCCTCATCGATTTTGAAGTGAATTATTCTTGTAAAACCTATGCAGGAGTCACTGTTTTCTGGTCAAACATAGGCTAGTCTTGTGTATTAGTATTTTAATATTTGATTACTAATGTTTGTTTGTTTTCCCTACGTGATATTCTACATTTTCAAACTAGTGCTACAATGTGTAAAATCGGTTTGTATTCATTAGATCCCCCTCCTCTTCACAGGAGCAGACATGGACGTGTGCCTTACAAATTACGGTCATTGCAACTACGTGTCTGGCAAGCACGCTTGTATATTTTATGATGAAGTGAGTATGCATGCAATATTCCTTCTATATCAAATCGAACACAATGGGAGGGGAGACGATCATTATAAATGGTGACGTTACACAATGCTGTTAGAATACTACTACTAAACTGTGGAAATAAATAAAAAGCTCATGGCTAGTAATTAACCTTTTCTCTACCAAGCACTCTATGTTGATAAAAATTGAGTGCCCATTTAGTTCTTAGGCCAGTGTCAGACGAGCGCACTATGTGCTGACGTGGCTTCCGGCGTCTGTTGTGACTCTGCAACAGGGCCGGCCAGACGCTGCTGAGCGCACACGAATTGCGAGCACAACAGCGGCTGTGCTGCGTCCATGCAGCAGGCCTCTCAGTCAAAGCGCTAGGAAGCACGTTGATGGAGCTGCAAAGCGCGATCCTCCATTTGGAGGATTGGGCCTTGTGGAGCTGAGCGCACTAACTGCACTCAGCGAGGTGGCCAGCTGGGCGTCGAGTGGAAGGAACGTCCACTCTCCTAGACGTTCCTGCCACTCTCCAATGACGCTCGTCTGACCCTGGCCTTAGATGTAGGAGGGGGTCAATTTTGCATAATAGTTATTCTGAAATCGTTAAAAGGTTAAGAAAATGTAAATTTGCTAATTTCTAATTTATCCTTTACAGAAATATTGCTGAGATGAAAGATTCTAAACTCTCTAGATAGTGTTCCTTAACTTGTAGAATTTAAAGTTTGGTCTATATAAACATACAGGCAGAAATGTCCCTTATGTCAACTACAGTAAATGTGCTAAAAATACAATTGGGCAGCTAATCCTGTTTGGGGTATTTCTAGTGATCATAATGAGATCACTAGCAATGCAGCTTCCAAAAAATACTTGGTAGAATAAAAAATAATCTGTATGTGTCATGTTGACATATGGAAATTACAGTAACACCTTGTATGGTAGAGGATTAAAGAGGAAGTGTCGCTTTATCAGAAATCGCACCATTGCTTAAAGTATAAAAGTAACTACCTATTACTCATACTAACGTTTTCGTGATGCTCGATTTCATTTTGAATAAATATTAGATGAGTGATGTCACCGTTCTGCTAAAGATATTTTTGCAATATGTCTTCCCTCCTCAGATATAGTCCCCTACTTCTTATCATGTGTCCCCCTCTTCCTCATTCAACTCATATTTCTCAAAGTGAAGTTTTTTTTTTTAACTGGGGGTCATTCACAAAGCTCAGTTTGTGGTTGCAACAGCAATTTTTAGCATTGTTGGTAACTACAGCCAACTCCGGTGTTTTGTGAATAGCTCCCACTGCGTTACACTGCGGAAAGTCCTCTATTCAACTACAGTGGAAAAATAAAGCTGTGAAATTATTAAAGCTAACTTGGGTTAGTTCCTGCTCCTGGCTATCACGAGGGGCAGAGACGGCGTAATAAGGGTATAATGGGAGTGAAGGGTGGACCTTTGGCTCATGGGATAGATGCCTGCACTTGGCTGAGTAGAGCACACACTTCACTAGGGCGGAAACAATTGATGATGAAAATGGTTAACTATTATCATTGTCTACTAATCAGTTTGTGTAGAACAGATACTGTTTAGAGTCAGAGTTAAACGTTGTTAACCTCAGATACTACCTTTCGGAGCTGATTGCAGAAGATGTGCTGGATGATTTACTCTGCACGATTTTGTTCTAGGGTTGTATTATACATCAATGGTTTGGTTTTATTTAGTTTACACCAGTAGCAGAACTATAGCACAGACCCCGGGGTACTGTCTCTGGGTGGTTGAAGCTGTACCACTGGTGCTTTATCCTTCCTTGGACCTTGGAGTCCTGTGCCACCACTCAACCCTCCCTCTCTATGCCAGAGCTGCCATCCCTTCATTTTCGTCCAGTCCCTTCCCCCAAACTGTTCCCTTGAGCAAACTCTCTCCCCCCTACTCAGAGTGTTCATGAAATTACTTTAAAGGGACACTACGCATTCTGACTACTTTGGCTTATTGTGGTCAGTCTTTGTGAAGGGCTCCCCTTCCTCCCTGCTTTACGTGCGGACATCCTCTTGTCTATTCAAGCACTTTGGTCCTGGTCCCTTCCCCCCAAAATTGCACTCTGGTCTAGAGTGGTGCCGAAATAAACATTTTTTCTTTCTCTACACTCTGGTCCAGTCTCTTGCCCAAACTCCCTCCCCCTCCCCCCCTCAATTTGTTCATGAAATTTCTTTAAAGGGATACTCTACATACCCTGACCACTTTAGCTTATTAAGGTGATCAGGTTGGGTGGAGTGTCCCCCACCCTTCTCACACCGGTTTCATGCTGACCTCATCATGTCTATCACTTGGAGAAAGCAGATATGTGCATGCAACATCAATCCATCATTCTGACCAGGCACTTGTGTACCTTCTGTGCAAAAAGTACACAAGTTCAATGAGCTGTGCAATTTGTGTATGGATGTACGAAAGTTATGTACGCTATGCAAATTGCTTAAGCGAAAAAGGGTTTTGTTTTTTGTTACACACCTAGTGATCCTTGAAAGGAAACAAAACTATTGTATTTTTTTTTTCCCCGATGAATCGATTTAATCGGAAAAGTAATCGGTTATTGAAATAATGGTTAGTTGCAGCCCCCAGACTGCACGTTAGAGGGGCATACTGTAAATGGGAAATGAGGGGACACCTTGAGAAATTTTAGAATTGGGTATAATACACTAAATTACTTGAAAAAGGTTATCCTTCCCAATGGGAGACTTACCACGGCTTTATTTTTCCCTGATTATGGAGATTGAACTCCTTTCACTTTACCTTTTGTGTAGTACAACAACTTCTGACGACAATTGGTGGCAGGAGGGAATTTCTTGTTTATAGGAGGACACAAACGAGGAACTAGGTTTTTGCAACAGGGAACATATAATGCAATTCTAATATTTTTCTGTTTGCCCTGGCTGAACAGATAGGCGACATCTACAGGGTTATTCAGAGAGAGGTGAAAAGCAGGAAAACGGCTGGAGAATAGAAAATTCTAGGTCAAAATGACCAAACCAGAAAAATTCTCCCATTTATCGCACTTTCCAAATCGGCTATTTTGACCTAGAATTTTCCATTCTCCAGTCATTCTCCTGCTCTTCACCTCTCTCTGAATAACCCTGCTCATATTCATTCTCAATTAAAAATAAAGGGCGTTCAAATAATGTATTTATTTTGTCTTAAGATTGTGATAGTATTTCCGTGTGACAGGACCTCTTTAAAGAAATGCAAAAATATGTATCCACCCTTAAAGAAAAATGGTTGATGTATGCATCCATAAAATGATTTGTCATGTTAGTTTTATTTTTTATGCCCAGCCACTTTTCCTCAATATCTACTTATTGTAATACATATGTTGCCGATTTTACATTGCTACAACTTGCATTTTTGATTAATATATGAGCATAATGACTGATTTCTCTGGCAAATCAGAAATGTTTTGCTTCAGATTCACAGAGCTTTGTTGCAACCATTTAAAGCTCAGTCCAACCAGGACGTGGTTATTAAATCTAATAAAGTATCTGATTCTGGTCTCTGGAGACTCAATTTATCCAAAAATCAATCCGATCAGCCCTGTGGCTCTCAATAGTAACGCTGCATCAAAAACGCAGCAGATTTTAAAAAGTAGTCTGAAATGTAGATGAATGGGGGGGGGGTGCTTTTAGCCCAAAAAGCAATGCACTCGCATAAATTTTTCCGGTGCAACTTGGCACTATATTAGTCCTTTGCACTGTGCTGGCGTCATAAAATAGTGCCAGGTTGCACAAAAAAGTGGTGTCTTACAGTTTATGTATATAGGCCTCTTTTCTTTCCATCACTCTGTCACTGCTTCTGTCCCGTTGGCTGCATTTTCATCAATGCTTAGAAGTTGAACCTTGCACAGCTCATCCCAGAGCTGATTGACCGTCCATGTTTACTGCAGCAGTGTCTTCAAGCTCTAGGCCAGGAGAGGTCAAAAACGTTGTACTGCTTTCTGCAGGGAACTGCTTACACCGTAACCTTTGCACGAGACTTGGGTTACTGTGCTTGCTATATCCCTTTAACATGGCAAGACGATATCTTAGAGGTGGGTCTTCAATCAAAGCATCTACAGAATATCATTGCTTATCTGACGCAAAGTCCCTTTGTGTCTGTAATATTGTCCACATACTCACTCCTAAACAGTACTGTGCTGGTTTTTTTTTTGGTTTTTTTTACACAGAATATGTACTGATACAGCTTTGGCAACGTGTGAGACATACCAAGGTCATAGGTTGTACTTCACAGGCCGTGGATCAGTGCATATTGTAGTCTTGTTACAAAGCCACCCGGAAGATGACCGAGATCTGCTTTCTTCCAAATGATTTGAGCTTTGTGTCTGCTACCTCTCATCATTCTCCTCTCACTTACAGAACACAAAGCATTATGAGTTGTTGAATTACAGTGAACATGGAACAACTGTTGACAATGTTCTCTATTCTTGTGACTTCTCTGAGAAGATCGTTCCTACCCCTCCCAGCAGTATTGTTGCCAAAGTGCAAAGTGTGATAAGTAAGTTTTATTCTTTCTGGATTTAATAATTTATATTGCATTTATTAATTTCGGGAATATTTTACTCGTGGATTTGTTGGGCTGGGGGGGATGGTATCCTTTAGCCCATTGTTTCCCAAACCTGTCCTCGGGACCCACTAACAGGTCAGGTTTGCCAGATATCTGAAGCACAGCACAGGTGATATGATTTGCTGCTCAGTGATTGCTGGATTTAGTCTGCATTTCCCCAAGGTGATCTGCAAAATCTGGCCTGTTGGGGGGTACTTGAGGACCAGGATTGGGAACCATTGCTTTAGCCTGTCTGCACATAACTTTATATAGGTGCCATTTTAGGGAACATGATAAATTGTCCATGATATTTTTCACTCCCAGTTAATACCTTCATTTTTTTGCTTCTGGCACAGACCTTGCAAAGACACCATGACCACATAAATTTAGCCCTTTCACTACCAAGCTCTTTGTGGGAGAGGGGAAATCATACATTTGAGACATGGACGCCGTGGTCATCATTTAACTGCAGGGTAGATGATCAATTTTGCTTGGTTAAATTTTTTTGTTTAATTCAAATGTAAATTTTCTAATTTTTAATTTTCCTTATGCATTTATCCTATACCGAATTATTGCTGTTAGTAACAGTTCTAAGACATTAAATATTCCAATGTATAGAAATTACAGTAACACATTGTATCTGTACTGCACAGGAATATCAGTCATTATAACCCCCTGAATCTTATCCCTCACAGTAGAGAGTGACCCAAGAGCTCTCCCTGTATTCTGCCCTCTCCATGGCTGTTGTAATGCAGCAGGTTGCATACAGCTTGTGTGGGGACTTCTCAAGCATGTAGAGGTATCTGATTGGCTGAGTGCGAGCTTGGCTGCTCCTGGACGACTCGTCCTTAGCCAGGGCCATCTAGCTACTTCCTGTCTATGCATTTGACTTTTGGGTGCTGCACCTTCCTATTAAGAGTTAAAAATCATGTGGAATAGGACCCGGCTTTGCTTAACCTGTATCCCGGCAAAACGGGGGTAACTGAACATCCCCTATGTGCGCCCGTACTGTCGTGCCCCCGGTGTCCGTCACAATGTTGTGACTCTTCGGAGCTGGCCACCAGCTGTAGCACACGCACTAATTGCACGCGCTAAAGCATGCGTGCTGCATCCATTCAGAAAGCCTCCCCGTCAAACCGCTATGACATGTGTACGACGGGGCTGCAAAGTGCAATCCTCAATAGGAGGATCGAGCCTTGCAGTGTCGAGCGCACAAATTGCGCTCATCGAGGCGGCCAGACAGGCGTCAAGAGTGGAAGGAACGTCCACTCAGACGTTCCTTCCTCTCGTAAAAACACTCGTCTGACACTAGCCTAAATCTGAAATTGAGATCTAGGCCCTACCAGATGCCAGGCTTTCTCAAGCTCATCCCACCTGCAGCTGTCCATATAATTTTTTCTTTGAACAGTGTGTAACTTCTAGTTTTATGATCCAAGTCTGAAATCAAAGGAGGATAAAAATGGTGGCATACAATGACCCGTTCAAGGTACAAAATACCTTTTGTCCATCATACCCTGAGAACAGTTGACCATGACACTCTAATGCTGAATGGAAAAGCTGCTGGTGTAAATAAGCACTCAGTATACTAGCGTAGATTTTACTTTTCTGGCCCAATTGATGGAGTGAGAGTCTGGTACCCACATGCACTCTGATACAGGCCTCTTGCACCCATGCAGCTGTCATTCAGCACTAATCCCGAGCAAACCTCCCAGCCTCTGTCATTTATAGTATGCTATGTATTCTTTTGTGTATCTTTATTGTATGATTCCTACCATGACAGACATTGTATGGTTACTGCCTGTTAATCCTGATGATCCTTAATGTTTGTTTCATTTGGTTTTCTGTACAGAATGCAGCAAAAGCCAAAATCCAGAGACTGAGGCCATCAAGGAAGAGCCAATCATGAACTCTCGAGCGCAAGGTCCGCAACGGCAACCGTGCAACTGCAAAGCTAGCAGTTCCAGCCTCATTGGCGGGAGCGGGGCGGGCTGGGAAGGAACGGCCCTCCTCCACCATGGAAGCTATATAAAGCTGGGCTGCATTCAGTTCCTATTCTCAATCACAGAGTTTGCAACAAGGCAGCCGAAAGGCGAGAGCGATGCCTTAGCACAAGACCTGGACTTGGAAGACAAGATGACGCTGAAGGCACCTCATCAGGTGCCAGTCTTAAGATCCAACTCTGTTCCTTAGGAGCCAAACACTAGAACTCTAACGAGACAAAAACTCTTCCTGAATTAAGACTTAACTCGTCAGAGCAAACATGTCCAGTGGCCTCCTGGAATCCCCACATTTGGCCAGAAAGAGTTTGCACATTTGCATGATATGAAGAAAGTTCACTTTTTATTTTTTCGTCTTTTTTTATTTTATTTTTTTTCTCTCCTGTGCTCACATTTTATGGGCATTTGCACATATATTTCTATCATACATTTCATATATTATAAATATATATAGATATATATTTTTTTTTATATTGTAAAACTCGAACAGTTCTGCTTGGAACGTATTTTCCAGAACCACGATCAAGAAGTTGGAAGACATTTTGCAGGCCACAAATTTAACTTCCCCCCCCCCCCCCCTCTCTTCCTTCATGCCATTGTAAATTAATAAAGACAAGAGAGACTTGTTCTATTTTGTGTCAGTGACAGTTTTCTACAGAACTGCAAGCTGCAATTTGTTTTCCTAACAATTGTATTTCTCTCCCACGACCTGTTGGTTAACAGTCCTAATACAAATCAGTCTGTCCGACCTTTCTTCCCCATTCTGACTACATTTTCAATAAACGCAGCTTTATACAGACAGCAAGAACGGCATTAAGATTTTTGTACATAAACAGAAGGCTGCCTTTTTTTTAAAAAAAACAAAACAATTTTTAAATATGTACAGTGCCGCGTGTGATATGCCTTTGGCTCCTGTCTGTTGTAGCAAAACATTTTGTCGTACACTTGTCTGTCCTGGGGTTTTTTTTTTGTTTGTTTTTTATTATTATTGTAATAATGCCACTTCTTGTGGAAGTCAGACAACTTAGATTTCATTGTAAATATTAATTGTATTGTTTTAGATTTTACAAAACCTTTTTTCCTGTATTCTGTACATATATATATATATATAAAAAAAGATTCTTTCTGAGCCTTTGTGCGCATTTAGTCTTGTTTTACTGGTTCCGCCTTATTTACATAAAGAGCCTCACCTTTAGGTAGAATTAGATGTGGCTGTGTATGTTTAACGATATTTGTCTGCAATCAGGTTTATTCATTAACCACGATGGCTTTCAGTTGTTGCAACAACGATCAACTTCAACGTTTCCCAAAAAGGGAAATTCACATAGCAACAGGAGAGGAAGCTTCACCGATTAAATCTTCTCCTGCTTGGAGTTTTTCCCTCGGGATTGCTGACGTTTACGGTCATTGCAACAACGGCAAACTATGGTAGATACTCGAGTATACCGCTAGATTTTGGTGACAACATTTTACCTTAAAATTGGAGGGGTTGCGTTCTATTCGAGACCTCTGCATCGCGTGTAAAAAATAATAATAATAAAAAAATTACGCAACTTGCCTTGCTCTGGATCCCAAGTCTCCCGGAAGTTCCGGTAGTCTCGCTGAAGTGAATGCGGGCTCCCTGATGCTTGCAAACACTTCAGGAACTCCCGGATTTGGGAGAGGTGGGATCCATCACTCTCGCTTTAAGCCAATCATCCACCTTGCTCGCCTCCAAGGCCATCTAATCGCTAGTAAAGAAGACAGGTGGCCGGCGACTTCAAACTTAGCAACAACTGCAATCATTCTAGAGCAGAGCACTCTGGCCTGAGGGGTAGCCTGACTGTTAAGAGAACCTGGAAGGATTTCAATTGTTTACCGGTACAGTAAAATTTTGTTCCTCACGTTCTATTCAAGTCGTGAGTCTATCATCTCCATAATAAATGTCTATCCATCGCGTTATATTCAGGTCGCGCTATACTCGAGTATCTACGGTAGTGTATAATCCCAATATCGTCATTTATTTTTGTATCCCATTTTGAACACTCAGCGTCCGTTCCTTGAGTACTACAGGCTGACTATGGTCTTTGAAATAAAAGTGATATAATGCTATAAAAACATATTTACAATGATAATAATGGAAACTAAACCCCCATTAGGCCTAATGAATAGAGCACATGCTATATGTACACCATTACTTCGATGTTACCATTCCTTTCATGGTGATGGAGTTTGCAGGAGGACAGAGAGAGGAGCCTTGAAGCCTGTTCAGTTCCTCAGCAGCTGCTGAATTGCTACATTGCAGCAGTCTCACTGAATGCTTTGACTGAATATTGAAGCAAAAGGGCTGAGGATTGCTTAAAGAAAGGTGCTGTTTCTGCAATATCCACTGTTGTCCATTTTATTACCACTTTAGTGCTAATGTTTAACATGTTCCAATAAATATTTGTTTTGGTCCACCAAAACGTCAAACTGAACATTTCCTTACTGGATTATTTGCTCTGTGGAGGTGGCCATCTTTCCCACATCACACTCAGCTACTCTGCACTTGCAGCTAAGTAGAGAAGAGCTGCAAAGTTAGTAGTGCTGAGGGCTGAGCTGCACCACAACGTTCAGTGCCCTGTTGCTAACTTAGCACTTGCGGCTGAGGAACTGAACGTGCCTCTGATTCCAAGGCTCCTCCTTAGACAGGCCCAGACCCTCCCAGCTCATTTGGTCATCTTTAGGCCATGTGCCTTCCTCCAGGGGTAAACTGCCTCCAGCTGCGGGAGATTTGGTTTGCTGGTATAGATTACTGTGTCATCTGCGTGCATGTGTAAAGTTGAGGCTTTGCAGACGTTGGGCAGATCATTTATGAATATCGTGAATAGCAGGGGGCCGAGTCAGAGTATCGAGTCTTGGGGTACTCCGCACGTGACTGGGAGGGGTAGGGAAGAGCTTCCAGAAATGGACACATGTTGCGATCGGTCGGATACATATGCTTTGAAACCAGGTTAGTGTGCGATCACCAATACCGGAGTTTATAAGTTTTTGTAATAAGATGCCATGGTCTACGGTGTCAAAGGCCTTGGCAAAATCCAGGAAGATGGCTCCAGTTAGGTTTCCTTGTTCCATGCCAGCTTGGGTTTCATTGTAAACTTTTAAAAGGGCGGTTGTAGTTGAGTGATTTTTGGACGAAAGCCGGATTGATCTGCGGTTAAATAGTTTGAAGATAATAATCACGTAATTGTGTGTAGACACATTTTTCCAAAGTTTTTGACATTACAGGGAGCAATGATATCGGACGGTAGTTGGATACCAAAGTACTGTCACCACTTTTATGGATAGGTACCACTCTCGCAGTCTTCCAGAGTCTGGGTATGTATCCAGTTGCCAGTGATTCCTTGATTAGGGTTGCGACAGGATTTGCCATTGCCGGTGCACTGATTTTCAGCAGCATTGCTGGAGTTTGATCAGGTCCAAACTGGTATTTAATTTTTTGGATTATGGAGAAGTTTAGTAACTTCACTGACGGGCACTGGACTAAAGTTGAATTTACGGAATGTATGGATATATAGAAGCTCAGATCTTGTCAAGGTTGGCTGGTTCTGACATACATGTGGAAATATACACGAGTAGATACACATATATCAGGGTGTGGGTTAATAAGGAGAGAAGTCGGAGTTCAAGGCAAGGCTCAGCTTCCTTAAAGCAGCCGTTCAACAAGTGGAGCACTTCTATTGGTCGTAGTGTAATGGTTTGTCCATCATCCACCAAATTGACTCTGACCGGTTTGTTTCAGCCCTAATGCGTTTTAATAATCAATAATGAAAATGGTTATCAACTATACTCATCGATTTTGTGTACAGCGCACACTGTTTAGAGTCAGACGGAGTTAAATGTTATAACCTCAGTCTCTGCTTTGGAGCTGATTGCAGAAAATGTACCAGCTGCTTTAGGCTGGGGTCAGACCAGCGCACTTTTAACGTGCGTTCTGGCGCACTTAATCACGGCCGTACTAGCAGCAAATGACGGGCAATGACGGCCAATATACGAAGTACGGTCGCACGAAAGTCCGGCTGCGCAACGCAAGTGGAAAATGAACGCTTTTTTTCGAGAACGCAGAACCTCTAGTACGGACGTACAGAGTGCGCTGCGCCCGCTAGCGGTGTGTGTGTGTGTGTGAGATTTGGAGACGTCAGACCCTGCTCATGTCCGGCCAACATAACGTCCAGACGCAAAACGTTTCCTGGTTTGGATTCGTAAAACATCACGCACGAACATGCGCATCGTATGACCGTTTTTGCATATTCCGTGAAAAAATACATCAATCCGTTCGGACGCACTTTTTTACGTTCGCGTGTAAAAATGCTTTCGTTTGACCCTAGCCTTACTCTCTTTATGTCTTCCATAACCAGTTTGTTTTTATTCAGTTTACAACTCTGGCAGCTTTAGAACACAAACCCTGGTATTCTGCCACTGGGTATGAGCTCTGTACCGCTGGTTTTATATCCTTACTTAAAGCTGGAGTCCTGTGCCCACCACCCCAATGCACCTGCCACCCCCTCTGTGGTTTGGAGCTGCCATTCTCTCTTTTTGGTCCAGTCCCCTCCCACACTCAGGTCTGGTCTTGCAAAAACCCACTCCCTCTCACACTTGAGTCAAGTCCCTTGCCCAAACTCTGTCCCACCTCTGGACCCGCCTCCCGCTCAGTTTGTTCATGAAATTATTCTAAAGGGACACTATGCACCCTGACCAAATAGCTTATTAAAGTGGTCAGGCTTCTCACCCTGCTTTCATGCTGACCTGTCTATCTGAGCAATCACAGAAGCGTTCGTTTGAGGAGAAAGCAGACCTGGGCTTAAGCTGCTTACACCGCTTCAACCATCTCTCTGACCAGGCGCTCATGTACCTTGTGTGCAAAAAGTATGCAATTTGAGTGTACGTATGAAAATAATATACACTACGCAAATTGCTTACAAAAAATAAGGGGGGCAGGGGTTGTTTATATAATATTCCTTTTAAGAAAAAAAAAACCTTTCTTTTTTATTTATTTTTTATTCTTTCTTATCCGATTAACCCCTTCACTGCGGATGACGTGTGGAGCACATCCACATTGACTCCCTCTATATGCGGAGGACGTGCCCCCACACGTCATCCGCTTGTGGGAGCCCCGGCGGAGATACTCACCTCTCTGTCCGGGGTCCCGCGGCGGTCTGACTTCAGTGTCCTCAGACGCTGAAGTTAAGCCCCTCCCGACGTCAATGACGTCATCGCGCAATGCGCGATGATGTCATTTCCAGGTGACCCCCCCGGCAATGCCGGGAGATCTCCTGAAAGGGAGGGGGGATCGTTCGGATCCCCCTCCCGATCGGGAAGGAGCAGCGCCACAAGCCAAGCACCGCTTAAAAGGGGAGAGTCTTGGAGGGGGCGGAGCTAGCGGTGCATGAGAGAGGTTGCATTCTACAGAGCTCCGCTGCATAATCTACCAAATACATACCCAATTGCGACCACCTCGTCCTGTACCGCTCTCTGGGGGGGGTCTGGAGCCACCCTCTTGACATGGTGCTGCCGTGGCTGCTGTTTACCGGATTTTCGGTAGCGTAATCGCGGTTCGACATGACTCGGGCAGCCTACACAGATCGGCCATATTGAGAGTCCTGGGGACTTTCCTGCTGCACGCGACGGTTCTGATTTCTGGGGCCCGCCTACTATCCTCCCTAACCATGGATAAGAAGACACTGCAACTGCAAAGTACTATTGGGGCTCTCGACAGATATTAGAGACTCACTCTATAAAATTGCGATAATCCCCCATGGTCTTGGGGTGTGCGTCGTCTTTGGCAGTTATCGTGGCAGCACAGGCCCGCCGAGGGGGCGTCGCTGAGTCTAGGAGAGTGTCCATCTGCTCCGGGGCATCCGGAACGCAGAGAATGCTAAACCGCAACGAAATGCCCTACCTGGTTTCAATGTTAAAAAAAATATATATTTTTTTTTATTAAATATTTAACCATTAATTCTTTTCATTTTCAGCAAAAAGTCTATTAATTTGTTAGGATTAGAGTTTGTATTTTTTTGGTGATATTTCTGGATTTACAATTCTTTTAAAAAGCATAGGCTTTTTTTTTCTTGCCGAACGCAATTTTTTTCCCGCTCTTCACTTCAGTACGGCTGCATACAGCGGAGCAGTGCTTGGTGCTGAAAACTATTTCAGCACCAAGGACAGGCGGGTTTCTGTATCTTTTCACCCTCATTAACAGTAATTGTAACCGTAGTAACAGAATTCATCATTCCAAAACAACGAATCGATCCAAAATACGAATTACTAAACAAATTAAAAAATGAAATCCGAAACACATTTTTTCACTGTGCACATGTCTACTACATATACTGTACAATACTTTGGCTTACTGTATCCCAGGTTTGTGTATTTAGTCTAGCCTTCACCCATTGTACAGCACTACAGAAGGTGTTGACGCCTTATAAGGAATCACGTAACGGTACATACTCGCCACCCAGGACATACTTGAAAATGAGAGAAAGCTCAATGTATCCTTCCAGGTAAAATCCTTTAAAAAAAAAAAAAAAGTAATCTGATAGCATAGTGGAATCTGGTGAAATTTTAAGATAGTGGGATGCTGGAATTTATCTCCAAGATTCTCTGTATACCAGCATATAACAAGTGACAAAGCAGGATTTTTTTTTTTAAACCAGACTAAGGGGGGTTATTCAGAGAGATCCGAAATGTACCGGACACTTAATTTCAGCGAATATGTCGGGGCCATTCAGAGAGCAGGCAATTCGCCAAATTGTGGCACATTGCCTGCACATACGGTGCCTGTTCGAGGGCAGTGAAATCCCCCATAGAGAAGCAATGCTTCGGCTATTCAGAGAACAAAAACCAGCAGTGAAAAGTTGCAGAAATGTCCTGCCATTCGGTGGCTTCATTCGACAGGTTTATTCAGGCGAATCCCATAGGCTTCAATGTTAATATTCTCGTTTTAATCCAATATCTAATAAACCATTGATTATAATATTCTGCAGTAAAGGGTCTCTTTATTTGAAATTTTTTTTTTTTAGGATCTTTTAGGCATTTTTCTGCAAATTCTTTTTTCCGCTTTTTTTTTAAATCGTTTTTTCTTTTTTCTGTAACAGCCCTTTTTATTATCATTTATTGAATCTTATATGTAAATTTCAGACATTTTCTTTCTGTAGTTTCTTTGCAAACAGCGTTTCACTTTTCAAACATTCAAGCGTACTGGTTTTCATTTTTTTCACTCCAATTCGTCTGCGGTGTCGGCTTTTTCCGGCAGCTGCTCTGCGCTCTGATTGGAGACTGGGTTTCTACGGCGTGTTCAGCGGGGTTAATCCAGATGTTTCGGTGTGTGTTCGCCGGGTTTTGCAGTGAGTGTTCGTTGGGTTTGCTGTAGACAATAGAACCCAGATGCTACTCACGAAAAAATGGGTGAAAAAGGAAGGGAATCCTTGCGCCACGATTCCAAATTCAAAACAGCATAAATAAATTCCCAAGACCCATGTATTAAATCAAAGGTGATTTTATTCCTGCACCAACAAGTACGACGTTTCGACCAGAACTGGTCTTTGTCAAGACTTGACAAAGACCAGTTCTGGTCGAAACGTCGTCCTTGTTGGTGCTGGAATAAATCCACCTTTGATTTAATACATGGGTCTTTGGAATTTATGCTGTTCGTTGGGGTTGCGGCGGCTTTTCTCTGCACTACGACGGCCCTGTGGTGCTTGCTGAATACACCGCAGGGTCGCCGAAATGGGATCACCAAATCGCACCGAATTAAAGAGAACGAAAAGTCACCGAACGTGCAGTGACTTTTCGATTCTCTTTGAATAACCCTGATAGTTTCGAGCCTCGGCCCCCTCCTGTTTTTGCTTTAACCTCCCTGCCGGTATTCTCGAGTGTGACTCGGGGTTAAATTTCGCTACCGTGAACGGTAACCCCGAGCCACACTCGGGCTGGATGTTTACTCACCTCCTCCTGGCTCCCTCGCTGTCCCCCACAGTGTGATCGTGGCGAGCTGCTTCCTGGAAGGCTCCCTGCGAGTCACACGATGCAGGGTGGGGTGGGAACCATCAGCAAACTTAGAAAAATTGGATTCTACAGTGTAAAATGATAAGTGCAATGTTTAAGAAAGGCCACTAGGTGGCAGTACAGGATAAGAAATAGACCATACATCCTCTCACCCTTGTTTTCAAGACAGATTTCAGTGTTTTTTGTTGTATTTTATTGAATATCATTTATTTGCATTGTTTTGGTTAATTATTTTTGGGATAATAAATTATTATGTCGTGTTTCAAACTTTATCGGACTCAGTGTATTTACTAATTTTTTTTATTTATTTTTTTTATAAAGGATTTTAGCAGTAAGGACTCTTGATTTCACGGATTTCAGTGCGTGATTCCTAATTATTACAGGCTAACTATGTACAAAAACACCTTTCCTTTAAAAAAAAAATTGAGACGCTTTTAGACACGAAATTTTGAAAAAATTAGACCGCCAGGGAGGTTAAGCAAGAAGTGGATTACACGGTAGTTGCTCACTTTAGGCCACAGTGGCTATTAATTGCTGTTTATTTACTAAATAACATTATTCTCTCTGATAAATGCAATTATCTATTTATTTATAAAGGATTTTACCAGGAAGGATACATTGAGATTTCCCTAATTTTCAAGTATGTCCTGGGTTCAAGAACATTGAATTGTTACAGAAATACAAAGTAATATTTCCAGAATTCGGCCATTTCTTACCGCTGTCACCACAAAACAACTCATACATGCCCTGGTAATCTCCCGACTCGACTATTGCAATAATCTCTTATCTGGCCTCCCTCTGTCCCGCCTCTCCCCCCTACAATCCATCCTGAACGCCTCTGCCAGGCTAATTCACCTCACCCGCCGCTCTGTCTCTGCCGCTCCCCTCTGCGAGTCCCTTCACTGACTCCCCATCCACTGCAGAATTAAGTTCAAAATCCTTATCATTACCTACAAAACCCTCACTAACTCAGCGCCCCACTACCTGTCCTCACTAATCACCAAATACACCCCAGCCCGCTCCCTAAGGTCAAACAGTGACCTGCGCCTAGCTTCTCCCCGCATCACCTCTTCCCATGATAGACTGCAGGATTTCTCACGCGCAGCCCCCACTCTCTGGAACGCTCTCCCTCGTACTGTCAGACTTTCCCCTAACTTCTCTTCCTTCAAACGCTCCCTTAAAACGTTCCTATTTAGGGAAGCCTACCACCCAACTCACTGACGCAACCATCAATCACTCTAACCTTACAGTCCTCTCCTCCTGTTTCCAACCCCAACCCTCCCAGATTGTGAGTTCCTACGGGAATAGGGCCCTCATCTCCTCCTGTACTGTTTGTCAAATGTTGTTCAATGTATTGTAACCATGTCTATACTGTGCCTATTGTACAGCGCTGCGGAATATGCTGGTGCTTTATAAATAAAGAATAATAATAAAGTAATAAATGCAAGATATTGAAAAACAACACACAAATATACAGATTAACAGAAAATAAATATGTAGGAATATATTCACTGTTACATGTTTACAGGTGCATTCTTTATTGAGGTATATTCATACTTGTACATACTTGAAAACGAGAGAAATCTCAATGTATCCTTCCTGATAAAAAGTGCAAATAAATAAATAATAGAGATCTCTTGGGTGAATTCACCAGCAACTTCTCTGCAAACTCACAGCATATTGTATAAACCCCTGCTACAACTGCCCTGTACACTTCATGTGGCCAACATACAACAGAGAAGGGCACTGCTGGCAAAATATATCTGAAAAGCTCTGAATATATCGAGGGATGGATCATGGAGGTCTCCAGCAGCTCAGAGAATGTAACTTCGCGTATTGCTGCGGTTTGTCCCTCGCGTTCAGCCGTAGCTGGCAGCTCCTAGCTTCTTGTTATGTAAATGGTTAAAGTACAGCTCCAGGAGGGGGCGTGGAGAAGGAGATTACTGGGGACTGTCACATCGTCTGCTGCTTTTTCCCTTATTCTTCAGAGACCACAGGTAGGACATTAAGCCGCCTGTGTTACATGCAAAAATCAAGTGCAATATTTTATTTGCACTTTAAAGGCTCAGAGGAGCTGTATCCGGATCCTGGCCGATGGACTCCCTTTAATCCTCTGCCATTGTTTTCTAATCTCTTTTCAGGAGGTGTCAGAGTCCATGGCTGCTATGCTGCTGGTGGCAGGGATCTCAGTGGGAGTCTATGTGCTCGTCTACTACAACTTCATCAGAGGGAAGCAATGCAAGAGTGACACCAGCCTCAAGGGCAAGACTGTCATAGTCACAGGTACAACTTCCACAAGCTCCCAGCCCTGGGATGACTTCTCAGAAGCTCCAGCAAGTGTGACCACTCCTTAAACACTGCATGTACTAGTGCTTGAGTTACACATGCTCTTCTTCCACCATGAGCACTAATTATTCTTTATAAAGCAGCACCAGCATATTCCACAGCGCTGTACAATGGGCACAGTTTATACATGGTTACAATACATATATCAAACAACATTTTGACAGACCAGTACAGGAGGAAACGAGGGCCCAAGTCCCCTGGGATTTTACAATCTAGAAGGGTGGAAACAGGAGTGAACTGCAAGGTGCGAGTGATGGACTG
Organism: Leptobrachium leishanense; assembly: GCA_009667805.1. Lineage (NCBI taxonomy): Eukaryota > Metazoa > Chordata > Amphibia > Anura > Megophryidae > Leptobrachium > Leptobrachium leishanense. The sequence continues at coordinate 85,934,484 of CM019064.1, read as the reverse complement.
CAAGGTGCGAGTGATGGACTGCAAGGTGGGAGTGGAGGACTGGTTGTGTCAGTGAGTCGGGTGGTAGGCTTCCCTATGGCTAGGGTCAGACGAATGTGATTTCTACAGACTGTGCTTCCGTGCAGTACGGACGTACGTCAGTACGGAAGACGCAGTAGTGGCCACACAGTCCGTTTATCACTGACGTATATTTTGACAGATGTAGGAGGGAAAATAAATTAAAAAGCAAAACCATTTTGTCCGTGAAAAATGCTGGACGTATAAATGCAGTCCGTCTGACCACGTTCCATCACTCACACACAAAGCTATGCAGACGTTGCGGACGCAGCGCACTTTGTGCGGCCGTTCTAGGGGTTGCACGTTCTTGCCTGCCTTGCGTCCGTGGGCCGTGGCCGTTGCCTGTCCGCAGTTCAGTGCGGATGTACTTCGTGTAACGGGCTCCGATGGGCTTTCTGTCATGCTATCACGGACGTACTTTTAGGCTAGGGTCAGACTGAGGCAGTGCGAACGCGCGTTCTGGCGCACTTAATCACGGCCGTGCTAGCAGCAGATGCCGGGCAATGACGGCCAATATACGAAGTACGGTCGCACAAAAGTTCGGCCGCGCAACGCAAGTGGAAAATGAACGCATTTTTTCGAGAACGTCAAACCGCTACTACTGACGTACAGAGTGCGCTGCGTCCGCTAGCGGCGTGTGTGCGTGAATTGGAGATGTCAGACACTGCTAATGTCCGGCCAACATAACGTCCAGATGCACAAAGTGTTTTATTGATGATCCGTCCAAAATCACGGATGAAACTGCGCATAGTATGACCGCTATTGCGTATTCCATGAAAAAATACGTCCATTCTTCGAACGCACATTTTCACGGACAACGTGAAAAATGCGTTAGTCTGACCCTAGCCTAAGGCGCCATCACGGACGTGAACACTACGCTCGTCTGACCCCAGCCTAAATAGGAATGTCTTAGGCTAGGGTCAGACGAACGTGATTTCTACAGACTGTACGTCCGTGCAGTTCAGACGCACTTTTGACGGAAGACGCAGTAGTGGCAGTATTTTTTGACGTGAACGCTGCGCTCGTCTGACGGGAGCCTTAGCCTCTTAAGAGACCGTTTGAAGAGAAACTAGGGGAAAGTCTGACAGTACGAGGGAGAGCGTTCCAGAGGATGGGGGCTGCGCGGGAGTAATCCTGCAGTCTATCATGGGAAGAGGTGATGCGCAGGTCACTAATATTGTGATTTGCTGTAGACATGGGGTCAGGTAGCCACTGGCTCATACAATATTACCTCTGGCTCATAGAATTATCGTTTTTTCTTTTTTTTTTAAAGGAAAATCAATTTTTTTTAAAAACGTGGCTTTTCCCCTGACTTTTACAATTAAAAAATAAGTTTGTGTACAGCAGGACAAGACTGGAGCCGTCCCACATTTCATAAACATTATGTAATTTATTTATTTTTAAAGAAAACCTTTTCGCTAGCAAGAATTTTATCTGTGGAGAGGTCTGATTTTTTTTTTTTTCTTTTCATTTTGTGAATAGAGAAGAACCTGGGTTTACGTTTTCAAGCATGGTTTTGGCTTCAAGCCCAGAGGCCTCCCCCGTGCATCCTCCTTGGACTGTATTTCAGCCTTGGTTTTAAACGTTTTCCAGAGCCATTCTAGTCTGTGGCAGGGCTGTCAAACTGCAGCTCCCCAGATGCTGCTGAACTACATCTCCTATAATTCTCTATCTATTGCATTCCGCAGGGAATTGTGGGCCTTCAATATCGGGGGGGGGGGGGGTTTGATACCTCTGGTTTATGGAGTTGCTAAGTTTACAGCAGCTCTGGTTGGAATAAAGCTCCTTTTTGTTTAAGAAATGGTAATACGGAGGTGATGGACAGGACGCTGTTTCCAACCTGCCTTACTTCTGTATTTGAAGGTCATGATGTGCATGTTCTGCAGAGCTCCAGCGGCTCTGCACGGATTTGCTTTGTTCATTTAGCCGTGTCTATCATGGTCTCAGAAACTTCTTTCCAGAGGAAATAGAAACATAAAACACACTGCTGGTTGTGTCAGCCATGTAACTAGATATCAAGGGAACGCACCTAACGCTGCATAAGGGACTATAAGGTTTAACCCTCTGAATCCAGCAAAAAAAAATAAAAAGGCTACCCCCCCCCCCAAAAAATCCCCTTCCTTATCTGCAAGAAAAGTAATTGCATGATAGTAATAATATACAAAATTTGTATAGGGAATAACCTCTTACACCACACAAGTTATAAAACTAATGACTTATTACTTTGTCCCCATTCATATGTGGATTCTATGTGCCATAGTATATTTGTGCCCCCCCCCCCGTATTTAAGGCTAGAGTCAGACGAAAGCAGTGCGAACGCGCATACAGCCGCACTTTATCACAGCCGTAGTAGCAGCAAATGACGGGCAATATATGAAGTACGGCCGCACGAAAGTGCGGTCACACAACGCATGCGACAAACAAACGCATTTTTCCGAGAATGTGATACCGCTAGTACTGACGTACAGAGTGCGCTGCGTCCGCTAGCGGCGTGTTTGCGTGATTAGGAGACGTCAGACGCTGCTAATGTCCGGCCAACATAACGTCCAGACGCAAAAAGGGTTTTGTTGATGATCCGTACAAAATCACGGACGAAAATGCGCATCGTATGACCGCTATCGCGTATTCCGTGAAAATACGTCCATTCGTTCGAACGCACTTTTTCACAGACGACGCAAAAAATGCGTTCGTCTGACCCTAGCCTTAAGGGGCCTCTCGGCGAATAATTGGGAGCCGGTTAATTGCTATATGCTAAAGCACTTCTAATGCACTCCTGACGAGCCTGTACAGGCAAAACGCGCGTCGGGTGCAGCTGGCTCGGGTCCGTGTTAATATAATCAATATGAAGATTATCATTTTGGCTCAGAATATTGTATCGTGTACAAGTGGGAATTAATAGAGTGTGACCTTTAGTATATAGCAATTATCCCGCTCCCTAATTTTCAGAGAGTGCTCTTTAAGGCTAGGGACAGATGAGCGCATTTTCTGCAGCCACCGTCAAAATGTACGTCGATGCGTGCGCACGCATTTTTTCACGGAATACGCTTAAGTGGTCAGACGATGCGCAATTCTGGACGTATTTCATGACGGTGGGGTAAAAAGAAGTCTAGGGAAATCCGGCTGTTTGAACGTTATGTTGGCCGCACACTAGCAGCGTCTGACATCTCCTAATCACGCACACACGCTGCTATGCGGCCGCAGCGCACTTTGTACGTCTGTAGCAGCGGTTTCACGTTCTGATAAAAATGCGTTCATTTGCCGGTTGCGTGGTGTCGGCGCACTTTCGTACGCACGTACTGCGTATATTGGCCGTCATTGGCCGTTATGTGCTGCTACTGCCGCCGTGATTTAGTGCGCCTGCACGCGCGTTCCGACTGCCCCACTCTGACCCTAGCCTTAGTAGGGCGGACACAAATATACCATGATAAATTGAATCCAGATATGAATGGGGACTCAAGTGTCGTACGTTTGAAATACGAGTATAACACCGTACACCACATATTTTGGTGTGAAGTTTTATTTTCTTTTGGTTATTCAATAATCTCGTTGCTGATGAGGAAGATTTGTAATGTTATAATAAAGGTTATGTTGTAATCATTTGTCCAGACAACTTTCGCTTCCCCTCCCCTTGTTTTTTGGGGGGTCAACTATGATTTTATTTTTTTTAAATTATTTAATACAGTGCAACAGGTCTGGCTTATTATTTTATTATACTGTGCAGTGTCTGTAGTTCACATCGTGATGGGTATACTGACGGAGACCTTGTACTTTGACAGCGCCTTTTATCAATCTGACACATTTTATCTTTAAAGCCCTAATTTAGAATCTTCGTCTACAGATAAACTGATCTGGCAACAAGCAAACCATTTGTGTTGTTTTTAATTATTAAATATTACTTTATTGCAAGGTAGTGGTGGCCAGAATGGCCTTGATATACGCATAATCTGGTGACCATTTTTAGCATATTTCTGATCTGTGGCTTCACTGGTGTTTTATTGTCAAAGAGTTGGCTGCGAGCTCTTGCACAGACACTTTCGTGGCTGTTCCCAAAGCGATGGTGTTACAAACACTGGCAAAAAACACCGGTATTGCAGTGCCGACATGCCTTCTTTTCACATCTAAAATCAAATGAGCAACAGGAAAAGCTTCACACTGCAGGCTCTCCTGTTTCTTGCTGATTTATAGTTTTGTTAGATGCCGGTGTTTGTTGGTGCTTTTAGCCGGTGTTTGTAACACCAACGCTTTGTGAATGACCCTTTCTTGTCTTTCTCAAACTACAGGCCCCAGTAAGCATAACTCTGATTCATCATTACGCTAAATAAAGCGGGGATGTCGAACTGCTGCCCTGCAGATATACATGGTCTTCATTCCCAGAAATCTTTGGAATAGTCAGAGAATCATGGGAGGTGTAGTTTGACATACTTGGAGTAGTGTGCGACTTGTACATACGGAAAATACAATTGCATATTCATGTCTTCTAGGTGGAAATACAGGCATTGGAAAAATGACCGCCCTGGACATGGCTAAGCGGGGAGCTCGTGTCATCTTGGCGTGCCGCGTCCAGGAAACGGCAGAGGCAGCGGCGTACGATATCCGAAGGGCAAGTCTACTATGCAAACTACAGTTATACATAGAACACCTACCTGGTTTATGAATTAAAGGGATATGCATGCTTTGCCAGTGTGCCTTTAAAAATGTGCAGTACCTTTTTGAAAGAGTCAGTAGTGTCATTCGGCAGGCATAAATAGCAAGTAAATATAATATTTTTTTTCATCTTTACCTGCGTTTTCTTTTTTAAAAAATTTTTTGAGAAAGGATTTTACCAGGAAGGATACATTGAGATTTCTCTCGTTTTCAAGTATGTCCTGGGTGGCGAGTATGTACCGTTATGTGTCTTGCCCAAGAACACTTACTGGAGAGGTGCTCGTCGGAATCGAACCCATGACTCAACAGGCTCGCTCCACGCAGAACAGTGATGTTACCTCTACTCTACCCAGCCGGCATGCCCAGTTTCTTGCTTGGTGTTTTCCATGCCCACCTCCGGAGGCACTTTGAGCTAACCATTTTGTGGAAGGGATAAAAAACGCACTGAGCACGTGCAATGGAGTTGCTCCTCCTTCCTCCACTGTGAGCTGAGAGGAGGGCGGGGCTGAGCATCATTCCACTCTGTCTCTGTAACTCTTTCACCTCCCACTACTGCAGAGAAGGAAAGAAATCCATACACACAGGGAGAAAAAGAGACAGCAGAGAGAGGGAAAGCAGCCAAAAAAAGCACAGACAGGAAGATAAATCAGTGAGAGCACACAAGAGAAAACGGCAAGGCAAGTGAGTCGGGGAATATTCAGGAAGTATGAGCTGAAGACACACCCCTAGCTGAGGGGCGGGGCCAAAGCTGAAATGACAGAGTTTAAAGGAAGAAAATAAAAATCTACACATTTTTAAAACTTTTATTGGTTTAGTTTGTCTATTGGTATAAAAGTGTTTAACTGCCGTTAGAAGAAAAAAAAAACCTCGGGCGTGGTTATCTGCGGAAGGGAGAAGACGTGCATTGGTGGAGCTCTGCTCTCTTTTGCTTTTTGGCTGCCTATCTCCACCAGTTTTCCCTACTTTTGTGGTCCCTCTGCAGCTGACCACTGGGTGTGTCTTGTCCGGAGCCTGTTCGGTCCCCCCTCCGGACCAGAGACTTGTGTTCCGGCTGCGAGTCTGGCCCGTCATGCTCCCTCGGTGGGCATTTTGCGGCCTTTGGGTCCACATTTCCCGGCCTCTACTGATGGCATTACGGCGAAGGACAGTGGTGGGCTTGAGACGTCGATGGGGGTGCTTCCCCCTCACCCTCCTTGCAGATTCAGTGGCCGCGCTGTCAGCTCTCGCCGCATGCCTGGCGCTGCTGAAGGGAGATGATGACACCCCGCTCTGCAGAGGGGTTTGGTGCAGAATGATGGCGTTACTACAGACATGCCGAGGAGTGAAAGCCCTGATGCCATTCGAGGTTGAATCTGCTCCGTCACGGAAACTTGCCGATGGCCGAGGTGGAAGCAGGGTCGGATGAGGAGTGCTGTATCGCGGGCGGAGATCCAGCTGAGGTACTGCTTCGGGAGCATGGGGCTCCGGGAGTGTCACCAGAACCGAGTGCGGATGCGCAACAGTTTGTCTGCGGGCTTGGAGGCGATCGTTGAGCTGGACGAGACTAGACCGTGCTGGACGAATGTGAGGGCGGCTATGTCGGGGTTGCTCAGGCCGTCTGCTACGGTGCTGCTGCACTGCTCTTGGCCGTACGGTGCCGTTGGGGGTTGAAGTGGCCGAGTGGTGGTCTGCTGGGTGTTTCCTGATGGCCTGGCGGGGATGTCAATCCTGCACCCCGGATGGATACGGGCTGGAGACCGTTTTCACCTCCCCCGGTTCCAAGCCCCTACTGAAATTCTGTGACCCCCCCCCTTCCTGATGCCTTTTTATTTTTTTGTCCTTCTTCCTCCCTTTTATTCCCCCTGCAAACGATGACTTTTATTATTCCGAGACATTCCCTCATTTTAGTTTTCTGTTTATTGCGGACGTTCCCTGAGTTAACCTGATGGAGATGACTTTTGTTTGTGTTTTCTTCCGCAGTCTCAAAATGATTATTTTTTTAATTTTATAAGCTGTCTGCCTGATGTCATGTCCTGGCCCTGCGCAGCCATTTCTATTTATAGTTGTCTTTTATTTTTTAATTTTTCAGCAACAAATTAAGAATTTTAAGAAAAAAAAACCTAGACCTGCATGTCTCTACGGTTCTGTGGTGTTGTTTTTTTTTTTTTAATTTTTAATTTTTGCTACTCTTTTTCAACTCCTACCAATGCTTGGGCAGAGCATCTGTCAATTAACAAAATCCCCAGTCCTCAATTTTCGGAACAGTAAAATCACGGTTGAACTCAACAATCCAGAATCTTCGATTTTAAGTTGAGGATATCGCCCAGCCCTACTATTGGGCACTATTGGTTCCTAGTCTCCTGCTGCACCCGGAGAGAAAGCCGTGAATCCCATTGCTTTCTCCGAGGGATATGAAATGACTAAGGGTATTTTGGGGGGTTGTTTTTTGTATTAAGTGATTTTATTTTATTTATTTTTTTAAATTGTTTTTTATTTTGCAATGTAATGCAAGACCAGCTTTTAGGAGACTGTATTTTTAGTCTCCAGGGTAGAAGAACGGGCACCTTGGAATAGCTCATTCTTTGGTTCTGATGTGCAAATTAACACTTCCTAGACAAGTTATTAGGGATGCACTGAAATTTCGGACACCAAAATTAATCGGCCAAAAGGAAAAACGGCTGGGAAAGAGGCCTGGGTGTCCTAGGCCTGGCAGAGCCAGGGGCTTGCCTGTAGGCCAGCTAAGCAGGTGGCTCGGCCGGGCCTCTAGGCCCAGGTCCGGATGTCTGATTTTCAGCTGAGCCGAGTTGCATCACTACAAAAGGTATAGCAGACCCCAGTTTCCAATAGGGAAGCTCTGCTTCAGGCACAAGCAATGCTTGCATCAAAAGAGGAATAACAAACTCCGTTGATAACTTGGACGTTATTGTTTCGTCAACCTTGGTATAGGGCCCTAGATTTTGTTTGAAGCTTGTACATTTTTTCGAACCAGGTTTGCTTCATGTGGTAAGTGCTGTTCGACGAGCTAGTAATGGAGTCTGGTTAATACAGCTACCTAGGAAGAAACATTTTCCGCTGCAGGGCGTACTATGCCATTCCTGCGGCGGGTGGGCTTAGAAAGGCGCAAGGCGTACTAGAACACCCTGTTGACTTCTATGGCCCTGACCAGCAGCTGGCGCGCACTGTTGGCTGCTGCCAGACGTCCTGAATTCAGCCCATCCCAGTGCAGCAAATTACGCGCTTGGCAGGCCAAAGGCGAGACCCGCTGAGGAGGCCAGCAAGCAGGGCGTACTAGTACCCCCTCCAGACACCATCCACCCGTTGTTAAGATTCTATACACTGGGGGCTTCAGGTGTTGGAACTGTGATTTTGATTTACTGCTGGTCTGCGGTTCTGTAGTATTTTGGGAATACAATACGTTTATTAAAGGTGACTCCTCGCACCATTACAATTACTCCTTGCAAGAATGTGCTAAGGATTAGGACATGTTCAATGGAAATTGTTAATTGGAAAAAACAATGTGGGGAGCCTGACCTAGAAAGATCACATGCCTTCCTGATAATGACTAGCGCTAAGGAAGATTAGGTGGGGATTTAGTACTAATTTTATTACTTCACGGCCAAGGGTTGGCTGCCGGTTAAATTAAATATGCATTAAGGCATGGCTTGCTGAATCCAGTGATCATTTAAGCTTCCGGGGCTCTTAAATGTCTGGATTATTCTACAAGTACATCTATTTTACAAACAACATTACCAGGTTCTTAACCTGAAAGCTAGCTACACAATTGTTGTAACTGGCCTGAAGCTTGATGTAAACCTGCCAAGCCCTTCGTTGAGCGACCAGAGAACTCCCAGGCCACATAATTGCTCAAACGATTATGATAATCATCGATTAGTTGGTTGATTTTCATCGGATAAAGAAATAAAAATTGTTTTAAATAAAAGGAACACTGTAAAACAAAATTAATAAAAAAATTTTACCCCTCCCTGTCTCCTCCTTTTTTTTATTACGCAATTTGCGTAGTGCACATAACTTTCCTACGTACATATGAAAATTGCGTATCTCATGTAATTTGCATACTTTTCGTTCAAAACCAACGCGAGTGCCTGGTCCTAGTGATGGATTGATGCAGAGTTCGGAGCTTTTCCCAAAATGACTGCTGCTGTAATACTGATGATGTCTGCAAGATAGCGGGTGAGAAAAGGGTGGCACTCAAAGCAGCCTGACCACTTTAATAAGCTATAGTGGTTAGGATGAGTAGAGTGTCCCTTTTTTTAAAATAATTTCATGAACAAACTGAGTGGGGGGTGGGAGAGAATGAGTTTGGGCAAGGGACAGGACCCAAGTGTGGGAGGGAGGGAGTTTGGGGAAAGGGACCAGGACCCAAGTGTGGGAGGGAGGGAGTTTGGGGAAAGGGACCAGGACCCAAGTGTGGGAGGGAGGGAGTTTGGGGAAAGGGACGGGATCCAAGTGTGGGAGGGAGCGAGTTTGGAGAACTCGTTCATTTGGGGGAGAAAGCAGACATGGACTTAAGCTGTGTACGCAGCATCAATCCGTTCCTGTGACCAGGTGCTCATGTTATGTGCACTACGCAAATTACATATTGGGGAACAAAGGAGGGGGAGGCGGGTTATTTTTCCAGCATTTTATTCAACAAAGCTTCGATTTAAGAATTTTTCAACATGTGGTAAAAGCTGGTATTATGCACCCATGCATGGAGCTGTTGTTGCAGATTTTTTGAATGTGTTTAACTGGAGTGCTCTCTCCCTGGTATATATATATAACACAACACGAATGGGAGCACTCAGGGTCTGTTGTTGATAAAATCTGTAAACTTTTATTGGCGATGCATTAAAATCCGACGTTTCGGCTCACAACAGAGCCTTCTTCAAGGATAAAAACAATAAGACATCATGCCCATATTAATATTAAATCACATACTTTCAATAATTGGATGATTAACTCGCCCTTCCTGTAGCGCGCTGCCCTGGACGGCGTCAACCCGATAACCGGAAGTGACTCGTCTCTCCTGGAATTGCGCGTCATTCCTGTCATGATCACATGTGTATACACAGTTAGCTTCCATGGTTGTCATGGGAGCGATGTATCAATTAAATGTAGGAGTGAAAATGTACTGTGGTGTGAAGGTAAAGGTGCCGGGTAACGGACGTGTATGGCAATGTGCGTGTATGTAAATGTGAAATATGTGAAACCATAGTGTATTCTCTGTGTGTATGTAATATTTTTATCTTCCTACGATTACACATTTATGTGAGTAAAGCCTGTTGTGAAAGAATAGCTCTAGGGCGAAAAAATGTGAATGACATAAAAAACATGAAAAAAAAGTGTATGTGCAACTGGAAAAAATGTAAGAATATAATGCCGATGGGCCCATGTATGCATATAATCAAAAATTGCCATTTTTTTTTCAAAAAATTTTCCAGTTGCACATACACTTTTTTCATGTTTTTTTTTATGTCATTCACATTTTTTCACCCAATTTTTTCACAACAGGCTTTTCTCACATTTTATTTATAAAAGGATTTTACCAGGAAGGATACATTGAGATTTCTCTCGTTTTCAAGTATGTCCTGGGTTCGAGAACATTGATTGGTTACAGAAATACAAAATAGTAAAATGCAAGAAATTAACACAAGACCAAATATACAGATTAACAGAAAAATAAATATGGAGGAAATAAAGTCATTACATACATTTATATATATTTTTATCTTCCTACGATTACACATTTTACATACGCAGATCTCATCTCGCGCCCATACGTCACTTTCGGTTTGACAGGATCAGCAGACGGAGTGGCTTACACGGTTTGCAAGTTACCTCATTATATACAGTATATAAACAGGGTCATGCGTTATGTTTTTATCCCTGATGAAAGCTCCTGTGCGAGCTGAAACGTTGGATTTTAATGCTTTCCCAATAAACTTTTGTTGTTTTATTTCAAGTCCGTGACTGCTCCCATTTCTCTCACTATATTGATTCACACTGGGATTTTGCACCTCGGCATGATTTTTGGATAACTAGAGCAGTGAGCTGAAATATTTTGGATGAATATATATATATTTCTATCCAGAAATATTGGGACATCGACACAATTCTAACATCTTTGGCTCTATACACCACCACAATGGAGTTGGAATGAAACAAACACAATGTGCTTTAACTACAGACTGTCAGCTTTAATTTGAGGGTATGTACATCCAACTCAGGTGAACGGGGTAGGACTTACAGCAGTTTGCAGATGTGCCTCCCACTTGTTAAGGGACCAAAGGTAATGGGACTTTTGGCTTCTCAGTTGTTCCATGGCCAGGTGTGTGATATTCCCTCATTACCCCAATTACAATGTGCAGATAAAAGGCCCAGAGTTCATTTCAAGTGTGCTATTTGCATTTGGAATCTGTTGCTGTCAACTCTCAAGATGAGATCCAAAGAGTTGTCACTATCAGTGAAGCAATCCATCATTAGGCTGACGAAACAAAACAAACCCATCAGAGAGATAGCAAGAACATTAGGCGTGACCAAAACAACTGTTTGGAACCTTCTCAAAAAGAAGGAACGCACCGGTGAGCTCAGCAACACCAAAAGACCCGGGAGACCACGGAAAACAACTGTGGTGGATGACCAAAGAATACTTTCCCTGGTGAAGAAAACACCCTTCACAACAGTTGGCCAGATCAAGAACACTCTCCAGGAGGTAGGTGTATGTGTGTCAAAGTCAACAATCAAGAGAAGACTTCACCAGAGTGAATACAAAGGGTTCACCACAAGATGTAAACCATTGGTGAGCCTCAAAAACAGGAAGGCCAGACTAGAGTTTGCCAAACAACACCTAACAAAGCCTTCACAGTTCTGGAACAAGATCCTATGGACAGATGAGACCAAGATCAACTTGTACCAGAGTGATGTGAAGAGAAGAGTATGGAGAAGGAAAGGAACTGCTCATGATCCTAAGCATACCACCTCATCAGTGAAGCATGGTGGTGGTAGTGTCATGGCGTGGGCATGTATGGCTGCCAATGGAACTGGTTCTCTTGTATTTATTGATGATGTGACTGCTGACAAAAGCAGCAGGATGAATTCTGAAGTGTTTCGGGCAATATTATCTGCTCACATTCAGCCAAATGCTGCAGAACTCATTGGACGGCGCTTCACAGTGCAGATGGACAATGACTCAAAGCATACTGCAAAAGCAACCAAAGAGTTTTTGAAGGGACAGAAGTGGAATGTTATGCAATGGCCAAGTCAATCACCTGACCTGAATCCCATTGAGCATGCATTTCACTTGCTGAAGACAAAACTGAAGGGAAAATGCCCCAAGAACAAGCAGGAACTGAAGACAGTTGCAGTAGAGGCCTGGCAGAGCATCACCAGGGATGAAACCCAGCGTCTGGTGATGTCTATGCGTGCCAGACTTCAGGCTGTGATTGACTGCAAAGGATTTGCAACCAAGTATTAAGAAGGGAAAGTTTGATTTATGATTATTATTCTGTCCCATTACTTTTGGTCCCTTAACAAGTGGGAGGCACATCTGCAAACTGCTGTAAGTCCTACAACGTTCACCTGAGTTGGATGTACATACCCTCAAATTAAAGCTGACAGTCTGCAGTTAAAGCACATTGTGTTTGTTTCATTCCAACTCCATTGTGGTGGTGTATAGAGCCAAAGATGTTAGAATTGTGTCGATGTCCCAATATTTCTGGACCTGACTGTATATGTGTTACTTCTAAAGGAACAAAAAAAATTGGATTTTTTTCTTTTATACGATGAATCGAGAAAATAAATCGGCCAACTAATAGATCATGAAAATAATCGTTCGTTGCAGCCCTACTCCTTAGTCCTTTTAAAGAAAATTTGAGTATACATACTTTCTTTTAATGTATGGAAGAAGTGCATATCAAAGAAGTGTGTGTGTGTGTGTGTGTGTGTGTGTGTGTGTATTCTTTACCCCGTCTCCACTTTTAGGGACTGGGGGAATTGGTAGGTATAATCTGTTTTGTTCTGATTGGACAAGAAGCATCCATGATTAAGGGAAGAATAGTTTAAAATAAGTTGGCTTAAAGATGATGATCATGGACCATCTCAGGGAGAGGTGAAAAGTTGTTGTGGAATTATAACAAATAGGTTACCCATGGTGGGCTGATATATCTCTTTCTGATTGAATGCAGATATCTGGAAATAATGAGGTTCTTTTTATGAAGCTTGACCTGGCCAGCCTTGAATCTGTCCGTGCTTTCTGCAAAAACTTTCTTAGTTCCGAACCAAGACTGGATATTCTCATCAACAACGCAGGTGAGATATCACATGTTCATCGCAGGTGAAGAACCAAATGGGTTTGATTTGCATGTAGTAGTGTACAGGTTGAGTAGAAAATAAAGTAATAAAACACTTATAAGGACAAAAAGAATGATATTTTGTTAATAAAATTGATATGCCAATAAAATAGACTGCTGAGTGGCCAGGCTTAGCCTGTACAACTGGCAATAGATCTACATCTTCTGCATAATGCCCACTCTGTGCCCAGCATGTTTGTTTTTTACGTTGAAAGCTTTGTGTGAACAAAATCATGTTTACTTCTCTATTACTGCAGCGTGGGGAACATTGTTTGCTTTCTATATGCAGTATGAAGGGGACTCCCCACATACGTATCCTTCGCACAACTTGCCTTCTGATTGCTCTCTCGGCAATCTTCCAACTTGCCTCTGGTTGATTGGCCTGCAGACTAAGGGAATCCTTTGAGTGCACCAAAGTCATGTTTTTTTGTTTTTTCCTTATGCAATAATTCTCACCCAAGAACTCCACCCTTATCTCGCAGAATGTGAAAGATGTAAACTTCCCATAAAGCACTGTTCAGCATTTTAGTAAATGCGAAGGACACATCAGTTATGGGGAACAGCCATGGCTTCCTAATCTAGACAGACCCTCTGTGGGATCTGTAGGCCTGTCCAGATCCTGAATGACCCATGTTGATTTGCAGTAACCCCACAATGGATTTTTTTTTTTTTTTAATTATTATTTTTGTTTGTCCATAAGTTGTTGCTGTAAAGCAGTCAATCTTTTTGTAATTATTTTATTTCTTGTATATGTTACGGTTAAAGTCTGAAGTGTGGTTAATTTTAGGATTACCCGGGTAATCCTGGCATTACCCAGGCGTCATTAGCAAAAGTCCGAAGTGAAATGAAAATTCGGACTTTATCCGGGTACTCTGCAAAGTATCAAGAGGCCTCTGGGTACTCCGGTTTTCTGTGGTGTTTTACCTGAGTAAAACGCACATTACCCTAGTGTTGCTGGATAAAGTCCGATGTGACATGAAACATCGGACTTTATCCAGGTAAACTGCAAAGTATCCCAACGCCTCTGGGTTATCCGCTTTTCTTTGAGTTTTCAGCAGGTTACAGTTGACTGAATTCCGAGGATTACCCGCGTAAAGCTGCGAACTGTTATCTGGCAACAAAAGTGTGTTTTATTTTTTAACCAAACTGTATCCAATCACATACCACACTTAATAACAGTCATTGTACTCTGTGCGTTAATTGTCTGAAAATCAATTTATAAAGATTAAAGATATTATATAAAGAGTAACCTAATGGTTATGTGCTTATATATCATTCATAAAACATGACACATAATAAAGATCATGTAACTCTTTAACATTCATATAAGAAACATATCCTCTTACTCTGTATATTCATTATATCCGCAATACATTTTAATGTTTGTCTTTTGCCATTTTGTTGATAATATCCATAGATAATAGCAAAATTCACTGTTACTCAAGTGGGGTTGGATGCTCTGCAGATTACCCAGGTGAAGCTGTGGATAGTCCTAAAATTACCCAGGTGAAGCTTCAGACTTTTATCTGAACGATAACAAAATTTGGTTTTAACCAGACGGGGTTGGATAGTCTGCAGATCATCCGGGTAAAGTGCGAATTTTATTTACTTATTTATGTATTTGTTTATTCACATCCATGAGTGCACCCGTACCTTTTCTTCATTACATTACAATATAAAGCAATCATGGGTCCAACCCATCCTCTCATGTCTCTTGGATTAAATACTCCATAAAAACTCTGAGGAAGCAGTAATTTGCATTGCAAAGAAGTAATAAAATTTTATTAATGTGTCATTCAATTGAAACGTCTACTTATTTGAGAACGTTATGTGTCTTACAGTTATTGTCTCATTTTTGTTGTCTTTTAAATGTGTCCTGGAGTAATTTGTATTCCACAAGGAACCATCCAAGTGACCCACTGGAGTCCTGTACATAAACGCTGCAGCTTGCGAGGGGTTCTTTAGAATATCTCCTTTTTATGAGGATAGAGTAATAATACCGTATGTTATTATTTGACTGGCAAGGTTTATGGATCACTCCCCTTTTTGTCACAAAATGTGTCCCTGAAGTTGCATCACTTGCTGTTACATGTAGATTACCCCTTTGGAACGGCAAACTCCTCTCGCATTTACAACAATCATTCTAGTTTTCGTTGGTGTGTGCAACTTCGGCAAACACTCACACTCTTTGAACAACCCCTTAGGGAGCAGTAACACTCATTTTTAGGCCCCATGGTGCTGTAAACTGTGTTTATTAGTACCGTAACCTTTCTAGTTTGTATATGTGTAATATAAGGAGTTGTAAATTGGAAATCAATCATTTAAATTTTACATTTTAATTTAAAAAAGGTATTGAAGGCACTGGAAAGACAAAGGATGGTTTCAACCTGATGTTTGGAGTCAATCACTTGGGTCATTTCCTCCTGACAAACTTGCTCGTGGATCGTCTCAAGCAATGTAGCCCCAGCCGGATTGTAATCGTGGCTTCTGAAGCATATAGAAAAGGAAAAATAGATTTCAAAAATCTGAACCCACCTGCTGACACCTGGAAACAGATATTATTGTCATACTGTGACAGCAAGCTGGCCAATATCCTGTTTGCCCGAGTGCTAAGTAACATGTTACAGGGGACTGGGGTTACCTGCTATGCCATCCACCCAGGTAAGCGCTCCAATCTATTCACTTGATTTAGGTTTAAAAAATGCCTACAATGATCTATCCTACATGGCTGCTAGTTGGTGGTACGAGAAGTTTTTTGCCTACTCAGGTGCACTTTCCTCTTAGCGGTTCAGGTATATTGAGAGATAGTTGAAGAGAAACAGATGGATAAAGGGGTATGGGTATCAGATTAACAAGTGAATGTAGATCAGGAGCAAAGTAAATCCCTGCAGCCAGAAGCAGCAGATCGGGCCACCGTTCTCGCCGCAGGGAAAGGTGAGTATCAGATTGTGTTTAGCTGGTGCTAAAGGATTCTGCAAAAAGTGGCATCAGCACCACCTTTTAGGTGAAGGAAAAACCCTGTTTACTGCATCGGTGCAGTATTTAGCGCTAGGACTTTGTACTACCCAACGGTAATTACTGATTGCGCCCCCTATGCTGAGTATAGGATTAGCAAAGTGCAGTAAGCGCGCAATCACAGATGCAGATTTTCTTTAGGTTTAGTGTTGGGGGCATGCATTAATGTCACTTATCCTGACACAACAATTATTGTTCGGTATGTAATCTAGCCCCGAATTTGTACTTTCTGCCCCATTTCCCTGCAATATGGTGCCGACCAGTGGGAGAGAGAGGAACTTGAATTTGAACTTTTTTTTCCCCTTCCCTTTTAGATAGTTCAGCTTTAACCCCTTTCCTGCGGAGGACGTGTGGGGAACGTCCTCATTGACCCCCGCTGTATGAGGAGGACGTGTGGGGAACGTCCTCATTGACCCCCGCTGTATGAGGAGGACGTGTGGGGAACGTCCTCATTGACCCCCGCTGTATGAGGAGGACGTGTGGGGAATGTCCTCATTGACCCCCGCTGTATGAGGAGGATGTTCCCCACACGTCTTCTGCTCGGCGGGGGGGGGGGAGGCAGAGAGATAATCACCTCTCTGGTCCGAGTCCTGTGGCGTTCTGACTTCCTTGAAGTCAGATGCTGCTTTTATAGACCCTCCCACCGTAATGACTGTTATCTGGCAACAAAAGTGTGTTTTATTTTTTAACCAAACTGTATCCAATCACATACCACACTTAATAACAGTCATTGTACTCTGTGCGTTAATTGTCTGAAAATCAATTTATAAAGATTAAAGATATTATATAAAGAGTAACCTAATGGTTATGTGCTTATATATCATTCATAAAACATGACACATAATAAAGATCATGTAACTCTTTAACATTCATATAAGAAACATATCCTCTTACTCTGTATATTCATTATATCCGCAATACATTTTAATGTTTGTCGCGATGATGCCGTTTCCAGCCCCCTCCCCCCCCCGGCAAAAGCCGGGAGATCGCCGGGAGGGGGGGGGGAATCCTTTCGGATCCCTTTAACTCCTGATCGGGAGGCTCTACAAACAAAAGCCAGGCACTGCTTTGAAGAACATTATTTTATTAAATGTGTGTATAATTTTTTTCTCTTCATTTGCAGGCGTGGTCCGCACAAATTTGGGACGCAATTTTCCAGTTTGGCTGCAAGTGGTGCTGTTTCCTTTGGCCTGGCTCCTCATTCGAACACCCACAGATGGGGCCCAAACATCCATCTACTGTGCTGTACAAGAAGGGATCGAAATGTACTGTGGTCGCTACTTCAGCAACTGCACGGTCACTGAGGTTAAGCCTCATGCTCGAGATGATGCCGTGGCCAAGAAGCTATGGGAAGTCAGTGAAGAGCTCACAGGCTTCTCAGCTAAATAAGTCCTTATTTCACATGTAGCCCTGTGTCAAGAGCTACAGGCCCCATCATCTTCTCTGGCTATTTAGAATGGTGAAATCTGTTCCAGCAGTGACTAAAGAGGCACAGATTGGTCTTGTATTACTTCATTCCTCCATTGATATGTTAGGTCCCTTCCCTGCTTTATATAATATCCTATGTGAGCTGTAGTAGACCTATCGTACTACGTAGATTCTACGTATAGTATAAAGCGCCACAGGCTGCTTCATTATCACCCTGGGATGTGTATTTTATAACCGCTATAAATATCTCCGTTCTGTTCCTTGGCATGTACACTGCTTTTATTGATGGCAGAGGAGGCGGCCGCATTATAATTCGGCAAATTAGGCAGTCGCCCAAGGCCTTGCTCAAACGGGCCTCGAATGGGGGAAATGTTATGAATCACATGGCATTCATGTACATACTGCTATCCATAAAAACACACCCCACATTCACCACTCTATCAAAAGAGCTGTATAAGCTTTGATTAGTTAATACATCGGATTAACATTACATTTTTATTGCATAAGAAGGACCTCATAGTTGAGCTTTGTTTACAGCCACACTGACTCAGTGCTACCTCAGATTGATGGTGTGATCAAATCCTCATTCTCTGTTTGGGAGTCTCTTTGATTAGGCTTACAAAAGCTACAAAACCGTCCACTCCGATGATCCAGTGTATCGCAGGGTATACTGGGCACATCGGCCTACCAATTCATTCCTGTGCAGAGGTTTCTTGCATGATTTTTAAGACGTTTTTGATATCTTGTTACGGCAGCTTCAGGGACCACAAAATAGACACTCCAAGGATCTTGAATTTAATTATCCGACTCCGTCCTGATGAATATCCCCATGGAGCAATAGTTGTGTATTATTTTTTATATAAAGTCAGAATATTGAATGTTGGAGTGGGAATGGTTTTACGATTGGCTGGTCGGGCTTTGGGGGCAGAGTCTACACAGGACTAGTTTGTGGCATTTCTGAGCTTGGGCAACAAAGGCTGGTAGGCACAGCACCTGGCTGACACGTACCCTTTCCAGGTAATAATCATACGGGTATATCCATTGTCATGGGGGAAAAAATAACCTTGTATAACAAAGTATTTGTTTTTTTTATTGTTTTTTGACCGTAAATAAGATGTCTGTGAAATCAAGCAACAGGATTTGCTATTTTTAAAAGAAATGTGTAAATCAGTGAATCCTGACAGTTGTTGGTTTTTACTTCTGATAAATGTTAATAAACAAATCCTTTCCTGAAATCTATTTCAAAATGTCATTCGTTGTGTTATCTGTTTTTACAGGGAATGCATGTATATAGCACTAGCTGAAGTGGCAAGACAAAAGTTTTCATCACTTCCTTTATGCTAACCAATCCATACTAGCAATAACATTTATTTAGATTTTCTAGGGTTTAGTTATAAAACACAAATAAAAGCCTAAATATAAACCCTAAACTTTATCTCCTTTTAAACCATAGTTGGTGCAAAATGATCTCTAAAGCAGATTTTTGTTCGATCAACAAAAGTCAAGAATTTCTCACTCCGCTGAAGTGATGTTACATAAAAGGGGTTATTCGGAGCCCTGAAATTTCGGTGCCCTGAAATTTCGGTGCCCTTTCCTTCGGCGACCTCAATTCACGGACCCTGCGGTGAATTCAGCATTCTCTGCAGGGTCCCTGAACTGCACCGACGGGATCCGAATGCCGCCGATCCAAACGCAGCTATCAGCTGCTGAAAAAAAGCTGACCAGCCACCGAACAGGGGGTAAAATAAAAATTATATATGTAAATATATAACGTTCCTATGAATAAGAATAAAAAGGTCTGTCACAGAAAAAAAAAATATCCGAATCAAATTTCGCTGAAAAATGCCTAAATAAATTTATTCTTTTCATTTGCAGGAAAAAGTCTTAACTGTTGAATAGAAACGGGATTTTTTTTCCCCAATTGAAACCGATAGGATTCGCCTGTTTAAACCTGTCGAACACTGTCGAACAAAACCACTGAAAATCTGGACATTTCGCCCACTTTTCGCTGAATAGATTAGCCATTACTTCTCTATGGGGAATTTCACTTTCGCCGCGTTGCATTGTATTTTGCTGGCAATTCGCCAATAATTGGCGAATTGCCAGCTTTCTAAATAGCCAAATTGCCATCTACGGTGAAATTCACCGTTCAGTGCAATTTCAGCTCTCTTTAAATAACCCCTATATAGAGGAACGTTTTTCTGCAATAAAGCGTACCTTTTGTCACACCCTCCCTTTCAAGAAGAGTGCTAAAAGATAAGGAGCCCTATTCCATTGTTGACACCAACATGGAGACTGTAACCGAGAAAATTTGCACTTCCAGATTTTTCCTTAAATTCTCCATGTTAATGTCGTATTCCAGGGAAGGTGCTAGCTCAGCAGCTTGCCCCAGAACGCAGCGCTAACCTCCCTGCGCAGCAGTGTGCATATCAGCTCCTGGAGTCCTTAGGACTACATGGAGACATGCACTTCCCGGCTGCAAGATCATGCTCTCACAGCGCCAGAGGAGAGTAGGAACTATTTGTTCCCAGTCTCACTCTGTAACGCTGGCGACACCAGACTAGCGTTGTGGCAAGGCTCTGGATCAGGTAAAAGCCCCTATAAGCAGAGATACCACTCTTGGCAGAAATAACCACACTGGTTCAACTGGAGACCTCTGCATGACAATACCAAACCGGCCCTGTTCTGATAGATCTGACCATTCCAAGGTTCAGCCTATTCGAAATGAAAAGGTTACCTTGTAGTCGTGCAGAGTCTTACAGCAAATGCAGATGTCAGGGTTCCCTGGAAACGGTACAGACAAGGAATACAGCATAGAATAGTCAAATAGAGAGAAGCCAAAAGGTCATAACTACAGAGAGAGTAGGTAATACAGTATGCAGGAAATCCGAACCGGGAGGGAAGTCAGCCAGGCAAAAGGGTCAAAACCAGGAAATCAGTATAACAGATAAACAGCAAACCAAATATAGCAACAGACAGAACTGAATAACACAGTAAAATAAATCTGGAACATGGTAACAGAGAGAACAGACAGAGAACCAAGACCAAAAATAGCTAGAACAAAATATACAAACTTGGAATAACAGAAATACAGCAGGGAGCTCTCAGGACACAGCTAGTACTGGAAACCAGGCAAAGCAAAGCAAAATGACAGAGCAATGTTCTATGGGCACATTACTTTAAATGGGCAGGAGATCAGGACAATGATCAACAGGTGAGCAGACTGCAGAAACCAATTAACCCCTGAACTGCAGACCAGAAACAGCAGGCTAAAACACAAGGCCCGGAGGAGGGTGACGGAGGTCGTGGGGACTCCGCCGCTTTGGTGAACTAGACCTCATTGGATAATGGGTTACTCCCTCCCTATTCCTGAACACGATACAGCTAGCCCCCATATAGGTCATCGTACCGTTCCCTCTTGTTAGGATCCCACCTGACCCCCCCCCCTTTTTTTTCCTCCTTCCTCTCACCTTCTCCCTCTTTTCTTCCTTCCCATGTATCCCTTCTTTCCTCCTCCTTCTTTACTCTTCTTTCTCTTGCTTTCTGTAGCATCTGATTTATACGGCTTTAATTCCCCTTTTCATCCTCCTCTAGAATTCTTATTATGGCCTTTTGACGCATCGTCACGCAAACATGTCAGTTGCTTAACTGAACCTGGATAGTACCACAAGATATACGCGGTATATGGAATGTACTTTGTACTTATGCTTGCAAATTAGGACTAATGGTATACCCGTCCAGACCAGTTTATGTATTGTTACAGTTTCTTTTTATACGTGACGACTTAATGTTGATATGTTTCATAAACACCGTGGATTTACCTCTTGTCAATCTAATATGCTTTACTTTGTATGCATTTTACTTGATTCTAAAATAAAAATTTTCATAAACCCCCCCCCCCAAAAAAAACCCCAAACACACACAAGGCCTAAACAGTCTATACAAATACAGAGGGCAGGGGGACAGGGCTGGAATGACGAAAGGTGACACTCTGCTCCCTGCGAGAAGTGGAGGATCCGGCCACCCTTTTTGCTGCGGGGTGAGGATGGGATTTTTAGTGTATGTTAAATAATTTTGCATTTGTACAATCATTAGCACCAGCTTTTAGGAGGTGGTAACATTTCTGATTGTGTGTCCCGACGGTAAACTGTTCCTACACTTTAATACTTCGCTTATCGAAATACTAAAAAATTATTGCGATCCCCATATTGGGTATAGGAGACGCTTCAGTACAGTAAGCTTGCGCAAGCTGCAAAGCTTTCACCTGACTAGCCTCAAGATTGGAATAACGATGCCGGATGTTAAACTTACTCTATCGCTAACTATAACATAAAGGCTCTATATTCACGCCAACTGTGGAATGGCCCAAGGTTTCTTCTGAGTGAATGACCTGATTCCCTTTAGGCTGGGGTCAGACGAACGCAGTGCGAATGTGTGTTTAGCCGCACTTTATTACGGCCGTGGTAGCAGCAATGACGTCTGACGCAGGCACACACGAAGTACGGCTGCACGAAAGTTGGGCCGCACAACGCAAGCGGCAAACGAATGCATTTTTGCAAGAATGTCGAACCGCTAGTACTAACGTACAGAGTGCGCTGCGTCCGCATAGCGGCGTGTGTGCGTGATTAGGAGAAGTCAGACGCTGCTGATGTCCGGCCAACATAACGTCCAGACACCCAAAGTTTCCTGGTTTGGATCCGTAAAAAATCACAGCCGAAATTGCGCATCGTATGACCGCTATCGCGTCTTCCGTGAAAAAATGCGTTCGGACGCATCTACGTACTTTTTGACGGTAGACGGGAAAAATGTGTTCGACTGATCCTAGCCTTAAGTACCAATAATCTCATACTCTAGAGATAATTTTATAGGTGTGATGTGCTCTTAACCCCTTCACTGCCAAGCACTCTTGAATATTTTTTTTATCCTAACCCATGAAATATTTTCTCTACAATAACTTATTAAATTTTGAGCAAACTATTTTTGCATAGAAATTGTATATTGTTACAAAGATTCTGAACTCTAGAAGGTGTACCTTATTTTGCATAAGGTATGCATTATCATAATACAGGCAGAAGTGGCATTTTTGACAAATATGGTAAACGTGATGCAGATAGATAATAAAATGGTCAGATCTCCTGCTTTGTGTGATTTGTAGTAATCAGAATGCAAATATTAGCAATGCAGCTTCCAAAAACACTTACAGGGTTATTCAAAGAGCTCCGAATTGGGGCCGAAAGGTAACCGAACAGTGAAATTCAGCGTACAGTTACCTTTCCTGGCCATTCGCCAAATGTTGGTGAATTACCTGCACATAGGGTGCCTGTTCGAGGGCAGTGAAATCCCCATAGAGAAGCAATGCTTCGTCTATTCAGAGAACAAAAACCAGCAGTGAAAAGTTGCTGAATTTCCCTGCTGTTCAGTGGTTTAATTCGACAGGTTTATTCAGGCGAATCCCATAGGCTTCAATGTTAAAAATATTCCCATTTTAATTCAATATTTAATAAACTGTTGATTATAGTATTCTGCGGTAAAAAGTCTAAAAAGATATTTATGGGGTTTTTTTTTTTTGGGATCTTTTTAGTAAAAAAAAAATTCATATCGCTTTTTTCTGTAACAGCCCTTTTTATTATCATTCATTGGATCTTATATGTAAATTCCAGACAATTTCGTTCTGTAGTTTCTTTGCAAACAGCGTTTCACTTTTAAAACATTCAAGCGTACAGTTTTGTTTTTTCTCTTTTTTCCACACGTCTGCGGTGTCGGCTTTTTCCGGTGGCTGCGCTGTGATCGGCGGCTGCTCGGGTTTCTCCAGCGTGTTCGTCGGGGGTTAAGATGTTTTTTGCGGGTTTCGGTGTGCATTCGGCGGGTTTGCGGCGGCTTTTCCCTGCACTACGACAGCCCTGTGGTGCTTGCTAAATACACTGCAGGGTCGCCAAAATGGGATCGCCAAATCGCACCGAATTGAAGAGAACGAAAAGTCCCCGAACGTGTGGTGACTTTTCGATTCTCTTTGAATAACCCTGTTAGAATATAAAAACCTGTATGTGGCATAATGCCTGTGTATGGTAGTTACAGTAACACCCTTGTATCTGTACTATACAGGAATTTTCAGTCATTTTAACCCCCTGTATGGCAGTGCGTGACACCAAAGCTCTCCTTGTATTCTGCTCTCTCCTTGGCTGTTGTAATGCAAAGTTTCTGAACCTTTTGGTTACAATGTAGGTGAGAGGTTTGCTTTGTAGCTTGTTAACATTATGGTGAAAAGGAATGAGGTTAAACAGTGGATTTCATTCCTCTACTGGGGTGGGGCACACCAATCTTCCTTTAAAAAAGGTATGCAAACTGAGTTTTGATATGCTAACAAGTGCTTTTCAATGTATTACAATGCAAAAATCAAGGTAACGGTTTTGCTAGTGAATGGGGTTCAAACAAGATGATAAATTTATCAGTGTTAAGCATCTGGTAATCAAAATTATGAGCAAGAAAAGCTGTGGGGAATGTTGGATTAACGCGTATTTTAATATTCGGCATATAAAAAAAAATAAGACGAAGACAATGTGGTAACCAGATAAAAAGAAAGGTATGCATTTAGATCATACAAGCGGGTGTAAGCTATTAGTATTTACACCTCAACGTTTGCCTTCCCACCAACTAGTGTGCTGGAGTGGATGCCCACCATTACGGAGGTCTGTAAGACTCTAGAGCTGTCATTTCATATCAGAGAGAAGAGGAAGAAAGTAGAAGATAAGAATAGTATGTGTAGCGCTGTGTTAAAATCTTGCTGTGGCAGTACCTATTTTTGGCCACAAGATGGAGACAATCGCGATCAGAGACACTGGACCTTGGGACTACAATTCCCGGCATGCTTTGTGAGGAGACAGGAAGTGGGTGGGGACTGGACGCTTACATCCTCCACCTCGTGGAGAACGCGCCAGAGCGCGCCAGGGAACGAGAGAGAGCAGACGCAGTGCCATAGTTTGTGAGAGGGCCTAAGCCGGAGAGCAAGTGAGACCTGTTAGTTCTTTTACCGGGTCATTCAGCCGCAAGAGAAGGAGTCCTCCAAGCTCCAGAGTTGCTGCAGATGGAACCAACCGAAGACCTCGAGTAAGGAGTCACCGCAAGTTGATCGGGTACAGAGAGCAGGCGGTGAGCTGAGGAAAAGTCGTGGACAAGCTACGGGAAGTCAGACAACGGATCCGGCCGCTAGTATCCCCAGTCAAAATCCAGCGGAGAGACGTCCTGGGTCAGCGGAGCCTAAAGCAACCGGCGGATGGGTGAGAGGCCTCCAAGGCCGTTTGTAATACAAAGAGCACGCTGCTGTTTCTCTTTAAAGTCCACAGGGCCCCAACTTGACTAGTCGAAGACATTTCTTAAGTAAATTCACTGGCCAGTTGAACAGTACCCGGGTACCTTACACACATACACACCTTTTACATTCCGGGACTTAACCTGTGCAGGACTCATTTTGTTACGAATCGGAACGGGGGTTAAAGATACGTTCCGAAATATATTTTTCTCTTTCCGCTGCGCGTTTACCGTGATATGAAGAGATTGTATATTCTGAGGTTCCGCTACGTGTCCCTTTTTCTGAATATTCGTGCAATTGCATTTCTTTTATGTTCGGTTACGAATATTTTATTTTCCGAAATACGACGCCTCGTGTTTCGGTTCTTTTCCGCTACGCGTTTTATCGCAATACGAAAGTACTGTAATAATATCTGTGAATACCGTATCTCAACATCTGCCTATTATTTTAGTAAACTATTTAAATGATAAAAACCCACAACTGTGTTGGAGTATATTTATTCCCTAGTGCGGGGAGACTGACCCGTGGTTCATTTTCAGCGGCTCCTCCGGGAGTGAGCGCTACATATGCAAAGAGGATGAACATAATGAGAGTGTGCAGGACTAGAAGAAAGAAAAGTGGATAACCGCAAATTAAGCTGGAGGAATACCAAAGTATTAAAAATCTTCACATCCAGCTATTTTGACCTAAAGATTGCAGGGTTATGGGATCAATACCTTACAGCCTCTGAATGACTGGTCTGTGTGATTAAAAGTCATGTAGATTTAAAGCTGATGACACGCCGAGTAACAATTTAACTTGAATAATGCCCTATTCAAACAGCTTGAGTCTACAAAGGCACACACTACTTATTTTCAGTATTGATTATACGATGGAAACCTGGGTCCGAGGGGCCTGTGTGATGGTATGGCTCCTGGAACGTTAGCTTAAAATGTGAATATTATATCCCCTGACTTAACACGCATTGCATAGTGGATTCAGTTACAAGTATTTATAAAGCGCCAACAAATTTCTTAGCGCTGTACAATGGGAGAGACAGAATAACATATACATATGTTAAAACACACACGGAACAGAAGGAGGGAGGACCCTGCTCAAGAGTTTACAATCTAAGGAGAGGGGTGACCCATTAGGTGAGGGTTAATAGGGTAAGTGAAGTGGCGGGTTGCAGGAGGGCTGAATGGGAAGAGGAGCAGGAAATGACAGTGGGGAGATCATGGAGTGAGCCGATAGGCCTCTCGAAAATGATGCGTATTCAGAGACTTCTTGAAGGAATTGAGAGACGGGGAGAGTCTGACGGTGCGGGGGAGGGAGTTCCATAGAACGGGGGCAGCTTGGGAGAAGTCCTGAAGGCGAGCTGGGGGTGCGGGTACGAGGAACCGATAGCATCAGATCATTGGCCAGCAAAGTTGCTAATAAGGGAGGAGATGTAGGCAGGGGCGCGGATATGGAGAGCTTTGTATGTGAGGACCAGTATTTTGAAATGGATTCTAAAGGAAACAGGGAGCCAGTGTAGAGATTGACAGAGGGGTGAGGTGTGAGAGGTGCGGGATGTGAGGTGTATGAGTCGGGCACAGGCGATCATTACAGACTGCAGAGGAAGAATCTGGGATCTCTTAAAGGCAAGAGAGAAGGAGGTTACAGTAGTCAAGGCGGGAGATAATAAGAGCTTGGACGAGCATTTTAGTGTAGTCTGGATTAAGAAAGGGACAGATGCGTCCAATGTTTTTTAGGTGGAAGTATCAAGATACGGCTAGAGACTGAATGTGAGGAGTAAATGATAGATTGGAGTCCAAGAGGATCCCGAGGCAACGAGCATGAGAGGTAGAAGTAATGGTGGCACCATTCACTTGAAGGGAAATGGGTGCAGGAATGGAGGTCTTGGAGGGAGGGAAGACGAGAAGTTCAATTTTCGAGATCTTGAGCCTTAGGAAATGGGAAGTCATCCTGTCGGAGACAGCCGACAGGCAGGCTGTAACACTGTCCAACACCGGAGGAGAATTTGGAGATGAAAAGATAGATTTGGGTGTCATCGGCATTGAGATGATAATTTAATCCATAGGAAGAGATGATGTTGCCCAGAGAGGCAGTATACTGTAAATCGGGAAGAGTAGGGGACCCTGAACACAGCCTTGAGGTACCCCAACTGAAAGAGGAATTGGATTCCTTCCGGTAAGGGGAATGTGGGGACACGGTTGACTGTTAATAGGGGCATGTCCCGCAAGGAATCAGAGGGATACCTGTAGTGGCATTGCTGCTGGTATCTTCTTCAGTCGATACAACCCCATGAAGCCCAGCGCATCCCAAGCAGTAGCTCGCACTTGTAGGATTGTGGAGGAGCTGAAGCATGGACACTGGGAACTATTTGTTCCCAGTTTCTCACAGCTTCTGGTGAGACGAAGTGGCAAATCACCTTGTCCTCTTCATTTTGGGATAACTGGTGAATATGGGATTTTTTGGGCAGGCTATCTTACAGTGTGAAGGGAATTAGGCCCGTGTCAGACGAGCGCACTGATCACGTCTGTGTTGCCGCACAGTCTAACGTCCATGGTAGCATACAATTGTGATCAATAGAGACCCACACACAAAGTATGTCCGCACAGAAGTGCGGAAGCACAACAGACGCAGGTTAGGCAAGAACGTAAATCCGCTAGAATGGACGCACAGAGTGCGCTGCGTCCGCATAGCTTTGTGTGGGAGTGATGGAACGAGGTCAGACGGACTGCATTTATATGTCCAGCATTTTTGACGGACAAAATGGTTTTGCATCCTAATTTATTTTCCCTGCTACATCAGTCAAAAATAACGTCAGTGAAAAAAAAACGGACTGTGTGGCCACTACCTTGTCGTCAGTCAGAAAGTACGTCCGTTGTGCATGGACGCACAGTCCGTACAAAATGCGGTTGTCTGACCCTAGCCTTAGCAGATTTTTTGAGTCAGTATTCCTTTAAGAAACAATACAGAAAAAAAGTTGATCGATAGGAAACAAAAATAGTAAAAGAACATAGTGTTATAAACACTGTCTTTACAGTATAACACGCAGCTCCTGCTGGAATCTCACTCACAGGGTTTAAGAAGTTTCAACGCATGTAATGTTACCCCTCCTTTGGATACTTGGTTAGTAAAAAGCCCAGGGTGCTGTCTTGATGGCAGATACTTCCACTGCTCCTTATAGGAATGCCAGGGCTCCACTCAGAGAAGGGTTCAGCGAACGATTAAGCCAGGAATCAGGGATCAGGTATAAAAAATTTATTCAGACCATATATCCGACGCGTTTCGTTCCTTTAAGAAACACCAGCTCCAGCACAGAAGAACGCGCTACCATGGAACAATTTGTTATTTTTCCTGGCACAAATTAATGCCTCCCATACAAGGTTTAGGCGACGTCAAGTTACAGTAGGGAGTGGACACACTATGCACAAGCCGCAAGCGTGAAATAGCGATTCCTGACTTTAACCCTTAACACGGGCAGTGGTTTCCGGCAGGAGTGCTTTCACACCCGGGGCGTACTAGTACACCCCCCCCCTCTAACTGGCTGCTGCGGCGGGCCCTCCTTCAGCCTGCCCACGCAGCAGACGCACATCACTACTTAACCAGGCAGTCCTGCAGCAGCGCATGGTGCATACCAGCTATCAGAAGAAACCACTGTCACTTGTGAGGTACTGACATAGTCCATAAACCTTTGTACCTACTCTCTATGCGATAAGGGCTAAATTACAATCTTCGCGTAAAAAACGCTCACACAACACGTGAATTTGTGCGCCAAGCGTTAAACGTTTACATGCGTAAATCACCGCTGGAATTACAATCCTCGCGCATTTTTTTTCCATCCGTCGATCAATAACGCGCGTAAACCGGATGCACACAAATGCTCCCGCAGTACCGTTGCGTGCAGAAATCAGTGTGCAGACTGTTTTTTTCACACGATTCAGCCAATCAGAATTAAGAACCACAATTATCTCACATTACGTTTTTGCGCCTGTCAAAGTCAATCTGAGCATATATGCTGCAGCAATAATAAAAATACGCACAACTTCTCCATTTTATTGGTTTAGTATGAGTAGAATGTGTAACTATACTTTGCTGTAATTTTTTTTTTGGGCTGGTGTATTTGGTTTCGGCCAGGTCGTTCAGATTTGCCATTAACACCAGCTTTTAGGAGTTGTTAAAATTATGCGAGCAAAGGCTGTGCGTTAAATCCTGCGCATAGATTGTAATACCATCTGCGTACCAGCGTTCATTCGCATTTGTGCTCACAATGTTAAGTATAGGAAGCACACAGTACGCTCGCAAAGGATTTGTGCAGATTCGCCCGCGGTAGACGAATCTGCGCGTTTGTTGCGCTGACTATGTAATACGACGTTCGGTGCAAAGGGTTTTACCCCTCGCGTTAATGTTTTTTTGCGCCAGCGCAAACGTTTGCGTGAAGATTGCAATTTAGCCCCTAGCATATTAAAACGTACCGTGACAGAACTTGACAGATTCAGGATCTGTAGCCAACAGGCTACTTGAATCTTGGCTCTGGCTTCTGCATGTCAGGATTATTTTGTACAGGTCTACATATTAGATAGGTGCGTTTCGTTATGAATCGTAATTTGGATGAAATTTTACTGATTCGTATTTCGGAAGCACTTCAGAAAAAACAAATGGATTTCATCCGAAACAGTATATATAATCAAATTGATTTTCTTTTTACAAATCCGTTCGTTATAACATTTCACTTAGACTCTGCAATGTTGTATTCAGCACCACAGGCCACGGACAGCGACATACTGTGCCATTCGGTGCAATTCGGCGGCAGTTAAGTTGCCCCATAGAGAAGTAATGGTTAATATATTCAGAGAACGCTAAACAGCACCGAAATGCCCTACTTGGTTTCAATGTTAAAAAAAAATTCCCTGTTTTTATTAAATATTTATTTAACCATTTATTCTTTTCATTTGCAGCAAAAAGTCTATTTATTGATTTGTTAGAATTAGAGTTTGTATTTTTTTGGTGAAATTTCTGGATTCACTATTTTAAAAAGCATAGGCTTTTTTTCTTTGCCGAACGCAATTTGTTTCCTCTTTCCTTCAGTACGGCTGCGTTCAGCGGAGCGGTCCTTGGTGCTGAAAACTGTTTCAGCACCAAGGAAAGGGGGATTTCTGCATCTTTTCACCCTCATTAACAGTAATTGTAACAGTAGTAACAGAATTCATCATTCCGAAACAACGAATCGATCCAAAATACGAATTACTAATCTCCCAAAGTAACGAACATGCCAAAAAAATTAAAAACAATGAAATCAATCCGAAACAAATTTTTTCACTGTACAATACTTTGGCTTACTGTATCCCAGGTTGAAGGTCTAGCCTTCACCCATTGTACAGCGCTACAGAAGGTGTTGACGCCTTATAAGGAATTGTAATCTGATAGTGGGATACTGGAATTTATCTCCAAGAATGTCTCTGTATACCAGCATATAACAAGTTACAAAAAGCAGGATTTTTTTTTATTTTATTTTTTACACCAGACTAAGGGGGTTATTCACAGAGATCTGAAATGTGGCCGAAATGTACCGGACAATTTCAGCGAACATGTCGGGGCCATTCAGAGAGCAGGCAATTCGCCAAATTGTGGCGAATTGCCTGCACATATGGTGCCTTTTCGAGGGCAGTGAAATCCCCCATAGAGAAGCAATGGTTAGTCTATTCAGAGAATACCAAACAGCTGAGGAATGTCAGTGAAGTGCCCTGCCGTTCGGTGGTTTCATTCCTTTTTTTTTTGAGAAAGGATTTTACCAGGAAGGATTCATTGAGATTTCTCTCGTTTTCAAGTATGTCCTGGGTGGCGAGTATGTACCGTTAGGTGTCTTGCCAAGGACACTTACTGGAGAGGTGCTCCTGGGGATCGAACCGGTGTCTCCACAGGCTCTCTCCACGCAGAGCAGTGATGTTACCTCTACTCCACCCAGCCGGTTTATTCGTCAGGTTTATTCAGGCGAATCCCATAGGCTTCAATGTTAAATATTGCAGTTTTAATTCAAGATCTAATAAACCGTTCATCATTTTATTCTGCAGTAAAAAGTCTATTTATAGATTATTTTAAGATCTTTTAGGCATTTTTTGTCCAAAATTTTTTAAATTGTTCTTTTTTCTGTAACAGACCTTTTTATTATCATTTCATTGGATCTTATATGTAAATTCCAGGAATTTTCGTTCAGTAGTTTTTTTGCAAACAGCGTTTTAAATTTCAAACTTTCAAGCGAACGTTTTTTTTTTTCTTTCACCTCATTCGTCTGCGTGTTGGCTTTTTCCGGCAGCTGCTCGGTTTTTGCGGCGGCGGTATGAAAAGTCACTGAACCTGCGGTGGCTTTACAGATCTCTCTGAATAACCCTGTAAGAAGAGTTAAAATGTAGGGACAACACTTCTCTCTTTAGGTTTGTAAATTTATTTAGCCAAATGTGAATTTCCACTCATTTGTTGGAGGAGAAAAAAAAGGTTTTATATAAATGAACAATTAAATTGAATAATTCCAAGAGTTTCTGCAGAGCTTTACAAATGGGGATTGAGACAAATTTAACACATAGAACCAAAAACAAAAAAAGTGAAGAGGGCCCTGTAGCAGATTAGAGATGTGACAGATTAGACCAGTATATCTACCGCGATATATATAGGCATATTTATATCTATGGCTATCTATAGATACCAGGCCATTTGGCGCAGCTGGCCTAAGAAATCATTGGCTGCATTTCCAGCCTGCTGGAAGGAAGCAATTAAACAGGTTCATGACAATTTTCTCTGAAGTCATCAAAAGGTGTGAAATAAAGAAATCACCCTTTTGGTTCTACCCAGCAGGCAGGAGGGGCAATTGCTCATGGGAGGGAGAAGACACAGAAGGAGCAGCACCCCAGCCGCATATCAAAGAAGCAATCACATCCTTGGATCACTGGAGGTGGTCTCTGGGAGATGATTGATGGACCAGGAAATTAAGATTAATGACGAAGCGTACTGAGCGTGCCCAGGAGAGGGGAATTCTGGGGATTGTAGGCAAAGGCTCTGCCAGCTAGGAGGCTGGATTTATAAAAAAGGCAGCCCTATATAGTCTGAATCAAGCATGGCTCGGGGCTATTTCCTTGGAGGTCAATCAAGAATTGAGGGAATATTGCCAGTTCCTAATAGAACCTCCCTATGGCTGATCATCTAGCATATATTGTAAGTAACTAGGATCTGCTGTTATTTGTTTGCTGTTTGTGTCTAATGTGTAATTAATTGATTTATCATATCCATCTGGTTGTAACCAATGCACTGTGATTTTACATCATAAATAAATATTTAAGTTTCTGCTTCTGGCTGATGAGATCCATGCTAACTAAGGGACTAGAGTGTTGCTTGTTGTTTTAAGCTCGAGTAGCTACGAAATTGTGAGGTGCGGTCGTTGGAGACGGTTGGGTAAGCAAGCGGGGATTGTTGTCTATGCAGTCACTGTCTGGGTCTAGGATAGACAGATAGTGAGCGGCTTAACCCGGCGTCTTTCGCAGCAGCGCGCGTAGTGCTCGTGACAGGCCCTGCTTAGATGAGATTACAACTGCACTGGTGCCAACTGGAAGTGAAACATTTGGGGCCAGTGTCACACAAGTGTTTTTCAGAGCATTCCTTCCACTCTGACGCCTCTGTGGCCACCTCGCTGAGCGCAGCTAGTGCGTCAGCGCTGCAAGGCTCCAATCTCCTAGGAAAATCACGCTTTGCAGCCCTGAACGCGCATAGTAGTGTTTCGACAGGGAGGCTTTCAGAATGTCCGCTGTAGCAGGCGCAATTCGTGCACGCGCTACAGCGTGTGGCTGGCCCCCCTCAAAACACTCCATGGGCATCAGAAGGCACGTCAGTACAGGCACACACAGTTCGCTCGTCTGACACTGGCCTAAGGAGTTATTCAGAGAGCACCGAAACGTCACCAACATTTTGGTGCATTCTAGGTTGCTGTGGGGGGGGAAGAAAAAGAAAATCGACCTGCCAAATGCAGTCGACGATGACCCACCGAAAAAAGCCAACCAGCCGCCGAACAGGGGTAAAATAAAATAATAATAATTGCTTTTAAAAAGTAGCGGGATGTGTTTTTTTTTAAATAATGATAATAAAAAAACACTAGCGCATGAACATAATATATCAGGTGCTATGAATAACAATAAAGAGAAATATTTTCGCCGAAAAAAACCCTGAAAAATGGCTAGAGAATTTTTTTTTGTAAAAAAAGGAAAAGGGGACTTTCTGCTGTAAATGAAAAGAATGAACGGTTTAATGAATGAAAGGTGCTATTGTCTCCATTTCCTGTTTTTTTATTTTTTGTACTCAAGGCAAAGCAGTAAAACACATAGAAATGAAGCAACCTGTGGTAATAGAGGCAGTCTCTATACATAAATTACATATGAAAAAACACAATATCAGAATTAGGAAATACAAAACATCAAAGATAAAAACATACATTAATAATTAGTAAAGACAATCCTTGAAATAGACGTAATCAATGGCAAGAAACAAAAACGAACGTGAAATCTGGAAGAAAAAACTGTTTACGCGCTAACTAATGTTAAAGGATTAGCAAACATACAGCAATGCGCAAAAAAAGAAGAGGAAAAAGAAAAAAATGTCTCTCAATGGGAGATAAAATCATCTTGTTATATGAGAAGAAATTAGACAGATCTTCAAATCAAATAAAATGCTCAAAATTACAAGCAGGATATGGACAAGTCAGGAAAAAAAATCCAAGACAATGGAGCTACAATACGGACAGACAGACATACAAATACAAATACTCAAACGCTAGAAACATCTCTAGTTTCCCAGGTGAGCAACATAACGAATACTCCAGCACTTTAAATGGGCGAGTTTAAACAAAATACACAAAATAACAAAACAAACCAAAACAAAGAGAGTGTCCATCCTTGCAACAAAAAAAAACCAACAAAGCTGTGACCGCCAAAACCATAAAAATAAAATATAACCAAAAAGGCATTAAGAGTCATGATCTGAACAAACAAATCTAACATTTGAATGGCAGATTCCACTTCTGAGACCAATTGTTAAATAATAACTTTAAACAAACAAAACAATTTCCCTTTTATAATTACCATATATGGAATCCCAAATGATCTGTCATTTCTTGCTCATATATAAAATGATGAAGTAAAACGATGCAGTCTGATCAGAGGAGACAATAAAACCAACCACACCGGGATATGGCCATTTCACGTCGGACTATCTCGTGGTCAGTCAGAGACGTTTATTATTTCAACATCCAATAGAAACGTTCGTTGTAGAAAAGAGGTTTCTAACCACCCAACATAGGAATGTGATATAACAGCCAATCAGAATACAGATACATTTCCACATCACAGTTTAACCAACATGGTTTAACAAACACTTATTACCATATATGGTTTACAAGAAATCTTTTTCCTATCTTCCCGCTTCTGCGCACATTTTCCTGCACTGAACAGAACAGGAAATCGGCCACACAGGCCATATCCTATGAAAGAAAAACTGTCCACATACAGAATTTGACACAGGAAATGGAGGGGGAAAGTTACAGCCCATTTTATCAGAACAGGCTTTTCACACCAATGCATACTGAAATATGGTACGCATTTCAATCACAGGACATTTATAATCATACAGAAAATTAAAAACTACCTATCATATTAAAATAACTTTCAATGAATATTCAGGGTAAAAAAAAAAGGTATTTTTTTTTACATTGAAACATATGGGATTCGTCTGATTAAACCTGTCGAATAAAACCACAGAAAATCAGGGCATTTCACTGACATTTTGGTGCTGTTCAGGGTTCTTTGAATAGATTAACCATTACTTCTCTATAGGGAGTTCACTGCCGTCAAAGATCACCGTATGGTGCAATTCGGCTTGCTTTGAATAACCCCTTTAGCAATTGCCAATACTGTTTACTGTGCTGCAGAATATGCCGGTGCTATACAGTTGTGTTCAAAATTATTCAACCCCCACTGAAATTGAGTGTTTTGGCCAGTTTGACATTGATTTTGATCATTCAGTCATCTTGCTTACAAGTAAATCAAAGAGGCACGTGTAGGTCAGACAAATAACATAACATTTATAATGAAATAACCACAAATGTCTTTTCTGTGCTCACATCATTATCAGTTTTATTCAACCCCCAAGTGACATTCAATCTTAGTACTTAGTACAACATCCTTTTACAGTTAGAACAGCTTTTAAACGTGAAGCATAGCTTGACACAAGTGTCTTGCAGCGATCTACGGGTATCTTCGCCCATTCGTCATGGGCAAAAGCCTCCAATTCAGTAACATTCTTAGGCTTGCGCACTGCAACTGCTTTCTTTAAGTCCCACCAGAGGTTCTCAATCGGATTTCAGTCAGGTGACTGCGATGGCCACTCCAAAATGTTCCAGCCTTTAATCTGCAACCATGCTCTAGTGGACTTGGAGGTATGCTTGGGATCATTGTCCTGTTGAAAGGTCCAACGTCTCCCAAGCCTCAGGTTTGTGTTGTGACGGACTGCATCACATTGTCATCCAATATCTTCTGGTACTGAAGAGAATTCATGGTACCTTACACACGCTGAAGCTTCCCTGTACCTGCAGAAGCAAAACAGCCCCAAAGCATGATTGACCCCCCGCCATGCTTCACAGTAGGCAAGGTGTTCTTTTCTTCATAGGCCTTGTTCTTCCTCCTCCAAACATAGCGTTGATCCATGGGCCCAAACAGTTCTAATTTTGTTTCATCAGTCCACAGAACACTATCCCAAAACTTCTGTGGTTTGTCCACATGACCTTTGGCATACTGCAGTCGACTCTTCTTATTCTTTGGAGACAGCAAGGGGGTGCGCCTGGGAGTTCTGGCATGGAGGCCTTCATTACGCAGTGTGCGCCGTATTGTCTGAGCTGAAACTTCAGTACCCACATCTGACAAATCTTTTATCAGTTCCTCAGCAGTCACACGGGGACTTTTCTCCACTCTACGCTTCAGGTAGCGCACAGCAGTCGAAGTCAGCATCTTCTTTCTGCCACGACCAGGTAGCGTTTCAACAGTGCCCTTTGCCTTGAATTTGCGAATGATGCTTCCTATGGTCTCTCTTGGTATGTTTAACATCTTTGCAATCTTCTTATAGCCATTGCCCTTCCTGTGAAGAGTAATCACCTCTTCTCTTGTCTTCCTGGACCATTCTCTTGACTTCACCATGTTTGTAACATGGTTAGTCATTTTAAAGCTGCCTAATTGGTGCTTATTATGCTTTATTGCTGCTCCGTGACATCCACAGGTGTTTTCAATACCTGATTGAAAACACTTGAATGAACCTCTGTTCTTCAGAGTGGTAGTCTTTAAGGGGTTGAATACAGGGGTCAAGTCCTGGGAAAAAAAGTGAGGGAACTCACCCACGAATTCCACAACCCCTATTACCTGAAGAAAAAATATATATATCACGAGTATAGCCGGACGAGCCGGTGATACCATTTTTATTGGGTTAACTTTACATTTAAAAGACAAGCTTTCAAGAGTGTAAACTGGAAACTATACTGATCAGTGAAAGGTATCACTACGTACAGGTATACTCGCGATTTTGGCAACTGGACTAACGCGTTTTATATATAATCTATATATATATCCAGGCACAGACCCCCCAGAATTATATACACAGCACTGGACCCCAGAATAATATACACGGCACTGGTTATATGGATATATTTTCCCAGTTCACATGGATATAATTGCCCCAGCTCTCATGGATAATGCCCCCAGCTCTCATGGATAATGCCCCCAGGTCTCATGGATAATGCCCCCAGGTCTCATGGATAATGCCCCCAGGTCTCATGGATAATGCCCCCAGGTCTCATGGATATTGCCCCCAGGTCTCATGGATAATGCCCCCAGGTCTCATGGATATTGCCCCTAAGTCTCATGGATAGTGCCCCCAGGTCTCATGGATAATGCCCCCAGGACAGGTCTCATGGAATGCCCCCCAGCGTTTCATGGATAGTGCCCCCAGGACAGGTCTCATGGAATGCCCCCAGCGTTTCATGGATAGTGCCCCCAGGACAGGTCTCATGGAATGCCCCCCAGCGTTTCATGGATAGTGCCCCCAGGACAGGTCTCATGGAATGCCCCCCAGCGTTTCATGGATAGTGCCCCCAGCTCACCTCTCTGCGCCCGGCGGCCGCGTGCTTCCTGTTAGAACGGCCGTTGACAGGAAGTGCAGCCGCTCGCCTGGGATCGATGAAACAGCCAGGAGAGCGGCTCCACTTCCTGTCAGCCGTTCTAACAGGAAGCACGTGGCCGCCGGCAATGTGCGGCGGCCGCCTGCTCCAGCCTGTCGGGCTCAGGCCACAGCGGGAACGCTGCGTTCCCGCAGCGGGAGAAGTGTGGGTACGCCGTTCCCACTCGACTCGAGCCCTGGTTGAATAATTGTGTCAATGAAGAATTCACACAAGAAACATTTACTACTGTATTACAAAACCAATTGATGTCATTTTAGTTGCATATGGTTCTTTAAAAAGTCCTTGTAGGATTTCATTCTGAATACAATTACAAATGTACACTAAATTCCCTAAAACCCTTTACAGCATTGGGGGTTGAATAATTTTGAACACAACTGTATATAAGTATAATAATTATTAAAAAAGCAATAAATTCTTTGTACGGAAAAGGGAACATTTTACTGCAATTAAAAGGCATACGGAGTCTAAAAATACAGTTTCAGGACAAATGTAGGGATTTTCAATAATGGGTACAATTTGGACATTGAGGAGAATTGCAAGAAAACTGATTAAAACCAAAATGAAATACAAACACAAACCCTTTTCCCCTCTTCCCCCAATCTGCGTTGTTTCCAACTTTGCAGTTTGAATATCTTGTGAATTTTGATGTGATGTGACCCGCCCCTGAATTTCCTCCTGCACGATTAAGGCTCGTATCAGATGAGCGCACATAGTGCACCCGCACTTACCGGCGCCCGTCGCAGCCGTATGATGCAGCGACGGGGCCGATCACACGCTTGTGCGCGTGCAGCAAGCGTCCGTGTAGCGAATCTCTCCGTTGATGCGCTAGAAAGTGCGTCAATGGAGCTGCAAAGTGCAATCCTCCATTGGAGGATTGCTATTTGCACAGCTGAGCTTACTCAGCGGCAGCGGAGAGTTGAAGGAACGTCCGCTCTCACGGGCGTTCCCTCCACTCTGCAGTGCGCTCGACTGACACGAGCCTTAAGGCTGGGTTCACAGGCGTCTTTTTATATGCGCGCAATACGCGCATTTTTTTATGTGTGTTTGCACATACGAAAAAGCGCTAACGCGCATTGCAGCGCGTTCGCGGCTATGTCTATGGCCGTGAACACGCTGCTATACGTACCAAAGTAGCTCCCGTACTTCTTTGTGTGTCGGACGTGTTAAAGCGCATTCCTGCGTGCTTTAAAACGCCCAGGTGTGAACAGGTCCCATAGGAAAGCATAGGATTTCCCCGTTCATGCGTTTTAAAGCATGCAGGAACGCGCTTTAAAAAACGTTTAGGTGTGAACGGGGCCTAAGAGCCACATGACAGGATATGGGTGCAGCGTGACTGGAGATAAGCATCACCACACAATGCCACATTTACTGGAAAATGAGCATATAACAGAACGTGTGCACTTGGTTATTCAGTAAAAAAGGCTGGAGAACTGTGAGGGAATTACATGGTTTGGGTCATTTTAGAAGCGGCAACATATTCCACAATGCTGTTCATTGGTTGTGACAGAACATAAAAAATATCTTTGACCCCTGCTCATGTGAGCTTATAATGTAAAAGTAGTGAGGTAACACAGAGGTGAGGGTAAATAGCAGAGTATGAGAAGTAATGGGATGCTTGGGAGCTGTTTTGGGGAATACAGAGTGAGCGGTAGGGTTGCCATGTCGGCCACGTTTTCTTGGACACATTACTATTTCACGCAGAGGGGGAGCACAGGGAAAAGTGCTGCCCTGCAGCATGTATAATGCAAATGCTGCAGGAAGGAAATCAAGGGATGTCTTCGGCGATTCCTCAGGGAGGCAGCACACGAGCATCAGGGATGCGCCGGAATTTCGGCTACCGATAGATTCTGCCGATAATGGGGTTATTGGTTTCCAGCCCGAAAGCAAAACGCCAGCCGAACAAGTCAGCCGAAAATTGATGATCCCAGCTGACACTGAGCAAGCACTCTTTCGATGCTGCTTAGCTGGAGATAATTGTAATTGGAAAGAGGCAGGAGCTGCTACACATATTTATTTCTGCACACAAAGGGTTAACTGCATGATACACACCATCAGGGCAAGCAGTAACCTCTGGCCTCTCAGTGACAAGGAACAAGTGATTTATCGCTGACCTCCTTGCCAGAGGTGTCTGCTCGGAGGACAAGGGGGGGGGGGTTAATGTGGGAGCTTACATCCAGGCCTCCAAAAAGTTAATGGAACGTATACACATTCAATGTTTGTCTTTTCCTTTGCATCTTAGGCTGGTGTCAGACGAGCGTAGTGTTCACGTCCGTGATTGCGCCTAAAAGTACGTCCGTGATAGCATGAAAGAAAGTCCATTGGAGCCTGACACATGAAGTACGTCCGCACTGAACTGCGGACGCACAACGGCCGCGGCAAACGGACGCAGGTTAGGCAAGAACGTAATACTGCTAGAACGGACGTGCGGAGTGCGCTGCGTCCACAACGTCTGCATAGCTTTGTGTGTGAGTGATGGAGCATGGTCAGACGGACTGCATTTATACGTCCAGCATTTTTGACGGACAGAATGTTTTTTCATTGTAATTTATTTTTCCCTCCTACATCCGTCAAAAATAACTTCAGTGAAAAAACAGACTGTGTGACCACTA
This sequence comes from Leptobrachium leishanense, assembly GCA_009667805.1. NCBI lineage: Eukaryota > Metazoa > Chordata > Amphibia > Anura > Megophryidae > Leptobrachium > Leptobrachium leishanense. Next base: position 85,894,851 of record CM019064.1, on the reverse strand, counting down.
CTGCGTCATCCGTACTGACGATGTCCGTACTGCACGGACGTACAGCCCGTAGAAATCACGCTCGTCTGACCCTAGCCTTAAAAGGCACATTTATAATGCTTTGTTTTTCTGCACTTTAAAAAAATAATAGATTAAGAGAAACAGACTGATGTTTAGGCTCCATCGGAGTCATTATAGATATATATCTACTCATTTAAGTTGTGATGGAGGGCAACAAAAAAAAAATAGATTAAAAGCCTCCACACAACAAATAATAAACTTTATAGTTGCAGAGTTCTCTGAATTGCTGGGATGTGTAAATGTTTTCTGCAACTATAAAATATGTGTCCAAAAATTTTACAGATGAATGTATGCACTAGATGCAAAATAACTCCACCAAAATAGGACAAAAATATCTTAAACATTATAATGTGGATTAATTTAAATTCATGATATTAATTTAATAAAGTATTTATACAAAAAAACTATCTTAAAATAAAATGTAGGGGAAAAAAGTAATTTCCAGGTTTGTTCCAAATTTTCAGTATGTGTATATAGAAAGTCATTTTCGGTATCGGTTTTCGGCCAAGCTCATCGTGCATTTTCGGTATTGGTCCCAAATTTTTATTTCGGTGCATCCCTAACGAGCATACTGTACTGCGTCCTTTTCGCGGGAGATATTGTGAGTACTGCATAAAGTGCGTCCGTAACGTCCGATGTCTCCACACCCTAGGGAAATACATGGCGGCGTTGTTTCTGCGTCCGTTTAGCTTTTTCACGTCGATGTTATTTTTTGCGTCCGTGGCTTTATGCTTTGCCCATCCTTGAACAAGTGCGCAGGTGCTTTGTGCGGGGTGTTTAATTGACTCCTTTATAAAGCTACAACTGACGGCAAACGTGTACTGAAGTGGAAATAGGCTGGAAGACGGCCGCCATTGTACACAGGCGGCCATCTTGTTCAGAATATTGGTTCACTTGTATATAACTAGACAGGTTTGTAGCTGAGACTAGAATGAGGTATACGTAGAAATTTAGGAATGCGTTTAGATTAGCAGAAAAGCAATTAAAGTCTTATGAAAGATCTTTGCTGTTTCTGGCATGGAGAAGTAGATATTCCAAGGTCGTTGGGCCCGTGAAAAGACGAAGGAGTAATAGAAGACCGGGCCCCAGGCCATCTGAATAAACATAGCCGATAGGGAGGGAGGCACTCCCCGGAGAAAGACAGCACAAACAAATCACAGACTGTCAAACTAACGAGAAGTGTATCAATTTATAGTTATATGTGGAATGTTCTTTGTGTTCGAATTAATGATGGGAGGTATTAACCCACGTGGGGTGGAATAGAGTGTCATAGGGAGGTGGGCTAATGGGGATGTACCTAATTATGTATTTGGGGCATAAAACCTCATGTCTCTGTGTAATCGGGGCTCACTCTAAGCGATTCAATCCTGTGTGAGCACTTGTGTGACGACACAATAAACTCTTGCCTTTCCTGAAGAGACTCGTGTTTGGACAATCCTTGCTTGTGTCTGGTCCGGCGCCGTTAATGAAGTGAACCTGTCTGACTCCGGCTACATTTTCTGGGGTCTCGATAGCGGGATAACGGGCCTTTTGCCAAGACACAGGCAACGGCTGCTGAACACAGTGCGGCGCTTGACTGCAGCAGTGCCAGAATCCCGATGGTTGGGGGCGTCCGTTGAAGGTGAGCTGACATCTGCAGGCGCCAAGCAGGATTTCCTGTACAGTGGACCTCATCTCGTCCCAAACAGACCCCCCTGACCCGGGAAAACTGGGACACCAACGAGTCTGAGGAAACAGCAAGCAGCGCCGGCGATAGGTAACGTGTCTTCTATGTTTTGTATGTCTAAAGGAAATACCGGTATCTAAGGGAAACGTCTGACTGCGATAGACGGATAAGAGGATGCGATGGCCACCATCCTATTGGCATATCTTTCCCGCCGCTGGTAGCGCTGACATTGCTAAGGAGCCAGAGTGGCTAGCGGGCGTCTGGATTCGGGGGAATTGAATGCCAATCAAAGGGTAGTTCTGTATGAGAGGGAGAAGGTAGCTGCGTGGAGTTGCATAGTTCAGTGTTTGTAAATAGAGCTTCGCCACGTGGGTAAAAGGGAAGGAAGAGGGATTTTTTTTTTCTGTGACTGGGCTAAGAGCCTGAGTCAGTGCCTAGTGTGTACGCCGTATAGTGAAAAGGGCTTATAGTGAAGCCAGCGATAGCTACAGAGATAGACAAGGAACGAGGTGCACATAGCCACAAGCAGTCAAGAGTTAGAGTTCAAATTACGGGGTATAAGGAGCCACTAAGGAGGGAATACGCCCTCGGCTAATGGAAAGAGTTGAAGTGATATATGTTCTGTATTGTGCTGAAAGTATCTGATACGGAATGTGTTGTGAATGAATTGACTTGAGTGCTGTGAGTGAACGTGCGCCTACTCGCTCCACGAGGAAGCAAATACGAGATTTGACCCAGATAATTACGGTTTCGGCTCAGGCGACTGCAGTCGGCTACTGAAGGGGGAAGCGTATGTGGATGCGGATAAATTGTTGACTGAAGTATCAGACTGTAGATTTTAACTGTTGTTGAAATAAGATATTTGTATCGCAAAAAGTATTGTTTTCAGGAGTGACAATGGGTAACGGGTCATCTAAGCCCAAGAAGGTAAAGGAGGGTGAGATGCCCCTAGAATATATGGTGCGGAATTTCGAAGCATTATATAAAAACGTATGATTATGGTGTAGAATTGACAAAAGAGAAATTAAAAGTAATGTGTACAGTTGTGTGGCCGTTATTAGTCCCAGGATGGCCAGAGCAGGGGTCAATGGACCCGGAGTTAGTACAGAAGGTACATTCCCAAGTTACAGAGCAGTATGGACATCCTGAACAATACCCGTATATAGATATATGGAGATATTGCATTAAAAACCAGAGTCATTTTATAATGATAGCGGGGAGGAATAAGAAACAGGACCCCCAAAATAAGGGAGATAGAGAGGCTCCACCAGAAAAGATTGAGATGCCCGATGGGAGCATATATAAATGAATTAATATTTCACGGAGTGAGATAGTTGCGGTGCTGTATAGTTTATATGTGTGGTTCAGACTGATTTTGTCCGATTGTGTTTTTAATTGATCATTAAACTGTTCAATTAAAAGTTGAGATTGAGCGTCGTCCCTGGTGTAATAGGCCCCCTCCTTTTTCTGACAGACTGTTTGCAAGAGAGAGGAGGAGGGGGAGCAGTTTGTTTTTCTTTGCTCTCTGAAAGGTGGAAAAAATAACCCTTTGTGTACTTGTGCAGCGTACTATGTTTAGCTAATTTTAGTGTGTGTTACAATAGAATATTTGTCTGAAGTCGGTTGAGTGCAAGATATATGTTTATATTTTGTGTTGATATTATTCCGAAAGTTTAAGTTTAATAAGTATGTAATAGTATACAATATTGCCTACTAAAATATAAAAATTTATTAACAAACTAAATTGAAATATATGAAACGGTTAGAAAAATTAATTCGAGAAATAATTAAAGTAATTTTTCTTTACTGTTTTTACAAGGTATGTTTTTGTTTGATTTTTGATGGAATGATTTATTTGTATTGGGTTTTTTTTTTCGATGTAGTATTAAGAGTCTGTTTTGGGCTATGGGAAAATATTTCTGAGAATATTATTTACACAATGTGTATATGTATATGCCCGAATGTCCCATCCAGCTCCTGGGGCGGGATATTTTTTGCAAATTGCAAGCCCAAATTATGTTTTTTTTTTTTCCCGGGGGTCACGTTCAATTAAACCTGCCGGAGGGTGGCAGTTTTGTTCGGTAGTATAATCCAGCCAGCCCGCACAACCCCCAATCTGTGAAAATCGCAGTAGTTATGCCGAGGGAAGAAGAATGGCGCACGGCACCTACTCTGTCTGCCACGCTGGATCCGCACGCACTACTCCTTGGAATTCCTGAGGTGGGGGGCGGAGGACAACCCGCCCAGATTAGTTGAATTAAAGTCCGGCGCAATACCGGTGGCTCTAAGACAATATTATATCCCAAAGAAAGCCAAGCAGAATATACAAATATATTTGCAGAGATTTAAAGACTACGGTATATTGAAATTCTGCGTGTCACCGTGGAACACACCATTGTTCCAGCAAGACAACAACTTTTTATTTTTTTATTTTTTTATTTTTTTTATTTCTCAGTGGGAGGTATCTACAATGGATGCGCGCTCAGCCAGGACCTCTTGTCCTTCCACGCTACAGTATGTTGATTAATTACACTGGTTTCCCCCACAGAAAAAGACTGTTTATCTGTCACAAAACTTTTGCTACATCTGCTAAGCCAAACAGGTTACAGAGTGTCTAAAAAAAAAAGAAAGCACAAATATGTAAACAGAGTGTAAAATACCTGGGATTCCAGTTAACAGGTACCAAACGTGCACTAGGGGCAGAAAGGAAAGAAGCAATGTGCCGCATACCCCAACTACAGACCAGGAGACAAGTCCGTGAATTCCTGGGAGCTGCAGGCTTCTGCCGCCTGTGGATCCCCAACTTCGCAGAAATTGCCAAGCCGCTTCATCAAGCAACCAAGGAAAGAGAATTAGACCCCTTTCATTGGGAAGAAGAGCAAACCGCAGCGTTTCTGAAATTAAAGACTCTGCTGATGGAAGCTCTGCGCTGGGTCTGCCAGATCATAGCAAGCCTTTCCAGCTGTTCGTACATGAATATAACCAAACAGCAACAGGAGTATTGGTCCAGACCTTGGCTCGTGGCTGAGGCCTGTGGCCTACCTCTCCAAGCAACTCGACCCTGTGGTCTGCGGCCTACCCCCATGCCTGAAAGCAGTGGCTGCCACCGCAATGCTGATAGCAGAAGCAGACAAGCTGACCCTTGGACAAGTTCTTTATGTCAAGGTGCCCCATGCTGTCAAGGCTCTGCTGGATGTCAAAGGAGGTTACTGGTTTAGCAACAGCCGGATGACGAAGTACCAAGCCATGATGTGTGAAAATCCACGGGTTCATTTGGCCCTCATCGCTACTTTAAACCCTGCTACTTTACTGCCTGACTGTGAAGAG